>CM052660.1:104357954-104532462 GCA_028533165.1 Leontopithecus rosalia | reverse complement strand
AACAGATCGAGACCATCCTGGTCAACATAGTGAAACCCCGTCTCTACTAAAGATAAAAAAATTAGCTGGGCCCGGTGGCGCGTGCCTGTAATCCCAGCTACTCGGGAGGCTGAGGCGGGAGAATTGCCTGAACCCAGGAGGCGGAGGTTGCGGTGAGCCGAGATCGCGCCATTGCACTCCAGCCTGGGTAACAAGAGCGTAACTCCGTCTCAAAAAAAAAAAAAAAAAAAAAAAAAAAGAAGCTGAAGGATGAGAATTGCTTGAACCCCGGAGGTGGAGGTTGCAGTGAGCCCACATCATGTCACTGCACTCCAGCCTAGGCAACAAAGCAAGACCCTGTCTCAAAAGTAAAAAAATAAGAGATTCTCACACATGCTGCAACACATTCTACTAAGTAACCATAAAACAAGTATTGCATGATTCCACTTATATGAGATGCCTAGAGTTGTCAAATTCACAAAGACAGAAAGTAGAGGCCAGGCGCGGTGGCTCCTGCCTGTAATCCCAGCACTTTGGGAGGCCAAGGCGGACAGATCACATGATCAAGAGATCAAGACCATCCTGCCCAACATGGTGAAACTCCGTCTCTACTGAAAATACAAAAATTAGCCGGGCATGGTGGTGGCCGCCTGTAGTGCCAGCTACTCTGGAGGCTGAGGAAGGAGAATTGCTTGAACCCAGGAGGCAGAGGTTGACTCTAGCCTGGCAGCAGAGGGAGACTCTATCTCAAAAAAAAAAAAAAAAAAGAAAGAAAGTAGAATGGTGGTTGCCAGGGGCTCTGTAATGGGGAGGGGATGGGTACAGGTTTGAGTTTTGCAAGATGAAAAGAGTTCTGGAGATGAACGTTGAGAATGGCTGCACAACAGTGTGAATGCACTTAACACTACTAAATTTCAGGCTTAAAATGGTTTTAAAAACCAAGAAGTAAATTCTGCTTTCTGCACATCTGATAGCTGCCCTTTTCTAAGTTCTTGAAACAGATTCTGCTTTTTGCCTCCACAAGGCCTTTACATGGGTCATTTCCCCTGCCTGGAATATTTACCTAGCACTTTTTCTTACGTAACCGTCCTCATCCTTCAAACCGTGGGCTACACAACATACCTTGAGGAAGGGCTGCTTCTGTGTTCTTCCTACCTTGTCTACCTTCCACATTCCAAATCTCCAATAAGATGAATATGTATTTCTTTCTCTCTTTTATTAAGCTTTTATTTTAACTTCAGGGGTATAAAGGCATGCTTGTTAAATAGGTAAATTTGTGTCATGGGGGTGTATTGTACAGATTATTTCATTACCTAGGTATTAAGCCTGGTACCCATTAGTTATCTCTCCTGATTCTTGCCCTCCCCCAACCTACACCTGCCAAGAAGCCCAAGTATGTGTTGTTCCCCTTTATGTGTCCATGTGTTTTATCATTTAGCTCCCACTTGTAAGTGAGAAGATGTCGTGTTTGGTTTTCTGTTCCTGTGTTATTTTGCTAAGGATAGTGGCCTCCAGTTTTGTCCATGTCCCTGCAGAGGACATGATCTTGTTCTTTTTTAGGGCTGCATAATACCCCATAGTGTATATATGTACCACATTTTCTTTATCCAGTCTGTCATCGATGAGTATTTTGGTTGGTTACATGTCTTTGTTACTGTGCTGCAATGAACATACACGTATATGTCTTTTTATTCTCCTTTTTTCCCTTGCCTTTCCTAAAATGTACAGTTTGATATATGATGGGGTACTCAGGCCATTGATGTAGGGACTGGTAATGCCAGGATACCCAGGAAAAGGTGGAATTAGCCTGTAATCCCAACACTTTGGGAGGCCAAGGCAGGTAGATCACTTCAGGTCAGGAGTTTGAGACCAGCCTGGCCAACATGGTGAAATCCCATCTCTATTAAAAATATAGAAATTAGCCAGGTGTGTGGTGCATGCCTGTAATCCCAGCTACTTGAGGGGTTGAGACACCAGAATTGCTTGAACCCAGGAGGCAGAGGTTTCAATGAGCCGAGATCGCAGCACTGCACTCCAGCCTGGGTAACAGTAGGTGACTCTGTCTCAAAAAAAAAAAAAAAAAAGAAAATTTGGAATCAGTTGGAATGAGACCTCAACAAGTATAATTGTCCTGTCAAGCCCATTTGCGTGTGTGAAAGAATAAGATAAAAACAAAACACTGAGCTGCTTTGAGGCATTATTGCCCCCTGATAAGATCGTGAGAACTCATTTGTCTTATATTAGATGATTATTTTACTTTTCTGGGCCTTTGATCTAGGCAGTTAGCTGGTTAGAATTTGCTGATGTTGTATTCACGTTTCTTTGAATCAGCAATAATTCACTTAGAGATGAAAACGGGGCATGTGGCTTAAAAGAAGAAAATAAATATCATTTATATTCATTTTTCTATTTGAAACTACTACTTGAAAACTGAGCCCATGTAGCTCATTGTGCTCAAAGAGAACATTTCTCAGTGTTGATTAACATTTCACTTGTCCTGAAATTCCAAAACTTCCTACTTGTTGAAACTATAAGATTATTGTTGTTATTATTATTTGAGATGGAGTCTCGCTCTGTGCCCAGGCTGGAGTTTAACACCCTGATCTCTGCTCACTGTAACCTCTGCCTCCCGGTTCAAGCAATTCTCCTGCCTCAGCCTCCCAAGGAGCTGGGATTATGGGTATGTGCCACTACACCCAGCTTGTTTTTGTATTTTTAGTAGAGATGGGGTTTCATCACATTGGCCAGGCTGGTCTGGAACTCCTGACCTCAGATGATCCTCCTGCCTTGGCCTCCCAAGATCCTGGGATTACAGGTGTGAGCCACTGCGTCTGGCTGGAACGATGACATTTAATAATGTTATAATAATGATGAGAGTTTACAGAACAGTGTACATCAGGCACTATTCTAAGTACTTTATATGTATTGATGAATGGATTTTTACTATGTTACACTCGTGTATCATCATCTATGATCATCTGAGGCCCTTACAGTTTAAGGGAAAATTGCCATTTGATACGTATAGTACATGTTAAAGATGAAGGAGGAGTATGTTATTTTATTATATTGATTTCTGTCTTTGAATACTAGGTTTTTGGTGTTTTTTTTTTTTGAGGCAGGGTTTCACTTTGTCACCCAGGCTGGAGTGCAGTGGCGCAGTCGCAGCTCACTGCAGCCTCAACCTCCTGGGCTCAAGAAATCTCCATCTCAGCCTCTCGAGTAGCTGGGCCTATAGGCATTCACCACCACACCCGGCTAATTTTTGTAGTGTGTGTGTGTGTGTGTGTGTGTGTGTGTGTGTGTGTGTTTGTGTAGATGGGGGTTTCTCCATGTTGCCGAGGCTGGTCACAAACTCCTAGACTCAAGCGTTCCACTTGCCTCAGCCTCTGAAAGTTCTAGGATTACAGGTATGAGCCATAGCGCCCGGCCAAATACTGTTTTTTGAAACTCTTCTTAGAGTATTAATGTTGCTTTATGTGTTAAAAATAGCAGCACAAAAAGCTTCTCCCTTTGTTGTGACATTCTACTTTTTCCCCCACACCTTATCAAACAATTGCCTTAATATACAACAGTATCTGTTCTGGCTATGATGAGAATTAAGCCAGTGGGTTTGGGTTGGAAAAGAAGTTTTATTAAGTGCCGTTTTTAGTATTTATATCAGATTGCCATTTCTGGCTTGGGAACCGAGACACAAGTATCCCCTGCATTTGGAAAATGAAAAATCCACTGGAGGATTGATTATTTAAAACCCTGAAATGTATTGCCCCACCTCTACCATAAATCACACAGAGTTTTTATTCTCATTAGCTGAATTCTGGCACCTCAGTCTCGGTGCTACTATTTATTCTAATTCTCTCAGCTTGAGTAATGGACGTGGCCCAAGCAGGAAGCAAGTCACCTCCTGGCCCCTTCGACTATCTTGGAAAGAGCATGTGATTCCCTGTAGGATTAGGGGATTTGCAGTTCACTGGGCAAATTATGCATTCCAACATCTAAGTGTGGTTGTTTAATTAAACCCTTTGGTTCATTCAAGATGACTAAAATGTTTCTGGGCAGGGCCTTTTGAAAGTTATTAAAATTTCACAGCAAACACTTTTATGGCAGGAACCTTTATGAATTTTGTTTGGGTTGGGGCATTGCAAGAGGGTTACTTAAAATGTTTTATCTGGAGTTCATAATAAGAAAAAACAGATTTCTTCTTTATCTGTCGTATTTTCAGTAAGAGTGCATTACAAAAAAATCCACACCTGCATGACAAATGTGATACAAATGAACAAACATAATTATATATATGCATATACACAAACACACACACACCCATTTTCACATTCCCCCTTATTTCTCTTTCTCAATCTATCTATAAATGAAAATACTCACATATACATGTATATGTTTATGCATATATTAAATATATAAATACGTATACAATCATATATGCATATAAATATGTATGATTTGTATATATATAAATACATGAGTGCATACATACCTAAATGGGTATGAATGTGTGTGTGTATATATTAAAGGGTTTTCACCCTTGGTACTACTGATATCTTAGACTGATGATTTTTGTTTGTGCAGCATCCCTAATCACTAGATGCTGTTAGCATACACATCACAGTGATAACAATAATTGGTAAGTCACCAGGAATTTCCAAATGTCACGACAAGGGAAAATTTTCTCTCTGTTGAGAACCTCTGCTTCTTGGTTGACATACATGCACACAGAGAAACTCATATATTTGTAGGTCATGCCCTTACTGTAACAGACATGGAAACTATTGTCTCCTAAGTAGTTTTTTTTTTTTTTTTTTTTGAGACAGTTTCACTCTTGTTACCCAGGCTGTAGTGCAATGGCGCGATCTCGGCTCACCGCAACCTCCGCCTCCTGGGTTCAGGCATTTCTCCCGCCTCAGCCTCCCTAGTAGCTGGGACTACAGGCATGCACCACCATGCCCAGCTAATTTTTTGTATTTTTAGTAGAGACGGGGTTTCACCATGTTGACCAGGATGATCTCAATCTCTTGACCTTGTGATCCATCCGCCTCAGTCTCCCAAAGTGCTGGGATTACAGGCTTGAGCCACCGCGCCTGGCCAAGTAGTTTTCCCCAAAGGACTGACAAGAGCGTTCACTGAAAATTCAGAGACATACTTACATGAAAATGTCTGAACAAAACACATGAAAAAAATAAGTAGTAACAGACATGACGTGATCATGGAGAGGCAAGTACCTGTTGAGGCAGACAGATTGTGCCACATGACAGCTGTGTGACCTTGGGCAAGAAACTAGGTCTCTCTCAGCTTTAGTTCTTTTGCTTTTGAAATGGGAGACATCATGCAATTTATTCCCAAAAAACAGGTGTGGAAGAAGGCAGAAAGTTGCAAAGAGGTGTGCCAAAATGTTGAGAAGGAAGTATTTCCAATGTCTAGATGTAAGAAAAACTGAATTGCTGGAGGGATTCCTAACGCCCTGTTCCTGGATGCACCCTGATCCCCCAAGAAGGGTCAAATTCAACCGTGTTTCTTTTTTCTTTTCTTTTTTTTATTTTTTTTGAGACGGGGTTTCGCTTTTGTTACCCAGGCTGGAGTGCAATGGCGCGATCTCGGCTAACTGCAACCTCCGCCTCCTGGGTTCAGGCAATTCTCCTGCCTCAGCCTCCTGAGTAGCTGGGACTGCAGGCACGCACCACCATGCCCAGCCAATTTTTAAAAATATTTTTAGTAGAGACGGGGTCTCACTTTGTTGACCAGGATGGTCTTGATCTCTTGACCTCATGATCCACCCACCTTGGCCTCCCAAAGTGCTGGGATTACAGGCGTGAGCCACAGCGCCCGGTCCTCAACCGTGTTTCTTTAAAGGCCAGCTGTCCTTGCAAGGCTCTAGAACATGGTGTTCATGAAGGGAGTGTCTTTTTGGGTTTTAAGGTCTTCTGGATACAGAAAAGTTTGCTCCTTTAATCTCACCACTTGTTGATTTCATAAAGTGTACCTCCTCCTATATCCTCATTACATATTGATTAAATAGATAGAATGCTCTGGATCACATGGCAGCTTGGATGTGGGAAGGTCTCTTGGTCATTGGCCGAACATAAACTGAACAAACTTTCCGAGGTGACAACTGCAGGATGCTCAGCATTCAGTCAATTCAGTCATTTCATTCAAATACCCGTGCTTCCTGATTTGCATCCCTATGACTTGAAGCAGCCAGTTGGACCAGGTTTCTGATTGAGAGTTTGGCCACGTGCATGATGGATAGGGTTGGACTGGCTAGTTGTCTGCAAGAACTGGTTAAACAGCTCAGCCAAATGGTCGATCTATTGATCCAGACCCGATTGTCTTTGCCGGATTTGGACTGTGTTGGTGGGAGAGATGTGGAGTGTGCGAACAGTTTGCAGGGGCTGCCTTTCAACATTTTCATCCAGCCTGTGGGGCCTCGTCGGCCTTACCTGTTTACCTTCTTTATCTTCTCCATTTGTTCTCCTCCTCCTCCTCTTCTGTTTGTTACTTGGATTTTCAGGATGTCAATTTTTTAATTGGCATTTTTTAATATAAATTGGTAAGATAGTAATATATTCCCTTTATTCATCATTAGCAGAACCTCTTGGGAATATCCATATCAAATACATTTGAACGTTTTCATTAAAATTGTAATGCAGCCAGTATTAAAAAGTGAATGTTCAGCAAACACACATTGATCTCTTGCTGTGTGCCAACAACTATTCCAAGCGCTTGGCACGAGTGTATTCTTCAAACAAGCCTATGAGCATGGTCAGAGTGTGCCACGTGACAGCTGTGTGACCTTGGGCAAGTAAGTAGACCTCTCTGAGCTTTAGTTCTTTTATGTATGAAATGGGAGACATCATGGTCACTTTGTAAAATATATTCCAAAACAAAAATGTGTGAAAGAAAGGCACATTATCTTTGGTTGATGTTATGTTTGTTTGTAGGTGAAGAAACTGAAGCTTAAAAAATTCACATATGATGTGGCTAAGCAGAAGGCCACCCCAGGGAGTTGACCCCATACTCTTTACAGTTATTACTATTAATACATTCTGAGACAGGCTCTGACTCTGTCACCCAGTTCTGGAGTGCAGTGGCATGATCATAGTGTAGTGTAGTGTCAGTGGCGCTGGCCTAGGGCTCACATTATAGTCAATATTCATAGTGTAGTGTAGCCTCAAAACTCCGGGGCTCAAGTGATCTCCCCACCTCAGCCTCCCAAGTTGCTAGGTTATAGGCACGTATTATCACACCCAGCGAATTTTGTTCTTCTTTTTGGTAGAGACAGGGTTTTACTGTGCTTCCCAGGCTGGTCTTGAATTAGTAGGCTCAAGTGATGCTCCTTGCTCAGCCACTCAGAGTGCTGGTATTAGAGGTATGAGCCACTGCACCCCATCTCTTACTATTTGTTGTTATTGATTATGTTGTAATCTGGTATCTCACATAATCAGAACTCTTCATTTCTAATGGATTTAAGAGATCCGTTAAACCTCTGAAGTCACATACAATTCTCTGCATGTAACATATATTTATTTTATTTTTTCCTGGAGAGAATGTTCATAGCTTTTCAGTCATTATCTCAAAATGATATTTGTATTCACAGCAAGATTAAAATAATCATTATGTAATAAAACTTTTTTTTTCTGTTTCTTAAGTCAATCTTCAGCTTAATTTTAAATAGCAATATTGTCATCAAAGGATAACTCCAGAGAAAAAATTTCAAGTAATATATTTATAATAACGTATCTTTCATCTCTTCCTCAGAGTCTGTTCTAGGAAAATGCCAGAGTCTTCCAAAAAATAAACACCCTCAGGCTTTGTGTTAACTAAACTTGAGTCTTTGAGATTATCTTGATCTTGAAAGTTGCTTGCCTTTGAGCAACTTCTCCAAGCCCTCAAGATGGATCTCCATAGACCATGCTGGTCCTTTTTCCTGAGCCAGCCATTTCAGCACACATCTTTGTCATTTCTTGTCATATTGAGATCAAGTTTGGCCATCCTCTTTGCAAAATCATTTTCAATTTTCTTAAGTAGGATTGTATTTTTGGCATGCTTCCATTGGAGTCAGAGTCAGCAGTCGCTTTCAGCAGTTGCTTTGCTACTGGAGAATGGGAGCTTTAATTAGGACACAGTGGTGCTGGCCTAGGGCTCACATTATAGTCAATATCCAACCAATGCTACTGCTTAAACCTGTAAAAGTATGGTGTGCAACTTGTGGGTACTTTCCAATTTTCACTGAATTTCTTCCAGTATTGTGTAGTGTGTAAAGATCAGAGGTATTAAATCCAGAGCTGGGAGGTCATCACACCTGAAGGAGGCAGGCTGGGTCATCAAACATATGGCTGTCTCGGTTTTGTTTCCACGTTCCCATTTTATCTCATGATGGGGCTGAAAAAGAGATACTCCTCTGCTGTAAGAAAAACTCCGTATCCCAAGTGAAGCTAATTGGCAGTTGATGTTTCATGTCAAAGGCACAATAGGGAGCCGTGGGGATTGTGGCAAAGTGAGGAGCTCACGCCTGCCTTCACAGTGTAGCTGCTCTTCAACTGCATTTCATTTTCATGAAGTACGAATATACCAGACTTTCTGATTGTTTACTCAAGATAGTCTGAAAAGTCTGATTTCCAGATGCAGTATCTCCATTTAATTGTTTTTACTTAGTCTAGATTATTTTTATTGATAACATGGAAAAGTGGCCTTATACGTTTCTCTAGATCCTAACTAGAATAAGAAGTAGATTGTATTTATTTTTGAAAAACAATTTCATATGTATATATATGGAATTCTTGATTTTGAACTATTTTCTTTGAGAGCTTTGAAGATGTTATTTCATTATCTTCTGTTTTCTGTAATCTTTGTTTGATTTTTTTTATTTTTAAGTTCCAGGGTACATGTACAGAATGTGCAGGTTTGTTGCATAGGTAAACATCTGCTGTGTTGGTTTGCTGTACCTTTCAACACATCACCTAGTATTAATTGAAAGTTTGAAACTCTGTTTGGGTCAAACAAAACGTATCTGGGGAGGTTATCTGGTCTTCACTTCTCCAGTATTAACCAATAGGGACTATTATGATTGCTGAAACATGTTTTTCTAATCAACAAAGCAAAGATAAATAAAATTTTCAATCTGATTCTTAAAACTTTTTTGAGACGTTAAACTTTTGGAGAGCTAGAGAGAGACCTATGCTGATAAACAAACCTACTTAGCCTTATGTTTTTGTTTGTTTGTTGAAAGGTGTTTGCTTGCTCACTTAAGGATACTCCGAATTAGAGAAAAAGTTGCTTTTTTAAAACAAAATAACTTCAGGTTGCCCTCTCTCTCCATCAGTTTTTCATAGTGCTTTAGACAATACTTCATACACTCATTCAACTATTCCCAAATTACCAATTACTTTCCCTTTGGGTTTATCTAATTTAATCCCTACAGTCTTGCAAATAGATACTCAATTCTTCTAGCCCATAGCAACTTGAAACAGTTCAACAAACACAATTAGCCCATCCCTGAAAAAAAAGTATAGATTGCAGTATAAATAGAAATTTCTTTTTCCACTTCAAGTGTGGCATAAATTATCGCCCACCTTAGGTGAATGACTAATTCCACAACTGCTGAGCATGTTTTTGCTTTTACTCTAAGCAAATATTTTGAGAGATTATTTTCATAACTTAGTTTGATACTTAAGCTGGTAAATGTTTTGTTCAAATTTGCTGAAGCCAAGACTAATTTAGAATTGGGGAAGTTAGGACTGCTTTCAAATTTGAGGGGAAATTTGGAGGCAGTCCTCAGCCTCTCCGTAGCCACTGCCCTAATCCAGTGCATTCCAGCCACCTCTCACCTGGGCAGTTCCAGCAGCACTGTTCCTGGATTTCGTGTCTCCATCCTTGCTCCATGGCATCTGCCTATTGCAAAGCAGTCATGGACCTTGTTCTGAAATGATAACCAGAACGTTTTCCTCTTGTGTCTATGAAATTTTTAGTGGCTTCCTGTTGAAAGTAGAATTAGATCAAACTCCTCATTTTGCTTTCAGGCTCTGCATTATCTGGCCTCTCTCCACTCTCTTCCGTATAACTGTAGCAAGCCATGGTGATATCCTTTCTTTTTCACAAATGCCAAGCTTATTCTGAACCTTTTTGTTGTTGCCCATGTATTTATTGTCAGCCCGTATGGTCACCTCCCTCTTTTTTGCTAAGGTTGAATGCAATTACTGCTTCCCTGTCCTTGCTGGTAAAACTGAATTCTTGGAGTTCTGTTATGCCGACTGCTGTTTCATCAGCACCAAGGACAGCGCCTACCTAGCACACCCAGATGCTTGTTTAAATATCAGGTTCAATGACTGGCTGACTAATCAAAGAGAGTTACAGCACAAAGACTTGAGAGTCAAAGTCGAACTCCAGTTCTGCCATCCATCAGACAAGCAAATTACATAACCTCCAAAGCCTCACTTTTCCCATTTTAAAACAGGAATGAGAGCGTTGTCTCCCACATTAGGATACTCTGTGTGTTCTTTTGCTGTTGCTCCCCAGCAATCATAAATCTAATTGGCAGGCAACAGTAAGCATTTGCTTAGCACGTGTGTCTGGAGTACAATGGGGGCCTTGATTTAGGCTATACTCAGTCATGTGTCTGCAGATCAGCTGGCTATCGAGTGAGGAGGCTCAGCTTTGGAGGAAAATCTGGTCCCTGTGTCTCATGTCCTCTGCTGTGGAGGCATAGCTAGCCCAGAAATGTTCTTGTGGTGATGGAAAAGTACAAGAGAACCTTCCATTATGGAAACACCTTCAAGCCTTTAACTGCATCACACCGACCGCCAGTTAAGATTTCTTAACCAAACCAAGTCTCACAGACACACCCACAGCCAAGGGACAACCACAGCCAGGGGGTAGCAAAGTATACTCTGCACATGGAGGTGGAGAGGAAGCAAATATTTCTCTGGAGTGATCTACCACACACTAAGAATTGTGCAAGATGATGACTGTTAAGTTACTGGTATGTGATAGGATGGCAGAACTGGAGTTCAACTCTGACTCAGTAAGTGTTAGCTAATGTTGATAATAACTTATTTTTCTGTAAGACCAGGTGCATGCTATGATAATAGGAAAGTAATGAATAGTTTTATGTGAACAAAAGCTAAAAGCTCCCAGGTCACACTTAAATGAATGTATATCCTGACTTAGGAATGATGTGATTTTAAGAATGCATTAGTGACTGCTTATCATTACACATCTCTTAATTTAACTGAAATGGAATACAGGAACCATAGCCTCTTTAAATCTAGGTTAATGTACGTTTTCACTGCAAGGAGCAAGCTTGGTACTGTGCATCTGGGTGTTATAAAATGTGTTCCAGCCGGGCGTGGTAGCTCACGCCTGTAATCCCAGCACTTTGGGAGGCCAAGGCGGGTGGATCACAAGGTCAAGAGATCGAGACCATCCTGGCCAACATGGTGAAACCCTGTCTCTACCAAAAAATACAAAAATTAGCTGGGCATGGTGGCTCACACCTGTAGTCCCAGCTACTTGGGAGGCTGAGAAAGGAGAATTGCTTGAACCCAGGAGGCGGAGGTTGCGGTGAGCCGAGACTGCACCACTGCACTCCAGCCTGATGCCTGGAGACAGAGCAAGAGTCTGTCTCACCTCCCCCGCCAAAATGTGGTTCTAAACACCAATGTTCTCACTTAGAAATGGTAACTAAGTGATGAGAACTCATGGACCCATAGAGGGGAACAGCACACACCGGGCCTAACAGAGGGTAGAGGGTGGGAGGAGGGAGAAGATAAGGAAAAGTAACTAATGACTACTAGTCTTAGTACCTGGGTGATGACATAATCTGTACAGCAAACTCCCATGACACAAGTTTCTATTTAACAAACCTGCACATGGACCTCTGAATCTAAAATAAAAGTTAACTTAAAATAATTGAATATGGTTCTGCAGGGGAGGACAACCCCTGATTATGGAAAGACTTCCGAATTAAGGCAAAGACATCAGAGGGAGTTGGCTTTCAGTTTTGAGCGTTGGTTTTCCTGTCAGTTGAGGATACTACCAGCTCTCTCATAAGGTCCCTGTAATGTTTAGAAAAGGTCTACAAAGCGTAAACACAGTGAGTGGCACATGAATGTCTCTGTGAATTCTTGTTTCCTATTCTACCCTATTCTGCTCACTCCCTTCCCTGTTCGTAGAGGACCGTGCTATTGGCCCTTTTCTGTCATTGGTTTTTCTAGTAGGATGCCCTGTGTGGGTATCAGAATACATTTGTGCAGAATCTTCTAGCTGTACCTGTTCATATCTTTCCAGTCCTTTGGGGAAAAAGGTAGGATCTGAATGAACAGAGACTTTCATGCTTACACTTGCTGGCTTAGCTGAATTAAGAGTAGCATTACTTAATTTCACCCATCACAGATGGTTTTACGTGTCATCTCAGCTGTGAGCCACCTTCCTTCCATAACTAGGCATTTCTTCTTTATGGTGAGTGAACTTCGTTTTTGACCTTCTTTTTTATAAAAGTATTACTAGTTGCTTATAGGAAATTCAAGTACTGCAGATAAACACCAAGAAAATTAGAATTGCTTGTTATTCATCATCCAGAGATAATGTGAATTAGCATTGCCATTAATTGATTTTTCTATATGTCTAGGTAGTGATATATCAGGGAAAATGCTACTTATAGCAGTTGTCTTTGTGAGTAATAGTTTATCACCTGTTTATAATCTGTAGTATATTTTACCCATATATATATAAAACAAGGCAAATGTTGCTATGTGTAGCCAATAAGTATTGCCCAAGAAAGGCAGGTAGCAGCATTTTGTTCTAGGAAAGGTCCCTTTATCTGTGGAATCCCAGAGAGGTTTTATTTTACAAGATTGAGAGTGGGAGCCAGGAAATACAGCACTGCTCTGCATAATAGAGGGAGGGAAATGTACAGTTCCAGGAATAGGGCTGATAGGAGAGGAAAGGGAAGAGAGAAATGGGGGAGGGAAGGAAAGGAATCCATGCTGAAAAGAACAGAAGGCTGGGGGTCAGGTGATATGGCCACCAGCCTGCAGCTAAGTTGACTACATTTTTAAATGTTTTTGCAGGGGTGGATTTGTTTCCATTACCCCCTTTTCTTCCTTCCCTTCATTTTCTTTTTCTTTGTTTCTTTTCTTTCTTTTTGAGAGACCTTTTGGTGCAATAGAGAGAGAACAAATAAGACAGGAGGAGTCTGGAGGACAGTAAGAATAAAAATTACCTTAGAATTTGAAGAAACCTGGGGACATCTCTAGACTCCCAAAGGCCATAGAAATTGGAGCTTTGCATCAATTTTACTTACATCCCCAAGGAGAAAGCATTTTTCCAGCTCTCTGCATTATCTCTCTCTCTCTCTCTCTCTCTCTCTCTCTCTCTCTCTCCCCCCCCGTGACTTCCCACATTGTATATCAACTGTTTATATGTTTTGTAGTTTTTAACATAGTTATATACTATGAAAAAGTTCCTTCTTCATAGGCTTATTTCTTAAAAAAAAAAAAGGCTGTAAGAATAAAGTAAGGACTAAAGAATAAAACCATTGAACAGGTACCAGATTTATTTTTATTTATATTTTATGTTTTGCACAATCCTAATTGCTGAGCTTTTACTTCTGTTATCTGTGGTTTTCCACCATAACAGACCGACAGTGATGAGCAACATTGAGTCTATATCTTAAGCACACTCAGGACTTTCTGGAATCCTTCCTACAAGTGGAAATACTTGAATAAAGGTTATGCAAATGTTTAAGCCTTTTGATACACATTGTTAAATTATCTCTTCAGAAAGGTTAAACCAATTTACACTCTCAACAGTAGTGTTTAAGAGACTCCTTCTCTAAATCTCCTTTAATAATGAAGAGAAGCATTGTAAAATCCTTTCCAATTGCCATTTTGATAAAAAATAGAACCTAGTTGTTTTGCATGTGTTTGGTAACTATTAGAATTTCTCCCTCTTTTTTTCCCTTAGGGTTTGAACCAGTTGTATTTCTTCTGGGAAAATCTGCTTCTTCATGTCTTTCATGCCTTTTATTGATTTTTGAGAGATGTGTCTTTATGTTTTATTTTAAAAATTCAAATGTGTTTCTAAATGGTATGTGAAGCATGATTTCACATAGTAGACATTTGTAGATTAGCCATTAGGTGAAAAATACTATTATAGAGTAAAACAGATGAATTTTTTGCCATTCCTGGGAGCATGAGATGCTTATATTAATAGTTTATTGGTGACCATGGATGCTGACACAGTGATTCCATGTTCTAAAGCCAGCTTAATGATATAAAGCCATTTCTTCATGTGTGTCTTTTAAGTGAAATCCTTCCTAACTGAGCCACAGGAGTTTCCTGCTTCATCCCCTAAGCTCCAGCCTCAACTGCTGTGATTACACTTACCTTCTCTTCGGTTTAATTAGTTTTTATCCCCTCCCTCCATGAAAGCAAACTGCCTGAAGGCAAAGACTGAGAGTCTATACCCCAGGGACCAGCATTATAACTATGTACACAGCAGACACTGAGCAAGTGTTTAGAGGACTGCATTTTACCATTAGACTATTGAAAAACATCCTACTGTGTTTTTCAGAATTTTTTTACATACCCAGGGCATTTTATATGAATGTATTTACCTGGAAGAGTCACACTGGATATGACCTTTATGTCATTCTACCAAAGAGTCAGCTGTCAAGAGGGCTGCTGTGTCTCTGGCTACTCACTCTTTCTTAGGAACTTAGGACACTGGGTGATTCTTTTAAAAAGTAATAAATTAACTTATTGAATCAACAAAAATGGTATGCATTTATCATGCATAGTGTGATGTTTTGAAATATGTATACATTGTGGAATGGCTAAGACAAGCTAATTAATACATGTGTTTCCTCTTATACTTTTTTGTGTGGTGAGAACACTTAAAATCCACTCCTTTTGTCAGTTTCAAGAACACAGTACATGTCATTAACTGTGGTCACCATGTTAAACCAAAGATTCTTGAAATTCTTCCTCCTGTCTAACTGACATTTTGCATCCATTGACCAACATCTTCCCAATCCTCACCAACTCCAGTCCCACCCCAGCCCCTGGTACCCAAACTTCTCTTCCCTATTTCTCTGAGTTCAACTTTCGTAGATTCTACATGTAAGTGAAATCATTCAGTATTTGTTTTTCTGGGTGTGGCTTATGTCACTCAACATGACATCCTCCGGGTTCATCCATGATGGTGCATTTGATGAGTTTCTCTCTTTTGAGGGCTAAATGACATTCCATTGGACATATAGAGCACACTTCTATCCATTCATCTGTCTTTTTTTTTGAGATGGAGTTTCATTCTTGTTGCCCAGGCTAAAGTGCAAGAGCACAGTCTTGGCTCACTGCAACCTCCACCTCCAGGGTTCAAGTGGTTCTTCTGCCTCAGCCTCCCAAGTATCTGGGATTACAAGTACCCACTACTACGCCTGGCTAATTTTTGTAATTTTTGTATTTTTGGTAGAGATGAGGTTTCACCATCTTGGCCAGCCCTGTCTCAAACTCCTGACGTCAAGTGATCTGCCCATCTCAGCCACAGCTCCCAGCCATATCCATTCATCTGTCAGTGTATGCTTACGTTGATTCTGTATCTTAGCTCTAGTGAATAATGCTGCAATCAACCTTGAAGTGCAGATATCCCTTCAAAATACTGATTTCATTTCCTTTGGATACACACCCAGTAGTGGGATTGCTGGAGCATATGGTAGTTCTATTTTTAATTTTTTAAGGAACCTCCATACTGTTTTCCATAATGGCTGTACTAATTTGCATTCCCACCAACAGTGGGGCACTGGGTGATTCTTAAAGAGAGCCTTCAAGGAAAATGCAAAAGATCTGCAGTATTTAGGTGGTGAGACAGAAAGTGGAGAAGGATATTGTGTTCTAGCACAGTGCAAACATGGCTACTCAATTTGGAATTCAGAACGGAAAGAGAAGAGATTTATTTTCCAGCTCAGAATAGCAGGTAGAGGCAAGATATGAGAAGTCTTATTTCTCAAATCATCCTAAAGGAGGGAGGAGCTGGTTCTCCTTTGAGAGATGTTTGTTTCCCCCATATCTTCATTCATTCGTTCAGAATTTTAAATTTCAAGGTTTTCCTCCATTGGCTTGAAAGTAAGTGGAAATATAACTTATAAGCAAACTGGAAAACAAACTGCATTCACATTTCTGTGTTTGCTAATTACAAGTAAATGTTACACATCTGGCTGGGGCAGAGATATTTGACTGACAGCTCTTGGGCCTTTTGTACTTTGCCTTCTTTTTGCTATTTCATGTTGGAATTGGTCATCAGCACTGAAAAAATCTGGAAATTTTACATAGACCTTTATATTTCTGGCTTTTCATTAAAAGTTGGAAGAGCTAACAAAGCTTGGCCATCATGCAATATAACAGCAATATGGTTTGGGTGCGGTGGCTCACATCTGTCATCCCAGCACTTTGGGATGCTGAGGCAGGCAGATTACAAGGTCAGGAGTTCGAGACTGGCCAGGCCAACATGGTGAAACCCTGTCTCTACTAAAGCATATAAAAAATTGGCTGGGCATGGTGGCACATGCCTGTAGTCTCAGCTACTTGGGAGGCTGAAGCTTTGACATCACTTCTTCTTATCCTGCTTCTCAGGCAGCCTAGAAACCTCTGCTCCATCACTACATAGTATTCTGTGCCAATCTATGGAACCCCTCATTACTTGCTTTGCTGCTTCCTCGTGACTGTGAGTTCATGAGTGCAAGGAATCTTTATCTTCTGTCTCCAACACTGAGTCCAAGGTATGCACATGAGAGCTCTTGAGAAATGCATATTGGAGGACGTAATATTTTTTACATTCATTACCTGTAACTGAAGTCTTTATATAAGGGCTCTATGTATCCAGAAAGGGGGATATCACCATGTGAGACAGCAAAGGAAGAATTGCCTTTAAAAGATGTTGTGAACTTGGCAGTGGTGAAATCCATAAAGGCTCCTAACATGTTTTTGAGAATTTACTTCACTTTGGACATTATGCTCTTGTGCTAAGCCAGCCTGTTACTTCCACCTATTATTTTAATTCTCAAATCAATCCTGTGATCCCCTTGTTTGGCAATGAGGAGACCAATGGACAAAGAAGTTAAATGGTTTGCCTGAGATTGCACAGTTTATTGCTGGAGGAACAAGGACCCCAGCAGAAGCTGTTGGGCTGCCAGGACTCATAGTGTTAACCACTCTGTAAAAAAATTCTTGACTCATTTGCCTTAAGCCCTTTACTTGGATACTCATTCAGCAGCAAGACCAGCCCTGGGCTCCTTAGGTTAATTGAGTTTATTGGATTATCTATCACATTGCTTTGATTATCCAAGCCAGAGTCTCCATTGCCAAGATACCACTAGCCTGATGAAAACAAACTAGGGTCCCTAAAGATTCCAAACATTATGTTCCTGTCTGGTTTTAAATCACCATATACCCATTTTAGGTGCCATTTTGTTTTTCTCTAACTGTGCCAAGTCATCATTGTATTCAAAGGACCTCCCAGGTGTATAATTCTCTGTGTTGCAATTTAAAAAAAGGAGAGATTTTGCATTTTGATCCTGTCTTCTGATTGGAGGTGAGAGCCGTTCAAATCTGAGTTAGAAAGACATTCACAAGCCATTTTTGCAATTGTTAGTACCCTAAAACTAAATTATAGGCATTAGGTCGCCAAAGCATTATTACTCATACCTAGAATGGTACCTTATGTTGTATTTCATAAGAAAAAGACTTGAAGTCTAGAGTGGGTGATTTTGGTCTGAAATAGATATAAATTTTTCAAGAACATGGTCAGTAAATATTGTTCAATCATTTCTGCAGACGTTTCAAATTTCGGTTCGCTCATTAATGGCTCAGTCTTTAATAAGAAGCTGTCTTCTACAGTTTCCTTTAGTTTTATTTGCTGTTGTGCCTTGAGTGTCCCTAATTGTGGAACTTGATGACACTAGTGTTTTTAATATTTTATATATATTAACAATGTTAGCCATTGCTTAGGGAGTATCCCCAGTGTGCCAAAAATAACACCATCTCTGATCTTTGCAACACTGTTGAAAAACAGAAAATTTGTTCCTATTTTAGACAGTGAGGGTGAGGTAGAGATATGACTTGCTTAGTGATAAACAGTGGTTAAAGCCTGAGACTTGATATGAACCAAATATTGCCAGACCTTAAACTCAGTGCTATTTCCCTTCTGTCACACTGCTCTGGAAACTTTGGAAGTTATTTGTGTACAAAAGAATTAGGCAAAAGGATATTCATTGCAGAGTTGTAATAATAGTGGCTACTTAGTAACAATATAAGCATCCACTGTTGGGGGATTGATAGGGGATTGGTTTAATAACATTTTTGTTATATTCACACATGCAACATTATTTTACGTTTAAACATTGACTTTAAAAATAAGTGAATATGTATTGCCATGGCAAGATGTCCGGCTTATATTTAGTGTAAAAGAGATTGCAAAAAAAAATTGCACCGTGTTATCTGCTTTTAAAACGTGTTCATATTTGTACGTGCATGGGTGTATGCCTAAGCAAGGCCTGGACCAGCAGTGCTTAGGGGAAATATAATGCAAGTCACATATGCAAAGTGATTTTTCTAGTAGTTGAATTAAAAAAATAAAAGAAATGCATGAGAAGTTTACGAACGTGTTTTATTTAACATATCCAACGTATTTCAACATATAATCAATATAAAAATATATAACCAATATACGTGTGTGTGTGTATATCTGTGTGTATGTGTATATATACATAGCATTTTTGTCAAATTTCAGAAAGCTCTTCCAAATAATTTTTACAAAGGCATTTTAACACATTCCAAGGTTTCTTACACAGTTAGTAATCTTACATAGTGTTTGAATTGAAGGCACTCATTAGTTACCAATCTACTCATTGTAATTATGTATTGAGTTTTGTGTCATCTTTAGCAAAACAGTTTGAGATCAAATGAGAAAGTTGAATATATTTAAATGAGTTTATATAATTCAACTAATAAATTATTAAATAACTTTAAAAAATACTATATTTTACATTGTTTGTACTAAATCTTCAAAATTCAGTGTACATTTTTATACGCACAGCACGTCTCAGTTCAGATCAGCCTCTTTTCGGGTGTTCATATAGCCACGATGTCTTTCATTTACCTTACTGGATAGCACTGGACTAGAGGAAGTATAAGATCACAAAGTGTTCACGTAGGGATGGGCCGATTATGTGTCTTGGTGTTAGTTTATTGCCTTCTTTCATCTTATTTGCATTTTCCAAATTTCCATAATGAATACACACTGCCTTTGTAATTTGGAATTAAAATCAACTGTTAAAGACATCGTTCATTTTTAATAGGGAGTGGTGAGCTTCTAAAATTCACTGTTAAAAATAAATACATAAAATGTAAATCTGTGACCTATTTTAGTGGAGGCAGAGAAGCTGGGGATGGTATGAGGTTGGCTCTCCTCTCTACTTCTTTGCCTTCCAGCTCTGTAACCCCTGCTCCCAGAAGCCTGGCCTTTGGAGCCCTGGAGAGGAGAGAGGTGAAGCCCCACCTCCAAAGTCAGCAAGCAGATCTCTGGTGAAGCCACCTTGCCTGCCAGAAGTTCTGAGGTTTGGCCTCAGCTTCATTTTCAATCTCTTTGAAAGACAAAGGCGGCTGTCATGGGAAAAGCCTGCACTAGTTTGTCTCAGTCTTTTATGGCGTTATTGCTGACCTTTCACCAAGAAGCCTTTTTAGACCTTTTTTCCCCTGCTAATCATCATTCTGCTTCTCTCATTAAATTTTAATACCACAGATACCCTGTGTATCTGTTTATATCATGTAAACTGTGTGTGTCTTGGTATATGGTGGCCCGCTGGATGGCCACAAACCAATGTAATATCTAGAATGTCCTACCCTCTTGCAACTAAGAAACCATTTTCACCCCTTTAGGGTAAAGAATTGCTCCCTCCCTTATTGAAAAGAATGCCCGGGGCCATGTGCACTGGTGCTAAATGTCAGTAACAGTATTGTCCTGTGAGTTGCATTTAACTTAGACTCTTGGGCCAGGGTCACTGGCTCTCTCAACTTTCTACCCACACATCTGTGCCTTTGTGCATACCTGTCCCTTCCATCTCCCCGCTAGAGCACCTGAAAGGCCATCACACCCAGGAAACCTACCCCAGTCTCTCTCCCTGACCACATGGGAAACAGCCTTTCTGTTTCTTCCATGGCATATGCCATGGCTGGCATTCCTTTTTACTCGTTCTGGTCCTGTCTCATCTCCCCTCTGTTCAGACTCTTCCTTGAGAATGGGATGCGGTATAATTTCATTTCCTGTGTGTGTCTAGAGCCAGACTTTGCATGCCATCGTCCTTCAGTAAATAGTTGTGAAACTGAACGAAATTGTCTTCGGAAAACCCTTTCCGGTCCAACTGTTTCTCTATCAGAAAATCTCATTAAGACTTAATCGCTAACATCTTCCCATCCCCGGGGTCATGCTGTAATCCCCAGCTGAGAGTGAGATCCCTGACTGGGAGGAAGTGAGAGTGTCATTTCTTTCCCAAGACCCACACGATTTCTGGGCACTTCGCACCACCCAAAGGTCACCACCTAGAGATAAAATTACATGCCGCCTCTTGAGGCTTGCTGCCCCTCTATGTTCTCCCCTTTATTTCTCAAGTCACTGTATTGAAAATGTACTGATTGCAAACGGTAAAATAGCAGCCACTGCCAGCTGGACTCGTATGGCTGCCAAAAAGCCATACCCCCTCACTTTGACCTGCCTGATGAGCCGGTAGCCCGTGCTTTGCCTACTAGAGACCTCACTATCTCCCACCCCAGCCCACCCTTGCCCACCCTTGTCTTTCCACACCTACGAAGAGCCTCCACTCAATAGCTACTCTTCCAAAGTGAGATTTCACACCAAACTCTCTTCTGTACCCATCATTGGGTCCAGTGTTTATTTCTTTGTGGCCGGGAAATCTCTACCTTGTTCTGTTCTGCACAGATGTTGCCTGTGTTAGAATTTCAGTAGAACTCTGCAGATTTGAATGGAAGATTTGAGGGCTGCAAGAGCTATCACCACTGATAGCAAGCATTTGGCTAAGGAAATTAAATTGAAAGGTCCTGCATTCTTGCTGGATTCTGTTATTCTTTGAGCAGGGAATGATTTGGTTACAAGGGGATTCCATCTTTGTATCTCCTGCTTTCAAGGGAGGAGAGGGGGAAAGAAAGCTGAACAGAGCCTAATGAAGGAATTCTGTATCAACAAAACCCTGACATTCGAGATGTTCAGTGTAATCAGCAGACCTGGTAGCTTTAGGCAGAGATCACTTCACTGAAAAATAAAATTCATTTGGCCATATTCTGTTCATGAAAATGCCTTTTTATAATTCACAGCTTCCAGAGGTACCAGCCATAATTTCTTAACTGTTTTACTCCAGAGAGCTTTAGGTATGGTTAAAAATGTTCCTTGTACAGAGAGGCATGTAGGCACACCATAGAGATCTTAATTGCATTTTCATTTCAATGTCCTTCTTATTAATTATTCTAGTCACTTTAATTTATTTAGTCTCCATATTTTATACATGATAAGAAATATTAATGGTCGTAATTATTGACTGAACATTTGAGATTCATGTCCAAATACACTCAACTTGGGAAGATTTGACATTCTGTTTCACTGTGCGCATTATTTGCCTGTTTTATCTTCTGTGTTCTCCTAGACCCTCTCTCTCTCTATTGGGGGGGGAGGGAGGCAATTACTGCAAGTAGCTTATAAAATATTGTTGTGCATGAATGTAAAAATATATCAGTACTGGCACATCTGTAATTTACTCATGAGTATGAGTTTCACATTAGAGATCTATATATCTTATAAGCAAAATAACATCCATCCCATACTGTGTTATTTTCCTAACGTGATGGCTGAATTTCAAATGAACTGCAAAGGTCATGGTTGCTGTTCTATTAGAACCATTTAATCTCATTTGTCTCCCCATTAATAACCTCAGCTTTATTAGTTGCTGCAACTATTGCTGATTTTGGACTGAGACACGGTTCTTCTAACAGACGTCGTTTCAGGCTTTGAATTTACAAGTGAGAGAACCTGATTGGAAATTATTAGGCCCCCTGGGAAAGCAGAACATTAAAAGTTTGCGATGGTCCTCTAGTTTCCCATAGGTGAAGTTTTTAGATGGAAGAAAGATGGGTCCTGTTTCACCTGTGACATATTGCATACTTTTCCAAGAACTTGTATTCCATCACCTCTTGCCCCTCTTCAAACTAGTCATCACCTCTACCTTTGAGAAAACTAGTAGCTAAAATGAAGCGAAGCTACTTTATGAAAAGTCCCTGAGAAGCAATTTAACCTGGTTGACCATGTCCATCAATCTGTCACCTGGAGAGAAGCTGTTGACACCATATGACCTCTCCTTCACCATCACGCTATGAAGTTATCAGTGGGTAAGGGCTTTCTCTTTGATGCTATACAATGAAATTGAAGGAAGGAAAGCTTTTGCTAGTAGGAAAACAACTACAAAAGGAGGCAAAACGCTATGGAAACACCTTTCGCTCTCAGGCACACACAGGCAAATGATCTTTAACCAAAAAAGAATGGGTCCCAGTCATTCCAGAGACATCACATATAAGATATTCCTAGGGCTGGAACTTTTTTTTTAAATGAGTGAGACCCCTGTAGAGTGTACGCCATTGCGTAAAATACTGCAGCCATTTGCATTAATGGTGATACACACACTGCTTTGAACATTGGAATCATCATTTACTGAGAGAAACAGGAGATAGTCAGTATAAATCTCCAAGGTGCAAGAAAAAAAAGATTAGGATAAAAGGTAGTTTAAACTCCAACAATATCTCTGTCTTTTTTTATTATTTCTAATAAACAAGCCTATAGCTTTTTGAAATTTTATCACTAACTTGAGAGGTGACCATTTTCTGATGTTTAGAAATCACTCACTCAGCCATGAGCTTCTAGTAACAATGCCACGTGCTTTATCAATAGTCGGTGAGTTAATTGGGAGGGAGGAAAATGTTTCATTAAAAAAAACTACCTTTTCTCCAGGAAGGATAATTTTATGTGGATGTAATAAGAATCTAGTATACCTGGTGTATTAGGTGCCTATTATTTGTAGGCACTTGGTAAATAATTCTGGGATGAATGATTGCCTGCCAATTTAAACTGCCATTATCCATCCCCTCTCTGATTTCGTAATTTCAGACTCAAGCAGTTGTTCCCAATGCTTTACTACAAAGTGTGGTTTGTCTTTTGTCATAGTTTATAAGCTGCGTAAGAACAGAGTGTCTATTCACTGTTATGTTTCTGTAACTATATAACCATACATTGTGCATATGAGTCCTTAAACATGATGAGTTAGAGGAGATAATGAATAGTATTTTTATTCAGAAATCAAACCAAGACATTCAGATCACTATGGGATCACACGCTGTTACTGTAATTATAGGAGAAATAAAACTGCATGTTTCTTAAGCTGTTTAGAATTGCTGGATATCCAGACATGCTTCACTCCTGGTTTGAGCTAACAGGTGAAATAATACACTGTGTGTTTTATTAAAAGCTTATTAACTGCTGCTCTTCCAAAATGAAGCAGGAAAACAAAAAGAAAGAAACAAAAACAATTAACCAAAAAACACCCACAAAGCTCCCAAACTGTTTTGTCCTGGGAGATAAGGCACTCTTAGATTTTTTTTTTATTGCATATTGATATAATCTCTCCCCTGTTATCTGCTGCTCGTCTCCCTGGATCTCCAAAGCTGCATTTTCAGGGGTTAACTCATTGCATCTCCATTATGTGTCATGTAGAGACTTTACGTAGCTAAGACAACAGCATCTAGCTAAAGGGCATGTGTGTGTTGTATTCCATTACTTTATTGGATTTTTCTAAAGTTTCTCTAATGTTCTAATGAGAATATTTTCCACGCAATGTTGAAGGATTCCAAAGCTTCTCACGGACCTCAGGGTAGAACACAAAGATGGGCTGCTTCCCTAGGCTGGCCAACAGCAGAGTCGGTGGAAAGACCAAAGGGAAAAATTGCTTTTCTGTGAACTCAAGTGCAAGAGTTATGGAACCCCAATCTAATTAAGACCTGGAGGAGTTCTGACACAGTCACTGGGGTTGGACCCATGATTATGGTAAATGCCAGGCTCTGAATAAACACCTTACTGCCCCTTCAAGGCTCAAGAAAGTTTGTGCCAAAGAATTTCAGTCTCTTCAGGGGATGGTGGAAGTTTCTTCCGAGCTTACTTTGACCTCTGTGACTCGACCTGATAAATGGTCCAGAAGGGACATAAAGGAATTTAGAAGGACAGTGGCATCAAGTCAGGACTTCCACTGTAGGACACGTGTCCAAAGAGCAAACCCACCAGAGCTCCAGGCACAGCTCTTGCTTGTTTTGGCTGTGTGGATTGGGGTAAGTCACTTAGCTTCTCTAAGCCTTAGCTTTCAACTTTGTAGAAGAGGTCTGAGTATTGAAGGAGACAGTATTTGATGTATACAGTGGAACTGATAAATGGCGGGCTCTGGATAAATCTTGGCTTGTGGTTGAATCAGTATCATCACTACTACTGTTGTGATGTCCACACGTGAGGACAGCAAAATGTGTCCTCCATAACCTAGCCTGCGGCCCATCCTCTGTCTGGTGCCTAATAGTTAAAAGTTGAATGCTTGTGGAGTAAGTGGATGTATGACTCCCTTGTCATCTCCCTGCCAGAGGGAGATCAGCATAGGAGATAACTCATTGCAGTACCTTTGCTCTGAGTTCTTGCTCCTTCGTCAATCCATGCTTTAAAGACTTCCCTGGACAGAGGCAGTATAGCATGAGACCCAGGAATTCAGACTCTGTAGACACTCTCCACTCGGCTCATTGCGTGTCTGACGGGATGCCAGTCCAAGCATCATGTTCCTTATTGATAAAAATAGGCATGATAATAATAATGGTATTTACCTGATAGGATGTGAGGAGAACCAAGTAAGATCATGGGAGCCTGACACTCAGAATCCCCTGGTGAACTGTGAAAGCATCACTGATATCCAGACCCTGTCCCCAAAGTCTTAGATTCATTTGTTCAGGAGGCAAGGTCCCTTTGGGCATCAATAGTGCGAAAAGCCCTCCAGGTGATTCTCATTTAGGGCCTTTGCAAGTCATTAGTTAAGGGGCTGTCTGGTGGCTGCTAAATCATCGAATGTTTTGTCTTTTCCTGATAATCCCTCTCTCTGTTGGTTTCTTTTTCACATCAATGGGAGAAGCAATTATGTACCTTTTCACTTGGTTTTCCTTTGGCTGGGGTTACCATTTCTGGGAAATACGGCACCAAAAATTTTGCAGTAAGTGAAAGGTAAATAACTGAAAATATATCTACAGATATGGATCTTTGTATTAATATTTAGGAAATCAGTTATTTCTGCTGCAGTAAACCGCATTGCCATGCATGCGTAGCACCCCATTTTATGGTGGCTGTTGTTAAATCATCCTAATAGTCTGTTTTCCTGATATATCCATTTCTCTGTTGTTGCTTTTTTTCACATTAATGGGAAAAACTAGCGTGCACTTTTTTGAAAGTTTCACTTTGTTTTCCTTTTGCTGGGGGTATCATTTCAGGAAAATATGGCACCGAAAAATTGCAACAAGTGAAAGGTAAATAACTGGATATATATCTATAGATACTGATCTGTATATTAAATTTTAGGAAATCAGAGTTATTTCTACTGCAGTAAGCCACATTTACATGCATGGATAGCACCCCATTTTATGGGGAAATCATTGCTCCTCATTCTGGGTCCAGCTTTTATTCCCTGTGGTTGCTTCTGCCTCTGGCTCAGCTCTGTAGTTTTGGTAACCGTCTCAAGTACCATCTGCAATCTGTCAGGAAGGGCGTGGAGGTGTCCTGAGTATCAGCAGGTGTCTTGGTTATCACCAAAGAGAGGACGTTGTGCCCGGCATGCATGGATGGCAGAAGCATGATTGCAAAGGCAGTTCTAAGCTCAGGAATCCAATTCTTTTTCTAAGTTACTGCTGAAAATGAGGCTGACTCGGAGCTGGGGTATCAGAGATAATGGTATCAGAGATAGAACAAGGGAGAAAAATTGTGTCCTTATTTGAAAGCCACAGCCTGGGCATAGGGGCCTGCAGTTCAGTGCCATTGGACAAGAGAGTAAAGTCCCTGGAACCTCCATTTACCCTAGGAGGTGTTAGAGGGCGATAGGAAAGGAGTTTTTGCGGACTTCGGCAGCCTTTGCAGGTGGAATGATTGTTCTCTCCCCTCGTCTCTCAGAGTCTGTCCACAACCTCTGAATAGTCCTTATTACTTGGTGAAGCACTCAGCATATGAGAAATTGACTGCTATTGTGCATGCTTCGTATTATGTGTATTTCTTCTCTGTTAGATTCTAAGCCACTTGATGGCAGAAGCCATGAGTCAGTTTGCTCAGGATATTCAGCACCAGGAAGGTACTAGGCACACATCCTTTGTACCCAGGAAACACACAGGAGTTGAAGGTGCTTTAAAAGACCTGTTTGGCCTTTCAGGTAGACATGCATGGGCCCTGAGAAGTCCCAGAATTTTGATGCTGTGGGGAATCAGCAGGAGACTGAAGACATTGTTTCTCAGCTCTGGCTGGGTAACAGGGTCCCTTGGAGAGTTTTAACCACTGTTGATGCCTAAATCCCAGAAAAGATGGATTTAAACCAGTGTCTTTGGGGTTGGAGCCAGGGTTCTTAGAGTATTAGATCCTTGGGTAACATGGGTTCAAGCAGGGCTTAGGATCACAGTTCCATAATAAAACAGGATGGCTGAGCTAAAAGTGGTGATAAGAAGTAGAAGGAAGCTGGGCATGGTGGCTCACCCTTGTAATCCAGCACTTTGAAAGACCGAGGCAGGTGGATCACCTGAGGTCAGGAGTTCAAGACCAGCCTGGCCTACATGGAGAAAGCCCGTCTCTACTAAAAAAATACAAAATTAACCTGGCATGGTAGCTGTAATCACAGCTACTTGGAGGCTGAGGCAGAGGGATTGCTTGAACCCAAGAGGCAGAGATTCCAGTGAGCTGAGATCACTCCACTGCACTCCAGCCTGGGCGACAAAGCAAGACTCGGTCTCAAAAAAAAGAAAAGAAAAGAAAAGACACCTCCTCTTCATGTTTCCCTCTTTCCTCTCCCCCCGCCCTCTCTCTGCCTAGGTAAGAAGATACAGGGAGAAGGCAGCCATCCATAAGCCACAGAGATCTGATGATAACTACATCATGCTAGTACCCTGATCTTACACTTCCAATTTCCAGATCTACAAGAGAAAGGGTTTCTGTTGCCTAAGCCACCCCATCTGTGGCACTTTGCTATGGCAGCCTGAGTAGACTAAGAAAAATATTACGCCCTTAGTGCCCAGAACAGAGTCCAGTCTTTATTCTTAATTCAATAAATATTGGTATAACAAAGGGTGTGGGAGATTATTTTACTTAAAGCAAAAAGAATGCAACTAGCCCAGTTTGAAGTCCGGAGGCTCTGGTTAAAAACCACAAATGGATTCTGTGAATAATTGCTTGGTGGAACTGTGTTATGGAAGGTGGAAAGTGTTGGGCTCTTGGCCTGATGGATCTTCCCGTGGGAAGCTGGACTGGGGGTAAATGTCTCAAATAGTCATGTATTAATTTTCTTCCATGCTTTCTTATCAGCTTTTTACCCTCTGGGTGCTTTAAAGTTTGGACCAGCGCTGGCAAATGTCAGCCTGAGGGCCACATCTGCCCCACTGTCTGTTTTAATAAAGCCAATGAGCTAAGAATGGTTGGGATGCTGAGGCAAGAGAATCACTTCAGCCTGGTAGGTGGAGGTTACAGTGAGCCAAGGTTGCACCACTGCACTCCAGCCTGGCCAACAGAGTGAGACTCCTTCTCAAAAAAAGGATTAAATAATAATAATAATAAAATGCAATTGGATGGCAGGCATGGTGGCTCACACCTGTAATCCTAGCCCTTTGGGAGGCCAAGGCGGGCAGATCACTTGAGGTCAGGAGTTCGAGACTAGCCTGGCCAACATGGCAAAACCTCATCTCTACTTAAAATACAAAAATTTAGCCTGTTGTGGTGGTGCGTCCCTATAATCCCAGCTACTCAGGAGGCTGAGATGGGATAATTTCTTGAACCTGGGAGGCAGAGGTTGCAGGGAGCTGAGATTCTGCCACTGCACTCCAGCCTGGGCAACCCAGCAAGACCCTGTCCCAAAAATAAATAAATGAATGAATGAATGAATTAAAATACATTAAAAATTCAATGGGGAGATGTTGAATCCGAAGCCCTTCAGTCTGGTCATGCAGCACTTAATGGCAGGGACACAGTTCTGGGAAACAAATAGTTATGTAGTCTTGTCATTGTGCAAACATTGAGTATACTCACACAAACCAGATGCTGTAGCCTACCACGTGTCTAGGCAAGGTGGTCTAGCTTATTGCACCTAGGATGCAATCCTAGCATGTCCGTGGGCTGAATATGGTAGGCAGTTGTAACATCATGGCCAGTATTCCTGCACCTAAATAGAGCTAAGCATAGAAAAGATGCTGTAAAAATACTGCATTAACGTCTTACGGGACCACCGTCCCATATGCAGCCTGTGGTTAATGGAAATGTGGTGAAGCTCTGCAGGACTGTGTATGCGTTTTCAAAATATTTTGTGTGCTATTCACGAAATGAACAGTAGGGGGCAAAAGTGGAAGTGGAGAAACCACGAAAGAGGCTGCTGAAGACTTTCCGGCAGCCCTGGAGGACTCCCTGTCGCTCTTTCTGGTTTTGGATGCGTGAGTTAACTTGCTCTCCGGGAGAAGAAAGCGGGTCTTTCCTTTGCCCAAATTGCTGCCGCTCAGGAGTGCCTGACATTCCTTTCCAAAGATGCTCTGCGGTAATATGTTCTAATGAGGAGTTTGAATTGTCAATTGCCTTGCACTTTGAAGCTAATAAAGAACAGATTATGTTCTGGATGGTTTGCAGTTGGTGGCCGAGTTGTCTTGTGATTGCTGTGAGTTCTTTTACTTGAGCCTGGATGACTGTGAGTCAATCCTGCCCATGTTTTGTTTGGGAATTAGTACTCGAGGCTCCTCCGGCTTTGCCTTTTTCTTACCCAAAGGTAAAAGAATCGGTCTCTGGATCACGTTAACCTTCTCAGCCAATGGTCCTTTGTCTTACTCCGAAAATAAATGAAATAGTAAAGGTTCTTAAACCAAGGAATTCCCAGTTATTCCAGGATATACAGCACTTGGATGACTTGTTCCACATTTTCTTTTTCTCTTCTCAGTGCTTCCTGCTAGACACACACACACACACACACACACACACACACACACACACACCTTTTAACCCATTTTAAATCTGTTTAGAAAAGCAACATATGATCGTTTAAAAAGATTGAGAAACACATGCAAAAGTGAAAATCACCCATTAGCTGCTCATCACACCCCAAATAATCACTTTAAAAAAAACATTTTGATATTTCTCTTTTTGGGGTTTGTGTGAGAAAGAGAGAGAGAGAGAGGCAGACAGACAGGAAAAAAGCTTACAGTATTCACCTCATAGTGAATTTTCAGAATTTGTCCTCTACGTTTTTACTTGGTATTAAAATGTGAACGTTTTACCATGCCATGAGTTATTCTGGGAAATTCCATGTAATGATTCTATAACGTTCCAAAAGTTGTCACTTCTGCTGATGTTAAAGACATTTTTGATCTGTCTCCCTTACTATTATTATGAATAATGTCACAGAGAGTCTTCTTATACACAAGATTTTTTTTTTTCATTTTTGAATATTTCCTTGGACTAAATGCTAAACAGTATTATTTTGGGGTCAGAAGATATGATCATCTTTATATCTCTTGAATAGATTTTGTGTTGCTTTTTGAACCAACAGAGCCCATGCCCACCCCATAACCACAGCCTAGTGGGATGCTGTGTAATCTAGTCATTACCAACATTATCTGGTATTACATACTTTATTAATTTGATAGGTAAAAATTGCTATTGCCCTGTTTAAAGCTTTCCCTTTTCAGCTTGTCTGCTTAGTAATGCCAAGAGTAAGCATATATCATGCCCTCACCAGGTGCGGCAAACACTGTGGAATGGAGTTACTACTGTCCTCATTTTACAAATTGAGAAAGGAATACTTCCTGTTCAGAGGTGGAGCTAAGCCCCAGTCTAGGCAATGTGATCCATGAGTCTGAGCCTTAGCCAGGGCTCTATTCTGCCCCAAGGCAGGGGCAGGGACATGAGAGGACTTTTTCAGCTAAGTGTGAAACAGGAAAGCAGCCTAATTAAAATAATTCACACTAACATGTGAATGACCTGGAAGCATCTGTCTGGCTTTTATGGAAAAGCCAACCAGAATTACGTGCTATTTCAAATAAGCGTCTTTTTTTGTAGATGAAAAAAATTAAGACATTTAATGTAAGTAAAAACAGCTAACAATGATAAGGGAAGATAGTTTTGGGCAAATTCAGACCTCCTTTTGGTGCATTGGTGGCTCACTGCTGGCCCGCAGACTAGAATCAGATTTATTTCTATGAAATGGGCCAGGCACAGTGGCTCACGCCTGTAATCCCAGCACTTTGAGGGTTTGAAGTGGGTGGATCACGAGGTCAAGACATGGAGACCATCCTGACCAACATGGTGAAACCCTGTCTGTACTAAAAATACAAATATTGGCCAGGCATGGTGGCGAGTGCCTGTAATCCCAGCTACTCTGAAGGTTGAGGAAGGAGAATCACTTGAACCTGGGAGGGGGAGACTGCAGTGAGCTGAGATTGAGCCACTGTACTCCATCCTGGGCTACAGAGCAAGACTCAGTCTCAAAAAAAAAAAAGTCTTATAATTCAGTGCTTAAAATGCTAAACTAATTGCTATTGGACAAACCTCTAAAATTCTACCTTCTCTTTAGAAACGGAAGCTCTGGAGACATTCACTATTGTTTATTTCAGTAACTGACTGCATCTGATTAATTCCACTGATGTTTGACTTTACATCTGTTCGCTGGCTGGCTCTCTTCTTCCTTCCCTAGCAACTTTCCCTACTTTCTCCTCTCTGAGCCAACTCTCTAAAACTTTTCTTTTCAATAAGAACATTATATATTTTTCTTCCTTTTTTTTTTTTGAGATGGAGTTTCGCGCTTGTTACCCAGGCTGGAGTGCGATGGCGCGATGTCGGCTCACCGCTACCTCCGCCTCCTGGGTTCAGGCAATTCTCCTGCCTCAGCCTCCCTAGTAGCTGGATTACAGGCACCCACCACCATGCCCAGCTAATTTTTGTATATTTTTTAGTAAAGACGGGGTTTCACCATGTTGACCAGGATGGTCTCAATCCCTTGACCTCGTGGTCCACCCGCCTCAGCCTCCCAAAGTGCTGGGCTTATAGGCGTGAGCCACCGCACCCGGCCAAGAACATTATATTTTAATGAAAACTTATTTTGTAATGAAGAATCCCCTTTCCATCACTGTTAGGAATGGAGGCTTAGGGGTTACGTGGGGGTTGGGCGCTGAGTCATTTGGAAGACACACATGTGCAGGTTGCGGCCTGCGTCTTTATTAGCCCTGCTTAAATTGCTGGGTAATTTAAGCCTCCCTTATTCTGCTGCATTGCATCATAGTTCTAAAGGAGACCTGAAATAGCGTGTATCACATTGTGCACATTTTTGAAGGATCATGAGTGCAGCCTAAATATAAAATTCACGTCCATATTCTTAGCGTATGGAGACAGGATGCTCTTGAGCATTCGGTCCCAGGCTTGTCTTTATTGTCTACACGTGTTTCCTAACGTTTGATCTCCGTCCTTTTCCCGTGTGAGAACTTTCACAGGCATCGTCTTAGCTGCAGAAAGACGGACATGCGTTGCAGTGGCTGGATCTGCATTCTTTCCTGGGGGGAGTGAATATCAGAATCTCCCCCGTCCATGCAGTGCTGCTGCTTCTGCATCTAAAAAATGACGCTTTCAAGCTTCAGTGATGTTTTGGTGACCCATGACCACAGTTGTAATTTTTGCCAGTTTCTTTGGGTCACTTGTTTTAGCATGTATTAAATGTCTAATTGATTTGCTTTTTAAAATATACTAGTATGTCAGTACAACTAGAAACTCGATGTTATGAGTTGAAGCATAATTATGCAAGCAACTTAATACTAAAAATAGAAGACACGTGACTGTCAGCCAAGACTATCTGATGTACCATTGATGGCTCAAGTGCCACATGTTGGGATTTAAATGAAAATATTTCGTAGGGGTAAGGACAAAGTCGGTCTTGCTTCTAGAAAGGCAGAGTACTTCTCTGTATCCATAGTTAACCACCTCTTAGACTCTTATTGTGAATATCTGGGTTTCATTCGGGAAAGAAAATACATATATGTGTATGTATGTGTATATATGTGTGTACACACACACACACACACACACATGCATATCTCAAAGCTGAGGCAGAGGCTTCCTCACAATCCATCCCCTGTATATATAAGTTACTTGATGATGTTGGGTGCCCCAGTCCTCCTTGAAATATCCCCCCAGGCTGGTTTTTCTGCGGCATCACCACCCATTTCCCTCTTGCTGCTCTGACCTTTTTGAAGTCATCAGACTTTTTTTGGGAATAGAGAACGCTGCTTTATGGAGACAGTGATAAGGGCTTGTGGTGACATCCTCCATTTCTCCATAGTCAGAGTTTCTAAGATCCCAAATGCTCTTGACAACTTTATTTATAATGGTTATGTAATACTTAAAGTGTTAGGAGATTACTCTTTGCTTAACCATTTCCCTATTTTATTTTACTTTTGGGGAAATAGTCTTACTCTGTTGCCCAGGCTGTAGTGCTGGGGTGCACTGGCATGACCTCAACTCACTGCACCCTCCACCTCCAGGGAAAATCAGGCAATTCTCCTGCCTCAGACTCCCAAGTAGCTGGGATTACAGGCACCCCCCACCACCCACAACTAAATTTTGTATTTTTAGTAGAGATGGGGTTTCTCCAAGTGCAAAGACCAGGCTGGTCTTGAATTCCTGACCTCAAGTGATCCACCTGCCTCAGTCTCCGAAAAGGCTAGGATTACAGTTGTGAGGCAACATGTCTGGCCTACTTCCTATTTTAGATATGTATTTTGCTTCTAATTCTTCATCATTTATTCATTCGTTAAATAATTATAGGCAGCTATCACTTGCTAGGTTGTGGAGAGGACAGGAAAGCAGTGCTGAGCAGGTAGGGCTCTGGATCCCTCTTCTCCAGCAATCTGTGAATTTTTGATTATATCTGAGATGGATGGAGGGAGAGAAAGAGTGAAAAAAGCAAGATAAGAAGGGAGGAAGCAGACACAGTTGAGATCTCTTGAAGCTCCTGAAACCTCTCGGGAGCATTCTCTTGCTTTGTGTTCTTCTCACAGAACCTGTGACTCTTGTTTTCTTTTAAAATCCTTCCCTCCCTCACTCCCTTCCTTCTTTCTTTCTTCTTCTTCCCCTCGCCCTCCCTTCCTTCTTTTCCTTCCTTCCTCCCTCCCTTTTTTTCTTCCTCTTCTTTCCTTCCCCTCCCTTCCTTCCTCTTCTTTCCTTTCCCTCCCTTCTTCTTCTTTTCTTCCCCTCTCTCCCTCCTTCCCTCTTCTTTCCTTCCCCTCCCTCCCTCCCTCTTCTTTCCTTCCCCTCTCTCCCTCCCTCCCTCTTCTTTCCTTCCCCTCTTATCCTTCCCTCCCCTCTTATCCCTCCTTCCCTTCTCTTACTCTAATCCATGAGCCAGAATGTTATGCTAATTTTTGGAAACCTGCACTCTCCGCTGTGTCTTTGAGATGCTTCTTTTCCTGCGTGCTGACCAGATCTCCTGTTGGACTGATATTTGGGATAATGATTTGGTGCTTTCTAGTTTCTAACCTAAACAGAAATGAGTTCATTTTAGATTCTTTCTGCTGCATAAAGGGTCCGTGGAATTTGATGATGACTTAAGTCTGAATCCCAGCTTTAGCATATATAAGCTCAGTGACCCAGTTGGTTAACCTTTTTCCGCCTTCAGTGTTTCATTGGAAAAGGTGAAAGGAAGATACTTATTTCCCAGGATTTTCCTGATGAGGAAGAGAACATGTAAGAGAAACCGCCTTTTGAATTGGGCAGCTCTATTCTGATGAAAAGTGGACCTTATTTTTAAATACAGAATGTTTAGTGATTTTGTCTGAATTCCCCATTCCCCAGAATGCAGTGAAGATATTTGTCATACCCATTTCATTGTGTTGTCATAAAACTGTTTATTTTCCCAGGGCTATGTTGGTACATCTTTCTCTTTGCTACTGGATAATTGCATTATGTGCCACACCTAAATGTATTATGTAATTCTCTCAGTATGTCATTGTTTTTCTGTAGCATTACTTGCCTAGAATACTTTTTATTAAATCTCCAAGGGATGTTCCTGAATGGTGGTTGAAGGACCCTCCTTTCCACTAAGTCAAATATAGCACTTCGATATTTGAAATGACACAAAGTACTAGAGAAATTGAAGTGTGGAATTTTCCCACTGGCGTTATGAAATCCAGGAAACCAATTGAGATATTTGTTTATGCGTTTGTCTATCCTGGAGATTTTCGTAGTCTTTCAGATTGCGGTCACAGCATCAACAGATTACATAAAATTAGCTAATGTTTATTGAATGCTTACTATGTTCTAAGTAATGTTAGAAACTCTACTTGCATTAAGTCATTTAATCTTCACAGCAACCTCATAAAAGAGGTATGCTTTTCTATCCCCATTTTACTGTTGAGAGAACTGAAATTCAGAAAGTTTAACTGCGTTGCTCAGAGATACACGGTAAGGAAGAGATGGAGCTGTAAACCACACACACACACACCCCCTCTACAAGCTTAGCAAACTCCGTCTCCTTCTTAGGTTGGAGAATACATTCATAAGTTGAATGCCTGAGAGTTTGGGACTTCTGTGTTCTGAACTTGCTTCTGACACTAACCTTAAACTGACCACTTGCCTCTGGAACTAGTTCTCCTGATGGGCCAAATTTGAAGTATTGGATGAGGTCTTTAGTTTTGTTCTTGTTTTGTTTATTTATTGAGAAAGAGCATTAGTTTTTATTTGTATTTTTTATTTTGTTTTATCTTTTGAGACAGGCTCGCACCCTGTCACCCAGGCCTGTAGTGCAGTGATGCAATCTCAGCTCGCTGTAATCTCTGCCTTCTTGGTGCAGGCGATTCTCATGCATCAGCCTCCTGAATATCTGGAATTACTGGTGTGCACCACCACGCCTGGCTAATTTTTATATTTTTAGTAGGGACAGGGTTTTTCCATGTTAGCCAGGCTGTCTCAAACTCTTGGCTTCAAGTGATCTGCCCGCCTTGGCCCCCCACATAGTGCTGGAATTACAGATGTGAGCCACTGCACCTGGCAGAGAGCATTAGCTACTAATTGACCTCATGATGTTTAAGAATCTGAGCAGGTGGTCAAGGGATGGTGGAGAGGGCAGAAAGGAAGTGCTGAGCACACCAGGCTCCAGATCCCTCTTCTCCATCTATCTGTGAACTTCTGCTTATATCTGAGATAGATGGAGAGACGGAAAGAGAGAAAGAAGGGAGGGAGGGAGAGGGGAAGGAGGAAATAGATACCATTGAGCTCACATGCTGCACAACTAACCCATTCAAAAATAGCATTGTGCCATGCTCTTTCCTGTGTATGCCATTACATATTATATAAAAACTTGATTTCTAATGGTTATGTAATACTCAAATGTGTTAATAGATTATCCTCTGCTTAATCATTTTCCTATTTTAGACATGTGTGTTTCTTATTCTTCATCATTCATTCATTTATCAAATATTTATCACCAGTGATCACTTGCCAGGCATGAACATAAGTAAGTAGAGTGTGAATTTTCTTACACATAAATTTTTAGCATACCTACATATGTATGATTCCATAAATATGTAGAATTTGGTATTTTTGCTCTTGTTGCTAATTGTTGAACTTCTTTAGTGAAAGATAACCTGTTCTGGAAAGCCTGCTAATTTGGATTGAAATCTGTGCAAATGATGAGCTTATCTGGTGCTGGGAACATAATTGGAGTTCTGGACACACTGTCTCCCAGGATTACAGTTATGAGATTAATAGACATTGTTTTGACGGTGTATGTCACAAGCATCAAAATATCTGCTTTGTGACCTTCAGCCTCAAAGGTATCATCTTGAAGCTATAGCTTCACATGTTGCCTAGTTTAGAGGTAGATGAGGCTGTAGAGGATGTCCACTCCAACCTGTGCAGAAGGATCGGAGAGGCAGCCCCAGGGATTTCTGGAAGACTTGATGTTGCTGACTCCCCTTATAAATAATCTAGAAACAATAACAACAAAGCATGTCATCATATAAACTGAAGATAGCTGAGATTATACACTGCCTCAATTTCACTCAGAGAGGCATGGTGCAGATCATTTCTGGTTAAATAGACAATAAAAAACCTCCCAAACATACTTCCTTGTCCATAAATGGAAACCAGATAGATCAGTTTTATAGATTTAAAGGGACCCTGCAAGGTGGCGATTCTGAACTGCCCCTTGGAGGGACCATGCCAAGTCTGAAGTGAAGCTTCGAAGTGAAGCGGTATCCAGGGACTGAGCTATTTCTGGCTGCAGCCTTTGTGTCATGAAATGTTGATACTTTCCCCACACCCCCTAATGTTCCTCTCCTCCCTGATGGCTGTGTAAGTTTGAGTGATGTCAGTCTGTTTGCAGGCAGCTAGGTTTGTGTCCTAGGACAGATGTTCAGAAAAAACAAGGTTAGATCCTGAAGAGCCTGGGCATCCGCTAGGACAATGAAAACCTCTGTGGGTAGAAAATACCATTAATTTTTCTCCTTTCCTCTACATTCTGTCTTTTTATCTCCTTCCCTGATAGCGAGCAAAGGGTAGGGAAATCTAAGTAGGAGGCTTCTATCCTTGACTGATTCCATTTTTTTTAAATTTTTCTGCCTCCTAAGGGATCACTTTATTCATTGTATGCCTCTGGAAAAGACAAGAATTTCCTAACTCTTCCAAATTCCTGGGCAGGTTACCTCTTCCAACCTCAGTTCATCATTATTGTGCACTGAGTTATGTAATGATTTGATCGTGTTGAGGAGTAATTCACCTTTGTTCCCACCTACGTTAAGACTGATTACAAATCCTCATAAAATACTCATTATGCTACCAAAAATGTTCTTAAGAATAGTCTGTTAGAAAGGAGGTAATGCTGCTGCTCAGATGTGTGGGCTTCTGTCTAATTAGGTGTAAATTATCTGAGTGGAATCTCAAATGTTTAGTGATAAACAGTTTGATGCGTCCCAGCAAAGTATCTAGTTTGTGAGGCAGTGTAATCAAAAGCGGCTTGTGTGCAGCAAATTGTAGATGGTATAACTGTGCATCTTTTTCAAGTTATTCTTATTGAAAGAAGTGGGAATGTGTCTGCAGCCCTTTAAGAATAGCAAATGTTGTATCTGCGTTTTTTTAAAAAGAAAGATAATTGATCCTTTGACTATACTGCTGTTCTGTTCTCAGAAGAAACATTAAAAAGTTGTATTTCTTAAGAAATGCAATTAACCGACTTTTATTTAATGATTTTTTCCACGTTATTCATCCTGGAGGAATGGCATCTGTTGGTTATTAACAAAGAGGAGGATGGATTTTCAGAAGCAGAGTATCATGATATCCTACTGCAGTTCATCTATGGTCACTCAGAGAAGATCCGGTGTGGTTTTTATGCAGATAACTGCTTCTTAGGAGACCTTTCCTCAACTGCTTGCCCCTCATCTCTCACCAATTTCCAGGTGGAATGGTTATGCTTTCGCTGTGCTACCCGAAGAAAGTCATTCTGATCATCGAAGCAAACAGGAAATAATTTAATTGGGATGAGACCACAAACATCAGTGTAGCTAGTGGTAATTGAACCAATGTTCATAATCTAGGATCATAAAGTAGGTGTTCTCATTATCTAGATGTTCATAAAATACAGATATTTAAGTCTAAACGCTCACTACTTCTTAGCCTTAATAGTGGGGTTCCTTAAAGGGCCAGGAAGCTTGAGAATTGTCTACCAGGGCAGATATCCATCCAAAAATCATAGTCAAGGACTTCTAGAGGCAAAGAATAGTCAAGATATTTGTTTAGCATAGGCTGAGGATGCTGAGTCAGAATAGAAAACATAGGAATATCAGTTACAATGAAATTAGTATACCAGTTAAGATAAAAATTCCCACCTCAGTGTCTGAGAACGCTTTGCAGCTCTTCTGGAGACATTCTTATTGCAGAAGATGACGAACTTGAGAAGAAAAGCATACGAAAGTCTAGCAGGAGAAAATGATGGGTCAAAAACCAAAGACACTGAGATAGTAAGATTTTAGTGAAAAGAGGCAAGAGTTGTTCATCAGTTCTTCATTGGTGGTCCATGCAGAATAACACTAGCATTACCTATCACGCCATTGATTACATAGGCAGCAGCTAAATTGGTTGCTTAATGAATCCACAGTGGTTTTGGCTCTATCGGGTTTCCAGAATTGTCAGGTAAATTCCGTGCACATGGTTTTAAGTTGGAAATGGTTGATACGGCTATACGTGATATGTGCATTCATAGAATTGCCCAGTTACAAACGTGTGCCTGTTCGCATACCCCTTGATTGAATTTGCAAGTATGCCTGCTAGTTAGACATGTATTCCTTAATGTTTAACGAGAGATCAAACCTCTGTGACCGTCTCTAGATGGTGAAGTCTTAAATTTACCTAAGATGAAAATATCTACATGAAGATTCCTATGTATATCTGACATTTGCAAGCCAGAGGGTGTTGGACATTTTGAAGGCCGACCATTTAGAAGATTGACTAAAAATATTTCTTTACATCGTATAGATCTGACCAGTATTACCAGCGTATCCTTTTAAGAAAGTGTATTCATCCTTTTAGACTTCCTTAAAATTTATCGTGACTGTCTGTGGGATGCAGTTATTTCTTATTGACTATTGTATTCTTTCCTATCCTACATTCTCTCTAGCCAGTCTTTTTGCAAGTCTGCAATTCATATCAAAAATCTAAAGGAATTTTATTTTTATTTTCTTTTCAGTGAAAACATAATACAAATTGCCAACTCATGATGTATTCACTTTGAACTTAAAATATCATTTGTTTAAAAAATGCAATAAAACCTGAAATGTACACTGATATTCATTCTGAAGATTAAAACTGCCAGTGAATTATGGAGCTAGGCCAAGACTGTCTTGTTCTCAGCCTAAATTTATCTTGTCGAAAGGGAATTATTCTGACCGGGGCTAGAGAGTAAAGATAGTTAAAATTTGATTGTTCGAGTCCTTTCTTCTGACTTTTTTTTTCCTTAAAAAATATTTGATTATACTTCTCTCAGGAGCTGGATTTTAAAATGTAAATATTGATGAGGGATGGATAAAAAGTCCTATTTTATCTGATTCTGAAAGTGACATAGGTTTCTGGAGACTCTTTTGTTTTTTTAAATATATATTTTTTCCTTTCCTTTTCTTCCTCTCTTTTTTTAAAAAGTGGGTCTTTGGCCATGGGGGACCCCATGCTGAGTGCCTAAGCTCTCTGACTTACACAGGGGAAGCTTCAGTGTAATAGAAATAAATGCTGCATTTTCTCTGTATATAACATGTCACTTGGGCAAAGTGGGACAGTGTCTCTTTGGTAAAGCTGAAATGCGGATTTCTCGGAAATGTCTTGTTTTCAGTTAATGATATTTCCTGCTTTGCAGCAGGTGGTCTCTGTGGGAGTTTGCTGTTGAATTCATTTCTGTGCGTAAGTCAGGCTTTCTTTACTCATTGATTCAGCAGGCATTTATTGAGTCCTTACCACACTCAGGCCTGAGCACAGCATCCAGGTTGCAGTTGCCACGGAATCCAGCCCTGTCCTATTGGTGCTTGTTGGCTTTGAGTTACAGGGACATACTGATACTATGGTATAGCCAGGGCCACATGAGACATCAAAATAAAATGTTACGGGAATAGAGAGGAGGGATGGCCTGGCATGGGGGTGAGCTGGGGAAGTCAGGCTATCTGTGGTTACATCGTTCTCTGAACTAGGAGTCCAGGTCTGATATATGATGTAAGCTTGCCCTGATGTTGCCTGACCTGAATGAGTGCTTCCTTGGAAAAGGCTCAGAGTTCCTTTTTCTCTTATGTGAAATCTCACAAGGACAGACAACTTCCAAAAATGGCCAAGCGTTCTATTCCTACTAACAAGCCAGTCCTCAAGGACTCACAAGGGCTGAAAGGGAAACTGATCATTGGCTCATTATGCTTCTGATCAGGTATAAGCTTTGAGAAACCAGTGGGCCTGGTAAAAACATGGCAGCCAAGGTGGCCATATCAACAGACACTGTGTTTGCTGACTTGAGTCCAGTGCCACATCAGCTGCTCTGAAGGTGTTTTGTTCCCTCAGCAATTGGATCTGTATTCAAAACAGATCGTGCCTACTATGGAAAGAGAGCCAGCATCAGAATCCCTGCTCTGAGTTTGACTTCACTGACCGTGGAGTTTTGGTTCTCTGCAAACACAGAGGAAAACACAATGCACGGCTTGACTGAATTCAGCTGTTCTCCTCATCCATCCAGCCTTGCCTTCATTGTCAATGAGCAAACCCATGTTTTAGAGGCTTAGGTAACTGCTCCAGGTTCACTTAGATCTATCTGTGTGTTCCACCTTCCTGAATAGAGTCTTTCTTCCCTTTCACAGATCCTAAGACTATTAAGAGTAGGTTATTCCCAACCTGTTGGTTAAGAAAGACGTGCAGAATCCACACAATGTCTAAGGGATCCCCAGGGTCGCCTTACCTTTGTCCAAAAAGAATAATAAGGTGGTGTCGGTAAGAGAGAAGCCCATGTGCCTTTGCCATTAGATCATGTGAGAGGGAGTCCACGTGGAAATCATCCAATAAAGTCAGGGAAGAAGGGAGGGAAGGAAAGATCATCTTAGGGAGTCCACATGGAAATCATGCAATAGAGGCCACTGTGGCTGTAGTCCAGGGACAAGTCTGAGTGACAGCTCAGTGAGGCCGCTACATTTGGAGAGCCCTCCCCACATAAGGACAGAGTGGCTGGGGCAGTCAGCTGGCATCCTCGTGCATATTTCTGTACAGGGGCACTGCTGACGGTTTCGAACAGATTGATAGTTCATTGATAGGTGTTTTATCCGCTGTAGGATGTTTGGCAAAATCCCTGGCCTCTCCCCATTGGGAACCAGTAACACCCTTTCCTCCTGGAGTCGAAACATTGTCCAGTATCCCCTGGGAAGCAAAATGGCCCTGCTTGAGAACCATCCTACCCTGTGACCACATTTGTACTCACCAAAGAAAGACAACAGAATGACAGCTATTCTGGGCCTCTTGAATCAATTACCTGCGATTTTTCTTCTTCTTCTTTTTTTTTTTTTTGAGACTGAGCCTCACACTGTCACCCAGGCTGTAGCGCAGTGGTGTGATCTGGGCTCCCTGCAATCCCCGCTTCCTGTGTTCAAGCAGTTCTCCTGCCTCAGCCTCCCAGGTAGCTGGGACTACAGGTGTGTGCCACCATGCCCAGGTAATTTTTTTGTATTTTTAGTAGAGACAGGGTTTCACCACGTTGGCCAGGATGGTCTCGATCTCCTGACCTTGTGATCTACCCACCTTGGCCTCCCAAAGTTTTGGGATTACAGGCATGAGCCACCATGCCCAGCCTTCTTTTTCTTTTCATGAGACAGAGTGAGTCTGTTTTACCCAGGCTGAAGTGCAGTGGTGTGATCTTGGCTCACTGCAACCTCCGCCTCCTGGGTTCAAGCAGTTCTCCTGCCTCCTCTCCTGAATAGCTGGGATTAAGGTGTGTGCCACTACACCTACCTATTTTTTTATTATTATTTTTGGTAGAGACAGGGTTTCACTATGTTGGCCAAGCTGGTCTCAAACTCCTGACTTTAAGTGATCTGCTGCCCAAAGTGCTGGGATTACAGACATGAGCCACAGCGCCTGACCCAATTGCAAGTGTATTTAATGAGCTTCTGCTTCAGGGGTAAGTTAGCATACACTTGGAGGCAGACAGACTGCTTCCCTTACTGTGTGAGAGCCAGGTGACTTTGCACAAAACACTTCCCTGCTCTGTGTTTTAGTCTTCTCTTTTATAAAACAGGGATAGTTCTAACACTGTATATCTCTCCCAAGTTTGTCGTGAAAACGGATCGCACACATACACACACAGAGATACCGTTATGTAAGTGTTAACTACTATTTGTATTACCATTTTGTGAGCATGATATCTGGTGTTGGAAGACAGAGAAAATACACAGCATGTTCTTTTCTTCATGCAGTTTCTAGTCTAGATGAGAGGATAAGGTCCAGACACTGAGAGCAATATGCAAATCAGACATCATAAACTGAGTAACTGTCAGGGCAGAGTCTGTTGAGGGAAATGTTGGTTATTTATAGTTTGCTTAAGTTTGAATCCAGGAGACAATCTTGACCTCCTCTCTGCAGACTAAGATGATCCCTCCCTCCTTCTCTTCCTCCCTCCCTCCCTCCCTCCCTTCCTCCCTTCCTTCCTTCCTTTTTCTAGAAAATGTCTTACTCTGTCACCCAGACTTTACTGCAGAGTAGTGGCACAGTTATAACTCACTGCAACCTCCACTTCCTGGGGTCAAGCAATCCTCCCACCTCAGCCTCCTGAGAAGCAGGGACCATCACATGGGCAGAACAGATGGTGCATGCCGTCATATCCAGCTAATGTTTTGTGTTTTTTGTAGAGACAGGGTGTCTCTCTGCTGCCCAAGGTGGTCTCAAAATCGTGAGCTCGGGTGATCCACCCACCTCAGCCTCTCAAACTGCTGGGGTCACAGGTGTGAGCCACCATGCCTGGCAACGGAAATGATTTCTAAAAAGGGAGGACAGAATCCACTACTCACCATCCTAAACCTATTTTCTTTCTAGCATTTGCTCAGATTAACGGAGGAAGTGGGGAATGGCATTTGCAAAGGGAATTTCATTTAGGCCTGCATGCCAGTTACTTGGTCACTTCCAGCTGATTGCAAGCCATAGGGTCTTAGGAAGTCTTTGTTCGTAAGGAACAGAAATTCGCCTGTATGAAGATATCTCATGTGGGTGAAGGGGAGGAAGGCAGCAAAACACTGCCATGTGTGTACCTATACAACTATCTTGCAAGTTCTGCACATGTACCCCAAAACCTAAAATGCAATAAAAAAAGAATAAAGAATATTTCACAAAACTCAGTTGTATGAAATATGGGGAAATACATGGATGTTAAATGTCACCAGGTGGATTTTCTGCTGCCTTTCGCTCTTGCACACTCTCCTGCAGCCTTTTGCTCTCTGGTCTCTGATTCAGCACTTGTTTCATTGTTGTTCTTAAAAAAATATTTCCCTAAGTTATTGGGGAACAGGTGGTGTTTGATTATGTGAGTAAGTTCTTTAGTGGTTCTCTGCACCCATCACCCAGGCAGTACACACTGCACCCAATTTGTGGTCTTTTATCCCTCACGCCCTTCCCACCCTTTCTCCCCGAGTCCCCAAAGCCCATTATGTAATTTCTACGCCTTTGCGTTCTTATAGCTTAGCTCTCACTTATGAGTGAGAACGTACAGTGTTTGGTTTTCCATTCCTGAGTTACTCACTTGGCACAGTCTCCAGTCTCATCCAAGTTGCTGCAAATGTCGTTAATTCATTCCCTTTTATTCCATCAGATAGATAGATAGACACACACACACACACACACACACACACACACACACACACACACCACAGTTTCTTCAATCCACTCATTCATTGATGGGCATTTGGGCTGGTTTCACATTTTTGCAGTTGTAAATTGTGCTGCTATAAACATGTGTGTGCAAGTGTCTTTTCTGTATAATGACTTCTTTTCTTCTGGGTAGACACCAGCAGTGGAATTGCTGGATCAAATGGTTAGTTTTAGTTCTTTAAGGAATCTCCACATTGTTTTCCGTGTGGTTAATGAAGTATTTTGACTTTGTACACCTCTCTCTGCTTGGCTCTCTCTGTTCATTCATCCCCTAGTGTTGGGTCCAGCTTTTGGTTTTCGATAGCCTTCCTGACTGGTGTTCCATTCCTCCTCTGCAGTCTCTCTACTCCAATCTTGCATTCCTGGCAGGGAGAAGATCTCATTGAATCAACATGGATCAGTGTCCATCATAAGTTCCCACAGCTGGGAAGCTCTAGGGGAGCTTACTAAGTAGTTAATGGTGTCTCATCCATGGTGGAAAGGAGTGTGAATTTGCTAAGAAAATGGTATGGGTGAAGGAAAATGGTTGGTACTCCCCTAACACCTCCCCTCTGTATTAGCTAGGGAAACACCCTGGGAATTCTGCATCTCCTTCCCCCAGATCGCCTCTCCCTAAACACCAGTCCCCCTCACCCTCCACAGAAGCTGTATCCTTACCCAGTTCCCCTTAATTGGCATCTTCTGAAATAAGACTCTCATATTGTTGCTTTGTAAGTTCACCCAGAGCTTGCTGGACGTGAGAAAGGATCTCTTCTGTACTTGATGTAGATTATCTCATCAGATCATTGCTAAAAAGCATTTATAGTCAGGTTTATTGAGGTGTAATTTACACGCAGTAAAATGTACCCTTTTTAGCACACAGTTCTTCAGGTTTCAGTAAGTGCATATAGCGATGTGACAACCACTACCCTCCATGTTATTTGAAGCATATTCGTCATTGCCAAAACTTTCTTAGGGCCTGTTTATAGTTCGTGACCCCCAACTCCAGCTCCTGGGAATCGCCAATCTCTTTTCTGTCCCTATAGTGTTGGCGTCTCCAGAATGTCCTATAAATGGAATCAGAAGTAGGTAGCCTTTAGGTCTGACTTCTCGCTGCGTAATGGATTTGAGATTCATCCAGGTAGTTGCATCTATCAATAGTTTTTTCTTCCCTTTTATTGCTGAGTAGCATTCTATGGGATGGATGCACCACAGCTTATTCACCAGTTGAAGGGCGTTTGGGTTGTTGCCAGTTTTTGCTGATGGTGAAAAAGTTGCTATACACATTTATGTTCGGGTATTACTGTATAACAATTCTTAGTTCTCCTGGGTAAATTCCTAGGAGTGGTGTTTCTGGATTGAGATGTATTTTATGTTTAACTTCATTCATTCATTCATTCAAGATGGAGTCTTGCTCTCTAACTGAGGCTGGAGTGCAGTGGCGCTGTCACAGCTCACTGCAGCATTGAAATCTTGGGCTCGAGCAATCTTCCTACCTCAGCCTCCTGAGTAGCTGGGACTACGGGTACTCACCACCATGCCTGACTAATTTTTTAACTTCTTGTAGAGACGAGGTCTTGATATAGTGCCAAGATTAATCTTGATCTCCTGGCCTCAAGCAGTCCTCCCACCTCAGCCTCCCAAAGTACTGGGATGACAGGCATGACCCACCACTCCTGACCCTTTGTAACTTCATAAAGATGTTTTTTAAGGGAGGCAGAGGATGGAGTAGCAGTTTGGGTGTTTAATCCTGGATCTTATACTTCCTATTTCTGTGACCTCAGGGTTTCTCTGTGCCTTATTGGATTGCAACAGAATCAACGGCAAAATAATAACTCCTGCATCAACTCAGGGCAGTCACTGGCTGGGTGTTAGGGCTTTAAGATGGCCCTGCATCTTTTAGCCGCTGCCTTTTTGTACTGGATGTTCCTTCTCTATTGCCTGAGCTTGCACACCCTTTCCTACATCCCTGCCACACACTGTTTCCTTTTCTGGAACATTTTCCCACCCACCTTTCTCCTCGCCAACGCCTCATCCCTCGGTTGCCCAATGAAATGCTGCCTCTTCAGAAGAGCCTTCCCTCACCCTCAGTCTCAATCCAGCCCTTTGCTATCTATAGATTCCTTACTTATTTTTTTTAGCAACCTGTTCTTTTCCTTTATAGCATTTACCACAATGGGCCTCAGAAAATTGACTGTGTAATTTGATTTTTAATTGGAATTTTTATTGAGATAATTGCAGATTTGCATGCAGCTGTAAGGAATAATACAGAGAGTTCCCATGTACCCCCAAAACAGTTCCCCCCGATGGTAACATTGGCAAAATTAAAGTACAGCGATCACTTCTAGGATATTGATGTTGGTACAGTTTACTGATTTTATTCATATTTCCCAATTTTGCTGGCATTAATGTGTGCATGTGTGTGTGTCTGTGGAGTGCTGGTAGTTGTATTTGGTTTTGTACAATTTTACCCTATGTGTGGGTTTGTGCGTCCAACACCACAGTCAAGACACCAAACATTTCCATCCCTACTAGATCCCTTCATTTTCTTTTTACAACCAACCCCCCACCCCACCCACCCCATGTCAGGTCTCAGTTCCTAATTTCCGGCAAACACTAATCTCTCCATTTAAAAGTTTGCACATTTTAAGAAATGGACCCATACAGTACCTTACTTTTAGGGGGTGGCATTTTTTGATCAGCATAATTCCCTGGAGACTCACTGAAGCTGCTGTGTGTACAAACAACTCATTCTTTTTCATTTCTGGGTAGTATTCCGTGGTATGGATGTACCACAGTTTGTTTAACCATTCATCTGTTAATGGGTATCTGGACTAATTATTGGTTTTAGTTATTATAAATACAACTATTACAAATCTTCAAGTGCAGATTTTTCTATGAACACAAGATTCCATTTCTCTGAGATAAGGACTCAAGAATGAACATGCTGGGAGCTAGTTTTATAAGAAACAGACTGATTTTAAAGTCCATCTCTGCCAATAGACTTTGAGTTCCACCCGGGTAAGTAGACTGAGTTTTGTTTGTTTGTCTGCTTGTTTGTATGTTTAATCAGTCTACTGGGAACACTGTACAATTCTTAGAACATAATTTACCACTCTATAAATATTTATAGGTGATTTAAATAAGGAATGAATGAGTGAGTGCATGAATACCAATGCTGGCATAGGGGTTAAATGGAATAATGTGTGTAAATCATGTTCAGAATGTCTGGCATGGAGTAAGCTCTAATAGGTAAACACTTTTAGCAGCATCACCATTATAAGACAGGATTTTTGTTGAGAGTGACATGAGTAAACTTTGATGTCCGTCCACCTTCACCATCATACAAACATCATGTGGCTTCATGGGATTCCAAAGGTCTGGGGTCTTGCTGCTTTACTTTATTTCTTTAAACAAAAGCCTAACATGTAAGAATGCTCAAAAGTGCCAAAGTGAGAATTTGTCCCCGCCCCTCCACTGCTCTTTCTCTCCCTCTCCTTTCTTTCCCTTTCCCCTTTCCTTTCTTCTTTCTTTCTGATGGAGTCTCACTCTGTCTCCCAGGCTGGAGTACAGTGATGTGATCTTGGCTCACTGCAACCTCTGCCTCTTGGGTTCAAGCAATTCTCCTGCCTCAGCCTCCTGAGTACTGGGACTACAGGCACCCCCACCACGCGTGGCTCATTTTTGTATTTTTAGTAGAGACGGACTTTCACCATGTTGTCCAGGCTGGTCTAGAACTCCTGACCTCAGGTGATCCACCACCTCGGCCTCCCAAAGTGCTGAGATTACAGGCGTGAGTCACCACACCCGGCCCCGAGTTTTATACTTTAATGAAGGTGCTGCTTAAGTAGGTCAGGGTGAGGCTACATGACCACTTTCTTTGTTGAAAATGAGCACAGGCAATGCATGATGGAAGCTTTGGGAAGGTGAGGATGTGTGGCACGAAAGAGGTTAACTTTGTTCCAGTATCCTCCTGGTCCCAGAGTGTGACATAAATATTGGTGAAGCCAATGGAGTTAGCACAGGACTTAATAGAGAGAGAAAATTAGTGATTCTCATTTGCCCGAGGAAAGTGCAGGTCTTCATAATGTCTTGATTTATGTACAAAGAGCTAGTAAAGACAAGCAGTCCTCATAATAAAAATAGAAGTGAGGTTTTCCTGACAAAAATGCCACCAGAATGACGAGCTGTCACACAGGACCTGGAGACACAAGAAAGAAACTTCTTTGGTGACTATAATTAGGCTTCCATGGAGAGCAGACGTGTGCAGGAACTATGCCAGGGTGCTCTCTTTCTCTTTCTAGAATCACCATCAAACTAGATCTGAAGGGCCAGGACAGCGAGCAGGTCCAAGCTGATCCCTGGTGGACCAAGACCTTGTTCCCCACGGGCCATGGTGAGGCTCTGACCTGAGGTATACTAGGCAAGAAGCATTTTCAATCTGTGACTTAGGCTGCTTAAAAAAAAAAAAGGGAGAAGAGAAAACCTTTTATTTGACCTCATAATGAACGTACTTGCCTTTCATTATTAAAAACTTGAATGGATTGACAATTTTAAAAATGATAAAAGCTTTGAAAATATCTATGTAGATACATAGGTTTAGATTTAGATAGAGATACATTTAGAGTGGAGAAGACAAATTATTCTGTGATAGATTTTCTGTGTATGGGGTATTATCCAATAAGTACAGATTTGCATATTACCTCCCCCCACCCATTTCATATGCACTTTTCTGCTTCTTAAGCTGTATTTCCCTGTGTGTGTTTTCAAAATACACAGTAAACGAGGATGTAGCCCCAATGAAATGGGTCATAAACTAGTTGTATGTATGACTGACTGTTGAACCGAAGTTTTTAACCCATCCGGTGTGTATTTGCTGGCTGAGATCTGTTTTCTTCATGTCCTATGGAAGGGAGGGAGCAGAACAGTAATGTGGTCTCCGTTAGACATTGGATCAAGGCCTGAGCTTTTTCTACTTTCTCTTTGGTTTTCATAGGACACGGAAATCCTAGGGTGGTTTAGGATACCCACCCACAAGGGCCCTGGGGAGGCAGCATCTACCTGAACCATAGTTTGCGATCCTGTAATTAAATTTAATTTCTGGAGAATAAACCACACTCAGAGAACTCTCACATCAATTGTTCAACTCATACATTCTACTTGGAAATTCATTTTCAGGAATGCATCATGCAATAAAGTGGAAAATCCCAGGTGAGAAGATCACACTGACCTGAGTTAGGGCCTCAGGGTGTGCATTTAATTAAGTTATCTGTCTTCCCTCACCCTCAGTTTCCTCACCTGTGTAATAGGAGAAGTCATGTCACCTTGCTTATCAAATTTCTGGGAAGATGAAATAAGATGATGAATGGAAAACCCTTGGCATAGTAGCTATCACATAGTAGATGCTAAGCAATTCTTAGCTCCGCTATTACTTGCTGGGTGCAGTGGCTCACACCTGTAATCCCAGTACTTTCAGAGGCTGAGCTGGGCAGATAACTTGAGGTCAGGAGTTCGAGACCAACCTGGGCAACATGAGGAAACCCCATCTCTACTAAAAATACCAGGTGTGGTAGCACATTTTCATAATCCCAGCTACATTGGAGGCTGAGGCAGCAGAATCACTTGAACTCAGGAGATGGAGGTTGCAGTGAGCCAAGATGGCACCACTTTAGCCTGTGTGACAGAGTGAGACTCCCTCTCAAAAAACAAAACCCCACACAACTTTGCAGTTACTTTTTACAATATTTCTTGGACTTGTGTGCATCTTGATAGGACATTGGCTATGCAGGGGAAAAGCACTGGAATGGTTTGTCTGGTGACAGGCTAGGGTTGGAGAAAAGAGAGTCACAGCCTGCTGAGAATCTGAGTGATATTAGAGGAAATATGGGCACCCTGGAGGTTAGTGTTTTCACTAAAGAGGTCATAAATTATTAACACCCCACAGAGTTACCCAGAAGGACACTCATGCCAGATTCTGCCTGCTGTACAAGAGAGCTTCCTTAGAGATGGCTGTGGCTCAGTTACAAAGAAGAAAAAGCAGTTAGGGTGATGATGGGTATCACAGTTGCTTCCTTAGTGAAAACACTAGAGTCGAGGGAGAAAGCAGGTTTGGGAAGTAGCAATGGGCTCTCCTTAGAAAGATGAAAGAGATGGCTCCCTTTGTTTCAAGCCTAACAGAATAGGGCTGACTGTCTTTCCCGCAAAGGTCAATGTACATTGCCTTACCTTTGTGTTTACAATCAGCAATAGCCAGATCATCATTGCCAGCACCAACATTACTGCCACCATTATCATCATCACCACCACCTTCGTCACCGTCACCGTGGTTACTTTCACTGCCATTATGATTATCATCATTATCACAATCACCATCATCACCATCGTCATCACCACCACCATGATAATCATGATCGTAGTGATTATTGCCATCAGTATTACCATCACCTTCATCATCATCATCACCATCATCACCATGATCATGATTATCAGCACCACCACCACCATCATTATCACAATCACCATCATCATCATCATCACCACCATCATCACCATGATCATGATTATCATCAGCACCACCACCACCATCATTATCACAATCACCATCATCATCATCATCATCACCACCATCATCACCATGATCATGATTACCATCAGCACCACCACCACCAGCATCATTATCACAATCACCATCATCATCACAATCACCATCATCATCATCACCACCACCAGCATCATTATCACAATCACCATCACCATCGTCATCACTACCACCATGATAATCATGATCGTTGTGATTATTGCCATCAGTATTACCATCACCTTCATCATCATCATCACCATCATCACCATGATCATGATTATCAGCACCACCACCACCATCATTATCACAATCACCATCATCATCATCATCACCACCATCATCACCATGATCATGATTATCATCAGCACCACCACCACCAGCATCATTATCACAGTCACCATCATCATCACCACCACCATGATAATCATGATCATCGTGATTATTGCCATCAGTATTACCATCACCTTCATCATCATCATCACCATCACCATGGTCATGATTATCAGCACCACCACAACCATCACCACCATCATTATCACAATTATCCTTGAGCCTGATATGTGTCATGCACTTACTAGATGCTAAGGTGTCTTGCACTTACTAGGTGCTAAGAAATTTAGTGTGTTTTTCCATGATATCCAATACTGTCTTTGGAAATAAAGATATTCACATGTGTCCCATTTATAAATTAGGACTCAAGACATAGGAAGTTTTAAATAACGTGCCAGAAGACACTCAGCTAGTACACTCTAGTTTGAAGATCCAGAGGCAGGAGGTCTGCCTTCCCAGTCCTTGTCATCATCCACTTACCTATCAAGAAGGCAGGACAAGGTTAGGATAAACACTCTGGCCCCAGAACATGATTTTTTAAAATTCTTACTATTTTTCTTCATGGGAGAGTAAACCTATAATCAGTGTTTCCCACGGTTACACAGCAAACCAATTTTTCTCAAGTACATTACACCAGTAGAAACCATTTTAGAAATAAATGTCACAGGAAACTCCGTTTATAAAAGAGATAAAAGGAAGAGAGTAAAAGATGCATTTTATGACTTCAAATATGAAACATGTATCATAAAGGCAATTAGTGAGAAAATGAGGCTATTTTGATGAACACCAATATTTGAAATTGGGAGTATGGATAGCTAATATTGTTTTCAATTAGCTTCATAATCCAATTCACTTTCCTATTTTAATTTGTTGCATGTTATTGAGAAAATGCTGGTTCACACACTGCTACTGAGCTGCAAAAGGTAATTTTTTAGCCAGGTGACCTGAAAATATCTCATTAATCTGGTATGTAAGCTCCACATCCTGTCTTGGTTGACCACGGTATCTCCAAAGCCAGTACCATGCTTGGCACAAACACTATTTTCAAAAGGTAGCTGATGGTTGAATAAATGAATTAACCAACTAGTAAATTAAATGGATCTCAGAAACAAGCAAGGGGAAGAAGATTAATATTTTCATTTTCTAGGTTTCTCATTCACTCAACTAATAGTTAACAAGCATCCATGACCGTAAGTCAAGTGCTGTTCTAAGGTGATGGGGATGCAACATTGAGGAGGAAAAATGAAGTTCTCATGGGACATGTGCACGCCAGTGTGTACAGGAGGGGTGCAGAGGATAGAGAGAAAATAGACAAAGAAGTCACTGTTAATGCTGGCTGTAACCTTTAGAAGCAGACAGCTTACCTAAGCCTTCTGAGTCCCAGCATGCTTGTTGGTAATGTAATATTATCATATGTACCCAGCAAAACCCATGTGAAGAATAAACAGAAACACACAGAGGTGCTATCATCCTCACCTCCATCTCAATATTGCAAAACATACAAGGATGCACATTTCATTCTATGATTATTTATTTGACTAGGCACTGGGCATTCTGGGATTTGTACATTCATATTATTAAAGCCATTTCAGCAGAAGAACATAAATTTGGAGATGTTTTAACATGCACTGGGCATAAGTGATTATAGCTCTGGGTTCAAGGTGACTTGAATCTGGACAAAGGGAGATACGTAGAAGAAGTCCCAGTTATGTTGCAAGGTCGGGTGGGCAGAACCAGGTTAAACCATTGAATACTGTGCCCTAACCAGTGGAAGGAGTCATTGATGCCTTTTGAACAGAAGACTGACATCCTTAGGGTTGGATGTTTAAAACTCCTCTGTGGCATCAATGTGAAATATGAACTGGGAAGAGCTGAGACTAAGAGCAAAGGAACTTAGGTCAGTATAGCTTTTCCCCCCTTTTCTAAAAATCTAGGCTAAATAAAATAATGCGACATACTAGTATAACAGCAATGGAAAATTAAGACAGCCTTAATAATTGGGAGATGGAAGAGTTAAAAATGATATGCTTTGGGAACCAATTGACTATTCAGAGCAGCAAAGGAGGATGTGAAGGGCAAACGTTGAGCTTTCAAGGTTAAGTAAATGGAAGGGAGGTGCTTCCATTAACAAACAGGTAAGTCAATAGAGGAAGAGCAGCATGTGCAAATGCATTTGTTTGGGGGAATGTTAAAATAGCTGCAAGGATAGGACCTTGGCACTGAGACACTCAGAAGGCTGTCGGAAGTTCAGGATGATTCCTGAGATGCAGCCTGTGAGGAGAGGTCAAGGCTGGGGATGCGATCAGGATTTGTCCAGATTCTGCAAAGAGTCTGATGCAGTGGCTTTTAACCATGGCAGCAAATCCCTCACAGATGTGTGAAGAGCATGGTAGCCATTACTCTCTGTATATATGTACACGGATAAAGTGTATGTGTGTGTGTGTGTGTGTGTGTGTGTATATATATATACGTATATATATACAAAGTATACACAAAGTGTGTATGTAAATATATACATATATATATATACGTATATATACGTATATATACGTACATATATATATATATATATAACAGAAATGGGTTGTGCAAGGTGATTACGATTAAGGTGTAAGAGTTAAGAGTTAACAAAGCACAAAATGATGCCAAGCAAGATTTTGTGTCTATGAGGCATGTAAGAACTTTGCAATACACGTGCATAAAAGAGTCCAGCCAGGGATGTATATAGTCTTTTTCTTACATGCCACTGCATTGAAAGAGTCTTGAATTATTTTATCTGTCTCCAGGTGAAGGAAATGCTATGTTTTCATCAGTGAGCACAATAGGTCTTCTAGTGGAGAGTACAGGTCTGATTTGGGAAGATGGCTGGATGCAAACCTGAGTGAGAGATGACCCCCTCAAGGACACAGAAACAACTGTTGCCAGGCTTTTAAGGAGTGGGAAATAGAGGATGAAGGAGTAGGGATGAGAATTTGTTCTCTGGCTCCCAAAAAGAAAAGAGGGAATAGGAAAAGTATGGCAGAGAAAGTCGAACCAGGAGAGTTTAATCAAAGTTGAGGGTGCAAGAATAGCCAAATGTCATTTTCAAGGACATAATACATACAGTTGACCCTCTACGTCCTTGGGTTCTACATCCATAGATTCAGCCAACTGCAGATCAAAAACATCCATAAACAATTTGTGTCTGTGCTGAATATGTGCACACATTTTTTCCTTGTCGTTATTCCCTAAAGAATCCATTGAAACAACTATTTCTGTAGAATTTGCATTGTATTTGTAAACCTACAGATGATTTCAAGTATACAGGAGGATATGTGTAGGTTATAAGGAAATACTACACATCTGTAGATTTTGGTATAGTTGGAAGGTCCTAGAATGAATCACCTATGGATGATGAAGGATGACTCTACAGATCCTTACCTGTGTTTTTAAAATGAGAATCACATCCTCCATTCTCTCTGCCACCATCTCGTATTGCAAAATGGGCTAATTAGTTTTATGTGTAGGTCTTTGTAATGGATCCCAGAGACAGAATTTAAGAACCTGGACTCACAGGCCAGATGAGGTTGTAAGAACATGAGCTACTTGTAATTGTGAACTGCGATTTGGGGACTGAGATTTGGGATCCTAGAGATTGTCTGTTTGCTGAGGTGAGGTCTTGTGAGCCAGGAAGATTTTCTACCCAGTACCTGATACGTCCTCAGTGTCACCTTGTGTAAGTTTTGCACATACATCTAGTTTTGTATGATTCCTTACAGCCTTCCTAGCTCACCCCCAACCATCATCAGACTTAGAAGGTATGCAGTGATGCCAGGGACTAGGAACTCCTGCGGTGTTTTTGACCTGTGTGCCATGACAGGACCTTGGGAAGGCAGAGGTCAAGGTGGATTAATTCAGAGCTAGAGATGGTAGAGGTGAAGTCACTTCTAGTCAGAAATGCTTGATGACAACTCATCTTTTACTTTAAAGATACAATTTTTGAGCATTTATGGGGTCAAAGAACCTTGCAGCCAAGCTTCTGAAAGGGGAAAAATAGAATCTTCTGCAGGCTTTGTTTGCCTTCAGATTTGCTTGAGTTTCATCCAGAAGTTGAAACACAGATAGTGGGTGGGGTGGAGGGTTCCCAAAGTAGACCTTCCCACCCACTTGTTCATTAGGAGAAATCACCACTTAGCTGTTTTTGTCTCTGCCGCCTACCCTCCCTTGTCCCACGCGCTTACATTCGGTCCTGTGCACTGGAAACAGACTCCCACCCTCTCAAGCGACAAACGCTGCACCCTCTCTTTGCATCACCTCCTGGCATTGATTGTTTCAGGAAGGCTGCTATAGGAACTGAAGTTATTTGCTTGCTCTGGGTATCTTTTAATTTGGGGTTCTGCCTGGTGTGTCTTGGGTCTCTTTTGACGTATGTCAGTTGGCTGCTGTGGTAGAATATTGTCTCCATAACTTGTCACTTTTGCCAGAGATGATGATAGGAAAGCATTGGCAAGAAAAAAAAAAAAAGACCAAAGCAGAATCTCTTCTTTTGAAAAGCTTAGGGTAAGCCGTGGATAGGGTGGGACTTACCCCTGCTGTAATGGAATAAGGATGAGAAAGGTAGGAAAATTTCATATGATAAAATTAGGTGGCTGGGGTCAGTGATTTTTTTTTTTTTGGCTGGAAAAAGAAACATCAAGGATGAATTGGCACAGAGTAATTCTTCAAGAAGTGCCTGCTAGGCTTAGACATTGTAAAAAAATGATGAAGATGATGATGATGACTGGGGATTCTGTAAACACATCTCTACGGCTACTTGTATAGTGTGATAAAAAGGATACTTTCTCATTTTGTTCAACAGAACTGAAAACCCTGTTTTCCATCTCTTATTAGAAGGATAATATGTATACTTCTTGTGCACTCCATTTTTCTTATATAAATTGGAACTATAAAAATAATGTACCTTGCAGTATTTTGTGAAGATTAAAAAAAATTAATTACCATCTGGCCAGAAGTAATTTTCTAACGCATATTACCCTTGTCAGTCTTCAAAAAATAGTGAAGGACTAGACCTGATACTGTGTGAGATACAGTTGGTGAAGAATTTAGTTGACAAGAACTAATGTGTAAGCTTGCATTCATTTGATTCATTAGCAAGGTTAAATAAATTGTGTAGTCAGAAGACCAAGGAAGAAAGGTGATGTCTACATATTTTTGTATAATGCCGTGTCATTTGACAAAAACTTTTCAGAAAGGAAATTGCATCTGAAGTTGGTCCTTCCATAAAGGTATTGACTTTGTTGGTCTTGTTTGTGTAATTTTTTTGCAAAGATGGAGGAGTGACTGTTTCATCAACTGGTCAGGGACTGAAATTAAAAATACCTCATAAAAATAGTTGCTATATATTGAGTAGTTGCTACATAACAAGCATCATTCTTATGACTTGTATATATTACATTATTTTATCCTTCAACAACTTAGGAAGGAAAAGTATCATTATTCTCCTTAGAGAGAATGAAACTGAGGCTTTAAGAGCTTGTATCTCAGTAGACATTTAATAGCAGCCGCAAAGGTAGGATCCAGAGCTTGGTCTTCAGACCAAGCAGCAAGACTCCAAAAAGTGTCCTTCCCACTACAGGTGTACTCAGGGCAGTCCACCTTTTGGAGTCTCGCTGTTTGTGGTTGAGGCATACCCTCATATGAAGCAGAAAGAGTTCCCACATACCCCATCATAACTCCGTATTTCAGGGGACCTTGAATGAGCAGGGCTGAGTCATTGATAAACAAGAGTAAACTCTGGTGATCCGACAAATTGAATTCATTTGACCTTTATTAAGCCTCTTCTAAGTGAAAGACATGTTGCTCTGTGATTCAGGGAGCTCAGAAATGAAAAGAGTGTTTGGTTTGGTTTGCTGCAGTGAACCTGTGGGGGTAAACAGAATAGTTATTCAAGCCTAAAGAGTAACTGTTCACTGCTTTTGAGTCTCCTCGTGATAGCTAACAAGTACTGCTGATACTTGGTGTGCCAATGCCTATGCTAAGATGCACTTTACATCTATTACCTCGGGGGTTCCCAAATGCCAATCCACAGACTCATCGGATTCTGTAACCACATTTTCAACAGACTGCAGCTAAATGAGAAAATGAAGGGCAATTTAGTGAAAATTTTAATAGACCTAAATTTAATCAATTTGAAGGACTGTCCTTTTTTTTCAGATTATGTCCTTCCTTTTTTATTTTTGCCTTTTTGTGTAAAATGCTGTTTCATTTATGAAACACTGATAGTAGACAGTGGATATGAGTTTATGTGTGTATGTATGAATGCAGTAACTTGGCAAGAAATTTAAAAGTTGTTTATTTTCATGCAGTCTCTTTACCATTTTTAAACTTATATGGAACTGTCCATGCATTTGAGGGCTAGGGGACAGAAGTCTGAGAATCACTGTAGTTCTGTGAGGGTGCTACAATTGGCCTATTGGTCCCATTTTACAGATGAGAAAAACTAAGGCTTGGAACGGTTATGTCACCTTCTCACGTTCACATAGCTTGCAAGTAGCAGAGCTTGAATTTAAACCAGTTGTTGTGTTTCTGTAGACACAGAGCACCTGCGTCATAGGCATATTGCTGCTTTTGCTGCAGTGAATAGACTTCCTAGCCTGCCCCTGGCCATAGCTATGGACCATGCAACCATTTTCAGAATACCAGAACTCTTTGGGCCTTTCTCTATGGTGCAGACTGGAATCCATCACAACTTTAGACATTCAGGATGTTTCCCAGGAGATGATTTGCAGCAGGTCCGTTCCTCCACTTGCTAGAAACAGGAGTTAAGGAAAGCCTAGCTTTGTGTCCCTTCCCTCTTCCCCTGAGTCCTGTGTTTCTGCTCACCCTGAGAAATGTGAACAGTATAGGTGTAGAGGTAAATGCACACATTCTGCTGAGTGGCACACAGCAGAACACCACATCAGGGGAAGAACTGAGTTGAATGATCACGTTTTCCAAGCTTGTACTCCATGGGACCCATGGTCTGCAACCAGTGAGATGACAGGAGGAGAGGCAAGGCTCAGGCATCAAGAGAGAAGACGCACTCTCTGTGCCTCCTGAACTTCCTCCTCATTGTGCCTGTGATGGGAAGAGGGAAGGCAGTTTGGGCCCTGGCTTGTAGGAACAAAAAAGGACTCATTTTCCACATTTTTGTGCTTTATATGTGAGGGTTAGTGTAAAGACAAACTACCCCACCCTGTGAGTTGGGTTCTAGAGAATGAGACATACCTAGGTTTGCATATCAGTCACATCCTTTTTCTTCTACAGAAACGTATGCAAGTTTCCAATCTGTAGTCAGTTTATCAGCAGCCTTGGCACCTGAGGAAGGGGTAGGATGAGAATATGGTGATTTTGATTTTGATTTCTGAAGAGATAAGCACAAAATATTGTCCCTGAGAAGTTATGCTGTAAATGGTAGGAGATTCTGTGTTACTGAAATCCTGTATGGACACTAAACTAGAATGTAGCTGAGTCCATTCTCTTTTTCACTGCGGATGTTAAGTATCTAGAATGTTGCAACTCACTGGTGGGTTTAAGCAGGTATTCATGCACTAGCCAGGGAAAATTACCACCATTAAAAAAATTATTCTTTAGGACGGTAGCCTGGGGTCTTTATAATAACAACAGTTGTAGTAGCAAGATAATATAATTGTTTCACTTGATTATAAAAGTAATATACAGACATGTTCTTATTGTGAAAATCTAAGCAACATAAATCTGTACAGAGTCAAAATGGAAACCTCCCCAATCACCCCTCTTCTAATACCCTAGATCTAAAGGCATTAATCGGATTGACTTACATCATTCCCAGCCCTTTTGTATGCACTTCACATGATTGCATGTATGCCTGTTTGTATGCCTGTACATACATGCACATGCTTCTGTGGATGTCTATATGTGTGCACACACACATTTTTAAAGAATTGTGGAGTATTTTTGCTGTGCATTTTGCTTTCTTTTTCACATGTGAAACTACTTTATATATATACTGAAACTTCTTGGAGATCTTTCTTAGAGATTTTTCCAAGGAAAGACACACAGATGATCATTATTCTTTTTAACAGGTGCACTGTATGAATGTGCTATACCTCGTTTTATTTATCTCCTGTTGGTTTTTGTTACAGTTGGCCCTTCGACAACATGAGGGTTAGAGGCACCAAACTCCCACAAGGTAGAAAATTTGTGTAAAAAAAAATTTTTTTTTTGAGATACACCCTCTGTTGCCCAGGCTGGTATGCAGTGGCATGATCTCAGCCTACTGCAACTTCCGCCTCCCAGGTTCAAGTGATTCTCATGCCTCAGCCTCCCAAGTAGCTGGAACTATAGGTGCATGCTACAATGCCTGGCTAAGTTTTGGGGTTTCACCATCTTGGTCAGTCTGCTCTCAAGCTCCTGGCCTTAAGTGATCCACCTGCCTCGGCTTCCCAAAATGCTGGGATTACAGACATGAGCCAAAATGCCTGGGCCAAAATTTGTGTATGACTTTTGATTTCCTCAAAACTAGGATTAGCCCACTATTGACTCAAGGCCTTATCAATACCATAAACAGTTGATTAACACATATTTTTATGTTATATGCATTATATATGTATTTCTACAATAAAGTAAGCTAAAGAAAATACTAAGAAAATCATAAGGAAGATAAAACTTATTTACTATTGATTAAATAGAAGTAGATCATCATCTATGTCCTTATCTTTGTCATTTTACATGAGGTAGGCCAAGAAGAAGGAGGACGAGGAAGAGGAGGGGTTGTTCTTGCTGTCTCTGGGTCTCTGGGGTGTCAGTGGTGGCAGAGAATCTGTGCCTTCATGGTCCTGTGCCGTTCACATCTGTGTGTTCAAGGGTCAACTGTATTTTCCTTTTACAAGCAATGCTGGAGTGAATATCCTGGTTCATGTATCCTGTGTCTATCTCAAATATTTTAGCAGGACAGATATCTATAATTAGAATAGTTACCTTGAAAGATAGACATATTTTAGAATTTGATAGTGAGCACCAAAATCATCTCCCAACATCTGTTTTTGAGATTACTCATTTTCCCACAGTGATGTCAAATCTATATATGATTGGTGGGCATTTTATTCATTTGCTTGGTTTTATTTATTAACTGATGTCAGTCTTGGAGGCCAAAGATAGTTGTAAACTGTTCTAAACCACCACTATAATTTTGAAAAGCGCATTTGTAGTGGGAGCTAGTTGTGAACTGGGTATTGCCTGTACTTGTGTTTCTGCCCTTGCAAGTGTGGCTTATTTTTAGTTCCAGGCTAACTGAAAACCCACACCCAGGCTAGAAAGCTAGAGGAGATTGAGGGTCCTTTACGCAGAAGCAGGCTCTAATCTGTAGCCTGGATGCTGTCATTACATGCAAAGGAATCGGTTCTGCCTGGGACGCAGCCCTTTACTCTGAAAGGAGAGTGCTATACACATTTGAGTGCTGCCAAAGTACTGGGCCCTCTGACTCAGTGTCATGGAGTGATCATGCTTTTACCTAGAAAATATGTCTGAGAAATGGAGCTTCTGCAAAATACAGCTCAGGGAGACCATCAAGGGCTGAGACCTCATTCTGGAGGCCAACAAGCCAGCTGATTGTCGACATTAGAAGTGCAAACTTCTCACTGCTACCCCTAGTAGATTGACCCAAGAGAACTCCAGAATTCATAGAGACATGCTCCTCAATTTATAATGGGGTTTTGTCCGGATAAACCCATTGTAAGTTGCAAATGTCGTAAGCAGAAAGTATGTTTTTGACATAGGATATTTTCACCTTATTATGGATTTATCCAGATGTGACCCCATCACAAGTGGGGGACCATCAGTATTAAACAAATCTTAGGTTTAGACAGTAAGATTGGAAGGAGCAGGTACAAGGGGCTTTCTTGAAGCTAAAACTGCATTTTTCAGAGCAAGTGTGGTTTTTAGGGAGATGTCATTGCCATCTGCTTTACCCTGGTTTTCCTCATTCCCTGATCTTGCCTCTTTGTTTTCCTGAGCACTCACCACCATCTATTGTACTATACTTACTTCTTATCGGTATTATTTACTTTCTGCCACCCCTCCCCCACCCACTAGAATGTAAACTGTATGATGTCAGGGACCTCTGTTTGTCTGGCCTCACTGACACAGACCTGGGAACTAGAACAGTGCCTGGAATGAGATCAGCAGTAACGGAATATGATTCAGGAATTTGAACAAGTCAGTGGATCAAAGTGCTTTTGATAGAGATAAATAATCAGGTTTTCTGAAGATAGTTTCATGCTCCCTTTAATGAAGATGGAGAATATGTAGTAGCCCTCATTAAATTTGGAAGTGAAAGTAAAATATTTCTAAGTCACACCTTGACATTGCTCCTGAGTAACCCCAGTATAGATGATTACATTGAAGATCAAGTCCTTCTTTCTGTCTGACTGCAGTCTTTCTTGCTCCAGGCATGGCCACTCTCATAGAAAGTGATTTTTTGAAAATGGATCTTCTGCTATTTTAACAGCCTTGGGAAGTCATAATAAATCGTTATTAAAAAGAGAAAATAAAAAAATGATTTCCATTCTTCTCTTAAATAGCTGGCAAATTTGGGGGAAGGAAAAAGTTACAATATTATTATGTGAGTCAAGACTTGGGTGGTTGCCTTATGCCTAAGGAAGTTTCATTTGAAGATGACATTATTCATTGCAATTTTCCTGTACCTTTTCGGCTTCCTATAGGGTATGCATAACCATTCTGTGAAGGGTCCTTGTAGCTGAAATGCAGGCAGGTGGTCCTGGAATGAGTATGAATCCATTGAATGATCATGAGTGCCCAGACTTTTTTTTTTTTTTTAAAGAGAGATAAGAGTATTTTCTTTCTCTCCTTCTCCCATGTATTGATGTTAGAGAATCATGCTGGAGCTAGTGGCCTTGATGGGGCCCTTTCTCAGTCTGTATTGAGATGGAACTCAAATTCACTATCCCCAGATGCTGTTAGTTTTGCCATCAGTTGGGCAGTGGTTGCGGATATGATGCTACCATTTGATTTGGGGTCATTGGATGTCCTAATCCTGATTAAGGAGCACTGATGTTATCCATGGGAAAGTGTTCCTCTGGGCTACTTATTATGGTTGCACTGTCTATGGGGAGGGGACTTGTCCCCGTATGTGACTGTGTTTGCATGTACCAGAGTGGAGGAATTTTCATGCTTAGCTATCCAGAGAACAGAGCCTGACTCCAAATAACTTTGATGTGGATTTAGGTCTGGTTCTCATTGTTGTATTTGCAGATCTTCAGTGTATCTGACTGTGAAGACCTAAGTTTGAGGGAAAGTCTGAGCCCATTATTGCAAGATGGATCTGTGGGAATCTAATCACCAAGGGGTGGTTCCAACTTTGGGGGGAAAACAGACTGGAAAATCTGTATTGGCTCAGTGCAGCCAAGAGCAGTTATTGGGTCTTTACATAATGTATTTGTTTTTCATTAAACCATTCAGATAAAGTCTTATTAAAGTGCCATGTATTATTTATCATGTTTCTTATGAAAATGAGCTGAAGGAAAAAAAAATCTCTTCTTTTCTTGGGGTATTTACAGGCTTTTCCAGTGCCAGTAAGAAAAAATAAATAAATAAAGGAAAGCAGTGCGAACTCGTCAGTACAGCAGATTGCTTGAGGCAACAGTAAAGAATGGGAAAGGGAGAGTGGGGATTGGAAAGGCAGAATGGTTGGCCTTTTATTCCATTTATGTTCTGTGGAGTGACTTTCTCTTTAGTTTGGTGAATTGCAAAAATAAATAAATAAAGGCAGGTAGGAAGTAAGAGAAGGAAAAAGGGAATTCTTGTATTTGTTAATCAAAGCTTGTATGATGAATGTGACTTCCGATGAAACATACAGCAAACGTATTTCAAACTCACCACTGCCAGCACCTCCCAATACCGGAATACCAGAGAGTACAGAATACCAGCCTCTGTTCTTCCAATACCCCCCCGCCCCCCGCTGTGAACTTCTGCCTAGGGCTAAAGGGTTAAGCTTGCTACTGTGTCTCTGCTAAATTGATGGGATGTGTGAGCCCCAGAGTGGTTGGAGGCACTGGTTTTCCAAGATGAAAAATAGAAAGAAACAGCGGTTTGGGGCCTAGTGTTAGGAAGAGGGAAGACTGTGCAGTTATTTCAAACAGAACGACGACAACAAAAAATAGAGCCGTGGGATAATTAGTTTTCTTTTCTTCAGAAAGCATTTTGATTAGCCTGCGGAGTTGTGCCTTGCGAGCTGATGGTTGGGTTCAGAGCCATCATTTGGCTGAGGTTGTTGGGGTGAGCCACTAGGAGGAGGAGGGGACATTTGGGATGTCCCTGGTGGCCAGTTCCAGGATTCTGCCCCAAATATTATTTTGTCAGAGAGCCCCCATCCCCTCTCAGGTACGGCTGAGTCCTACAGGTCAGTGAGAAGCTGTCAGCAAGGTATCTTTCAGGAAGCCCAATAACCCAAGACGATGCTATTCAGAAAGCTGATCTCTTGGTCTGAAAACAAAAAAGAAAATCCAATCACTGGGTCAAAAATCTATATTAAAAAATATGGCTACTATTCCTGATCACAATTTTACTGCTGCCAAGAATGCAAAAATGTGCCTTTTTTTTTTCCTGTGGGGACCAAGGACGAGTTAGAGTCTTAATATTTTCTTTTGATTTGCAGATCACATCCTATTTTATTGCATAAAGACTAACGAAATCTACTAATGAATAATTATTACTTCATAAAATAAAGGGGAGGGGAGACCCGCTTGCAAGAGCGGAATGTTAATTTGGCCAAGGAGGGCTGGCCAGGCAAGAACAAAAAAATAAATAAATAAGCCATTGTAATTTGTTCCCTGCAGCCGACGGAGTAATCTCTTATCAGACACGGACTTCCCTACCCTGTGCATTTATAATTTGAGAGGAGAGGGTGTTCTGGGCTGGGAGAAGCCCCCTCGTAGTCGCCCCGAGCTGGCACGTTAGTCCAACAGGCTTGATTTCCACGCCAGCCGGGGCGGTTGCTCTCATTGAACAGCTCAGGGGCAGGTTCACTGTGCTCGGGGCTGCCTGCCCAACCAAGGCGAGGCACAGAGCGAAAGCTGCGCCCCAAACACCCGGGGGGGTGCCTTGGCGCCTCCTTGCCCTGCTAGGGGGTGGGGGGCGCAGAAACCTCCTCGCCTCCCTCAGCCCCAGCTCCCTCCTGCCCCCAGCCCCTCACGTCTCAACACTCCACCTCCTGCCGAGGGGAAATCCCTTTTCTGTGTTTATTTGCCAAGGAATCTGGCAAACCGCACCGCTACCAACATCTAGCCCTGTGGGTCCCAGCTGGGCCATCGCGCTAATTGTCCAGCTCTCCTGATGCCGGGCACGCGGGGCGCTCGCTCGCCTGCTCACCCGCGGAGGGTTTTAGCAGACCCGGTTTAAATTTTGGTGAGTCTTTTTTTTTTTTTTAAACAAAAAATAATAAATAATTTTTTAAAAAGGCAAAGGGGAGGGAAGGGAAAAAATAAAGAAAATCTTTCCCCTGGACCCGTTTGACAAATGAGAAGACGTCAGGACCAACGGAGTGAGCTTCGGTGTGAGTCAAGACCCCTCTCTCTTTCCCTCTCCCCCCATCATTTTCTCTCCCCGCTCCCTCCTACCCCTTCCTCCTTCTCTCCTTGCCCCCCTCCCCTCCAGCCTTTTCGGGAGGGCAGCCCGCACCCCCTGAACCTTTCAGAGAAGTTCCCTCTGCCCGTTCTCGTGTCACCTTCACAGGGGCGTGGGTTGGGGGGCCCCTTCCACTTCGCGGGGTGGGGGTGGGGGGTCAAAAAGCCAGGCCCAACAGCCCAGAAAAGCCAGGCGACCGCGTGAAGGGAAGCGAGTAGTTTCCAGGTCCCCGCAAGTGTTTCAGTTGGAGGCAGAGGAACGCGGGGATCTAGCACAGCTCCAGGCTGGGAGAGCCAGGGAGGAGGGACCGGCGGGTGCGGTGGGGGGAGGGAGGAAGAGAGAGGGAGAGAGAGAGAGGGACAGAGAGAGAGAGAGAGAGAGGGAAGAGAGAGAGAGAGAGAGAGAGACAGCCACCGGTCGTTGACTTAGATAATCAGCAAAATTAAAAAGAAAAAAAAATTGTAGCGCCAGGCAGCGAGCAACGTGATTGCATGCGAGCGTCCCCACTCGGGCTCGGCGGGCGCCAGAGAGACATGATGCAGCATCCTCTGACGGGGGCCACCTGCGTGGCGCTCCCCAACGTGGGCATGTGTCCCCAGCTTTCGTGTGCCTTGACTTTTATGTACTTACAGCAGGTAAGGCGCGCGTCTGCCCTCGGTGGCCGCTTTCCCGGGGGCTCGGCCAGACTGGTCCCCGTGCGTCCTGGGCTGCGCTTCGGTGCCTTACGGAGGTTTTGGGGGAGGGGGCTCCCACGTTGGGATGGGAAGGGTGGATGGAAGCCTCCGGTTCTCGGTGGAGCCCCGGGCATCTGGCGCTGAGCTGTGTCTGCACCTGTCTGAATACTTTAAAACCGCCTGACGCCCAAGCCTGGGTCCCGGGAGTTTGGAATGGAAAACTGCCTCTTCCTTCTACCATCTTCCTTGTGTCAGTGCGTTCCGTGGTGATCTAAGACCCCTTTGATGCTAAGAGTTTGTGTGGAGGCATTCGGGTGCCTGTAGTGTTAATTCAGCTGATTGAATAGGGAGTGGAAAGGAAAAGTGTGTGTGGGGGTGTGGTGTGTGTGTGTGTGTGTGTGGTGTGTATGTGTGTTTGTTTTCCTAAGTTTGTCCGTGTGGTGCTATATTCGGTCCGCATGGGATCGGAGCATTTGGACTTCTGGAGTGTGTCAGTCCCAGTCTCTGCCTTCAAACTCGCTGGCAATGCTGTGATGAAGGTGAGCTGTTCAGGATGTTGTCTTTGTTGGCATGTGTAAGAGTGTTTTTCGGTGGGTCCCCCCCACTTCACTTCCCCTAAGTGGTCTTGCCGAGGGAGTCTCTGTTAGTTTTATTTTCCATTCATTGTACACATTTCAGTCTTTCGAAGCCTTACTGTCTTTCTCAGGATGTTTCCCTGGGACCCTCCCTGCTCTGTCATTCTTTCTTTATTGGAAGGGTTGCTTCCTGAGTTGGTTTCTAGGCTTGGGAAATAGCTCAACACTGCCCTTGTAGGGTGACAGGCCAGCTCTCTGTCATTGGTCAGGGGCTGTGGATGTGAACTGAAGGGCTAGAAGGGGTTTTGTCGTGCAGGTGAAAATTCTTTTCCCCTCCCAGGATCTCCATCCTATTCTATGAAGAGTTTACAGTGATGATACTCATTTTATCTGTTTTTCCATGGACTCACTTCAAGAGTACCATTTGTTGACATGAGTGTGTGAACAGAACTTCATTTGAAAGAGTTGAGAGTGGCCCCCTTCCCCAAGACCCTCAATTTCAACCTGTGTTAAAGGAATATTTGTTTTTTTTAATAAAATGTCAGGATTCTGTTTTGAATATTTGGGTGATTTTTCTACCAAGTTGGTTACCTCCAGAAAAAAAAAATCCTTAGGTGTATTTTCTTTTGAAATTCTTTTTGAGAACAGTCTTAAAAAAATCTTGGGAATAAATTTGTTCTATTAAATATTATTATATTATATTGATTATTGAGTAAACCACGCCAGGAAGCATTTCCCAAGAGAGTATTGATAACATATTATGTGCTTCATCTTCTACAATTTCTGTGCCTTTGCTGTGAGTGTGTGTGTAAATGTGTGTGTGCGTGTGTATTTTATACCAGTTATTTCCACCGGAATAGAATTCTAATGAGCATTTCAATACATGCTAAGCCTCAGTTGGATTTATCAAATTATTAATAGGAGTTGATCTTTCTGCCTTTTACATTCACTTCTTTCATGTTATTTATTAATCAGTTTGAATAGCATTTACCTAACAATTAGAATGCTGTAGGTACTCAGTGTTCTCTGTTCCTTTGTGTGGTGGTGTGGATTTTTTTTATATATATACATCCATGTTTCTGCCTTCTAGATTGTTAAATTGGCTTACTCATTTGAGCACAACTTAGGGAAGAAGATAGTGACTTTGAGTGTGAGGTTATTCTTGCCATGAGAAGAGCAAACAGGGTAAACACAAAGGTTCTCGGTATCTTCCAGGCAGCGTCTCCCAAGAGGAAAACACTCCTGCTCTGGAAAGGGGAGGCTTGAAGGAAACACTGGCAGCCACAACAAATATTTAGAAGTGATTAAATCAGCGTTGTGGTTCCATATGAAGATAGATGGAGGGTGGATTTTGAAATGTGCTTTGGAATGCATCTTCCCCTTCCTTGAAAGGACTTGCAATGCTGTCTGTCAAAGTGTTTATAATGTGATACTATGACATAATGTCGGAATGGTGTGTGTGTGTGTGTGTGTGTGTGTGTGTGTGTGTCACTGAATGCCTCAAGTATGATAAAGGCAGACATTGATTTTTGCCTGTCTCATTCAGAATCTGGTCTTCTAGCCCTTCCTGGAAGCTCACCACTAGAGTGGGAGTGATATACCTGGGGTCATCTCACCTGGCCATGACTGTCTTGATAGTTTGTTTAGAAGTCACAAGTTACTTACTTTATTTAGCATTCCAGACATTCGGCTGATTAAGAGGGTGGAATAGTTCACTCTAATCTACACATACTACTCATCGATAGGATTTATATCTCTTATACCCAGACGTCACTACTGTATTTTTTAATCTGCCTTTAATCTGGAGCTATTGTTGGATCTCTAGCTAATTTTGGTGAACAGAAGGCTCATCTTTGATCTCAAAGTAAATTGATCAAATGAATGAATCAGGCGACATTTATAAGTAACACTTTGATTGGAAACATTTTATTTTATCATTTAGGAATAAATACAATTCAGAAGTTTTTGACATTCAGATCACCAATCGCATAAGACAGTAATCAGCCCATAATGAGCTTATTTTTGAGTATTCATCATTCTGTTTTATACATTGAAAAACTCTGATGAGGGGCCATCGAGTGTTCCTGAAGTCTATTTTTTTTCGGGAATGAAGTTTCATATGGTTATTTCTTATCCAATAGCTAAGGAAAATGACTTCATCAAATGCTTCCTTTGTCTCAGCCTGAACATCCACCCTTTCCTCCTAAATTCTCCAGGATGTGTCCATAAGACAACTCATAAAAACAAAAATCAATTGAGGTGCCTCAGCGTCGGAGTCTACCCTGAATAGCCTAGTGTAAGTGACAACATAACACTTTTTCCATGAATAATTTATTTATTTAGGCCGATGAAGAGGCAGCTTTGATGTTCACATTATTTGACTTATCCTGCGTCACTTATTTATTGTCCCAGTAACTTTTATCTAGATAAGTGTTTACTTACAGCTATGATTTCTTTTCTTTTCTCCTTCTCCTCTCTTTTTGTCCGCATCTGAGATGTTATTACAGTTCAGCCTTATCCCATCTTGCAGTTCTAAAGAGTCCTTTTGGCATCTAGATATCAGACCCAGTGATGTACTCACAGAGGAACACACAACTGTGTATACATACACACAGACACACACACACACACACACACACACACACACACACATCTATAGTATAGAGCATATATTTCATGATCATCAACCACTTTCAGATGGAACGGACAAGTAGTCCTTGGAAAAACTGGCTTCAATCTTGCTGTCCAGGGAAAGTCCCTGCTTCAGTCTTCTTTCTTGATACACTGCAGTGGCTTCATGCTGTGTCTTCTTTGATGGTGAATCTTCTTGAAGCTGAACTTCGAACTCCTCTATCCCCAGTACAGAATCTTCCAAGTTCCAAAGTAAGTACTCATTGAACCATTTTTTTGCTTTGAGGAGTAATTCTGAATACAATTCCTCTTTGGGGGTTTGCAACAAGCTAGGCCAAAAGAGAACCTATTTTGTTTTCCTGATAGAGGATAATAGAAAACAGCCACACACACATGCATATACACACAGGACACAGAAATCTAGACATGGTTTATTTACATTCTAAGTCACAGAGGGCAGACCTCATAGCACCCACCTCACAGTAAGGTATGATGAGGCAACATGAGATTTGTTTTCTGATGCAAACTACATGTCACATTCCCCACAGAGGCTGTGTGTGTGTGTGTGTGTGTGTTACACTGAGTTTAATGCCCTCAAAGAGGATCAGTAGCATATTAACTTAATTTTCTCTGTTCTTAAACCACTGTCAGTGTCTCCCAATTCTGTTTTAAGAAAGCTTCTCATTCCTCGAGCCCTATTCACTCAGAACCTTTTTATCAGCCTAAATTTAAAAATAAGTCAAATGCTTAAAATCCACATTAGAGGGGGGAGAAAAGAGCCTCTAAAGTGGGCCATGCCACTGTCAATATTCGAAGATTGGTAATTTTTCCCACTTAATGATGATCCATGTGGTTTGTTTTAAGTAGTGAAGTGGTTTGTACAAAGGGTAATTCCCGGTAAATGAAGCCATTGCTCACTGTGGACATCTTCAGATCGAAAGCAATTGAACTGAATCCTGCATATCAACCCTTTCTGTCTTTAATTAGAAAGCGATTCTCAGTGCAAAGAATCACCCGGGGAAAATGGGCTCTCTTACGAAGGCTGCAGGAGTTGGGGGGAGGGTTGGTGGCCCCATGCACCAGCCATGGTTATAAATTTTGAAAACATTAGGTAGGCCATAACAATTATGGCTCTGTAGAAAAGTTCAATTCTCACTGCAGTTACTTATTTTGTGTTACTCCATCTGATGATTTATAGGGGGCAAATGGCATTTTTTCACATTATTTCTTTTTGGCTTAATCCCGTGTTGATTTATTAGATAGTGCTGTGGTTTGGGGATAGTCCATAGTGTCAATAACACAGAAAAGAATTAGGATAGATTAGCTTCATGTCTGAATTGCTTAAAGGAATTTCAGTGGCTGGAATGAGCACATTTCCAGGCCCAGGTGGCTGCCTGATAGAAGACGGGTCCCTCGTCTCTTTCTAGAGAGATGTCTTATGTCATGAGTTGGTTAACCAGTCTTTCTTGTTTCTCTGATCTTTTCCGATTAAGGGGAGGAGGCATGAAATGTTAGACTGTTATCAGCCAGGTAAGGCCCACATTTCAGGTGATCGGGGGTCATCTGAGCTTCCCCAATTTTGGCGACCTATGGAGGGGCAGTGTTGTAAATACTGACTGCAGTGCCACGTGGGTTGCCTCTGCTTTCAAATTACTCAGTCCAACAATCACTTGTGAAAATTGTAAGCATCTATTCATCCACAGACCTAAGCCTTGCGCCAGTCGCCTGCTCTGCCTGCCATTTCGAGGTGGTTTCTGTGTCAGAACATGCAACCGGCCACTCCTACCACTGCCCGGCTGGAGAAAGCCCGTGTTATTAGTGCTCACCCGCCATCTGTTTTCCTTACAGCTGACCCTTGAGTAATTCTCCAGTAGCTGATGGACTGAGGGTAGACAATCTTTTTTAGGGTTTTCTGATTCATTTAACCAGGTTCTCTGCCCCAAGAGGAAACATAATGCTTGTTTATTCATATCGGCCGGGCAAAAACAGTGTGGTTTGTCAGGCAAATAATAGTCCTGTGGAAGGGAAAGAAATTGCAGCATTGTAAACAAAATCAGGTTGGTGCCTCTGTGCCTAAGGGGGCTGGGTGATGAGCAGGACATGTCATCCTGCGAATGAAGCAGAGCTGACAAGTGTGGGCGTAATTGCCCCGTCTGCAGAGACCTTTTGAATGAACGGGGAGAGGTGTCCCAGTGTGCTGTTTAATTCAATTAAGAAAAGCAAAGAAAGTTCCATTCATCAGTAAAGTTTCCCATTTCCGGGTGCTGCCCAGGAGAACTCTCTGCCCGGCTGAGTACTGGCCCTTGGTTGTCAGCATGATGCTGCTTGCCTCATCCAGCCCTATTGACGGTGGCTGTGTCAGATAGGGTCAGCTCTCAGGCACAATGGCTCAGAAGAGCCCAGGCCCCAGCCCTTTAACCATGCTGAATACTAGCGAGCTAGAGAAGTGAGCAATGGACCCGCAGGCCGCCTCTGCTGGGAGACACGGGTGGTCCAGGTTCTCTCTGAAGGATCCTGAAATTCAGTTTCTGGGCCTGACGTATGGTTAGGAAAGAGCTTGTGTGGTTGAAGCATCCTGGCTCCTGAGAGGGTTTGGGGAAAGAGGATTTCACTGCTGTTTCTGACCTTCCTGACATGCTGAAGCCCTGATTGATTGGTCCAGGCTGAAAAAGATCCAGGATTTGGAACCAGGTTTGATGGGAAGGAAGATAGAGAGAAGGTGTCTATCAAAACTGTAAAAAAACGACATTAACTCTGGAGCACCGAGAGTCCTGTTGGTATGTTTTGTCAAAACTTTAACAAGGGGCATACTTATTAACATGGAAATAATTATTGCAGTCCAATATTTCTGAAACTTCAGACATTCGGGCACCCCTTCCTACATTCTGCCAATCTACCCATTACCAGAATTGATATGTACTTATTATGTTAAAAATTAACTTAGATGTTAAACATAGACTTGCCCAAAGCAAATAAAACATAGTCACTGAATCACACCTGTGATCACGCTTTCCCAACACACATGGAAGTAAATGTTCATTCATTCACCTTCCCATCCACCTGTTCCATATTGATGGAACTCCTGTTGGGTTTATGGAACTCCAGCTGTCCTTCTAGACTCTCCCAGGGAGTAAGCAAAGGCCCCTGTCCTCACAGATAGTCTCTTACGTTGTTCATCTCTGTGGCATCTTGTGAACCATGCATGCAGTACAGTACTTTGGAAAACTTCAGCTTGGCCTGCTGGGTTTCCTGGGAATCCTCTGCCATGTCTTGTCTGGAATTACTCATTTCCCTACCTTGACCCAATTTGCAAGGGGCAAGACTAGAGTTAAGTTCTTTATGTTGCTTCTTTTTCCCTCTGCCAGATCAGCAGCCTGTAGTGGACACTAAAGGAAAGTAGCCATACATTCGAAGTCTACATCCCAAGGAGGGCTTTGACATGATGGGGCTGGGACTCGGGAGCTGCTGTGGTTCTTAGCACTCAACCAAACTCTGGCTGAGGAACGGTCTTACCCTGTTTTGATCCTGTTCTTCACGTGCCTTTAAACAGAATCAAAATTAGGAAGTGGAAGTGTAGTGAAAAGCATTCAGAAGGTTAGTATGTGTTCGCAGGGATGCGATGACTGTATTTTGTCTCCTCTTTTGCAGCCATAGAACAAAGTAGAGGCAGCTGTAGGATTTAAGTGACTCCAATTTCCTAGGAGTCACTTAAGGTTTAGTCTCAATGAGCCTTTTCTTTATTGGCATTTGATGTTTGCTCGGGATTCACATCGACGACGAGATTCCCCTCATCCAAAACAAAAACAAATATCCCCCGTTTTTTTCCCTTAGTAGATCTGCTTCCTCTTGCTCTGCCTGAATCCATGCATGGGACGGGTCCTGCTCTTACAGAAAGGTAAGAGCAATATTGGTATCTAAACCCAGAAGGACAGCGAAGTTTACACCCTTCAATAACCAGCTGTGCATCTCGAGGGTCTTGCAAAATTCAGATGAGAAATCCAGATCTATTTAGAGCCAGCTTCCCCCAAAGCATAGTTAAAAAAAAAATCGTGTTTCCGAAGTTATACAGGACAGAAGTCATGAGCTGAAGGCTTAATCCCAACTCCGTTATTCAATTAGCTGATCCAGCTGAATTGAGCAAGTCACTTTTTTTGATTTGGGGCCTTAATTGCTCCTTCAGAAAAACGGGGATTAGAATAACCATTGGTTCTGCTCTTTGTGAGATTAAGTAAGATACAAATGGGAGCGCTTAGCTCAGTGCCTGGGCTGCAGTGAGCAGCGTCTAGATGTTTGTGAAACGGAGGAAGGAAGGACTGTGTTAAAGAAGTGTAGGGTTTGTTTATTGAAGCTGGACATACAGTTCTCTTTTCCATTTCTCCCAAATTAACATGATTCATGCACCCCCAGTCTGCCAAGGACACAGACACGGGGGACTTCGGTGTCGCTCTGGGGTTTCTTGGGTCTACTACCCTGTTTGGGGGCTCTTCTCTTTCTTCCTCCAGTGAGCTGTCAGTCCTGCTGGTGTCTCTGGATTGTAATATGGCTACACAGCTCAATTAATGCTCAGTGACAGGAGGAGGGAAAATAAAAATTGTCTTGCTCTTGTCAGTAGCGAAGTTATTTACTTTCAAAAGCTGACAGAATCACACTGCAGGCCCTTCATTTATTTCCATTCAGAATGTCATTATTCTGTGATGTCGGGGACTTGGCCACATGTTGAAGTTTATTCCCATAAGCTTCACTATGGCGGGGCGCTGCTAACGTGTAGATTGTCACCTGGGAGAGTCTGGGAGAGTCTGGCGGGCCTCTCTGGGGCCCTGTGGTGCCTGGGTGCTTGGCACTGATGCCTGGGAAGGTACCCCAGTTTCTGGATGGACCCTGGATCTGTTTTAGGAGAGGCGGTGTGTTCCCCTCTGCTGCTCTTCATTCCGAAGCAGAGGAATGAGGTATGATACTCCTAGTTCCCCATCACTCTTCATCCGGGTGCTGCTGGAATTTCTGAAAACACAAAAGTGCCTCCTGAAAGTAGCTTTGCTTTGGATCCATCTATTGTCTCTGCTTAAACTCGCTGACAGGTTCTCTCAACCAAATAATCTGTATAAAACTATGCAATTTTTGGTTTTTGCTCGTTCTTTCTTTTTTCCTTTTCTCCCTTAAGGGTTTGCAATGAGCAGTTAACACAGGAAGGGTTTGAGTGGAGAAATTCTTTTCTTCATGGTGCAATGGCAGAACCTTCCACTGGGGGTCTCCATTTAGAATACGTGACTCAGGATTCCTGAAGACTTTCTTTTTTTCTTTCTTTCTTCTTTCCTTTCTTTCTTTTTTTTTTTTTTAAGGCTCTTTTTGGTTCCATTCAAAAAAGTGAGGCTCTTTCGGCCAGCAGTAGGAGATGCGGCTTGTAAGACCATTTAGGTAATCAGAGAAGCTAGCCGTCTTCCACAGTGATGATCATCATAATAAAATAATTAAAATAATGAAATAATCAATAACTTTTATGGAGTGCTTTGTGACAAGCACATGGCTAAGCACTTTTACATGGATTACCACGTTTAATCCCCCACAAAAAGCCTCCAGGGAGTTGAAATTAATGGCTTCATTTTTAGATGCAGAGTCTGAGGCATAGGTGGGAGAGCTGATATTTAAAACCAGACACTTTCGCCCCAGAACCGACACTTAGAACCACTATTCTGCACCATCCTCATGTCCTCCCTCTCACCGTGCAGGCCAAGGGCTGGTTCTGCATGATTTACGGAGAGACCTCTGCCAGGCTCCTGCGAAGAAAGAATCGCTCCAATTAGTCCTTCTCTTTTCCTTTAAAGGCAGGACTTGTCAAAAGGGGAAAGAGTTCAGGCGATCTGTCAACTTTGAAGCTCTTCTTGATTTTGTTTTTTAAGTCATTAAGATTTTGTTTAATGAATTGCAACAAACCTTGAGGCTGTTGCACTTGGGGAGGAGGAGGGAGAGGGAAAAGAACGAGGCTGTGAGCATCATCAGCACTGAGAATGATGGAGTGTATTTCTCCGCAGCCAATTCCAATCCCCAAATCCCTGTTGTGCTGAGGAGCTCTCCAACTAACAGAGGAAATGCAGTCACTGCCCTGCACTGTATTAATGATTGATACCCCCCACACCACTGCTTTTGTTCACTTTCGGGGCCTGGTCATGTTAATAAAGGAATTTCAGGGAGTAGGGTCCTGCCTTGCCATGCTGTTTTGCTCAGTGCAGTGAAGGCTGCCTCATAAATCAAAAGAATTTAGTGCTTTACAACCTTCCTGAGCTCCGAGGTGGTAGGCGCCTGTGCACGGTTGTGTGTGTGTGTGTGTGTGTGTGTGTGTGTGTGTGTGTGTGTGTTTAATCAGATTCACTTAGAGACATTTTCACTGCCTTTCTGTGAAGAATGAATGAAGAACGGGATGCGGTCTGTCTCAGGTGTTTCAGGGTTGATTGGTTGTTTCACAGTGGCATCACAGCCCTATTTGTTTCCCATTTGGTGTTTTATGCTTTATGGTGTTGTCTGTGAAAATGGGCTGACACTCTTTTATTAGCATAAAGAGATGCAGATCACATTAGAATCCCCCATCCTTCTATATCATCAGAAACAACAGGCAGGGGAGAGGGCGAGTTTACTGTAAGCCGAATCGCCATCCATTCACTGCAAGTCAACAGGAGCTTGATGTGGTCTTTAAACAATGGGGTTTTTGAGGCTTTTAGAAATGATTATATTTCAATTATTCACTGAAAAAAGAATGCTGCTTTGTTTTGAACGTGATTGAGGACATTTATTTTCTGGATTGGGAGTTCTGGATGTAGGAAAGTTTCTTCTCTTTAATAAGCCATAGAAAGCTGTAATTTTAACCCCAGCTTTAATTTTTTTCTTTTCCTAATTGGAAGAAAACAAATCATATCATCATGTATTTTATTTGCAGCCCTCAATCCAGCTTTCAAGATACCAGCAGAGAAAAGCTCTGTTTCTTTCTCTTTTTTTGTAAATGGATTGCACTTGTGTTTTCTTAATTATATCGTGTGTTTCATTTTGTGTGTGTGGTGATATTTCTTTCCCTATAGAACTGAGAACTGAAAACCAACAGAAGATAGAGTAGGAGTTTGAGGGGGTAAAACAGAATATTTAGAAAATCAGAATGATACTCTGAATACTCTAGTCAACAGGAATATTTTTGTCTATGATGAAATCTGGATTTTGGGAAATGCTCTTTAGTTAACAAAAAAAGACACATAAGGCTTTTAGGAAATAAAAATATCAATTTAGTAGAATTATTAAATGAATCCGTGAAGGAATAAATGGAAAGACAAATAAATAAAGCCCTACTCTACCCTACCCCCACCCAAACTGTCACCTGAATTTATTTTGTAAATGTGGAAGTTTTAGCTATCTGGTTCTTATTAACATTTATGCTTATACATTTTTTTAAAACTGTCCAAAGTGCTTGTCAGTAGTGATGAAACTGCAGCAGATACTCGTTGTGGAAGACTGCCTTTTACTGTCTTGTCTTCCTGAAAAGTGGAGAGCAGAATGTATATATGTATATGTAGGTAAACAAAGAACATTACACAAATTTCATCATGGGAAATATGACACAGCGTTTCGGAGTAAGAAGGCAGGTGTCCGGCAAATACAGTTTACATTTACATTGTACCTGTGTTTGTATTTGTTCTCTATTATTTGAATCTGTGAGTGTCTCATTGTTTTTAATTATATCTACGAGGCACAAGACAGCAGTCAACATCTGCTCTTTTGTTTACTTGGTTTACATATATCTTTGATGGGTTACTAAACAATCTATTTTTCAAACCCAGAACAGAAGAAACCAGCCAAACTCATATTACGGCATTTTGTAAAGACCCATTATGCAATTAGCACTCGGGATTTGTATAAAGCTGGTGATTCACCCAAACAAACATCCCTTTATTCTGATAGTTCTTCCTGGCTTTGTGAAAACTATCAGTTTCCAGAAAAATAAAACCGCATTTCCTCTTTAATCATGTGGCATGCCAAGAAGATTATGTGTTTATATGAGGGATGGATCCTTCACTTTTTGTATCAGAGAAAGATGAACTTTCCAAAATAATGATGTCTTTAATTCAAGGCAGCAGTTTCTGTATTACATAAGACAACTGTCTGCTTACCCGTAGCAGACTTCTAAGAGTTATACAGTACTATCGGAGAAGAGAAATGCGATGTTTTTAACCGTTTGTATAATTTAACTAATACTGCATGATCCATTTACAAAAGGCGTAGCTGATCGTCTATTGCAAGGCACGTGAGGCCCAGAATGATTAAATCACCTCAAACCTCATTCTTTCACTTACTTCATGACACATGCTTATTCGGCCTCTGCTCTGTCTCAGAGATTGGGTTGGTCATTGAAGGGACACAGACAAGGAAAGCAGGTCTGCCTTTCTTGATGGATGTTACATGTTTGTGGGAGAGAGACGGACGGTAAGCAAGTGATCGTGACATAGCTGTGCCTTGCCAGGTGTGATAAACTGCGCTGAAGGAAAACAGCAGTTCAAGGGAAAGAGTAGGAGTTGGATTCAGGAGTGAGGGAAGCTTTTTTGAAAGAAGTGACATCAAAGCTGAGATGGAGTGGGAAGTGGGCAAAGGGGTGGGTCCAGGGTGGAAGAGAGGATAAGGCATAGAGTGTATGTAGTACCTGTTGCACGCCTAGGTATCCTTAAGGTGCTGGAGAAGCAAAGGGACCGGGGAGCCAGTGAGAGAGGGGTAAAGAGGTGGAGAAGGGCCAGAAACCACCAGGGGTTGGAAACCCTGACATGAGGTTGGACTTTTTTCCCAAGAGGAGTGAAGAAGAAGGGGTGATAAAAACCATAAAAGGCCTTAAGCAGGAGACAAATGGTCATATTTAGCCTTTCCAAAGCCCAGGTTGTCTTTCCTGCAGAGTAGAGGGAGATGAGATTGAAAGCTGAGGACGAGGGTGTCACGCAAGAGGACACTGCGATAATTCTGGTGCGAGCGGATGGTTGTTTGGACTAGGAGTGAATAGAAAAGAAATGGCCAGGGGTAAAGATTTTTAAAAACAAGCCTGAGATTCAGCCCTAAAGCCGATGTTGAGCCAGAAGAGAAGAAATGCGGCTCCCTGAATCAGACTTTGGCAGGTTTGGTGAAGTCAGGAGGCACTCACCTGGGCGGTGTGGGGCTTCACGGAGGAGAGTGACCGGCCAGTTTCAGCGTAACTTAGACCAAAGTTCCCAGAGCTCCGAATTTCCATCTGAGCTCTCCCGTCACCACCACTATTGCCACTGTCACCAACCCATAGCTATTATCACCACCACTATCACCATCACCATTAGCATCCTCACCATCACCGAACAACTGGTCTCATATATTAGTTGGTAGCAGTCACCAAAGACGAAGTTACTCACCAGCTTGGCAAGGTGCTCTCTAGCATTCCACTATTACTGTGGTGGGTAAGAAATGGGGAGCCAGTTTTATGAACTGTCCAGCGAGCAGTACCTCCACCTGCTGCCTCCAGTTGCAGGAGTACAGGAGTCAAATGCATTCACGTGACTGTGAAGGAACACTGACTTTGAGTCTGAAACAAATTACAAATCTTACAGGCCTCCGACTAGCTGTAGGGGCATGTTTCCCAACTTCTCTGAAGTTTCATTTCTACATTTATGGAATAGAGGTAACAGCAAGACCACAAAAGCATAGCATTGTTAGGAGCATGGCACGAGTTAGTTCGTATAGCTCTCCAGCGCCGTACCATGCAAATGGAAGAAGCTCTCTTTTGGTGCTGCCGGTGGTGGTGGTAACGGTGGTGATGGTGGTGGTGATGGTAGTGATGATGCTAATGGTGATGGTCTGGTGATGATGTGGTAGCGGTGGTGGTGACTGTGAATGGTGGGAGTGGTAGCAGTGGGGATGAAGGTGATGATGGTAGTGATGGTGGTGATGGCGATGATGTGGTAGTGATGGTGGTAATGGTAGTGATGGTGGTAATGCTGGTGCTGGTGATAGTGATGGTGATAGTGGCAATGGTAGTCGAGTTCAGATAGTGGTGATAGTTGTGATAGCAGTGATGGTGGTGATGGTGGTGGTGGCCATGGTGATGGAGTTGGAATGGTGGTGATGGTGGTGATGGTGGTGATGGTGGTGGTGGCCATGGTAATGGAGCTGGGATGGTGGTGATGGTGGTGATGGTGGTGATGGTGGTGGTGGCCATGTAATGGAGTTGGGATGGTGGTGGTGGTGATGATGCTGATGATTCTGATGGTGGTGGTGGCCATGGTGATGGAGTTGGGATGGTGGTGATGGTGGTGATGATGCTGATGGTGGTGATGGTGGTGGTGGCCATGGTGATGGAGTTGGGATTGGGATGATGGTGGTTATGGTGGTGATGGTGGTGGTGGCCATGGTGATGGAGTTGGGATAGGGATGATAGTGGTGATGGTGGTGATGGTGGTGGTGGCCATGTAATGGAGTTGGGATAAGGGTGATGGCGGTGATGGTGGTGATGGTGGTGATGGTGGTGATGGTGGTGATGGTCGTGGTGGCCATGGTGATGGAGTTGGGATGGTGGTGATGGTGGTGATGATGCTGATGGTGGATGGTAGTGGTGGTGGTAGTGGTTGTGGTGGTAGTGATGGTGGTGCTGATGGTTCTGGTGGTAGTGACAGTGCTGATGGTGATGGTGGTGGTGGTGGTGGTGGTGATGAAGATATTTGGCGATGACAGTGATGCTGGTTAGATGCAGCATGGTAGAATAGTTTTACGGATTCAGATTTGGTTCAAGTCTACCGCTTACCACCTGTGAGCCCTTGGGTAAATTATTTAACCTTTCTTTGTTTTAATTGTTTCACTTGTGAGATGGGGATGATGATATTCATCATTACTCATTATGAAGACTAAATTATTTCACGTTTGTCGAAAAAATTAGAACAGCGTTGTTTTTATAAACAAAGTCTTAGACATAGAGAATGTTTGTTAAATTCTGTTGGTGCAGAATACAGCTTTTAACAAAAAGGTAACTAGTGGCTTCTGGACTTCTGCTTTATTCTCGATTTTGCTTTTCATAGCAGGCTGAAAAGGCTGTCTTTTCCTTCTCTCAACGGCCAGACCCACTCTCCCCTCCTCCCCAGCCCTCCATGTGTTCTGCGTAGAACAGGTGTGTGGTGAGCCGGAGTTCTGGCAGAGTGCAACATGAAAAAGACTCCCAGTAATTATAAAAATAACAACGAAGCCTGCTTAGCGAGGTAGGCAGATGAGCACACCACTAGCCAGAATGATAAATAGCGCCTGCAAATGTTAGGTCCCAGTGGGAGTATGGGAACATATGGGATAAACCACACTAAAAGTTGGGCATCACCGGTAAGTTTTAGGTGGTTAAGGCAGACCAACTCTGATGCCAGGTTTTTTCTTCTTTCTTTCTTTTTTTATCCTAATTTTAAATCCTTTAGTTCCCTTTTGTCCCTTTGTTCTATTTTGGTCCTAAAAGAAGCATTCATTTTTGAGGCCAACCAGGGAATCTCCAAGGATGTCAGGTCTGTATGGTAATCCTAAAAACAAATGGCCACCCTGGAATCTGTGAATATCCACATTGAGCTCTATTCTATATTGTTGGGGACGATGTAAATGAACGTGGTAAATATTTAATGGAATGCTAATGTGTTGAATCCAGACCTATGATAGGTGGGCAGGCAGAAAGATTAGTGCCTAACCAGTCCAATAAGTTTACAAGCGTTTGTAGAAGAGGCAAACAACCTTCCCTGCCAAACATTATTTAAGAAGACGACGTGGAGGGTGGTAGGTTGATTTAAGGTCAGTGTTTGTATGTCTGGGTCTGAATATAGTTTGGAGACTGTACAATCTGTTTGGCATGGCTCTGCAGCAGTGGGATTTCTCTGGAAGGATATTTTGGAATTCTTGTTCACCACCCACCATGCTTTTCCTGGGCCTCAGAAGAGATTTCAGCATGGAGATGAGATTTAGAATGTGGGCACCTGAATGTCAGTGCCAGCTCCTTAGTAGATTTCCAGGATTCCTTACTTAGCGATTACATCAACATCCTTGGTCATGTGAAGCCAGCAGAGGAAAGGAAGTAGGACTTGGGATTGGGCAGGTGTGGCTTTGGCTACAGGCCCTCTCTGCTCAAGTTGCCATCAAAATGTATGCATATGTATGCATTAATCTAGGTTTTTGAAAGTTACCTTTTTTTAAAAAAAATTTATTATAAGTTCCAGGATACATGTCCAGGACATGCAGTTTAACATAGGTTAACGTGTGCCATGGCGGTTTGCTGCACTATCAACCTTTCAGCTAGGTATTAAGCCCCACGTGCGTTAGCTACTTATCCTGATGCTCTCTTCCTTCCCCCACCACCCCCACAAGCCCCAATGTGTGTGATTCCCCTCCCTGTGTCCATGTGTTCTCATTGTTCAGCTCCCACTTATGAGTGAGAACATGCGGTGTCTGGTTTTCTGTTCCTGTGTTAGTTTGCTAAAGATGATGGCTTCCAGTTCCCTCCATGTCCCTGCAGAGGACATAATCTCATTCTTATTTTAAGGCTGCGTAGTATTCCATGGTATGTATATACCACATTTTTTTTGTCCCATCTGTCATTGATGGCCATTTGTATTGATTCTATGTCTCTGCTGTTGTGAATAATGCTGTATGCACTAATCTTCCAACATGTTAACAGCAACCCCACCACTACCCTGTCAGGGGAGTATTATTGCCCCCAATTTATAAGGGAATTAACTGAGGTTCAGAAAGTTTAAGTAACTTGCCCAGGTCAACTCAGCCAGGGATTTTCAGAGCCCAGATTTGGACCCAAACTTTATATGGCTTCAGTAGCTGAGTTCTTGGCCAGTGTGATACATTGCTTTTATGATAAAAATAAGTACTCTTTATTAGTAAGCTGGAGGCCAGAGAAATATATATATATAGTTGTTGTTGTTTGTTAGTGTGTTCTTTGAGATGGTGAGATGGTGTGTTGCTCTTGTTGCCCAGGCTGGAGTATAATGGTATGATCTCTGCTCACTGTAACCCCTGCCTCCTGGGTTAAAGCGATTCTCCTGCCTCCGCCTCCTGAGTAGCTGGGATTACAGGCACCTGCCAACATGCCTGACTAATTTATTGTCTTTTTAGTAGAGATGGGGTTGCACCGTAATGGCCAGTCTGGTCTGGAATATTTGACCTCAGGTGATCCACCCTCCTTGGCCTCCCAAAGTGCTTGGTGTGAGCCACTGCAGCTGGCCTAGAAAAAAACCTATTTTTTAAAAATGTGAAATACATGGAAAGGCAGGATAACATAGGATTATTAATGGGGCTAGATTCATCCTTCACAAGCTGTGTGATTTGGAGCAAGTTACTTAACCACTCTGTGCCTTGTTTGTCCAACAGGAATATGAAGACAGTAGTGGGACTTACCTTATAGGATAGTTGTGAAGATTAAAGGAGTTAACACACAAATGGGTAAGAAGATGCCTGGCAAGTAATAAATGGCATGTATCGTTTATTTAAAAATATTTTAAAATAGATTGGCATGTAAGAGTCAGAAAGGAAATGAGGTCACTCAGGGTGGTTCCTCTTTTGATGTCCCTAGAGTGTCCCAGCAGGACGCTGCTAATCTGGGAAGCTCAAAATCCCACCTGTCAGAGGCTCTCTGTTGCCACCAGCTGCCTGGCCATGACATCGCAGAGAAACCATCTTGCAGCAGTCAGCCCCTTGCCTAATCCTCTCCCATGAGAGGTTCAGCTGCACAGCTTGGCACAGCTTGGCACAGCTTGGCACAGCTTGGTTCTGGGTCCCTCACATTTCTGTCTTGTCTGCAAGACTCGACTGTATAGTCTCTGAAAGCACAGGTTTATCTGCTCCCTCCTTTTCTCCCCCAGTGCTGGGTTTGGTGGGTTCCCAGTCATGGGTAATACCCGCTCGTCGGATTGATAGCATTTTTTTGTGTGTGGCCTGAAGCTGGAGGAAAAAAGCTTCAGCAGAGAGAAGCCATCTCCTGTTCTGAGATGACTGCTCGTTGCTGGACAAGGGTATGAAAGATGTGTTTTGCACTTCTTAGGCACAGACTTGCTTTTACAATGTGGGGTGCGTTAGCACCTGCCCATGTTGTTTGACCTTCTTGCCACCTTGAAAACCTGCCCCTGCCAAGCTGTGATGAGGGCTGACTGGCAGGTTCATATAATCAAAGTCACAGTGCTGGTAAGCACGTCAACATGATTTCACGTGAGGACAGTCATCTGAGTTGTTAACAGGAGCCCGTCTTAAGGGATTTTGACTTTACCCATGCCTGTCCTTAGTAGAAAGTACAGCACATCTTGGCTACCTACTTGAAATCTGATAGACACTCAGAGGCCCCTCCAGAGTCCATTGATGAATTTCATAAGAGTCATCAACTCCCTACAATGATGGGGAAAATTTGGGGAGTTATGTGCAGTTTTCTGGAGTGAGGATATAATTCAGAGTGGTCCAATTTCAGAGTGGCCCATGCCTCAAAAATAAGAATGAGGAGCCACAACTTCACCCCCAGAAGAGACATTGATATGGGGAAAAGCCAAGGAAAAATCAGCCCTTGAAGTTAGAGATGATACCTCAGTGACACAAAGAAAGGGTCACCTAATAATCTCTTTAGCTGTCCTCCTCCTGTGTCCCCCTGTCCTTCTGCTTGCTCCTCCAGTGGTTAGTCTTTCCTGGTGTTCCCTGGTGATTTGCCCATTTCCACGTGCCTCGGACTTTGTCTTGCTTGGGAGGCATTTCCCCACTTTCTGAAGACTCAGTGGAGTGTGATGTAAGTCAGCTCTTCTCCAGCCCTCAGTGTCTTCTCCTCCTCCCTTTACTCTTTGGATTTGTATCCCTTTACCTCTAATGGCTGTTAGGGTGGTTGACATTGACTGAGGGGTGGAGGGTAAAGGAGATGAAGAAAACACTCAGCTTGAGTTAAAATATCTAGGCTAAGTCCAGGCATGGTGGCTCGTGCTTGTAATCCCAGGACTTAGGGAGGCTGCGATAGAGGATTGCTTGAGCCTAGGAATTCAAGACCAGCCTGGGCAACATAGCAAGACCCTCATCGCTAAAAACTTTTTAAAAATGCCAGGCGTGGTGGTGTGCATCTATCCACCTACTCAGGAGACTGAGGCAGGAGGATCTCTTGAGCCCAGGAGTCAGAGGCTTCAGTGAGCTATGATCATGCTACTGCATTTCAGCCTGGGTAACAGAGAGACCCTGTTTCAATAAACAAATAACAATAATTTTCTAAAAACCCAGGCCGCTGTTTCTCAGATTACATTTATGCAAATCACTTTTGAAAAAAGGCTTCTCATGCTGTCTAGCAAAAGGGAGTTTTGTAGCCTGTCTCAGTTCATGGGTATAGCTCTGCTATTGCCTAACTCTACAGCCTTGGCCAGGTCGCCTCTCCTCTCAGGGTCTCGGTGTTCTTGTTACTAATGTATTGAATGGAACAGACTCTACTTCATAGGAATGAAGAGAGGATAAACTGAGACAGCAGATACAATGTCTGGTACAGAGTAAGCATTGAAGAAGTGCTAGTGACTCTGACAGTGATGATGAAACGGATGAAAAAGTAGGAAGAAGGAAAGAAGAGAAATAGCCCAGAGCCTAGCACAGGCCTGATACGTGATTCTCAAAAACTCGATGGTCCAATAGATACCAAAATGAATGGAGAGTGGATGGGTAGGTGGGGTGATGAGTGGACGGATGGATGGACAGATGGATGGGTGGGTGGATGGTATGTTGGTCATCAAATCAGTTTTGGAAAGTCTGGCTTAAACAAGGTTCAGCAGTTTTTTTGTTTTGTTTTGCTTCTTTACAGGACTTCTCAGGTGTTTTTATATGTCGATAGTAATCATGAATTCCCAAGAGGGAGAGAGGGCAAGCTGAATCTTTCCAACTCATTTGACCATGGTGTCCTTTTGACAATGGGTGGCAATGGGGCATCCGATGATCCTTCTCTCCATGCAGAGTGCCTTGCGAATTGCCAGTCCAGCACACTGAGTTTCTAAAGAGAAAATGATACCCAGGGAGCTCAGGTGGTTCAGCCAATTCAGCAGCTGCATGGAATTCGTATAAAAATTCTCATCTGTCAGTTCTGGAGATTCGTGCTATTTGGAGTGGTGTGTCTAGCTCCTGTAGGGACCTGGGGCCCAGAAGGCAGAAGATGTAGAGAGGGCACGAAGCAAAGCCTAGCAGAGTAGCTGCATCCTTCCCCCTTCTGAGAGGCCTCAGGGAGTATTTGCTTGCCTCGAGCAAGGTCAACAAATTCTCAAACCCAGTTGCCATTCATCCCCAGACAGGTCAGAGGTCGGTTCCTGAAGCATTGTTGATCTCAGTAGAGATGATATGAAGGGTTGATATTCTTAGATTTGCTCATTCAGCCAGTCAGTCTGGCTTTCAGAGGAGAATCAGGTCAAGAAGCGCTTAATGAACCAGGAGGAGCATGGTGCTGCCTGAACCACTGAGGCCTCAAGTTTGTAATGATTATCAGCAGGCTCCTCACTGACAAGACCTGCTGGAATGTTCTTTGTGCATCTCCATAAACATTTTTAGAGTTGTGGTCAATCCTGCTGTTTAGAGTAACCCAGGGTCCTGGATTCTTTAAGTTACTTCTGATTTAAAGGTACCCGCTTCATCATCCCTAAAAACCATGAATTGAACTTGACATCCTACTTACTGTTTTGGTTTCAAAAGTTGCATTTTCCATGTACAGAAGCTGTGTACCTATCCTTTGTTAATAACTGGGTCTTAATTTTTTTTTGCTTAGAACATAGAAGAAGGAGGTAAGCTCTTCAACGAGAAGGCACTTCACAAATTGAATTTGTAAGCACAGTTTCATTCAAGCAATTAGTGGTGGAAGGGAGGAAGAGTTTTGATATCCCTGGCTTGATCCTCCAACCAGCTGCTAATTCTTTTGTCACTATGACAACTATCACCAGCCATTTACTGAGTGTCTGCCATGAGCCTCTGAGCCAACATGGCAGTATAGTATGCGTTTTTAAATCTCTGGACAACTCCATGTGTTACAGTAACTCATCATATTCTTCTTTCACAGATAAGAAATCTGAGGCACAGAGAGGTTAAGTAGTGTGCATGGGAACAACACAGCTGAAAACTGGAGGGACCTGGGATTTTAATGTGGTCTGTGTGATTTAGTGTGAGCTCTTAACTACTGTGCTATGGTGCTTGCAGCAAGGGAGCCAGGCATGGTAGGAAGTGGCAGGAGGCAGGAGAATTGTAATGCCACAAGAATAACATGCTTAGTACACACTTGTCATTCTCATAAGAACTTCCCATGTAATAGCTGACGTACATACACTAACTGAAAGCAGTCTCTAGGTAGGGGGATGTGACTTCTCTTCTCCAGATGTCTTATCTGGCTAAATTAGTCCTCCACTGAGATTTCCAATGGGGGCAGTTGTAATCTGGGGAGGGGTTGGTTAATGGTCCAGCATATCCTGTCTACAGCCTACTGGAGCTTTTTCCTGTCTACCCATCTTGGTAATCAATTTGATGTAGCTGTGACTTGGGCACCACATTGACATCCCTGTTGCAGCCATCCTCTCCTTCACTGGGAATTCACTGGTTAGTCCTTGGTCTTGTAAGCACTATGTAGAATCTCAAGGAATTTTTCTTGAGGTCCATGCTAGGTAATGCTTTTCCATGCTCTCTTCCACCTCCACTGGGTGAAGCGGGAATGCATGTCTGGCAGTGAGTGCTGTTTCTCAATTCTGGTTCATGCTGATACCCTAGTGTCATCGTGACATGTGACTCAGCACGTGTCACAGGGATGTAGGGAAACCTGACTCTGGGGAACTGACCAGGCACACATTTTGTTGTTTAACCTTGGACATGTCACTTGACCTCCCTGAGCCTCTGTCTCATCCCACAGATGACAGGTCATTCTCAAATACTTACTGAGTGCCTACTCTGTGCCCAGTCCTGTGAGAATGGCAGAAAAACAAAGTGATTGAGGAGGTGGGGGAGGAGCTGAAATGGACACACACCCGCATGAGAATGCCAGGTAGGTCTTTAGCATCCCAGGGCAAATCACTGCTGATATTTCAGAATCTCAGCCCCGTAGATCATGAGTGCTGGGATTGGAGCGGGAGGTAGTGCTGGGGAGACCTGGCATATGGCTTCTTGTTGAAGGATGGGATATATATATATATATAAGCAGTTTTACTGGGGGGATAACAGAATGGAAGCTTGAACAGCAACATCTGTATGGGGTGTTGATGGGGCACAAGACAGACAAACCTGCCATGAAAAGCAGAGAGATTAAAAAACAATCTTGCATGGGTACATTGAAAACGTTCTGAAGAATGAAATAAAAATAAACTAGCATTTTCTGGATGCCTTCCAAGCACCAGGAACACCCACCTTCAGTATGTCATTTCACTGCTGTAATACATTTGTGAGAGAGCACAGGTGTTGTACCATCTTAGCCCTGAAGGGTCTAGGGATCAGGGATGAGTATACTGTCTGTCCTTAATCAGACACATAAAAGGGTAACAGAGCCCAGATCCCCCAGATCCAAACCCATCCTCTCCAACTTTGAAGCGCAGGCTTTTTCTACTATTGTGATGCCCCCAGGTTACTTGTGATGACTTTGGAAACCTAGTTAGCTCTCAATTATCTGGATGCCCCGGCAGCCCCTCCACCTTCCTCACACCTTGTTCAGCCAGTCATTTGTGGAAGGTTTTGGGAAAACTTTATTTGCCTCGTGGCCTTTTTAGTCACTGAGTGAGCAAGAAGAAATGACATGCTTTCTTATTTGAGCCAGTCTGCCTTCTTGAAAGTTGTGATCACTGTGAAAGGAGTTATGATATGGTGTGGGCAGTCTCTGAACCAAATGCCGAAAAGACTTTCTTACAAAGGTGATGGTGCAGTTGGTTCTGCCTAGGGTAGCAGGGAAGGCTTTGCACAAACTGTCATGGAACATTTGACTTGGGCCAGCAAGGTTGATCTAGAGGGAAGAAAGAAAGAGAGGAAGGAAGGGTATTTCTGTATAGCAGACAAGTTTAAATGGAAAGGTGGACTCACAGAGATGTTTGGCAAAGACGATTTGCCAGTGTGGTTTCTACAAAACAGTGATTTGTAGAAAAAGGGACAATTTGTATCAGATGATGAATATGGTCAGGGTAAAGTGAGAGATATTATGAAGGGCCTCAGATACTGCAGGACATTTTCCATGATCCACCTTTGCCTGGAAACAAAGTGAGTGATCCTGTGAGTAATGACATAATCTGTGCAAATCTGTATTCTGAAATCAACATTGTCAATATCCAAGAGATAAAAAAGGTGATTAGTATTAAACTTATTCAGTGATAGGGTCAGGGAAGCACTCTGTTTTATGCATTTTGTTTTGTTTTGTTTTAGTAGTCAACAAATGGCAACAGATAGCTGCTTTTTAGATAGCCTTTTAGAAGGCAAAGAATGGTAGAGCTGGCCGGGCGCCGTGGCTCACGCCTGTAATCCCAGCACTTTGGGAGGCTGAGGCGGGTGGATCACGAGGTCAAGAGATCAAGACCATCCTGGTCGAAATGGTGAAACCCCGTCTCTACTAAAGATACAAAAAATTAGCTGGGCATGGTGGCGCGTGCCCGTAATCCCAGCTACTCGGGAGGCTGAGGCAGGAGAATTGCCTGAACCCAGGAGGCGGAGGTTGCGGTGAGCCGAGATCGCGCCATTGCACTCCAGCCTGGGTAACAAGAGCAAAACTCCGTCTCAAAAAAAAAAAAAAAAAAAAAGAATGGTAGAGCTGATCCCACAGTGAGCTTCTGCCCTGTGGGAGAGGCAGCTTTTTCACAGATGTGATTATTGGTACAAAGAAATGTGACTCGACATACCTAGATGTTCCATTCTTTCAAGACATAGTATAAACCTAGGTTTTACATGAAACAAATGTCCCCATTGAGCAATATTAACTTTTTTTTACACTGTGCAGAAAATTATTACCATGGTCTCTATCATCCCCATCTATGGACTGGACTTGGTCCCTATGACTGCAGGTTGCTCTGTTGACCAACAGAATCCATGGGGCTGGAATTGGCCTTCTCTAGATAGCCACTGTCTCTCACCTTCCAATCACAGCCAACACTTCTGTTTCTTACTTCCCTCTCTTGTGTTTATTTTTTTTGGGGGGGGACGGAGTTTCGCTCTTGTTACCCAGGCTGGAGTGCAATGGCGCGATCTCGGCTCACCGCAACCTCCACCGCCTGGGTTCAGGCAATTCTCCTGCCTCAGCCTCCTGAGTAGCTGGGATTACAGGCATGCGCCACCATGCCCACCTAATTTTTTGTATTTTTAGTAGAGACAGGGTTTTACCATGTTGACCAGGATGGTTTTGATCTCTTGACCTCGTGATCCACCTGCCTCCACCTCCCAAAGTGCTGGGATTACAGGCTTGAGCCACTGCACCCGGCCCTTACTTCCCTCTCTTTCATTGATGTCTAAACTTTGCGTAGCTACCACTCAGAAGGGTGGGTCATTCCTGTTGGCCTCTCTTTGTCAGCCTGGTCTCAAACTTCTGGGCTCGGGTGATCCTCCTGCCTCAGCCTCCAGAGTAGCTGAGATTCAGGTGTGCACCACTGTGCCCGGCTTATGTTAGCTCTTAAGATCCGGGAAGGGAGATGCAGTGTCTGACAGCCAGAGCCAAAATGCCTTTATCTTTAGCAGGAAAAGAGGAGTTAATACCCAAGAAGGGAATGTCATCACGGACGGTGGAGAAAGACGGAAGATTTTTTTTTTTTTTTTTTTTTTTTAGGTGGAGGGATGAGATTGAACTATCAAAGACTAGCTAAGAAAAAGCAAAAGCCGTGATGGAAATCTCTGGCACAGCAGAGATGAACATAACTGGTGCCAGAGAGGCGTTAGGAGAGAGAAGATAGTGGGGAAGCAGAAAGGAGCAGTGAAGGCGTGTGTGTATTTGCTATTGTCTTGAAGCCTGACTTCTTGGATAAAATACATACCCTAGATTAAGGGTCAGCAGACCATGGGCTGTGAGCCAACCTGGACCATTGCCTGTGTTTGTTTAATCTTCGAGGTAGGAATGGGTTTTACACTTATAACTGGCTGGAAATTTTATTTTAAAAAAAGAATAATATGTTGTGACCTGTAAAAATGATAGGAATTTAACAAAGTATTACAGGGACATGGCCCAATCATTCATTGGCATATTGTCAACAGATGCTTTTTCACGCTACACCAGCAGAATTTTGAGCAGTTGTAACAGAGATTGTAAGTTCTGCAACAACGAAAATATTTATTATCTGAGTGTTTACAGAGAAACATTTACCATTCCCTGCCCGTGATGGGCAGAGCAGATGGCAATACGTGGCTCCTCATTTCACTGCAGTATGTTTTGGGGAATCTGCATGTCTCTTAGCCATGATCAGAACTGCCCGCCTCTCCTCTCACCTTGCTAATTTTTCTACTGTTTTAAGTTCCTTCATTACACCACGAGCTTAATACCACCCAATAAATGTTGGGTAGCCAGACATTTGCCGTGAACCATGTGCACTGCCACGGGGGAGTGGAAAGACACACAACATGGTGTCGACCTAGAGGAGGCTCCAAGGAAAAAGAATCACAGCTCAGGAATACTGGGTGCTTCCCATTTGGGAAAATAGAACCTATGTCAAGAAAAAGAGATTCTGTTTAGTAGATGTTATTTATTTACACGTGTTATGATTAGTGGAAGGTTTTGAACAAGGATGCAGTCAGCGCAACTTCGAAAACGTGTGTGCTACAATCATACAGAACAGCAAAAGCTTATTGTATCATGGCGTTCTTTTTTTTTTTTTTTTGAGACAGAGGCTAGCTCTGCTGTGGCTGGAATGCAGTGGCATGATCTCGGCTCACTGCAACTCTGCCTCCCAGGTTCAAGCCATTCTCCTGCCTTAGCCTCCCAGGTAGCTGGGTCTACAGGCACACGCCACCACGCCCAGCTAATTTTTGTATTTTTAGTAGAGACAGGATTTAACTGTGTTGGCCAGGATGGTCTCGATCTCTCGACCTCGTGATCTGCCTGCCTCAGCCTCCCAAAGTGCTGGGATTATAGGTGTGAACCACCATGCCAGGACCATAGTGTTCTTAAGAATAAAGAAAATATCCCCTGCACAGGTCACAACTATATGTCTTTTTATCCTGTGTGTAATGTATCTCTCATTTCTGTCCTGCTAAAATCAGCAGATTCTTTAATATATATAAACACATGTACATACAGTTACATGTCTTTTAACGATGGTCAATGAGGACGTTCTGAGAAATGGGTCAGGCGTTTTTGTCATTGTGAAAATATCACAGAGTCAGACTTACGCAAACTTAGGTGGCACAGCCTCATCCATACCTCAGCCATATGGGATAGCCTGTTACTCCTAGGCTGCAAACCTACAGAGCATGTTACTGTACTGAATACTGTATGTAAACATAGAAAAAGTACAGTACAATATAATATTATAATAGAATCTGTTGGGACCACCACCATCTATCCAACTTGTCATTGCCTGAAATGCCATTATGTATGTAGCCGGCTGTCAGTATGGTGAGGGATTGGTCCCAGGACCTCCCCTAGATACCAAAGTCTACAGATGCTCAGTCCCTGTTATAAAATGGCATAGTATTTACATATAACCTATGCACATCTTCCCATATACCTATTAAATCATCTTTAGATTACTTATGAGGCCTAATACAGTATAAATGCTGTGTAAATCGTTGTTACACTCTATTGTTTAGGAAATAATGACAAGAACAAACAGTCTGTGTATTTCGGTGCTAATGCAGTGGTGTTTTGTTTTAAATATGTTAGATCTGAGGTTGCTTGAATCTGTGGATGTGGAACCAGAGAATATGGAGATGTCTGTGTGTGTGTGCATGCATGCGCCTGTGTGTGTGTGTGTGTGTGTGTGTGTGTGTGTGTGTGTGTGTGGAGAGAGACAGAGAAAGAGTTACACAAATACAGTGGATCACTATCTTCTCTCACTATCTTCTCTGCAGTTTCTAGCTACCTCCTCCTCATGTTTGCTTACTGAAGCATTCTCGATTAAGAGTAAGTGAATATAGTTACCTCTCTTCTATGCTAAAGAAACCAAGAATCTGAATGTGTAAATTTCTGGCCTAAATGATGGAATTAAGTCTCCTGCCTCCTGGTCCAGTGGTCTTTCTATTTTATAACACTAAAGAAACAATTTGATCTGACGCAGGCCTTACCTAAGTAACTAATAGCTCTCCCCTCCTGTTGATTGCTAAAGGAAAGCGGCCGGGAGAGACACGTCCATCTCACGGCGATGCTTCTGTCCTCCCCGGTAACTTCTCAGAAATGTGGTGTTGAAAGTCGTCGTCAAAAGCTAAAGTTAGAAACAGTATCGGGCTGTTGAGTAAGAGGGGTCAGCGCGCAGCTGTTATGGGAGCTTTCTGAATTGTACAATGTGGCCACTTTGATGCATGAGAATCAATTACAGAGAAACCTTGTCAAGATGGCCAAAATTCAGCCTTAAATAATTGAATTCGCTGCCAAACCCTGTCCGCTGCCGTTATCTAGAAATGTAATTATGCAGCTAAATCAAGCAACTAAAATTAGTGTAGTGTAAAAACACCTTGGCTGTCTGAAAGTGGAGGAATTGACATTTGGATTTAGAAAACGCCAGTAGTTGGATATGTTTGGCGGTGTTTGAAGCTCTCTCCCAGTTTCAACAAAATCCATATCAAGTGTCCTGTTTAAAGAGAGAGGTGGGATGTGGCAAGTGAATGTTTGGTTTTGAAGGTGATTTTCACTGATCCCTGGGACTTGGGCATTATTTAAGTGGATTCACTTCATCAGAACTTCACTTACTGTTTTTGAAATTGTGGAACTACACACACCCACATGACTTCCCAATACGAACATGAGAAGAGTGACAATTTGAATGTTATCTGAACCTTCAGTCTGAAGTCACAGCCTTTAATCTGAAACCACAGATGTGTCTACACCAATCATCAGGAGAACGGGCAGAACGGGGAATACATGACAGGAGTGGCAAATGGCCCCTGGTACTCTACACATCATGCTCTGGAGCTAGGATTTCATTTAATGATAACACAGCCTTTTGAAGTAGGGACTGTTATTATCTCAGTTTTCCAAGTGAGCAGACAGGGTTCAGAGAGGCTATGTAACTTGTTCAAGATCACGCAGCTAGTAAATGGGACACCCATGTGAGTATAATTCAAACTCATGTAATCCCCTAGGCATTTATCTACTGCCGTGTAACGCATCCCAAAAGATTGCTTGGGTATTTTCAAATGCCAGAAAGGTTTCACATCTGTGCTTGAATGTATTTCTCATCCATAGTTTCGAGCTTATTAGATACACCTTGGAACTCTGGGAAGAGGGAGACATCTCTTATTAATGCATTGCATATTAATATATCATAGTTGAAATTTTAAAATAAAGAATGTCTTTAAAAACGCAAAATAAAAGGCATAGAAAAATGTTATTACAGAATGAAATACAGGAGCGAGTATAGGAATCGGGCTCTGGAGTGTGTAGCTTAGCACTGCCTTCTGCTAGCTATGTGACCATGAGCAAATCATTTAATGGCTGTGAGCCCTGTATCCCATTTGTTACACGGGACTGATAATAGTACCGACTTCAGAGACTTGTTGTGAGAATGAAATTACATAACGTGTGTAAATAATTTAACTCCGTCTCTCTGCATAGCACACATTGTGCAAATACAAGCTGGTGGTTTTATTGTATTATTTACAAATTGCCTCTTTAAAATTGAAATCAGAGAGAGGGAGGAAAACTAGACTGAGTATCTTTTTATTTATTTTTTTTCTGTCGGTACCAAAGATTGCTCACATTAACCTGCTGGATTTGAGTTTTAAGTGGGAGTTGATAATCATATCAGTTTATATTTCTCAGTCCCCTCCCCCACTAAAAATCCCATGTAGACCCCATCCTTTGGTCTTTTGGCTAAATTCGGTGTCTCATAGCCTGGTTCCCTCTGTCACTTGGTCTCTTGGTCTCTCTCTCTCTCTCTCTCTCAGAACTAAATTAATAAAGAGTATTTGGTTAGTCATGTTAGGCAAGCTGTTCCCAAAATAGCACCTTCCATTTTGGTAGCTTCAACTTTGCAGCTGCTGTGTCTCTTCGTCGTCTGGGAAGAAAACTTTCACATTAAGAGTTGCTGATGCGGATTTTCTTTCTTTCCTCTCCCGGCGTTGATGAGTGCTTGGCTCCTGAGAGAAGCGACTTGGCTCCCAGCTTTGTAGTTCGGAAGAAGTTGGGTCTGTAGGTTTCCCCCTGACTCTCCATTGATGTGTTGAGCTTCAGAGGGAATAATAACTCCACGTAAAACATGTTGGCGTCTCAAGGAGTCCTCCTGCATCCCTATGGCGTGCCTATGATTGTACCGGCGGCTCCTTACCTCCCTGGACTGATTCAGGTAACTCAAGGCCTTTGCCAGCCAGCAACTTAACTCCAGAGTGCTCAGAGTAATAATTGGAATTTTTATGGTTGAGAAAGCAAACACTTTTAATACAGGAAAAAGCCCTCGCGTAGTCAGTGAGAAGACAGTAGGAAATCAAAAAGATGGATCACCCTAATCTAGCTATCGACATCTCTCATGGCTGAATAAATGGCGTAGTTGAGCTATATTTGCTTGTATCGATCTGAGTACTGTTTAACATTCATGCCTTAGCTTCAGGATGTTGACCACGGGGCAAAGGATTTGCTCTCATTCTCAGCTTTCTGAGGGACTCGGTCTCCCAGAGCAGATCATGAGGCAAAGTAACTTATCATGAGGTGACTCAGTTAAGAGCTTTAACCCAGGAAATGAAAAGAAGCATGAAATATGCATTAATTCATAGGACGCCTCCACACGGATTGTCTATTTTCAGAGAAGGCTCTCCCCACCTGAATTTGAGTGGTGGCACTGAGGCAAGAAGGAACTGTCTATTGATGGGTAATTTATGAAGTTCAGAGATTATTCAAGGGATCCCTTGCCAGATGTTTACATCTTAATGACGGCAAGAAAGTGGAGGGCTGAAATGTGTCCTGGTTTTACTTTGAAGCCTTTTTAAATTCTGTGCAGAGAGGATTAATCTACCAGTGAGAAATTTGGGATCTTTGTTCTGCCCCTGATCGTAAGGTTTTCTTTGCAAGCAAGTGTTAGCTTCTGGGTGTATGTCTGAAGTTCTCTGTAGAAAGCTCACATCTGCTAGCAATAGAACCCACACATCATAGAAATCCAAGATGGCTTTTGTTGTTGTACTTTTTTGTGTATAACCATGCCTTTGCGATAAATTCTAGATCTCCTTTCTACGGAAAAAGAAAACAAAATATATTTAGGTACCTTTACTCTTATGTCTCCCTGTGTGCCTCCAGCCCCTCGTGTTTAAAAATTCCCTGATCCCCTAGCTCATTAAGTATCATTTCTGGGAAGGATTCTTGTTAGTATTTTTCCTGTTTTCAAGAATATTCAAGAGTATTTTTCCTATTTTCAAGAATAATTTCAAGAATATTTCCTATTCTTGTCAGTATTTTCCTAATTTCAGAAGAAGTCTTCTGAATTTCACTGTTAGCTTTTGTTAACTGTACAAACCTGGGTGGTCAGAGTCATCTGGGGGTGATTCAAAGTAACAGCAAAACATTCTGTCTTTCTGGATTTATGGCCATTCAGAAGCTTTTCTCTGTATTACGTGTTGTAAATAAATGGGTCACCTGGGGGATGGTCCTTTGTGGCATGGAACTTGTTGCATCTTTCCTGGTATACACGGGCCGGCGCGATAAGGTTGCCATTTCTGAGGTAGAGCTCAGTGGCAGCTTAGAAAGTAACAGGCCTTTTGCTACTACTGGAAACTTGGGGTGAAGGTCGGCCGTTGGAGTTTTGTCAGACCCTCTGCCGCCCCGTCTGATAAATAATTACAAGCAAATCGTGGCCTTCACTCTATGCTGATTGATGCTGAAATTGCTTTTGAAAGTTCTCATAAGTTCCTGTTATAGATTAAGTGCCGGTGTAGGAAAAATAACGGCACCCACTGAAATGGGTGAATGTAATCAGGTTTAATGGACTCGAGAGCTTGTTGGGAATTAAATAACTATCGATTTGCTGGAATGTTGCTGTCATTACGAAATGCCACTCTGGACATATTACCCCAGTGATAGATGAGAAGATGCAAGGGCCAGCTGAGGAATTGGGGTGGCCCTATTTCTTTCTCCTTTGCAGAGCATTTGAGAAACATACCCAGTTCGCTTTGGAAGGAACAAGTGATTTTACATGCAAATCTTAGCCTGATCATACTTTAGCTTTTCCCAAATAACAAGCGACACCTCTGGTAACTAGTTACCTGTAAGTTAGGAGAGCAGTTTGGTGAAGAGTCTCTAGACCGGCTACTGTGATAGGCCTTATCTCCTTCCTTTCCCACTGCTGTGGAATGTACTGGAAAGCTAACGCACAGAGAGAAACTCACTTCACTTACGGTTTGCTGAGACAGCCCATGTTATTTTCCCTTCGGCATCAACCAACTAAAATCACCCCAATGTAGTTCTTTTTGCAAGGGAAGAAAGAGCAGTGCAAAGGAAGAAAAAACTGTATCACTCACACATGCTCACCTCTGAGCCAATTTTTCTGTGGCCAGCTGTCCTGCATTGCTGCGGACTCCACTTGCTCACCAATTCCTTGACCTTAGAGGTTTCTTGCTCACTCAAGATGCAAGGTATTTTATCTAGGGAATTGAGTGTCTATCACCACCTTAATATGTCATTGACAAGATGTGAAAATGATCCAGAGTAAAGCCTGTGTTCTCCATCACTGGGAGTAATTTTTCTGTGACTAGAAATGTTGAAACAGAGTCCATAGTGTCCACTTGGAAGGATTGTTGTATTATAGCTGTAGATTACTTCTCAAGGTCTTTCCAGCCTCAAGAGCCAGTGATTTTGTAGCACAAGTGCTCCCTTTTTATAATACCTTCAAGTGCCATTTTGAAAATTCAGACCAGCATTGCCCGGTTTTAGTCAGCTCAGATAAAGAAAAAAATAAGTGATTTACCAGCCATTGACTGTGCCAGACTTTAAGAGAGCACTCACCTAATCCTGCAAAGGCAGTGAATGGAGGTATTTACTAACAGCTCTAGGGAACTTACTCATACAGGATCTTTTGTTCCAAGCTGTAGGAACCTCTCCTTCCTCCTCTAGGAAAATCAGAATCTTTTCTATATTAGATCTCCTGAACCCATTATGTTATGTCTAAACTTGTTGTGTTTAGCGAAATGGAGTGTGTTTCCCTCTAGTCATGTTGAGAATTATAGAATGACTATGGAGAATTCAGCTGAAACTGTCTGGACTGTTTTATGGGTAGAAAAAGCAGAGAGGAAAGGATGATAGTAGCATTCCCAAGTGCATTGTACAACTATTGGTTACTTTCGCCTTGAAGAAGAACCAATGTACTATTTAACACTACTTAATTCTAAATTTCTCATGATACCTTGAATGATCAGTGAGTTGTCTGACCTGGTAACACAGAAGCTTCAGTCACTTGCCCAAGTCAGTCTTGAGTCCAGAAGCCATGGACCCAAGCCATGGACCACGGCCAAATGATAGACTCAAAACAACAGCTTTGTAACTGGTTAGTCTGTTTGGTTAGTGTTTGGGTCTAATGTGACCTTGGCTTTGGGTTGCAAATAGGGAGCCTCACCCCTCAATCTAGGTATCTACCTTATAGATATGCCCTTGGACCACACATGGCCAAGTCACTTTGACTCTTGGACAACTCATTCCCATCTCATCTAGGTCTAACAAATGATGAGTCAGCAGAGTATTTTCCTGGATGGTTGATGGCGTAAACAGAGCCACATTCAGCTCATCATGCATTTGTTCCTTCACTTATCCACTCACTGCATACTCATTCTTTAACAGAAGTGACAATCATAGCCACTGAACTGTGGGTTCACTGTCTAGTGGAAGAAATACTAGATAAACCCCAATAAATAAGAGTATAATAAAGTCAGTGGGAGGAAATATAGGTAATGATTATCGAACAGCATATTGTCGTGTGCTAGGCTCTGTGCTGCTGAACACTTAGATATAGCATCTCAATTTATTTTTATGACAAACTTAATGTAATTGAGCAGTATTCCTCTGCCTTCCTACATCCGTAATTCTAAATTCCAGAAAGCTCTGAAAATCAATTTCTTTTGGATGTTTGGCACCAAAGCTCATTTAGGAACAAAAGGTTGACCTGAAATGATGTGTAGCTATTTATAGACCTGCTTTATCCCAGTTAGCGTAAATATTCATGTATTTTGCTGTGGGAATATTTATGTGTTTGATTTCAGGGTGCTGTCCTAGACCCCACTGAGGGCTTTACATAATCAGTGTTTGCACTGAAATACCTTTCTGCAAAAGCCCCAAAAATCTGATTTTCAAAATGCTGGTGACGCCAAGGGGTCTTAGGTAAGAAATTACAGTCATGCCTTGTAATTCCCCTTTTGCCTATGGAGAACCTGAAACCTGCCCTTAGAAAAAGATGAGTAGTCCAAGGTCACAAAGAATTCCAGTGGTACAGCTGAGGTTTGGACTAGATGTATTGGACCGGAGTCTTTTATCCACCAACCTACCCTCTAGGTTGAGGTGTTCAGGCAGGGTTGCATAGGAAAACACAGGAAAGAAGTAATGCAGTGCCTCTTAGAGTTGGAAAGAAGGTGGTTCAAAGGGAGGGAAGTGGTATTTGAGTTGAGCTGTGAGGCATTAGCAGGCATTCACAGGACAGTAATAATAATAAATAAGACTTGTTTAGTAGAGCAGAGAACTTAGGTGAATTCATGGTGTTGGCCTGTGATACTGAGATAGGGCCTCGGCATCTTTTGCAGCTCATTGGCACTGTGGGATATGACGGTGTTTAAACATAGGTCTCAAGAATGAAAACGCATAGTTCAAACGGAGCTGGGAGGAATGTCAGGAATGGAGCTCCTGAGGACTTCATCTCTGCATGCTCATAATGGCACGGGCCCCATTGATACCAGCCATGAGTCGGGCAGATGAATGTTTAATTTTCTGGGTTTGTGCATCATTTACCATTTCTTTTTTTTTAAGTATTACTTTATTTTTTTAAGTTCCAGGGTACTTAAAAAGGATGTGCAGGTTTGTTACACAGGTAAAATGAGTGTCATGGTGGTTTCTGCAGCTGTTAACCTATTACCTAGGTATTAATCCCAGCATGCATTAACTCTTTTCCCTAATCCTCTCCCCAACCCCTCCTGAAAATGGCAATTATCATTTACCATTTCTATGCCATCACTCCTCTCTGAGATGATAAGCTCTCAGAGGACTGAGTTGTTTTCAGCCTATACTTCCTATAGCTAGACAGTAGTAGAAAAATGCCAATTATGCCTCTCTGGTGTGGATAGCAATGGTATAAGCAAACCTTACACTCCATATTTTTATTTTTATTTTTTTTTTGAGACAAGGTCCCACTTTGTCACTCAGGTTGCAAACAAAATAATCCTTAATAAGTACCTTGTGCAGTGGCACAATCATGGTTCACTGCAGCATTGAACTTCTGGGCTCAATTAATCCTCCCACCTCAGCCTCCTGAGTAGCTGGAACTATAGACATGTAGTTGGTCTTAACAACGGACAGAGAGTAGCCATCCCTATAGAAAGAGAGAGAAATCTATTGAGAACTTACAAGTAATTTGGATGAGTTGCTGGTCAAACTTATGTGAGTAGCTGGAATACAGACAAAGTACTACCACATCCAGCTTTTTTTAAAAAATGGTTCTTTTGTAGAGATGAAGTCTCGCTATGTTGGCCAGCCTGGTCTCAAACTCCTGGTCTCAGCCACACTGTCTTTCAAAGCAGAAACCAGCATATGTGTTTTTTGAGACAGCTCCATACATATATGTAATAACAGTGCAAATTATAGAAGCATTGGTCTTAACAATAGACAGAGAGTAGCCATCCCTATAGAAAGAGAGAGAAATCTATCGAGAACTTACAAGTAATTTGGATAAGTTGCTGGTCAAACTTGAAAAGCAACAGCTTGTTTGGCTCTGTGGCTGACATTTCAGGTCTTGATATTGCTGCCCTGTGATGTTATCTCCATGTTTGGAGTGTCTGTTGATTGGGAAAGACATCAGCATGCACACCTGATATAAATGCTGGTGGCGTCATTTACTTGGAGGCTGCTCCATCTTAGTCACTAAATGGACTTTTCTGTACTGCCAAAGAGGCCATGTCAACAAGCGGGCTAAATTAAAGAGGCAGGGAGGTGGCAAAGAGAATTTGGAGTCAAACAGGTCCGGGTTGATATATTGGCTCTGGCATTTACTAAGCCTGTGGCCTTAGGCTTGTCAATTAACCTCACCATGCCTCAGTTTTCTCAGCTACAAAATGAAAGCAGGAATGCCTAGCTTGCAAAGTCGCTCTGAGTTTTCAGTGTGATTCATCATGTCTTTATTCAGCAGTTGTGTTTTGAGCACCTACTGTGTGCCAGTCTGTGAACTAGGACTAGGTGATGTGGCAGAATGGAAAACACACTAGATCTCTTCCAACAGGAAGTTGATATTCTAACACATAGTAAAATCTAGCATATAAAGTATGTTTCTTCTGTATTATTCCGGAGAGAGGGACAGAGAGAAGGAGAGAGGAAAGGTGTTATTGTTATTATTAGAGATAGAATCTTGCTCTGTAGGCCAGGCTGGAGTGCACAGTGGCATGATCTCAGCTCACTGCACCTCTGCCTCCTGAGTTCAAGATATTCTCCTGCCTCAGCCTCCTGAGTAGCTGAGACCACGGGCATGTGCCACCATGCCCAGCTTATTTTTGTATTTTTGGTAGAGACAGGGTTTCACCATGTTGTCCAGGGTGGTCTTGAAATCCTGACCTCAGGTAATATGCCCACCTCGGCCTCCCAGAGTGCTTGGATTATAGGTATAAGCCACTGCGCCTGGCCAGAAAGGTACTTATTAAGGATTATTTTGTTTGCAACTAAGAAAATTCTAAGCCATATTGCTTGGAGGGGGAATAGGAGCGTCTAGTTCCAGGTTCAGGCACTATCAAATTCAGGGACTCTGACAACTCATTGAGTTATCCCTCCTCAGTGCTTCTCTCTCCCAAGTGGTTATCTCTATCAGATCTTCATTCATAAGCACATCATGTCCAAATAGTGGGAAAGGTGGTTCTTGGCAACTCCAAGCTGACATAATCATCTCCTCTTAGAAAGTCTCTTCCCCACTACTCCAGTAAGAATTCCAGATTGCAGTCTCATTGGCTGATCATATCATTCATGTCCATCTCCAAACCAATCATCTCATCACTGGTTGCCCACTTTAGAGTCGGAGGGTAGGGTGAGCTCCAAGGGAGGTGCATAGAGTGTGAGTGGAGGCCAGATCAGGGACTTGTTACCAAAATGTGCTGCTGGATAAGCAAAATCTAGGTTCTTGTTATAGACAACAATTACAGTTAAAGCTTTCACGAACATTCAAACATGTTCTTTCTGCCCCAAAACTTTATACACGCTTTCCTCTGGGGAGCAAGCGGTGGGCTTCCGATCTTAATTTTCCTGATTGTCTGTTGCCACTGATCATATTTCCTAGGTAGTTTTCCTGCCTTCCAGTTCATTTGGCTGCACCATTCATGATCAGATTTGCCAAAGGCATAGATGGCTGTTTTACCTAGTGTCTTCTCACTTGCACTGTTTCCAGTCATGTCTTCCACCCATGTGTATTAGGGGTATTCCTGCTCTTTTTACAGACTAGTAAGTCACAACCTAGAGAAGTCAGGACAATCCAGCCAGGACATCCAGCAACAGAATAATCAATGCGACGCTGTGTTTCTCAGATTCATGATCCGTGCAGCCACACCACTTCTCTTTACCTCAGCAGTACATAAATAAATACATTAAAAAGAGCAAACGGAGCCTTCCACTTATTAACTTTGACATGAGGCAGACCTCCCATCATTCCAAAGCACTTGAAGATACTAGCGACTTGTCCCGTTCTGTTTCATACAAATGCACTTTTTTAAATTAAGAGATTAAAGGGACACTGTCAATCTCTTCTGATTAATATCAGTCCTATAAAAAGGGTGTCTTGCTGTAGCAGCCATCTGTCATTTTGATCATTTTAAAGGCATGCTATATCAGCAAGTACGCTTTTTATAATATGTTGGCACAGGGCAGGGAGGGTTGGAAGACCTACGGATTTCACACTCTCTGCTGCTGCTTTGGTGTTCAGCAATCTGAGCTTTTGATGGTGGAGCAGTCCCCTCCCTGTCTTTTAAAGGTTGTTTTGGGTAAGTGCTTTTCCTGGGTGATTTATGATGGAGACACTCACCCCTATTTATGTTTTTCCCCTGTCTAAAGATAGTCTTCTCACACACATCCCACCAGCATGCAAGGAGCCAGCATGTTCACTTGATTCACTGCTGAGCCCTAAGAGATGTCCAGAAACATTGAACTGGATACTCTGAAGGTCTTTTCCCTGGGGCAAGAGAGACCATTATCCTCAGCAGTGGCTATTGTCTAGATTGAGCTCTTCAGGCTTGTAAAACTAAAAGGCAAAGGCTCCATGAAACTCACTCATTTATTAGGATAATGATTTAGTGATCACAGTTTTCATGACTGTTCTCTTGTAAGCTCTGGAGGTATTGGGATGATCAAGTCCCAGTCTCTGTCCTCAGAGGTTCATGGGGAGGGCATGCCATTCATGGCAGAGTCAGAAGTTAAGCACAGCTGTCGAAAGGTAGAACTCTTGACTCTCCACCCCAGCAACGTGACTCAATATGATGTGTTTATTGCTGTCAGTGGTCTGGCACTCAAGACAGGTTTATGCACAGTTTGAACAAGATGGCTTCCTACAGAGAGAGATTCTCCAAATCTCTGATATTACCAGAGAGTTCCTGGTACATTTCAGAGAACAATGGTGTTTGTGTGTGTGTTGTTTCTTTTTTAGGTGGGAAGATGACAGCAGGATCTCCTGCCCCCAGCCTGCCTTCCCACCTTGCCTCCCACTTAGAGCAAAGCAGTGGAGTTCAACACACCCATTGCTGTGGGAGAAGGTGGCCCGTGGCCAATTCCTTCTTTTCTGCTCTTTAATCTGCATTGGCTCCTAGAGGAGGGGAGGATCGAGGTGAGGAGGGGGATTACTTGTACATTCCACATTGTTCTCAAGAACTGCTCTCTGAAGAGCTATTTCTTCTTATTTCCTGAGGCAGCACAGTTAAGTTTTCAAAGAACAGGGTTTACTGCAAGGAAACCTGAGTCTGGCCGTTATTCTCTCTGTGTGACGCTGGTCAGTTGCTTGACCTCTCGAACCTCCACTTCCTCATCTGTAAAATGGGAGTAATACCAAGTGCACTCTACTCACAAGGTCTTTGCCGTGTAGTCATGGTGTTGTTTGTGCAGCAAAACGTAATGCGTAGGCCTGGGCTTCCCACTTAGACCCATCTGAGTCGGCATCCTGGCTCCTGTGTGATATGGGCTTCAGCTCTCTGAGTGCCGATGGTGTCTGCCTGTCCGCGGGGATGGTCACATCCACTGCAGAAGGGAAGCCCTCCGATTTGACGATCAGCTCATGGTAGCAACCTCACAACTGATGGCCAACAGTGTTGTCTTGGTTTGTCCATGATTTGTGGAGTTATTGAATGTTCACTTTGCTAGCGAGAGATGCTCTAGGTTGGGAGAGGAGAGCATTTGTATTTCTCTATTCCGGATTCCTGGTGACCAAGAACACCCATGTTTGGTGTGGCTGGACAGCATACAGTACAATCGAGGAGGGGGTGAAGGACAGGGACATACTCCACCATGGAGTTTGACATCTTAGCTTGTGGCTCTGGGTAGTGTGAAACGACCATCCCCTTCCCACGTGGATATATAAAAGCCACCATCCCCTCCCCACTCCCCGAGCCAATAGCCTACAGAGTTGGAATGACTAAGTCCCAGTCTCTGTCCTAAGAGGTTGTGTCAGGGGGCCATGTCATTCTAAGTAGAGTCAGAAGTTAATTATAAGACACACATAAAGAAGAGTTGATCGGTTTCAGTCAGGTTGAATCCTTACCCAAATCTCTATCCAGAACGTACTGGGACTGGAACTAGAGCTGGGTTGCAGGAGGGGGAGGGTGGGCTCTGTAGGGGGAAGAGAGGCCTGTCACCTCCCTTCCATGTGGCCATAGCCTTCTGGGGAACCGACTCTTTAGGACCACCCACACCCCTGTTCCATGCAGCTCCTGGCACACTGTGGGCACTTAATAAATGTTAAATAATAAGAATAGCTCCCATCTGTCAGTGCCCGGTGGCAGGGAGGATGTGTGAGTGCCAGCCGACACTGGGCAGCTTACGGGAAGCCTTCGAGGGGAAAATTGCAGCTCTGAGTGGCTTTGAGGACCTGCTGCATTGAGGCGTTACTGAAACCCGCTGTAGATCAGCGTCTAGGCAAGGGTGGCACTCGGAGTTCCAGAACTCATCAGAGTTACAGGGCGGGGGAGGGACCAGAGAGACGAGAATCTGTCCAGCAGTGGGATCTGGGAGCTGGTATTGACCAACCATACAAGGGCTTTGATGAGGTTTAAAAGGGCCAGAGGAGCTGCCCTCTGTGCAGACAGCAGCATAAATTCATACTTCCGTCACTTTCTTGGAAGAAAATGCCAACTGGGGCTTTTCACATTTTGTTATAATAACAACAGCATCTGCTGTTTTTAGGCATTTACTATATATCAGGCTGAGTGTGAGGGGTTTCACCTGTCATACCTAATTGAAGTAATATATCTTAGGGAGGAAGAAGCAGGCAAATAGGACGTGGTATGGTATAAGGTGTGGGCTCGAACAGACTGCCTCGTTCATCTGCTGCAACCACTGAGGCCTCCACCTCTGTGACCTTGGATGCCATTTGCTATCTGTGTGACCTTGGCACAGTTTTTCCCTTCTGGGCAGTAGTCACCCTCTTTGGGTGAGTGGTAAAGGCACCAGATCATGGAAAGTCCGTGATATAGCACCTGGCACATACAAAGTCCTCAACAAAGATATTTACAAGTTTATTTCCAAGCATACTTCAATACCACCACAACCAACACCAATGCAATTATATTAGCAATCTTGAGTGTTTTCTGTGTAGGGGAGCCAATACCGTCCATTGGCTAAGCATGTGAGCCCTTGAGCCAGACTGCCTGGGTTAGAATCTCAGCTTTGCTTTTTTTTTTTTTCCCCAGAAATTCCTAAGCCACTCTGAACTGCAGTATTCTCTTCAGTAAAATGGCCCATATTAAAAGTGCCTAAATTCAAGCTTTGCTATACTCCTCTGTAGGATGGGGATAACACCAGATTTATTTCTGAGGATCAAATAAATTAATACTCCCAAAGTACTTATAATGGTGAATCCAGTAGTCAGTGCTTACAAAAACTGATAGAAATAATAATTGTTACATGATTATTATTTTTTATTATTTATATATTATGCATTATACATTAGCTACAAAGCAATATATATTTCAATAATATATGCAATAATGTATATTTCTTATAGTCATAAATATATAATTACATAATGTCATATAGTTATAGGACAATTATGTATAATGATTATATGACATATACCATTATGTAATACTGTATAATAATACTTACATTGTAATGATTATATATAATATAAATGATAATTATTATTTCTACCTTTACTACCATGACAAGTTACTCCACTGAGGGTGTTTCCTAAACAATTTTTACCACTTTGAACCATCCTGGCCAGACTTATTTTAAAAGGAAACTGAGGCTCAGCAAAGTGGAACAGTTTGTCCTCATTCTCAGGACCAGGGAAGGGCAGAGCAGCCAGGCACCTGGCTCCAGAGCCTGTCCTCCCGCAGACCACACAATCCTGCAAAGCTCTGGTGTCTGTCGCCTCCCCATCCTCCATGGGGGAATGGCTGTGTCTCTGGCCCGGACAACCTATTCTGAGCAGAAGGCTAACGCGATATTGTGCCGCTGTCATTTCTGATCAGTTTTCTCCCCACTGTCTCGCAGCAGGCTGTCAGGAGGTCTTGTCCCCCAAGGAAGCCTGGCTCCTGGCCCCTCGTGGAGAAGATCAAGCCTGGGGGTTGTGTGGTGACAAAGGCTGTGGAAGGGCACTGCTGGGACTAGGTCTTGTGGCTCTGTTTACAAGACCTTGTTTTTTTTTTTTGGTTATCAGTGTTGAAACCTCCTGGAAATACACTTTCTGTTTTCCATTTAAACACAAATCAAGCAATGTTACCAACACACATTCTCTGTCAAACATGTCAGTTACTCCCGGGGCCGTGGACAGCTTGCAAGCGATGTCTTCTATTGTTACTGTGGTGGTGTGTTATTTCTCCCTCTACAGCTCCGCATTTGTTCTGGCGAGCAGTGTAAACACGGAGGTGCCTGCTATCGGGAAGGTTTTGACAGAACATGTGAAATTGACATGGACCGTCCGATGGCCATCTTAATAAGGCTGTTTGGGCAACCCTGTATTTGCCTGTAGCATTTTCCATGAATTTGGGTGGGGGCTTAAGGATTCTAATGAGCTGGGTTTTGTTTCACACCTGGTGTTTTGGCAGACAGTTCCCACTGCGACTTAGCAGAGGGACTTGGCACGGCTTGCCAGAGGGCCTTAGATTTGTGTGGGGGCCCAGCAGATGTTGGATGTGTTCACCCATCATACAGAACGCCAGTCATCAGCCGCGGAGTCCCATCCCTGTCTACCTTGTAAGGGACCAGAGCTCCCACTTGCTGCTGGTGATGGAGCCGTCTGGGGATGGATAAAAAGCCTTTCATTACTGAGGATAGTGCAGAGCATATGGGATTCTTATCTGTCCAAACAGTTGTGGGGTTTGGGTTAGAGACGCTGTCTGCATGTGTATTTTCTTTAGTATTTGGTTCTAGTGAGTCAGCGCCTCACTCAGGAGCATTTTCCACAGTTTCTTCCTGGGAATAGACAGGACACACATTTGACGATGTTTCTGCTTCTTGGCTTCCCACCTTCCTCCTGTGTTACCATTGGTTCTAAACTCCCAAGCATAGATTTAACCAAGCCACTACCCTCCTAGGGAGAATGCACCTCTGCCATCCTGGCTTACTCTATAGAAGTCCTGTTGCTGATAAATCATGGTCTTGGTGACTTTTATAGCCCAGGGGTGTTGTTTCATTCAGGCCTTTGTGTTCAGATCTGCTCTGACATCAGAGACAAGTTGAAGCCTTATCTCGCTTCTCTGATTGATAATTTTTGGGCTTCCTGTGGGTTGACTGAAGACCTATAAGATTCATGAGACCCATAAGATCATGTGGGTTGATGATCTCCACCATTTTGAATCTCAAGAAACCAAACATGATTCTTGAATAGGCGTTTTTGTTAAAATCCCTTTGGCAGAAAAAACAGACTTCAATTCTGGCTAGCTTCAAAAAAATTAGAGAGGTAGCATTTATATGTTTACTATGTTTTTAGGTATAATGCAGAAACAATCAAATGTGCAGAAACAATCAAATATACAGAAACACTTAGACTCAAAAGATAAATAAAATAGTCAAGCCAAGAAAAACACAAGAGCTAGAGCTGGCCTAGGGATCTCAGCAGGCAGAATTTATGGACTTTTTTTTTTTTTGCAAGTGAGTGGTTCTAGCCAGGGGTGATTTTTGGCTTGTAAGGACATTTGGCAATATCTGGACATATTTTTTTGGTTGTCGTAAGTGGATATGGGTTGCTAGTATCATCCTACAAGGCATAGGTGCATTAGTCTATTTTCATAAAGACATGCTGCTGATAAAGACATACCTGAGACTGGCAGTTTACAAATGAGAGTGGTTTATTGGACTTAGAGTTCCACGTGGCTGGGGAGGCCACACAGTCCTGGTGGAAGGCGAAAGACTTGTCTCACGTGGATGACGGCAGGCAAAGAGAGCTTGTGCAGGGAAACTCCCATTTGTAAAACTATCAGATCTCGTGAGACTTGTTCAGTATCACGAGAACAGCACAGGAAAGACCCGCCCCTGAAATTCAATCATCTGCTACCAGGTTCCTCTCAGGGCACGTGGGAATTGTGGGAGTTACAGTTCAATATGAGAGTGGGGTCAGGACATAGCCAAACCATATCAGTAGGATACCTAGAATTATCCAGCATTATCCGGAATTATCAATCATGCCAAGATTGAAAAACCCAGCTCTAGACTGTCACAACACCAGGACTCAACTACACAGACCAACAGCCTCTGCGTGTCTTCATTCAACTTTCACGTTGTCAGCTAGGATCTGATGGACCCATCCTATGGTGTGTCTCAGTCGTTCTATCAGTGAACTATGCCCCAGACCCCCATGTATTTGGAGCCCATTCAAAGCCTTGCTGAGTAGTCCTGGGAAAGGGAGTAGGATGTAGATGATTGTCAGCCGTTAGCCATTCTGAGATCAGCGTCTTGCAGGTTGTATTGATAGTCTTCAGTGCACCCCATCCTGTGGCTGAGACTCAGCCACACTAGTGCTTTCCATACAGAGCTCTCTGTTTGTGGAAAGCAAGGCCCACCTTGGTGCCAGTCTTGACAAGCAGCCAATTGATTGGGTTTCTGATTTAAGCTTGTTGCCTCCTGTGACTTCCGTTTAACAGAAAATTCACTATGAAACCCTGTTTAAAAAAAATCGTTGCTTACTTTTCTTACTATGAAATTAATGTGGGGTAAATCTAGGTTTTGAGAAAAAGTGGAAATAAACATACAGAGATATGTGCATATTCCACATAGACTCACAAACCTATGAGTCCCTCGCCTAAAAGTGACTACTGCAGACCACTCTGTATGTATCCTGATCTCTTTTTGGTACATATATTGTCTTCCCCATATAATTTTCATCTACTCTCATTTTATTCACAAAGATTGGTAAAACTTGCAAGCAGCTGGGGTTTTTTTTTTAATAGAAACACCTTTTAAAATAAAATCAGTGACTTTTTTAACCTTATGAATATTTTTGGTGAGGTATCTGAAGACTAATATGGTATCTTAAACAAAATCATAATGTGTGTCCTCTTCACATGCCCCTTTGCACCCCTTTTCTTTAGCCATGACAAGGTAGTATATGATATCCTAAGGAAATAGATCACCAAAAAAATGACAGTACTTAAGTTGGGAAAAGAAAATGGGGACAAAAAGAGAAATTAACAAAACAATCCCAGGGAATAGAGAATTACACAAAAGGCTGGGCTCAGTAGCTGATGCCTAAAATTCCAGAACTTTGGGAGGCTGAGGCTGGCAGATCATCTGAGGTCAGGAGTTCGAGACCAGCCTGGCCAGCATGATGAAACCCCATGTCTACTGAAAATGCAAAAATTAGCCAGGGGTGGTGGTGCACATCCATAATCTCAGCTACTCTGGAGGTTGAGGCAGCAGAATCGCTTGAATCCAGGAGGCAGAGGTTGAGGTGCGCCAAGATTGCACCGCTGCACTCCGGCCTGAGCAACAGAGCGAGACTTGTCAGAAAAACAAAAAAAGAAAAAAAATTACACAAGGGAGAGGCAGAGATCGGTCAGCTCTAATCAACCAGTTGGGTGGGTGGCTTTTGCGGTCAGATTTTCTTGTAAATTTACTGAAATGGGGACATTGAAAAATGTGCTTCTTTTTGAGGAAAATAAAAATTTCATGATCATGATGGAGGTGTTGGTACACCTGTGATTCTCAGAACACAAAGCCATATCCTGGAGACCCACTGAAGTTCATGCTCATTTTAGGACTAAAACTTGGATTAAAAACCAAGCGGCTCAAGAGATCAAGATATCTTCCTGGCAGCCTTCTATCAGAAGCCGAGACTGGGAGACACACCAGACTTGCCTTGTCAGCTATCCTCACTCCTTCTCTCAAACCAAACGCATGTCTGAAGCGCAAGATCAGTTTTCAATTTAAATGACTTCGCTTTCTCTCTTAAAAACTAAATCCTCCTCCTAATTCCCTTAAGTCCTCAAAGTATAACATTTTTCCTTTGTAGATTGGAGAAAGAAGTCATGGATTGGGCTTGCCAGTGGCATCAGGATGAGGTCTGCCAGCCAGTCCTTGTCAGAATGTGCACAGAAAATTTAAAAGACGTTTTTTCCCAATCAGTAGCTTACCAGTTAATACGCCTCCTTTCCATCTTGATAGCTTGATCCTCAGAATCAAAATGAGGATGGTGACATACCACGTCCACTTGAGAGGCCGAGGAGGGGTGGGTTCGGAAAGCTGGATGGCTGTAGTTTGGTTTCCATATGTGTTCATTGATTTAGTAAATATTGATTCAACATTCAGTGTGGGCTAGACAGTATGGTTGCAGGTGTATGTAAGACCAATTATATTCTATTAACAGGAAAAAAAAGTAGACAAATAACCAGGAGAACATTGGATAGTGTTAACTGCTAAGAAGGAAATAAAATAGGTTATGGGCTGGGCGCAGTGGCTCATGCCTGTAATCCCCGCATTTTGGGAGGCCAAAATGGGCGGATCACTTGAGGTCAGGAGTTCGAGACCAGCCTGGGCAACGTGGGTCAAACCCATTTCTACTAAAAAATACAAAAATTAGCCTGCGTAGTGGGGCATGCCGGTAGTCCCAGCTTCTTGGAAGGCTGAGGTGGTAGAATCACTTGAACTTGGGAGGTGGAGGTTGCAGTGAGCCGAGATCAGGTCACTGTACTCCAGGCTGGGTGGCAGAGCAAAATTCCATCTCAAAAAAAAAAAAAAAAAAAGGTTACATGGTAGTGACTAAGAGTGTTATTTCAGATAGTTGGAAGAGGAATTAGAACTCAGATCTGATTGACAAGTAGGGGGCAGCTGTGTCCAGTCCTGGGTTAGGGGAGAGAGTCCTAAGAAGAGGAACAAGCAACAGTGCAGAGATGGAATGAAATAGGTATGTTTGAGAAATCACTGCATGGTCAGTATGGCCGGGACACAGTGCATAAAGTGGGAGGACGAGAAACACAAAATCGGGTGTGCAGTCAGCAACTGGGTCCCGCTCCACCTTGTATTGCATTGCAGGGAGTCTAGATTTTGATCTAAGAGAAATGGCAAACCCCTGCAGAATTTCAAGTAGGAGAGCACTATGATCTGATAGTATCATTTAGAAGGATTCCTCTGGAAAGTGGGTGGAAGATAGACAAATGATCTTCAGTGGGACAAGATGGGAAACAGAGAGGACCGCTAGTATGCATGTTACTGGTAAAGATGACGATGTTATCCGTGGTTGGCTTGTGAATATCCGTGTTTCCCGCTGCCATTTCTTTGATCTTCATTGACTGGAGAATTCTTCCCTAAAAAGAGGGCCATTTTCAGGGATGTGGAGTAACAGAAAATCAGTGTTTATGGAATGAGAGGTAGAGGACCAGGGATTATAGAAGTGCATCTGTGTCTGTGTCTGAGGGTCTGGTATCTTGTGTGGCTTCAGGGGAGTGCAGCATGTGTGTTTAATTGTTAATGACCCCAAAATGCATCCAGGGGCTACATGCAAACCTGCCTGAGCATGGAGGGTCTGTCTTGGGTGCTTTATTAAGTCTCGCTGTATCAAAGCTCCAAGCAACATCTGGTGTGCCATGTGCCATGGACTACGTTTTCCATCACAGGACAGTTCCATCTTCGGGCTGGCTGGTTTTCCCTTTATTTTATTTTAGCAGAAGGAGAGAAGGCCCCTGGGGGCTATATCTCTTCCTTTTGTAAGTTGTGACAACAGGGAACAACTTGGGCGTTTGGATTCAGACGGAGCAAGCTTCCAGAGCTGGCCTCACTCACACTTAGCTGTGATCTTGAACAGATTATTTTACCTTTCTGAGCCTCAGTTCATAAAATAGAGGGGAACTTTTCTGTGCCAAAGATTAATAGAGAAGGACAGAAGTTTTCTATGTCAGAGGGTAGTAGCAAAGGTTATTATGCATTGACTGGTTAATTCATTCCTTTGATAATTCTTCAGACGTGTATTGATCACCGCTACATGCAAGGCACAATGGCAGACATTAGGAACGCAATGAAGTCAGCTATGATGCTTTTAGTGGAATTTATGTTCCGGTAGGGGAACGGGACACAACAAAGAATAAACACCATACTGAATATATAAATAGATTAATTACAGATGGAAGTGAGTGCTATGAGGAGAATAATGGAAGGGGGAAGAAACAGTCAATGATGGTGAGGTGGTTCATGACACTCTGCCCTTTAGCTCAGATCCATTATTGTCTTGATATTTTTCATCCGTTAGCTCACTTCTCTTTTCTTAGCTTCCTGGGTTTGTCTTGGAGACACCTGGTAGTTTATTCTCCCATGCCCTAAATACCCATGTCCACAGGGAGCAGCTGACTTACTGTGGTACAAAGAATGTGCTTTTCCAGAGTTTAGAAGCCACCTGTTTCTGGGAGCGCCATGGAAACATGCATTCCGCCCCTCGATCTTCAGGCCCAGGCAGGAAATATTCAGCTGTCAGCAGCTGTCTTTCTGATCTGCTGCCAAGGAGTTTCCAACCCCAGGAAAAGCCCACAGTGACCCTCACCAGTGACTTTGATGTCATTCTCTGGAGCTGAAGAGGAAAGAGGGGCTCTCTCAGAGTGATTTGTGGGCATGGTTCTTGACTTGGGGTGGCTGAGAATTTCCCCTTAAATTATATGTCACACTGTGGGCATATGGTCTTAACAATTTCAGGGTTTGTCATTTCCACTTGATTGTCAAAGCACCCCGTGGCAGAAACATACTTAAGGATCTCTGCTCCAGAAACAACCACGGCTTTACGGCATGGCAGCTTTGCAGCTTCGGGGCGGAAAACATTTTTCAGCCTTTCCCAAGAAGTGAACTGGATACTGCAGTGCATTGTCACCTAAATCTTTGCACATGACTTTAAACAGGTCAGAGACAACTGGCCCTGTCCCTCTGCTCTGGGCCTGATGACCAAGTAGGAGGAAGCTGAGGCTATATATCCTGTTCCCAGAAGTTGTGTTTCCCTGTCTTGGACAGAGTAGTGTGCTGTTCTGGGAAGACCTAGCCGTTCCCTTTCTCAGGTGCATGTCAACTGAAGATGTGGAATGGATGAGAATCCATCACCACTAAATGCTCACTCTTCGCTGCCCATCACTGCTGTTTGCTCAGTCCTGTTGTTTTGGGGCCCTTTGTGTCCAAACCCTTTGCAGCCTTTGTCCAGGAAGAGAGCCATCCTGGCCTTGCCTGCAGAAACTCATCGTATTTCCCATGCAGTTCTAGAAAGAATCGTGATGCAGGGATTCTGAAGAAGGCACTCTTGTCCCAGGTCTGCCCTTCAACCGCTGTGTTTTCATGAGCGAATTATTATTATTTTGAGACAAGATCTCACTCTGTCACCAAAGCTGGAGTGAAGTGGTGCGATCACGGCTCACTGCAGCTTTGACTCCTAAGGTTCAGGTGATCCTCCCACCTCAGCCTCCCAAGCAGCTGGGTCTATAGGAGCACACCACCATGCCATGCTAATTTTTTTTTTTTGAGATAGAGTCTCCCTCTGTGGCCCGGGCTGGAGTGCAGTAGCACAGTCTCGGCTCACTGCAACCTCTGCCTCCCAGGTTCAAGCGATTCTCTTGCCTCAGCCTCGCAAGTAGCTGGGACTGCAGGTGCATGCTACCACGCCCAGCTGATTTTTTTGTATTTTTAATACAGACAGGTTTTCACCATGTTAGCCAGGATGGTCTCGATCTCCTGACCTTGTGATCCATCCGCCTCAGCCTCCCAAAGTACTGGGATTAAAGGTGTGAGCCACCTTGCCCAGCCCTAATTTCTATATTGTTTAAGGGGATGGGGTTTCACCATGTTGCCTAGGCTGGTCTGGAACTCCTAGGCTCCAGTGATCTCCTTGTCTTGGCCTCCCAAAGTGCTAGGACTACAGGTCTGAGCTGCTGCACCCAGCCTAAACCTCTTTTTTTTTTTTTTTTTTTTTTTTGAGGCGGAGTTTCGCTCTTGTTGCCCAGTCTGGAGTGCAATGGCGCGATCTCGGCTCACCACAACCTCCGTCTCCTGGGTTCAGGCAATTCTCCTGCCTCAGCCTCCCGAGTCGCTGGGATTACAGGCACGGGCCACCATGCCCAGCGAATTTTTTGTATCTTTAGTAGAGATGGGGTTTCACCATTTTGACCAGGATGGTCTCAATCTCATGACCTCGTGATCCACCCGCCTCGGCCTCCCAAAGTGCTGGGATTACAGGCTTGAGCCACCGCGCCCGGCCCTAAACCTCTTTTCTGTATGACTTCAAGTTAGAGGTGTGTGCATGGGCTACATAATGGAACCCAAAGGCATATTGTTGATTATCTTCCTAAAATTGTTAGCACCAGGACTACTGTATGCTTAATATTTTCTTTGAATTGACTTAATTTTTGTAAATTGATTCACAAAACCATATTTCATCTCTCATTTAACTGGACATTCACTATCACTAGCCATAAATAAATGGTATCTATTAAAATGCATTGATGACCCTAACTAGAATGGCTGTAATGAAAAAGATGAACAGTAAGAAGTGTCAGCGAAGATATGGAGAAACTGCAACTCACACACATTGCTAGCAGGAATGTAAAATTTTGCAGCTACTTAGGAAAATAGTTGAGACGTTTTTCTTAAAAAAATTACAATAGAGTTATCACATGAACCAGCAATTCTGCTCCTAGCTATATAAATCCAAGATAATTAAAAATAAATGTCTCCAGAAAACCTTGTGTATCAGTGTTTATAATAGCATCATTTATAATAACCAAAGGATCTAAACAGCCTAAATGTCCATCAGCTAAGGAGTGGAGAAACACACAATGATACAGCACATGATGGGATATGTTCAGCTGTAAAATGAAATGATGTATTACATGCTGTAGTGTGGATGAACCCTGAGAATGTTATACTAAATGAGTGAAATCAGACACAAAGGACTACGTATTGTGTGACTCCATTTATATGAAATGTTCAACATAAGTGAACCTGTAGTAGTGGAAAGTAGATTAATGATTGCTAGGGGCTGAGGGGAGAGGGTATGGGAAGTGATCGTTTTATGGATATGGATTTTCTTTTTGAGGTGATGAAAATGTTTTGGAGTTATCTGGAATGTTCTAGAATTGTACATCTGTCGCCATTTTCATAGATAGCCTGGGCCACAGAGGGAGGCTCCATCTCAAAAAAAAAAAATTTAGTTTGACATGGTGGCATGCTCCTAAAGACCCCGCTGCTTGGGAGGCTCAGGTGGGAGGATCACCTGAACTTTAGAGGTCAAAGCTGCAGTGAGCTGTGATTGCATCACTGCACTCCAGCTTTTATAGATAGTGGTGATAGCTGTACAGTTTTGTGAATATGTTAAGTAACACTGAATTGTATATTTTATTTTTATTTTTTTGAGACAGAGTCTTGCTCTGTCACCCAGGTTGGAGTACATTGGCATGATCTTGGGTCACTGCAACCTATACCTCCCAGGTTCAAGCAGTTCTTCTGCCTCAGCCTTCCAAGTAGCTGGGACTACAGGCACCTGCCACCATGCTCAGCTAATTTTTGTAATTTTAATAGAGACGGGGTTTCACCACATTCGGCAGGCTGCTCTTGGACTCCTGACTTCAGGTGATCTGCCCACCTTGGCGTCCCAAACTGCTGGGATTACAGGCATAAATCACCACTCCCAGCCCAAATTACATATTTTAAAATGTGAATTTTATTTCAAATGTGAATTATTTAAAATGTGAATTATATTTCAAAAAAATACATTGAAAACAAAGCAATGTCATCAAATTCTTTCTATTACCTGTTTTTGATGAAGGTGTTTGCTGTGCCCAAGGCCTGTTCTCTCATGGGAAATAAAATGGAGATTGGAAAGTATTAGAGAGGTATTGTTAAACACAGCCTAGGACCAGGTGAGACTGTCCTTGGATGAACTTGGAAGGGAAAAAAAATTTACTTCGTGAAACCTAAATTAACCTTTCAAAGGCCACCAATGATGTGAAATGCTTAGGATATCATTCAATTTTAAGTACTATTACTGGTACCAATTTTTGTTAGCAATGATTATTAGGAGAGAATGAGGATATTTTAGCTGGGGATGATAGCACTCTCTGGAAACATGCTGTGCAATATGATGGCCACTAGCCTCCTGTCTCTGTTTAAATTTAACTTAATTAAAATTCAATAGTTTTAAAAACTTAAAACCATTGTCATTCTCAGTGTCCAAGAGCTACATGTGGCTTGTGTTGGTTGTACTGGACAGTATGACATACAATACTTATTTCATTGCTAAAAGTTCTATTGGACAGCTCTACACTAAAAGATTAAATTAATTATACTGGTATATTGTGGTCTCTTTGCTCTCCTTTCCCTCATTTAAGCAAATTTGAATGCTGGAACATTACAAATAATAATTATAATAATAAAATTTGATAGTTAACGTTTGCATTTGCCTGACAGTGTGCTAAGCATTTAGGGTGTACGGTCTCAGCTAATCCTTGTAAAACCAACCGGTAGCTGCTGCTATCACCCAAGCTTTGAATATGAGAAAATTGAGCATCAGAGATATCACTTGCTTAAGTCCTGGGACGTTGGAAAGCCTGAATTTGAATCTGAATCAGTTGGCTTTGTGTGCCTCATCCTTTTAATCTTGATTTTTTCCCACGAATCCCATCCCAGGCATCAGCCAGGAATTCAGAGTCCTTCTATCAAGGCCTCTGAGAACTTTTACTTTTTTTTCTTCGTTTGTAGAAGGAGTCTTATTCTTGTTACCCAGGCTAGGATGTAATGGTGTGATCTTGGCTCACTGCAAGCTCCACCTCCCAGGTTCAAGTGATTGTCCTGCCTCAGCCTCTTGAGTAGGGTTTTACTGTGTTAGCTAGGATGGTCTCAATCTCCTGACCTCATGATCTGCCTGCCTCAGCCTCCCAAAGTGTTAGGATTAATGTTGTAATGTTATTACTGTGTTTCCCCAGAAACAGTTTCAAGAAATAAGTCAGAAAGAAGAGTAAAGTTTGTGGGTTTGCTTACTGCCCCCTTTCTCCTTTGCTACCTCCCACCCAGAGACAACACCTGCTAACTATTTAGAGTGTTAGTCTGAAACCCTCCCATACCTTTCCTATGTAATTACATGCATAGGTATGTGTACACGGACACCTTGCACTGTGTTAAGCAAGTGGGATCTCATCACCCACATGGTTTTGCAAATTGCTTTTCTTTATCCAACAGCATGTTTTGGCCATCTCCCCATGTCAGTCTGTAGAGGTCCACTCTCTGTCGTTCTATACTGTGATGGCACAAAATTCTATAAACAGTAAGACTGTGATTTATTTGCCCTTCAGCAAATGGCTTTGGTAATTCTTAAACACAAAAAAGCGTATGATGGACCAGTTTCCTTGCATCTGTGCTCATACTGGACCTCATCAATCTTTCAAGTTTTTGCCAATCTGTTGGGTGATAATTTCTTTTCCTTTCAACCTTCAGGGTCATTTGCACCTCCCTCCACCTGCTCTGCTCAGGCTTCTAGCTGCTGACAGCCAAAGGCATTATGCCGGAGGCAAAATGAGGTCAAGGCCAAAAAGCATATTTTCTTTCAGTGTGAGGAGGTGTTTACTTGGGTAAATACGGCTCATGTGATGTGCCTTATTGGTTTGAAATATGAAGAAGCAAGGTCCAAGGGGTTCTCTTTAGTGGGGCTGCGTGTCTCCAATACCCAGTGCTCCAGGGCATTGATTGATGCATTGTAATCGGTTATAAGGTCAATATGTTCATCCAATCCTTTATTCATCACATAACTATCAGGCATTGATTCAATGCTAGGAGGAGTTTTAGGCACTGAGAATTCAGCACTGAATAGTGAGTCAAAGCCCCTGTTTTGTGGGGCTTAGATTCTAATGGGCAGGATGGAGGCCAAGAGATGCATCATTGTTTTAGATCTAAGCAATAAAAGACTGAAATGAGAGGGATGCCTCAAGACACAGAGGGCCCGTCAGAGAGAGGATAGTCAGGTAAGGCCTCTGAGCATGCACGCTAAAGAAAAGAACTGAAAGCAAGTCAGAGCATCCCACTGAGAAGCAAGTGATTGGTGAGGGTTCAAAAGGAGCCAGGATGGCCAAGGCCTTGTGATGAACGAGGAGCCTGGCAGGAAATGATGTCGGGTCGTAGGTGGGGGGCCGGTTGAGGTAGGGCCCTGCACGGCATGGTAATGGGTTTGGATTTTTATAGAGGTGCAATGCAAAGCCATCACAAAGTTTTAAGCAGGGCAGCAGCACAGTCTGGTTTATTCTGCAAGCTTTACGTTAAGGGCTTTTGAAATTCTGAAGTATATGAATTCTTTGCTTTTTAAACAGTACAGATACATTAAAGAAGCATTAACGGTTTTCTTAAAACAGGGACTGTTTCACGTGGGTTCTGCAGTGCCTTTTCCAGTGATGGAGAAAAGGGTTCGGAGCCAGGTTTAGTAGACTTAGAATAATGCAGTCTTTGGCCTTCAGTATCTGGGTCACAGCTTATAACCAAAGCAGGGCAACAAGCTCCAGCAACGTTGATGCAGGGGAAAGAAGATTGAGACCAAGTCTTGTTGCCTCTGGTTTCTCTTCTCTGCATGAATGCTGAGGGCCCCTCTGTGCTTGGCTGTTTCACGCCAGCAGAAAGCTTTTGGGCTCAGGAATCCGGAGATCTGCCTTGGATCATTTGGGATCAAGGTAAAGCAGTTTTGTCGAGTAGTGTCATGACCAGAGATGAGAGAGGCAACTCTGTGCTCAAGGTGATAGGGTTAGCCTGTGGGAGCACAAGCGTTTTGAATCCTGCAAGCGCACACACAGTTTTGAAATCATCCTCAGTGGAGTAGGCAGGAGAAATGAAAAAAATAAATAAATAAAGCATCTCTTGGATGGATATCAGTCATTTGAGTAAGAAGGTTCATGAGTATCATCATTATACTCCCCATTTTCACTACAAAAATATTTTTAGAGAAGCCCATGATGAAAACAAAAGATTCCAGTGAGTCAGAGGCATTGATTGAGCCTCACGGAGAGCAGAGTGGTGGTGAGATGGATGCATTGCGGTGGAACCGTCCAGATTTTTTTCCGCTTTCTTTGGCCTCAGCATTTGTCCTAAAACTCTCCTGCTTGCTGCTGTTTGAAGAAATGAAATCCACCTACCTCCCCGTTTTCATGCTTACCTACCTTGTTCTGCTGCATCCATGTTAAGTTTTACATGTACGATTCACTCATGTTCCTGGTCTCTAAACTGAGCCTTGTTTCTGAGCCGTTTTCAGTCTCTTGCACAGGACTTTTATTCAGACTCTGTTGCACATTTCTGGCCCTGGCCAGGCTTAGAGGAGAGCAGGCCATTGGAGGTGCTTCCTATGACCAGGTGGTGCTTTAATTCTTTATTTTAAATAATTTTTGGAGGGTCCACCATTGCTGCTTCTCCTCTTTCATCCTTTGCTACTTTCCTGTAAGGTTTCTTCTCCATTCGTGGAAGATATTTCCTCAGTCTCATTTTGGTTAATTTTTTTCTTCTCTGAGAGGAGCGTCTATTGTAGAAAAACAGTTTTTTACTTTTTACTGTCTCTACATTAATAGGGAGGGCTACCTTCATCTGCCTGAAAATCACATCATCTTGCATGTGGGCTAATGTATAGTGCAGCCAGAGACCTCACCTCGAACCAGCCTTGTAGAAGCAGAACATTGAACAGGCTGATCTTCGATAGATAATTTACAAGACTTCCACTTCTTATTGATTAACTTTCATAACTGACTCCAGAAAATAAATTGTGTATCTGTTGTCATCCTATTGGATATGCACAAACTGTCCTGAGAGGGTTGATAAACCTTTGAAAAAATACACAGCCTGATCAGCCTCTGCTGCAAATAAACCGTGACAGAGAAAGAGGGTGGCTTTGCCACTGAAAGGGGCAGGTGACAGTGGCATCAGAGCAAAAAATTTGCAAATTGCTTAATAAGTAATGATAAATAATTCTCCAAGTAGCTCCTGCATTTTTTTTGCAAAGAAAACTAAGACTTCTCTTAAGTACTTTTTTTTTTTTTTGAGTTGAAGTCTCTCTCTGTTGCCCCGGCTGGAGTGCATTGGAGCAATCTTGGCTCATTGCAACCTCTGCCTGCCAGGTTCGAGTGATTCTCTTACCTCAGCCCCCGTAGTAGCTGGAATTACAGGAGTCTGCTGCCATGTCTGGCTAATTTTTGTGTGTGTGTGTGTGTGTGTGTGTGTGTTTTTGTTTTGTTTTGTTTTAAGATGGGGTTTCATCAAGTCGTCCAGGCTGGTCTCGAACTCCTGGCCTTAGGTGATCCACTCACCTCGGCCTCCCTAAGTGCTGGAATTACAGGCGTGACCCAACATGCCTAGGCTCTTAAGTACTTTTTATAGAAACAAAATAGTCACAGATGATAAATAGTACAGCAATGTTTATGTGACAAAGCCCAGAAAGTAGCAGAGAGAAGGAAGGTTATGTGTGCGTAAGATGCCTTGTCTGTGTAGCAAGAGAGAACTCACTTTCTAAGGACAAGACATGAGACGATGAGACAGTTCTGCCCTTGATCCTCTAAGACTTGGAATTTCAGATCCATAAAGTAAAACATTTCTCCTTTTAAAAGAAAATAGATTAATAATGTTTTGGAATGGAAACGTCTAAGATTAGTTGAGTTCTCTGTTACCTCCCCCTTCCTTCAACCTTGACTCACTTGTCAGCTACAGCATAGTCATCTAAGGAGGTACAGAAAACTGTGGGTTCCTTAAACCTACTGGCTTTGGGTCCAGTTCCAAGTCATCTGTGCGAATGCTGTGTGACCTTTGGCGTGTCTCAGAACCTCTCTGATCCTAGCCTTGGTTTCTAATCCTGACCTCTTAGAGGGACTGTTGTGGGAAGGAAATGAAGTATCATAGGATATGTGCATATAGTATCTACCTGTACGTAGCATGTAGCTGCATAGCATGTGTGAAATGCTTATCACATAGTAAGCACCTGTTGTATGCCACCTAATTGTGTGTATGTCCGTGTATATGTGTGTCTCTGTGTGTTTGTGTGTGTGCGTGTTTATGTGTGATAGTAGGGAAAATAATTAGCCTCCATTAAATCACTAAATGCTCATGACCACTCCCTATAGACCTTGATAAATAAGGTTGCTTAGGGAGGGAGCAGTAATTGGATGGGAAATAGTCCCTTGTCTGTGAGTCATCTGAAGCACCTATCCTTGTGTCCCAATTTAGGGCTTTTGTGTTAAGCCACTCTTTGCTTCCTGTGTCCACAATGCCTTGCTGTCCAGCCCGTCTCTGCATCAGCAATCTCAAAGATGATGTGTTGAACCTCAGATTTAACGACTCTGCAAAGTCACATTTTTAAGTTACATGATAGAGTCTTTCTGTGGTTTAAACACCCTAAATATTCTCTCCCCCACGATGAAAATAGAACTCAACCAAAAGACGGATGGAACTTTAATTTATGTACATATTATTTAATACACCAATTGTATTCTACATGTCATAGGCTATATATAGTACGGTATTATGTTGTAATCATATGTAATAAACCGAGAAATATTATCCCATTTTGCCCATTGGCTTAGAATTCTTAGAATAGAGTCAAAATGTGTCACATGTTAGCCAAAGTGGTCAGCTAGAAACCGTGACCCTGGGAAAATCAGAAATGGGGGCTCTGCTGCTTCATATATGACTGAAATAAATGAAGTGGTCTACAGTGTGCTTGTATGTATGATGTGTATGCGCACATGTGTATGTGCACGTTCTCCCACAAAGGGAGAGCGGGAGAAGCCCTTTCTAATTCTTGAAAAACTCACATAACCCATCCTAGCTACAACCTTCCTGGAATCAGAAAACCCAGGAAGGTATTGTGTTGTCTGACGACGAAGCCTGTGCCTAGGGAAGTAAGTTATTTGAAAGGATGTTTCCTGCAGGCCAGAACAAAGCCAAAGGAATAATCCCTCCCCATGATTCCTCTCCCTTGCTTGGAACGCCCATGTCCCTGGGATTTGTTGCAAATCTTCTCTGGATAGTGCTGTCGACACACAGCCAACGTCCCACACTCTGAAATCTCTCTTTTCCTATCCATGTTGGCCACATCTTCTTTTCACATTCCCTTTCTTCAGACGGTGCTGTTAATTGGGCTTCTTTCCAGCCCTGCCTCCCAGAGATTTCTTGGGTCACCTTGACATCTTCAAGTATCTATTTAGAGTCCCTGGATGTATCCTCATCCTTGGAGAGTCTCATCCACTGGGTATGAGCTTTTCTTCTTTCATTCCAAGGGCAACCTGCGTCCTCAGCCTCTGTGCACCATGATTAGAAAGAATGACCGGGAATCAACCCAACCAGGAAGCTGGCTCTGTGGCTCCGTAGATGTTTGCAAACTGCCTGTTGGGGGTTTCTGGACCACTGTTGAAGAAGACCACAGGCCCAGGGACAGAAAGTGCCCACCTTCCTCCACCTGCCAGCCCTCTTTCCAGGCTTCTGCTCCTAACTCGTGTATGAACCTGCATAGTGAAGGCAGTTTGGTTTTGTACAGGTTCTGGGCTCTAAAGGGCCTGTTTGTGTCATTGTACATTTTGTGGCCATTCCATCTCTCTGGGCCTGCCTGTATGTAAGAGCAGTGGAGCTTCTAGGTAGCACTTAGAGGAGGCCTAAATTGACTTGGAAAGCTTTGCATTGAGCAGATGTTTGCTCTTGGGGAAGATTAAAACCATTTTGCATCAAAGAATGAGGCCTCAGCATTTCCCCAAAGCTTGAAAAAAACCAGTTTCTTTTGCTTGGCTGACACTTACCTGATCCGTTGCTTGACACCTTCCTAGTCCTTGAAATGGAGTAAATCCAGGTTAGACCAGGTGAGTCCGAGGGCGGCAGGTGGCAGAGGAGAATATTTCCTTCCCAGCTGCTCCCGGCCCTGTTTCTGCTTACAGGGATAACTCAAGCAACCAAACACACACCAAACAGAGGTAGGAGACAGAAGGGAAGGACACTGTGATACGACTCAGCCACGTTCTGGCCTGGCAGTGTGAGAATTGGAAGAAGCTCGAGGCATGCTGGGAAAAGTAGTAGAAAACAGAGACTGGAGGCTGTATCGAGGGAAACCGTGTGGATGCTCGTGTGTGTGTTAGTTTGTGTATGTGTGTTAGTGGGGGTATGTGTGTCAGTGTGGGTATATTCATATGTATACGTTTTGTGTGTGTGTTAGTGTATGATTGTGTGTATATGTGTGTGCATTTTGTGTGTATGTCAGTATGTGTATATTTTTTGTTTGTGTGTTTTGTGTGCATGTCAGTATGTGTATTTTTTGTTTGTGTGCTTTGTGTTTCTGTTAGTATTTGTATGTTTTGTATGTGTGTTTGCATATATGTTAGTGTGTGTTAGTGTGTGCTTGTCTTGTGTGTATGTTAGTGTGTGTCTTACTGTGTGTATGTTCTTGTGTATATGTTTTGAATGTGTATTAGTATGTGTTCTGTGCATGTTCTTGTTTATATGTTTGGGGTATATGTTAGTGTATGTTTGTGTGTGTATATGTGTGTGTGTACATTTCAGCTGTTCACTGATGGAGAAGTGGCTTATCAGTGAGTCAGAAGACAGCATGTGCATTTGATAATGTATCAGTTAAGAGCCCAGATGTGAGGCTCAGGTATAGCTGGAGTCAGTTCCTAATCAGCTCTGTACTAGTGTGTGACCTTGGACAAGTCACTTAGCCTCTCTGAACTTTTGTTTCCTAATCTATGAATAATAGGATAAGACCCACATGGAAGGTCTCCTGTGGCTTAAGCAGGATGCCCTGTAAATCACCCAGCGTGGAGCCTGGATCGTTGAGAGCAATGGGGTGCGCGGATGGTGGTGGTTTCTGCTACTCTTGTGCTGTGACTGCCGCTAGGGCTGTTGTTGCTATTTTCATTATTAGAGGCTTTGGCAGAGACGGAACTCACAGCAGATTGTGGTCAGCCTCCATCCTGACTTCCTGGGGTCTGGGTTTCTTGTCTGCTGTGATACTGGGTGAGGGGGACCTCCAAATAAATATATCAAGCTGTTGAGAAATCCCGTTTCCGATCTAACTACCCCTGTGATACTTACAATAGGTAAGACTTAATGACTTCTTCTGTCCAAGGGGGTAAAACAAAGGCAGTTCTGTTCTCTTGCCATGAGCAGCCAATGCAGTGGCTAGCACGGAGCTCCTAGAATAGTGTCTGACCCAGCCTCAATCCTTCCTCCGAGGTCACCCCTGGAGCTAGTAAAGGGAAAAAAATATAAAGACTAAGATCTTGTGGGCCTCTCAGCCTGGCAGAGTGCCTGGCATAAAATGGGTCGCATGGCTTTTAAGGCAGTGTGCCGAGCAGCTGGGGAAAGGTCACCATGAGTTCAAAGAACCTTTAAACACACTGGGACTTAAAGCCATCGGATCCCTTTTGCTGGCACCATTTAAGTTGTTTTGCTGGAGGACAAAACCTTTTTGCTTACGGCTAAGTACATTTTATGGAGCATTTAATGATTCTTCTATAGACGTTTGAGTAGACATGTTTTGGTTTCAGGGGCCGAAAATAAGGGCCCAGAATCTCCCGTCAGTCTGCTTGATGTTTATTATTTGGGTGGAGGGGGAGGGACGGGGCTGGCCAGCACATGTTGGCTTCTGGACTTCATTGCTGGCACTTCTGCAGAAGTAGGAAGAGGCATATGGCCTTCCTGATATCTTATGGTGAGGAAAAGAGGACATTTGAGGGGAAATATTTTTGAACAGGAAGACAGAGCAAGATCGTATTTGTAGGTGTGATGGAAAAGTAGAACACCCAGTCAGCTTTGGGACTCCCAAGTCCTATTAAAGCTCACATCCTTTCAAAGCATTTTAAAGATTAGGAATCCATCTCTCCCTGTCTGTTGGTAATCGTGGAGTTCAGGAGTCTACAACAGCTCAGCGTAAGTCTGACGAGCTCTTGTCTGTTACATCAGTACCTTGGGATGTGCTGGGTTAGCGGCTTTCCCATCTTCTAAGCGCCTGGCTGCCAGGAAAGATGGAGCCCTTTGAAGTACGAGATCTGTTTATCTTGCAATTACTATGGAGAAAAGGCCTTGGAATTAAACGTAGGTTATTGAATTTGACCTTTTTAATAGGAAAAAATGACTACATTATGGTGTTGATTCGTAGATCTCGAGATGCTAGCATTTTGTGTGTGTTTAACATTTCAATTGGCCATTATTAGTAGCATCAGATTGGGTTGCCGAGTTTCAAGTATTAGAAATCTACTTGGACTATCTTTGGCTAGGGAGAGCCTTTATTGGGAGGATATTGAGTAGCTCACAAGAGATCAAGAAGACCGAAAAAAAATAAAAAAGAGGGCCGGGCGTGGTCGCTCAAGCCTGTAATCCCAGCACTTTGGGAGGCCGAGGCAGGTGGATCACAAGGTCAAGAGATCGAGATCATCCTGGTCAACATGGTGAAACCCCGTCTCTACTAAAAATATAAGAAATTAGCTGGGCATGGTGGCGTGTGCCTGTAATCCCAGCTACTCGGGAGGCTGAGGCAGGAGAACTGCCTGAACCCAGAAGGTGGAGGTTGCGGTGAGCCGAGATCGCGCCATTGCACTCCAGCCTGGGTAACAAGAGCAAAACTCAGTCTCAAATAAATAAATAAATAAATAAATAAATAAATAAATAAATAAATAAATAAATAAAAATAAAAAGCTTGGATCCAAGAAGATAATTATTCAACCTTTACAGGCTAGCTGTAGAATGAGTGCCTTTTCTTCTATTGGAATGATCCTCTAGTCGCTTTTTCTGCCGTCATGTCTCTCTGGTTAAAATTTGCAGTCCCAGGGCAGGGGATACTTGCTAGTTGTGTTCCTTCTCTAAGATTATCTGTTGGAAGAAGTCAGAAGAAACCTTTAGAACTCCCACTGTGAGGGCAACACACTTGTTTCTGTGCTCACTAACAAGGAAGAGACAATTTCTGTAAAGTGATATCCAGATGCTGTTAGAAAGCTGTAATGGATACTACTGAATGTGTCAATTAGATGCTAAGCACTCTGACTGTTGATACATTAGAACAGATCTACAATGATCAGGATGACGCTTGAGGGGAATCCCTCTGTCTGTCTGTCTGTGTATCTGTCTGTCATCTATGTATGTATGTATGTATGTATGTATCTATCTATATCTATCTATCTATCATCTCTCTATCCCCTGTCTATCTGTCATCTATCCATCTATCCATTCATTCATCCATCCATCCATCCCGATGCAAAACATATACAGTCTCATGATGGATAGGGTTTCAAGACCAGTGTCATGAGCATGGGAGACTTTTTTTCCTCTTTATAACCATAAACATCCTTATGAGATATAAATGTCACCAGAAACTGGAGAAACAGATGATGCACTCAGCAGGGTAATAAACATGTGAAGGACCTTGCCAGATATTTTGCAGCAAGGAAGAATTTAGAGTCTATCTGAGACTGAGAACCTAAATCGGGGCTTACCTTTTTTTTATACCCTCAATCCAAGCATCAAACCATGACCATAGCCAGTCAGGGCAAAAGAACCTTGTTGGTCAGTCATGTTGAATTGCTGCATTAAAATCCTTTTAGTGCAGTGATTCTCAAGGAGGAGTGATTCCCCGCCCCCCCGCCCCACAAGGAACATTTGGAAATGTGTGAAGACATTTTTGGTTGTCTCAATTGTGTGGGGTGATGCTGCTGACATCTATGGGATAGAGGCCATGGATGTCGCTCAACATTTTCCAAGGCACAAAACTTTGTGCTGATTTACAGCCTCGTCTTCGCAGACAGTAGGATAGCAAGGCACAGTAAAGGCCCTCAGTCAAGGGCCTTCCCACAGTAAAGAATTACAGCACCCACAATATCAAGAGTGCAGAGATCGTGAAACCCTGTTTTAATAAGAGATATAAACAGGACTTATGTCAGTGTATGCAAAGTGACGACTCGATAGAGCAATAGGAAAGATACAGGTATCTCTCATGTGACTACAGCCAGGGGAGCTGGGACCCAGGGAAACTGTGAATGCCCGAAGACTCTCCTTCTGTGTCTCCTTTCTTTGTGTCAGTTTCAGTTTCACAAAGCAGCTTCCTGCACATGGTGGGAAATATGGCTGCCAATAGCTATCTTTAATGGCTGCACATGGTGGGAAATAATGGCTGCTAATAGACGATGGGTGAGAAGACTCATTCTCTGATATCAAAACAGAAAGACTCTGTGTCAGAAACTCCCAGGGAAGGTTTTGATTGGTCTGGCATAGTTCCAGGGCTCACCACTGAGCCAACCAGCTGTGGCCTAGGTGCAGAGCTGGGTCATGCTGCAGACATGGCAGTTGACCCCCTAAACGTGTGTATTGAGGCCTTTCCCAGGGAAACCAGGATGATTTTAAGCCAGGTGGCCACCCCATTGGTGTCTGCTGCCGTTGTATGTTCTCATATTGCCAGGACATTTGTAAATCCCACGTGGTTTCCAGCAGAGCTGTGTCAGAGAATGTCACTTAGTCATTGCCAGACCGTTGAGCACCTTGGCTGAAAATCACAAAGGCATGGCACCTAGAGAGGAAGCGGAGGCTGTGTATGTTTCCAGGGAAGCTGGAGCCCTGGCCTTTATGGCTGAGCTGAATTGGGCCTTGAACAAAATCATCCGGCCCAGCCTTCTGCCTGGAGACCTGTGAACTGATAAACCCTCCAGGACAGACAGGCTGTCAAGGCACAGCCTGAGATGATTTCTGTCATCCCTCCCTGGTCCAGCCATGGAGGCTGCCTTAGTTGGCTTGTGTCCTGGTTGATATATTCATTGCAGTGTATTTGAAACTCTGTTCCCTTTCTCTGATGATATTGATAGTTTTCTTTTTTTTTTTTCCACTTAGATGAAATTTGTCAAGCCTGCATTGTGCTAAGCCCTATTAAAATGGTGCCAGAGACCCAATTATGGCAGCTACAAAGGCGTTCAAGAGTAAGCACAGAAAAACACATAAAGGGATTAAAGATCAAAAATGGGATTCCAGTGAAAGTACATTAGGAGACATCAGGCAGAGACACATGAAAGAATTAGAATATGAAGAAGAAAGCGCATAGAGCTTATTGGATGTCCTTATTTTTCATCCCCCCAAATCATTTAGTTTTGAGCATGTTTACTATTTTAAAAACGAATTGAAATGATCGATTGTACTTTTGTCAGGTGGACGTGTTTTTAAAGCCTGGTGTGAAATGAATTGCAAATGGGTTTTCTGGCTTGATTCCCCACCCCACCTCCCACCGCCGACTCCCCCACCCCCCACTTTTTCTTTTCTTTTTGGTCTTAGACAATATGGTGTCAGTGAATCATGAAATATTGCTAGTAAGCCCATTTAGTGAGTTAGGATGGATGCTCTCCTGGGCTCCGTGGTGTTGGCAGTGACACTCCGGGGAGTGGCTGAGGCCCCGGCCCCCATCTTACTGTTTGCAAAGACGAGGCTGTAAATCTGCACAAAGTGGGCATTTGGGATTTACTGTTTCGAGGTAGAGAGTGCAGTTCGGTCTGTAGCCATCGTCACCTTGGTTCTGGAGAAGTCCTGTCACAGGCACAGCTGCACAGAATCAGGTGTAAATCTGTCGTTTTGGCGAGTCTTCCTTTGGTCCGTCTCTCTTCTATGGATTCCCTGACAAATCCTTAGGCACATGTTTGATTTGCTCTCCGTTGTTTGCCACAGAAATGTGTGTGTTGGCCTCTTAAAAAAGAGAAGCGACCCTTTGTCTGCCTATATCATCATGAAACATCTATTCCAGATTTGTTTTCTGGAGTTAAGGGAAGAGATAGAAATCTAACCAGCTTGCAGCAGTCTCTAACCCCAGACTCTGATGCTCACAAAATTCTGTATCCGTGCATCAGTCAGTTAGATGGGAATAGTAGAGAAACAGAGAACAAATGGCCCATCCCATATGTTCTGTCTAAAGGAGACAGCTTCTCCGTAGCTGCAGCCATTTCTTCTCGTGCAGTAGTACAGGCTCTGCATTACCAGATTTTCTGAAATTTCAAAAGAAACTAGAAATCCAGATTTTTGTGAGGATATTCATTATGAGAATACATATACGCATATATATGTGCGTGAGCATGTGCACACAGACACATGCATGAACAGATATAGACACACACACACAACACACTACACACAGTCAAGCACATTATTAGCCCAAGGCTCACCAGTTTATAATCTTTACTCTAAAGCCAGAGCCAGGCCTGGTATCTCACGCCTGTAATCTCAGCACTTTGAGAAACTGAGGAGGGTGGGTCAGCTGAGGTCAGGAGTTTGACATCGGCCTGGCCAATGTGGCAAAGCACCAGCTCCTCTAAAAATACAAAAATTAGCTGGACATGGTGATGCACACCAGTAGTCCCAGCTACTCAGGAAGCTGAGGCAGAAGGATCTCTTGAACCTGGGAGCTGGAGTTTGCAGCAAGCCAAGTTCCTGCCACTTCATTCCAGCCTGGGCTACAGAGTGAGACTGTCTCAACAAAAAAAAAAAAAGAGAGAGAGAGAGAGAAAAGAAAGGCCATAAGTATTTCCTAAATTAACATTTGGTGGTCTATCCATTTTGGAGTTTATTTCCTTATTTATCTTGAAAAGACCCATGTTTTGAAAGTGTACCTGTTAACCAAAAAACCAGCATCATTGATGGAGTCTTTATATGCTTAAAAAGTTTTCATGGAGGTCTCAAAACACCCTTTGTCTTAATTCACTTAAAAAAAATTGGAGCATATGTCCTTCTACAGTTTGAGGAATTAATGGTGAGAAGAGCAAGCCAGTTACCTTCATATTAAGCAACAAAGAAAGTGCAGTCTAATGATCTGGGAGGTTTCATTCATTCTTTATGGAATGAGCAGGGTGGTGAATCTTTCTTCTCTTTGACACAATGAACCTGCAGCTGAGGAAGATGCCAGGTGATCCTCCTGGTTCCAGCAGATTGATAGTGAAGAAATAGCATGGTGGTGGTGGTGGTGGAAGTTGTAATGAACGTGAAAGAGAAAATGGAAAAGAAGGAAGAAGGCTTTTCAGAGCTCAAGCATGGACTGGGGGAACCCTGTCCGGTGGGACACACTGTCTGCTTAATATAGGAGATTGACTCTAAACCATGCTGCTTTCCCCCAACCCAACGGTACAAAGCAAACACAAACCACAGTGTTCCTGCAGTTCTCAGGGGCTGACCAGGTCCTCCAGAGGAAGCCCGAAGCCTGTTCTCACGTGCTTCATCCAGCTTTTCTGCAAAGTGGAGGCTTTAGCAAGAAGCAAAGGCAGACAGATGGTGTCCCGCAGACTCTCCCTCAAGCCCTTTCATCTCTCCTCTCGCTATTAATTCATCTGTTTGGATGGATACGTTCACGCATGGAACCAAGATGAATAATAATGAGGTTTTTAATAACTCTCTGCATTTGCATTCCTAGTTACTCTTTACATGGTTCTAGCTGATTAAAATGAATCATTTACATAATTAACATATGGTTATAGTGTTGGCTTTAATATGCTGATTATCTCAATACTTTTGTCTGCAGTCAATTGGATTCTAACTGTAACAATTGTTTGAAGTGAGTCTAGTTTATTCCTGGGAGGATGGAGGGGCTATTTGCCAAGGTGTCTGATTAGCAGTAGCACACCTTTCCAACAAGTTTGTTGTGCTGCTGTTTTATAATGTGATTGAAAAACAAGTAAATGATAATAATTGCAATGATCATCATAGCTCCCATCAATTCTAGGACAAGTACTATCACTTCCATTATCTATCTCATGTTCTTCCAGCCAGCCTGCAAAGCAGCACGGATTATCCCCACTTTACAGAGGAAGAAAGTGAGGCTCAGAAATGTTAACAGGCTTGCCTGGAGCCGTATTGCTGTTACGTGTTAGAGCCTTGAGAGAGCAAGGCTCTGTCATCCCAGAAGTCACACTTTTTTGTTACTCTCAGTTTCTAAACGTTGTTGCTATCGACATGTTCAAGCTTGGCGTTATTGACTATGGCCAGAAAATTCTCTGTTGTTGAAGGGATTCCCTGTGCACTATAGGACAATTGACAGCATCCCTGGACTCCTCCCTGCGAATGCCAGTAGCACCCCTTCCCTCGTTATGACGACCAAAATATCTTCAGACGTTGCCAGTGTCACCTGGGGAGGCGAAAGGGGCAAAGTTGCCATTGATTGAGAACTACTGCTCTAAGTTATTCTCTTGGTACGTGTTAAGACAAAATAGTAAGAAGCAGGCATGTTATCTAGGTTGATCTGTCAGTGATGAGTAACTAGCTGTGTCTAACTACAGTAACAGTATTTGGAGGTAGATGCTGATGTATGCGACTCCACGTAACTGATTCTGAATTGTCCAATTTTATCTGCCAGGAATCACTGTGTTATTCAATCAAAGCGATCTTTGTTTTTATCAACTCTGATAAGTTCTCTCTCTCTCGATTTCCCTTTTTCCTCCTCGCTCCCTCCCCTCTCTTTTTAACTTCTCTAAAGGGCATGCTTGATATCTTCAGATGTGCTGCCTTGCAGAGTTCATAGCATGCATTTTAGGATACCATTTTCTCATTAGCAGACCCTAGGCATGGGTGCTATCAGCTGTGATCTGATGATCTTGCCGGTTCATATTGAATTTGAAAGGGACTTGTGAAATAGTGGCCAATTTTCCTGTTTAGGTACCTGAGGTTTTGGAATGTGAGCGCTTTCTGAACATTCATGCATATTTGAAACGCGTTTTTGCTAATTGCAGGACCGTCGTCCACAATTAGACTTTGGTAGGCATGATTAATTGCAAAGAACACTGACATTTATGCATCAAGTGCTTGAGGTCAAAAAAGAAATGGAGAGAAATGGTGGCTGCAGCCATGGTGATTGGAATACTAGTGCCTGGTGACCCCAGAAGCAAAGCCCCAGTCGGGGAATTGCTGCGTCAGCAGAACAGGTACTTTATTGGGATGGATGTCTCTGTAATTTTGACTTGCCTGTATTGTGTTCTGCTCTTCTCTAAGCACCTTTAGTTTTATGCAGGTTCTCAGAAGCCTTTCTGATGTTTCCATAAATGGCAAGCCCTGCCTTGTCCTCCCCTTCTGCCCTTCTTACTCCCAAACTGGCTGTATTACTTGAAGCTCATAATTTACTTCTTTACCATAACATTCTTGTGTTTTATGTGTCCCAGGAAGAATCAAGAAGGAAACAAATGTGCCACAGTCCCACCACTGAGATTAACCAGTGAACTTATTTTGCTTAAAGTGGTACATGCCCATGATTAATAATTTGAATGACGCTAGCAAAGGAAGAGGCAAAATGAAGCTCATCTTCAAATCTTGGATCTATCTAAAGCTAATCTGTATCAGTGGCCACTGGGGGAGAGAAAAAGGCACCATTGTGTATAGATATGCATATACATGGCCAGGCACGGTGGCTCACACCTGTAATCCCAGAACTCTGGGAGGCCAAGGCAGGTGGATCACCTGAGGTCCGGAGGTTGAAACCACCCTGGCCAACATGGTGAAACCCCCTCTCCACTAAAAACTACAAAAATCAGCTGGGTGTGGGGACGGGCACCTGTAATCCCAGCTACTCAGAATGCTGAGGCAGGAGAATCGCTAGAACCTGGCAGGGCAGGGGTTGCAGTGAGTTGAGATCGCACCATTGCACTCCATCCAGGGTGACAAGAGCAAAATTCATTCTCCAAAAAAGAAAAAAAGATAGACACATATGCGATGCGGACATGTATATACAGATGTATTTTCTTTTCATATACCGAAAAGAAAAGCCACATCAGACTTAATGCCCTGTATGACTTTATCTTGCTTTATTTCACTTGATAATATGACATGGAACCTCCTTTGGTTTTTCTACACTAGGTGGTTGTGACATACCTTGTATAATCAGTTCCCTTAATGGAGTCTTCCTTTTTTTCCCATTATAAACATTAATGCTACACATGCATACACGGAGTTATCTGACAAAGATACATAAATAAACAGATATATGGGCCCTGGTTATGTTTTACTGCCACGTTAATTTCCTAGCAGTGTGATTACTGGGTCCAAAAGCTGGTGTCTCATAACTTATATTTTAAAGATGTGATTCAGAACTTACCTCTTACTATATATAATGCTACTCGAGTCATGTCACTTTCTCACTGTCAGTACAGATGTCCTATTTGGGTCTCAGAGCTGGAGTTCACATAAGGATGAGTAACCACTTCACACTTCAGATCTCATGAGACAGGGATCATGTAGGCACTAGCAAGCTCTAAAGGACACAGGATTCACCCTGCTTAGGATCAGACAGCTGTCTCATCTGTGCCAGGTGTCTGCTACTTGCCTTTGTAATACGCTTGTGTTTGAAGTTCTCTGTATGCCTCTCTATTTGTGTTTACAAGTTAGAGTGTAAGTTCATTGAGGGCTGTGGCCATGTACAGAAAGAGAAGTCGAATCTTCTGCCAACTGTGATTGATTAGTAGTGGCTGTTAGGAGCTCTGTCTGGAGAAGGACGGCATCTGATTCAGGAAGGTGGAGTTTCAGAATCAATCAGTAATGTCTGCTGAGTGCGCAGAATGGCAGAGGGGCAGCCTGTATACCAGGTATTTTTTCCCATTCTTTCATAATAAATTAGGATTATTATTATGGTTAGTAGGAGCTTATAGATAATTTTTATATCAATACAAAAAGCTGCAATGGGAAAAGAAGAGAGGGAGAAAGGGAGAGACGAAGAGAAGGAGGAAAAGAAGAGCAGGAGACAGAGAGAGAGAAGATATACTCAAAAAAATCAACAGTATCCTGCTTCTAGGTAGCTTTATAGTTTAGCTTTTCTATACTGTTGAAATTTATAGAAACAAAAACATAGAAATTGCATTACTTTTAATTGGAAAAACTACAATTACTTTTGCACCAACCTAAGGAACATATGCTCCATTTGAGATTAGAACATAAAAAACCACGATACGTGTTATAGTAAAGACATTCTTGAAGCAAAGCTACAGGTAGTATTGAGAGGAACAGTGATCCTGAGCTAGAAAATGGAGGGCAGTTCTGTGTCATTCGACATGTTGGTTTTGTGAGACCACTAAGTGATGTGCATTCTCTCCTGGCAGAATAGATGGTGGTAATCTCCCATCCCTTTGTAATAAATGCTGTGCTGTGAACAGGAGATGGCCAAAAGAGGGTGCCCGGGCAAGCCTTAATCTTTAATGAGTACACAGCCACTCTATAACTGTCAGAGATGACAGAAGAACCAGGCACCAGGCCTGGCGCGGTGGCTCAAGCCTGTAATCCCAGCACTTTGGGAGGCCAAGTCGGGCGAATCACGAGGTCAAGAGATCAAGACCATCCTGGTCAATATGGTGAAACCCCGTCTCTACTAAAAATACAAAAAATTAGCTGGGCATGGTGGTGCGCACCTGTAATCCCAGCTACTCAGGAGGCTGAGGCGGGAGAATTGCCTGAATCCAGGAGGCGGAGGTTGCGGTGAGCCAAGATCGCGCCATTGCACTCCAGCCTGGGTAACAAGAGCGAAACTCCGTCTCAAAAAAAAAAAAAAGAAATGGGGTCTGACCTACATCAGCAGCAATAATTGCAATGGTCAATTATTGCAGTTGACCATTGCGGTAATTGATTGTTGCAGGGACCCAGCTCTTGGCACTGATATTGGGGAAGCCACGGGGCCCCACACTTTGGGACCTGGAAACATTCGCAGAGCAACTTTTTTCAAGAAAGTGGACACATTCACATTTTAAAGATGCTCAGCTTCCCGTGAGAGAGAGTTTAGGTACATTCTGATTCCACTCAAATCTTGGCTTATAACTTAGGCTCCTCGTAGCAGCCCTTTGCAATGAAACTATATCACTTTTGAAGCTTAGCAGATGGGAATTGTCATAAATGATATTTTAGTCACAGATATGAGCCATAAAACTTGAAAGATAAAGTATCTTTCTGAGACACACATGGGGAGGCAGATAGACCCAGATACAACGTGAGCTCTTCTGCAGCGCTGATGGCGTGGAAGGAAGGGCCACCAGTGGGTACTTTACTGCATGTGCTGGGCTTTGCAGATGATGTGGAATAGTGGGAATGGCGTGGAGCATGAATTTGGGGGAACGCACAGATAGGGGATTCAACATGGGGTCAAACACGTACCATCCTGTGGAATCACATTTCTTATCTTTTTCTGAGCCTCCGTGTTTTTGCTGTGTAAGGGGAATGGTGGAATGTCCTTCTGAAGGTGTTTGGCATGATACAGATAAACACTAAATAAATATTCCTGTCTGTCCTCCCTACAACGTTCCCCTCAAATGAATGTGTTGCTTATTTCTAGTTATGCTGGATTATTCTGCCGAGTTGAATAATTCATTAGGGCTTGAGTTCCGAGATATGGCGTAACTGTATCCAGCAGACTCTAGCCTTAAGCCAATATGTATATTAATGCGTTTTACTCAAGGAATATACCTGACTCTTAGCAATCCTAGCCCTACCTCTACATTTTTAACCTGGCAGGAAGATTAATTTGCATGAGACGAAGGGGTGGTTGTCATGTCCAAACTAAACACACACACACAAAATTTAAAAATGAGAGCAATCTTCTGGAAATACCTCAACGTTCCCGTTTTTGTCTTCAACACAATCTCAGATCATCTTGGGCTCCTAGGAGCTTTCTAATGGCTGTATTTTCACAGCATCAAGATATCCTAGCAATCTAGAGTTACCGCCATGAGGTTTGGCCACCTTATCTCAAACAACTGGGTATTTTGAAATACGTGATGATAGCATGCTTCTCATGACATCCAGAAAGTATTTCTTCCATGACCTGCCAGGACTCCTGTTTGAAGGCCTCTTAGCACTTACAAATTTAAATGGAGCCGGGAGTAATATAAATTAATGTGTGTAACGTCTATCTTGGTGAGAGGAGGTGTAGAGATATTCTCCATTTATGCCTCTCTGGGTTTGTTAGAGTAGGTATGTGCATGTTTAAGGAGAAAGAACGTTTTCGGTTCCTGCTATGCTTCAGACGTTATGCAAGCCATTGCGCATTATCCTACTTAATCTTTTTGGTAACATTGGGAGATTAATATCATTACCCCTACCCTATGAGAAAGATTTCAAAGATCAGACAAGTACATCACTTCGATGACCAAATCGCTATTAAATGACAAAGTCTGTATTCAAAGATAGGAGAGCCTCATTCCAAAACTACTTCTGTCCCATCTTATCAGTCTCAAGGTAATATAAGTCTAATGTACTTTAACTTCTGATAATTATAGCAATATCTACTTAGGGTAAATTAAAATGGGATATCCAGAAACCCCATTTTGCTGGTAAGAATATTAAGACAAATTAGCGGCTATGGAATCTCGATCCAGGAAAGAGAGACCTGCATTGGGCTCCCATATGATACGAGAGGGTGTTTTTTTTTGTTTGTTTTGTTTTTTTGTAGCATCAGATGATTTGGGTGTGCCCAGCTGTTCTTGTGTGCATTTGACAAATGGATTTATAGTCTTCTTGATCCCCTAGTTCTTCCCAAAAGGCGGACAGGGGACTCACATAAACAGTAACCGAAAGTCATTCTGTGTTACAATTCTGTATTCCTTGCTGGTTTATTAAGGTTTGTCCTGAGAGCACCTTGCCTATAAATAAATACAGTGACAAATAAAACAAATGATCTCTCTGGGTTCCTCTCCTACTCTCGCTCCCCCTGCTTTAATGAATCATTTTAATCTACTTTATAATTATGACACTAGCACCGTTTTTATTGTTTGGTACTACTTGGGACAAGCTATCTTTAATATGAGATACTTTGCAAAGGGAAGATCTTGTGTACATGTCCTGCCTTAAAGCTAAAGCGAAGGGTAACCATGGATTCAAGAACTGGAGCCACTGGGGGGCCAAACCCCTATCCCACAAGCCAGGGAATGGGGATCCTGTGCCAGGCACTCAGACATGACGTTTGGCTTTATTTTGTATTGTTCTAAAAAAGTGCATCCCAAAAAATGGGGTTTATATTTCTAAGGCACTCTTCTAAAACAGTGTGAGATCATACACATATTTTGTAAGCAAGGGATCATTGCATTTCTATGGCAACATATAGGTTGTTGTAATACCATGAAAACTGTTTTAGATGAAATTCTGATAAAGGGGGCATCATGTTGGCACTTAGTGGCTCTCAGTCCCATTCTATTAGCAGCTCAGCTTTATTAAAATTTCTCAGATATATTCCCTGTGAAATCATTTCATTTCACATCATTAACGTGTGACTCAACACAGCATCCCCATTGAGGTGATCCAGGACTTTTATCCCCATTTTACAGATGAGCACTGGAGATAGGAACAGGTTAAGTGATTTTTGCCTGAGGTCAAACATGCTGGGAGCAAGATTAGAAATTGGTGAGTGCTTCCCACGGCTCTGTGTCTGTGATAAGTCCCTACGTTCAAATTTTCCAACCTCAGAGTTTTCTGGGTTAGACCTCTGGATAACTACCAGGGGATGTCGTGTTATGTAATTAATTACAACTATAATTATCTTGGTTTCTGGGTCATTTAAAGATCATCAGTGCATTTTGTTTTCATGGTTCATGCAGAAATGGAATTTTTTCTGAAGTATAATTAATCCATGTTTTAGACTCTTAAGTAACTAGAAAGTTAAAACATCAGGGCAGAAACTGAGTTCATCTTGGCTGATGTGCCTTGCAGTAGCGATGGGTAGAACTCAGAGCTGTTAAAAATAGTGGTCATCGCTCTTTATTCTTTCTTTCTTTTTGAGATGGAGTCCCACTCTGTTGCCTAGGCTGGAGTTCAGTGGTGCGGTCTCAGCTCACTGCAGTTTCTGCCTCCTGGGTTCGGGCGATTCTCCTACCTCAGCCTCCCGAGTAGCTGGGACTACAGGCAAGCGTCTACCACCCCAGCTAATTTTTTTGTATTTTTAGTAGAGATGGGGTTTCACCATGTTGGCCAGGATAGTCTCAAACTCCTGACTTTGTCCTCTACCCGCCTTGCCCTCCCAAAGTGCTGGAGTTACAGGGGTGAGCCACCACGCCCGCCATGGTTGTCTCTCTTGAAACATAAAATTTCCCTACTGGTGTCTGAGTTCCCTCGGAGGTACCTGGTCCATATATACACATGTTGTATGAATGACTGGCCTCATACAAGAGATAGACATAGTATGCGTTTATGTCCCTAAACATCACATGGTTGCTTGGAAAAGCAGTGATTTCCATAAGTCCCTGCAAAGGTTTCTACATAAGTGATAGAAGATACAAATGTTAAAGAACCATCACTTTCCACTGTGGGTTTTTTTTAGACAGAGTTTTGCTCTTGTTGCCCAGGTTAAAGTGCAATGGCATGATCTCAGCTCACTGCAACCTCTGCCTCCTGGCTTCCAGCAATTCTCCTGCCTCAGCCTCCTGAGTAGCTGGCATTACAGGTGCCTGCCACCACGCCCAGCTAATTTTCGTATTTTTGGTAGAGATGGTGTTTCACCATGTTGGCCAGGCTGGTCTCAAACTCCTGACCTTGTGATCTGCCCACCTTGGCCTCCCAAAGTGCTGGGATTTCAGGCTTCAGCCTCTGTACCCAGCCAGTTTCCACTTTTTTTTCGTGATATCTTACATGAAGGTAATCCATTATTAAGGAAATTACCTTTTATATCAGTTTAAATAAACTTATTTAAATAAAATAAAATACCAGTTTAAAACACTCTTGACTTTGTTCTGTTCTGTTCATGGAGATTTGCTGGACAGAAAGGGCTCTGGCATATGTCAGTGACCTCCAGTGATCCTGGAGCAAATGATAACGGGACACTGGCAGTTCGGATTGCCCACGTGAGGTGGTGGCATGCATTTATGTGCTGAACCAATCAGCAGACATCTCAATGGCAAGAACCAGGCCTGTTTACCTTCTTTGTATGTCATTATAGGTGACACACAGGAAGAGTTTCTGAAGATTCATTTCATCATTAAGATATATTCAGTATGACAGCTTGGCTCACACATCAATCATCTGGAAGAAAATACTGTAGTAATCGTCTAAGGAGACTTTAAACCCTTGTGCTCTGGAATCTATTTGCAGAGCGGGAACAAATGTTTTAGAATTATCTGTGGCATTATTCTTTATCAGTATAACTTTATAGCACTTGAATGTATGAAAGATGATTCATTCATTTATTTATGTATTCATGAATTCATTACACATATATTTATATAGAACCTCCCTGCTATCTAAGAACAATTTCAGGCACCAGAGACATGGGAGTAGATAAGACCTCTAGATCCCTGCTGTCTCAGAACTTGAATTTAGTGGGAGAGATAGATAGGTGGTAAACCAACAAGAAGGAATTGAGAGTAACAAGTGAAATATACCAGGTGGAGAAATAGCAAGTAGGGGATGGATGTTCCTGCAGTTTGGAGGTTCAGGGAAGGTTTAAGGAGGTGACATTTTAGCTGGGACAGAAAAGAAGACAGCCAGGGAAGTATGTAGTGGAAGAACAGCTAGAAAAGAATGTGCAAAGTCTCTAAAGTAAGAATAAGCTTGACATGCCTGAAGAAGAGGAAAGAGGCTTGGGTGGCTGGCGGATTCTAACTGAGAAGTAGTAGGCAGAAAAGAATAATCGAGAAGTAGATCAGTCAGATGGAGAAGGACTTTGATGGGCGGAGTAAGGCAGTATGAGCTTTATGGTTACTGAGTGGGAAGTTGTTATGTCATGCAGGAAGCTGAAATGTGTGTGTGCTCAGACCATCTCCTGGTCTCAAGCCTTTTCCTCCTGAGGGCAAGGAGGATCAGGAGGCCAGGAAAATGTAGAGGTGATGACGAAGGTTCTATCTTTCAGGGTCTAAGGTTTAGGAAGTGAGATTATGTGTCCTCTAGCCACACCTCACGGAGCCCACTGGAAAGTCTCTGACGGACAAGGTGGAGCAATGTTAACGCAATCAATTTCACCCCAGAACTGCTGTCTTCTAACCTTCTGAGCTGGCTGGTACTTGTGTAACATTTCTGTCTTGGGTGATTTTCCAACTGGATATGTCATTTCTGCCAAGCCAGTGTCAACTCCAGCTGAGGGATGCATTTAATCTGGGATGTAGTGATGGGAGAAGCGGTAGGCTTATTGGTTTTCTTCTTTTTTTTGAAGAATGCTTGGTACAAATTCAGTTTTGACCTCCCGGTATAGGCTTTTGTCTCTCAGGCACTTCCTTTTTCCCTGCATCCGCCAAACCCTGGTGAGCTTTCTGCTGCTCTTCTAAGTGGCTGATCAGTACTGCGTAACACGGACCCTCTTGTTGGGCAAACTGCAGAATCAGCCTTGTTCTTTGGCCATTCCTCTTGCGGGGCACAAAAGGACCTTCCAAAGAAGTGGAGTGGTGTATTGTTTAGTGGCGGTAGAGAAGGAATTCTGTGGGTAAGCACTGTTTCACGAGAAGTTGCAACAAATGAATCAGAGCTTTAAATAGGAAAAAGAATGGCCCTTGCCATTATAACTGTGAATAGTTTTCTCAAAAATTTAAAATATATAATAGTTTTAATTCTCTACACTTTTCAGAAATGTATACATATATGATGAACATATATAGGCAAAAATACTCAAAATTCGGAATATTGTCTGTTGTAGAGTGAGGCAGAGGGATACATCTCAGGAGAGTTTCAGCCAGGGGATTTAGCCACACTAAAATTATTTTTTAACCTGGGTTTTATCTACAGGAATATCTTCCTTCCTTTATTTCTTCCTCTCTCTATATATCAAACAGACAGACCCTGAAGGAAATTCCACCACCAATATTTAGAATCTGGGGGACTGCATGCTTAGGTATCTGCTCTCCCAACATGGCTACCTTATCTATGACCTGGAAATATGAACAGTGCTTGTCTCATAGAAATGTAGTACTGGGTACTCTCCTGGCCCATTATAAACATTTAATAATGGTAGCCAGTGTCACCACTTGTGGTTAATTGTGCGTAGTAGTAAACTCTCTTTCTTCTCAAGGTTAAGGGAAGAGCTTGGAAGAGAGAAAGGGCTTAGACTGAATGAAGTTTAACTTTTTGATTTCACCATAAACAGTTTCAAAGGTGACTGTGTCCTGCCTCCTCCTTTCTAAAAACACATCTTATTTTTAGGCTGTTTTAACATAATAATCGTAATATCTGAAGGAGGAAACAAAAATACTCCAGTAATAGCCTAATTGGAGAGAATAAGAAAATAGAACACTTGAGTGCAACGGAATACTAGAAAGCAGTGGAAATAAATGAATTAGAGCTTTACGTAAGAAGAAGAGTGGCTCTTGCCATTATGACCATGGATAATTTACTTAAAAATTTAAAATATACAGTAGTTTTAATATGCTGTGTTGTTCAGAGATGTATACATATGTGATAAACATATATAGACAAAAAAGAAATTCAAAATTCAGAATATTGTCTGTTATAGAGGTGAAGCAGAGGGATACATCCCAGGAGGGTTTCAGCCAGGGGATTTAGCCACACTAAAATTATTTATTAAGCTGAGTCATATTTACAGGAATCCTTCCTCCTCCCTCCGTCCCTCCCACCCTCCCTCCCTCCCTCCCACCCTCCCTTCCTCCCTCCCTTCCTCCCTCCCTCCCTTCCTTCCTTCTTTCCTTCTTTCCTTTTCCTTTCTTCTTCATCTTCCTTCCTTCTTTCTCTTCCTTTCCTTTCTTTCTAAATAGAGTCTTGCCTTTTCACCCATCTGGGGTGTCATGGCACCATCATAGCTCACCCTACATAGCCCTGCTGGGCTCAAGCAGTCCTCCTGCCTCAGTCTCCCAAGTAGCTAGGACTAAAGGCACACACCACCATACCTGGCTAATTTTTTAGAGAACATTTTTAGAGAAGGGTGTATTGCTGTGTTTTCCAGGCTGGTCTGGAACTCCTGGTCTCAGGCAGTCCTCTGACCTCAGTCTCCCAAAATGCTGACATTATAGGTGTGAGCTACTGCCATCATCTTGCTTTTCTATATACCTTTTGGTATGTCTGAACTATATAATAGCATGATTTTAGAGTCAGAAATGCTTGGAATTTAAAAAAATAGTCATCTTCACCACACAGAATTGTATAAAATAAAATTTTTTTTTCTCCTTCCCTTCCTCCCTTCCCCATCATTTAAAAATAGTTTAGTACATATCTTTCCAGGTATTTGCTGTGCACATTAAAAATAAACACAGTTAGAACATATACACTTAACATAAGTGACTTTATGTCTATGACTCTGTCACCACTTAAAAATGGTGTGTAAGCTGAAATGCTGGCACATATCAATTATCTACTTCATTCTTAAACGTGTCTGGTAATCATCTTTCAACGTACTGTAATTTAAACGACCAGTTTCCCTGTTGATAGACATTTGTATTAAAACAAAACAAAACAAAACCCACTGTTTCCAAACTCTGGTCTGCTTTCAATTCAGACATTGGTGGCAGCTCACACCACTGATCATCCAAATGTTTTGTCTTTGCTAGGACAAAAACCCAGCCTTTGTGTGCAATTGTTTTTACCTGAGTGTTCCATGACTACAGTTACAGCTAGAAACTCATTCTCTAGGGGAAAAATAAGGAATGCAATAATAAACTTAAAATCTGTAATGAGAAATTCAGATTTTACAGAAGTGAGGGTCTTCTCCTTCTTGCTAACCTTCTTTTCTGAGATATTAGTGATTTTCAAGAATCACAGCCTTTGTAAAGGTCCTCCGGAAAGTGTGAAGGGGAAGATGGAGAGAAAGAACAGGATTTTGAGAGTGGGGTTTTGAATCTCCAGACTTCCCAGTGAAAAGAGACAGGTCTATCCAGTGTTCTGTCTTGCTTGAAACACTTTCTTTGTATTTCTCTACATGAGTGTTTAATATTTAGATCATACTTTTTGAATACAGCGGAGATGTTATGCATCAAACGAACCCAGTGTTCTGGCTTCACAGCAGAGTGAACAGACACAGATAGTTCTAGATGCTTGAACTTCTCCCACGTTAAACTTAAAACGGGCTCCATCTCAGGATTTCCAGCAAAGGGATTGAGGTCACTTCTCTCAAACCCAGGTGCGAGTGGAAATTTTTATGGGCCCTGACTTTTCTTGTTTTTCCTTCCACCATTTTTTTTTGTTGGTTCATAATATTGCCTTATTGTGCAAGGAGTGCATACAATTTGTGGGAAAAGTTGTAACTACAATAAGTAATTAGAAAGAAAACCATGTTTGAAATCTAAAATCTTTAAACACATTCGTAACTCTTACTCGTCATTTCTAAAATTCCTGTTTTCTCAGTGATACAGTTGTAAAGTATATAGACTGCAAAAATGGGTTTATACATCGTTTTTTCCCTGATTTTTTTAACAGCTTCACAGTATTCTGTTGCATGAATATACCCTAAAAAGATGATGTGTTTTTGGCATCAGTGCCTGTTCTTTTTCAGTGTTATTCATTATTTTGGGATGTTGCTTTGATAATTTTTCAATTTTTATCTTACTCGGTAGGAAAAACGCAAACGTACCACTGTGCGGATTTGGGATTTGTAAGTTATGAGCAGAGGGGGCACACTTTCCCGCAGTGGTTGGTATGGACATTTAGATACTGAATTTGCTGTTTATATCAGGGTTTCTCACCCTTGGCAGTGTGGACTCTGGGCTGCCTAATTCTCTGTGTGGGGACTGCTGAGTGCTTTGTTGAGTGTTCGGTGGCATCTCTGGCCTCCTCCCACTAAATGCCCATTGTAGTCATCCCCACACTGTGATACTCAGAAATGTCTCTAGACCTGGCTCAGTGTCCCCTGGGGAGACAAAATGCTTCTCCCTTTGAGAATCCTGCTTTTAAGCGATTGGATTTTCAAGTTGTCTGAAGGATGATCTTTTCTCGTAGCATTTATAAATCAATTGGAAGTTGGTTCTGGATTAGTGCCTAAAATAAAATTCAACCTATTCTGAGAAAACAATATATTTGAGTAGGGACTAATTACCTCTTTTTTATTTCAAGTGACAAAAGCCAATATATCACACTTAGCCACTATGAAGACTCCATTTCAGTAAACTAATTAAACTAATCCTATCTGGACTCATTATTCTCAGTTCCACTAAATATTTTAACACTCGAGATTTATTTTGTTTCATAAATTATATCATACTTAAAGCTATGAACAGCCCTCAAGAGTTTATTTTGGACTTTTAAAAATGTGACTTTAAGCTGCTCCGAATGTATATTTTTCATATCTCTTCTAGCTAATCATTCACCTTGATTATGACTAATTATTAAAAGTGATATATGATTTTAATTAAATGAAAGTGCTTGGTTTCTTGTTAGCACTTATTAAATACTGACACCGTTACAAAGATAATGCAGCAGAGGAAATGGCATAACTTACTGAATTGATTCCATTTTCTTGCTGTAAGCCAGTGAAGATACACATTTTAAGAGACTGATTAATGCACAAGATGGCAAGAACAGTGTTTTTCACAGTTAAAAGGAATTAAAGTCTGTGTCCATCCTGGATTCATTTTCTAACTGAGGATAGCCACATAATTAAAACGTTAATACACATCCCGCTATTTGTACGTACGTTCCGAAGCCAGCATACATTAAATAGAAATTTAGCCCAAGTGCTTCCTGGAGAAGCCAAGAGGAATAATGCCTAAGTACCACTTCAGAGTAAATTGCTCCCTACTTATAAACGTGTAATGCAATTAAATCAAGGAGCTGTAAGCTGCTTACATCGAGTACGTTTAGTTTAGATATTTGCCTTTAGACATCTCCCTGTAAAGGGTTCCATGTTGAAGAGAAAAAAAGGGACATCTAGCCAATGAGCTGTTCATTAGACTTGACATACGGTAAGGAAGGCCAGAATATGCCAAAGGAGTAGAGAATTTTCTTTGGCATCTAAAGAAGAAAATGCAGTATCAAGTTGATCTTAGACTCTGATTCTAGCTCTGTTCTTCATCTTGTTTGCCCTACTATCCATGATGAACTTATTTCACATTGTATGCCTGTATCAAAACATGAACATACACACCTACTATGTACCCATGAAAATTTAAAAAACAAACCTAAAATGCAACAACACCTGGCATGCATTTTATAAGTTAATATAACTTCTATGCCAGGACAGAATCAGGCTCGCCAGTGGAGAAAAAAAATAGCTGATGGCAAATGTGTTAGTGGCATTGTTTTAAGTGTTTGAGGTCATGGAGTCTTCACACTGAAATAATCTCTGGAATTATCTGAGTTTTATGCTAGCCAGGGCCAAGGTGTCAGCTGAATTAATGAAACTTGTAATTCATCTTTGGAGTTTCTAGTGAACATCAGGAATACTTTCCCTGACACACTGACCTCCTTATTCTCCGTTTCCCATTCTCCATGTTGAAAACCATTTCATATTTCAGGGCTGAGAATATGACACCTTTGTGATAAAGAAATTTAGAATAAAATGTAATATTATTCCAGAATTGCCTTAAGTTCCCATTCTGCATATTAAACACCTATTCAAACGGTATTCAGATTCAAGTTACAGCATACAAAGTATGTTAAAGTATCCCAAGTATGAGAAACATCAGTATAAATAGTGAAAACACACACACACACACACACACACTCCCCATATATATATATATAAGTTCAGGGAAAAGGGCACAGTCATTTGGGTGTTCCTGCTCAAAACTTCAATATGGAAAATGAGGGATAGATGGCTGAGGTGCCACAGGCACCTTTTTATTTACACCATTGCAAAAACGTGGCTCTCTTGGTATTCTGGTTCTTGAATTTAGACTTGGAGCTGATATTGAAGAGCTGCTTATTGCAGTGGGTTTTCATGCCAGACATAGCTGAGATTTGAGTGACATCTCTGCCACTCTCTGGCTATGGAATCTTGGGCAGTATCATTTATCCATCTGGGCGTTATTTTCCCCATGGGGAAATAAATGAGATAGGAGGGAGAGGGGCCATGGAGTAAACAGCTTTGCAGACCATGCCAACTTTGGAATTAGTGGAGAGAAAATAAGGTAAATAAGACCATCCTATACTCACAGCCGAGACTTAGACTTGCAACAAACAGAGATGTAAGTCAGGATTAGTCTTGTTCACTCAGCAAATATTTATTAATTCCAGCCCCTCTCAACCATTGGGCATTGAGTGGTATAGAATATGAACACAATGCTCTGGCATAGCGCTTACATTGCAGTTGAAAGGAGGCAGGCAATAAATAACTGTGTAAATACATCTATGGTTAGTGACAGATGCAAGTCAGATAATTAAAATAGAGAGTGGTGGGGAACTCTAGAAAGGCCCTTATGAAAAGGTGAGTTGACACTTAAGCTGAGCTCCCAATGGTAAACCATGCCAAGGCAGGGAGAAAGAACATTCCAGGAAAATATCCTAAGAGGAAGAGGACCTTGGAATTTTTGAAGGAGGAAAAATCCCTCAAAAATGGGGAGAGGGACACCAGAGAGCTCTGATAATTGGGCAAAGGCCAGATCGTACAGGGTTTTACTAACCAGGGTAATGAATATGTGTTTTATATGAATTAGAGATGCAGATTTGTGTTTCACAAAGATGAGTGCTTTCCCTGTGGAACACACACCAATGGATCCCAGGAGAAGAAGGCAGGAGAGCAGTTAGGAAGCCATCTCAGAGTGCAGGCGAGGGGTCACAGTGGTTTGAACTGGAAGGTGGTTCTGAAATGGCAGGTGAAGGAAATGGAATTAGCATTGTAGAAAACCAACAGGCAGACCTGGGAAAACCCAGTGGAGGTGAGAGGGAGTGAATAAAAATGGTTCCAGGATGGAGAGGTTGGGGCTTGGATGGGTGGTGCCATGGAAGATAATGCAGAGATCTCAGATAGAAGGCAGTGAGTGGAAGGAGCAGGAGTGGGCTTGCAGAAGTTCTGGCAGAAATGTGAAAGGCAATGTTGATTTGCTAAGATAGAAGATAGATGAGGTGGTGGTCGTCTCAGTTGGGCATTGAAACTCGTTTTCAAAACCTGTACCTGGTTTTGATTTCTGCACAGAGACACAACTGGTAGATGACATCTCAGGAGGTGGGTTTGTCATGCTGGTTATTATTGTAAATGTGAGAGCTTTAGCTTTTAAAGTTTTTGGCTTTTTTTGAGACAGAGTCTAGCTCTGTCACCCAAGCTGGAATGCAGTGGCGCTATCTTGGTTCACTGCAACTTCTGCCTCCAAATTCAAGCAATTCTCCTGCTTCAGCTTTTTGAGTAGCTGAGATGATGGGCATGTGCTACCACACCCAACTAATTTTTTTTTTTGTATTTTTAGTGGGGATGGAGTTTCATTATGTTGACCAAGCTTGTCTTGAACTCCTGACCTCGTAATCTGCCTGCCTCAGTCTCCCAAAGTGTTGGGATTACAGGCGTGAGCCACCATGCCTGGCCAGCTTTTAAGGTTTTGCCATACATTAAACAAGGCATTGTAAGGGCTCTTGGGTTTGGGATCCCAACAGCTCCGAAGATGTTAGATGTACGGCCAAGTGGGTACCTGCATCTACTACATTCTTTCCTTCTCACTGCAGAAGTTCTGCCATGTTTTTCTCCCCAAACTCCCCTTTCCCTCTTCTTTACCTAGTTAATACTCATGTGTGCTTTTGACTGAATGTCCTTGTCCTTTTCTTGACCTTTCTGACTTGGTCAGGTACTTCTGTAGCACCCCTGCAGAACTGTACACAATTAAACAAGCTCTCTCCATTAAACTCACTGACATCCTCGAGAAAAGATACCTTAGGGATCGGGTCATCTTTCAAGAAGGAAACCAGAGCTAAGAGGGACTTGTGACTTGCCCAGGATCACAAAATGAGTTGGAAGAAACACAGGTTCAAATCTGCCAGGGCCTGGGACAGGGTGCTCTCTCTCTCTCTCTCACACATCACGCTCCCTTCTTTTGCTGATGGCCTTTGTGTAGGAAGGCAGGGCCTGGCTCTCGTTTTTCACAGAGAGCCAGGTTCCATCTCTCTTTGATGAAAGCAAAATTGGTCAGCATGTAGATTCTGGATCTCTCTTAACAAATATACTGAGGATGCTCTTAAAATACAGCCCCTTTTTCTACCCAAGCTCAGTCCAGGCAGATTCACTGGATTCTGGAGCTGGGAAGTGTTAATTTTATCACACATCCTTGAGTTTTTAACTGACCTCCCCATCTTCTAGAGAGGCTCACAAAGAGTACTTAGGGTGATACTGGATGTAATCTTTGCTCAAAATGTTTCTTCAATTAATTTATTATTAATGATCTAATGGATTAATAACTAAGCAACTAATTCATTTATTAAAAATAAGCCCATCTTTTTTTTTTTTTTGGGGACGGAGTTTCTCGCTTGTTACTCAGGGTGGAGTGCAATGGCACGATCTCGGCTCACTGCAACCTCCGCTTTCTGGGTTCAGGCAATTCTCCTGCCTCAGCCTGCTGAGTAGCTGGGAGTACAGGCATGCACCACTGTGCCCAGCTGATTTTCTGTATTTTTAGTAGAGACGGGGTTTCACCATGTTGACCAGGATGGTCTCAATCTCTTGACCTCGTGATCCACCCACCTCGGCCTCCCAAAGTGCTGGGATTACAGGTGTGAGCCACCGCACCTGGCCCTAAGCCCATCTTATTTTCTACAAGATCTACAAGATCTTTCTTCTATAAGATCTTCACCATGCTGCACTCAGCAAGCCCCATCTCTACCCTACCAGGCATACCAGCATATTCTACAGGTATCTGCACAGTATGTTTTGGCATTCCACCAGTCACCTATTGGCCAAGGACTTTGTGATATTAACAGACAGGTGTGTGTTACCATTCTGTAAACACAGTTTGCAGAAAACCGTGGGTTGGGTTGCCACGGGTGGGTTTGCCCTGAGTTCTGTAAAATTGTTGATTGGGGATGGACCACATTTCATAATGTTATGTGGCAGGGCTGTGGTTCCCGCAGCTTGGGCTTCAGAAAGTACCTCAGTCAAGGACTGATGAATAACTCTACATTGATGGACTGATGGATTGATTGACTGACTGAGATGGAGTTTTACTCTGTCACCTGGGCTGGAGTGCAATGGCCACGGTGTGGTCTTGACTCACCGCAGTCTCCACCTCCCGGGTTCAAGCAATTCTCATCTCAGCCTCCTGAGTAGCTGGGATTACAGGCACCCTCCACCACACTTCGCTAATTTTTGTACTTTTAGTAGAGACGAGGTTTCACCATCTTGGTCTTGCTGGTCTTGAACTTCTGATCTCAGGTGATTCACCTGCCTCTGCCTCCTGAAGTGCTGGGATTGCAGGTGTGAGCCACTGCACCTGGCCAAATAACTTGATATTTAAAGACAGTGTCACCAAGCTGTTTTTGACTTCTCAGGCCACTGTTCCAGTGTTCACTGGCCAATGTTGAAGAAGGACAAAAATAAGATAGAGAGAAAAATGGAGGTGGATATAGAACTGAGCGAAAGTGGAAAGTAGGAGAAGCTCAGAGAAACAGGCGGTTTCTGAATGTTTGCTATACAGCAGCCATTGTGCAAAGCACCGAGCATGCATTACCTTGCTAAATTAGTATGGGATTAGTAATAAATTCCATGAGCTATGGTCTTTTATCCTCATTTTATAGGTAAGAAAACTGAGACCCAGGTATTTGCCTGATTTCACACAGCTGATAAAGAGAGGATGTGGACTCTCTAAGTCCAGAATGGAGGCCTTCAGTCACTGGATCATACTGACTTGATATTCATTCATATACCCCTGTCTTCCAAATGCATAGATGTACAGTAGCTGTCAAGATTGTATCTCCATGGGCCTTGTTTCTTATCAAAATTGCACCTTTGCTGGCAAGAAGAGAGAGGCACATTGATCCCAAACTGTGAAATAAATGCCTACACCTTCAGAGAGGTTCTTTGAATGTATGGTCAGACACTGAGAAACTTCTGTGTGATTGGAAGAAAGATGAAACTGCAAGGTCTTTGGCTCCGGGTGCCATTAGGAATGGTGTTGGTGTTGCCGTGGTTCGTCATGGCACACACCGTTCATCAACTCCGGGCCTCCCTACAATCCCATGAATAGCAGCTGCCCTCGTCTTTTGAATGCTAGAGAAAGCTCGGTACATGTGAGGCTTCATCATCAGCTTAAAAAGTCTCTGGAATTCCTTGATTGTTTTAATGTGCTAATTTCATGAGCTTTGTTTTCGTGTTCTCTTTGATTTTGCACTTTCGCCTTTATTTTATGCCATTGTTCCAAGGGTGAAAGTGACCCAGAGCTTAATAGGACTCTGGTTCTTCAGCTATCATGGAAAAAGGAGCAAAGCAAGCAAAAGAAAACAAAATATCCTCTTTTTTTGCTGGTTTCTTTTATTTAAAGGCAACCAAAAACTGTTTTTGTTACCTTTGATCGAGATCATATAAACATAATCAGTGTTTATTGTGTTTGTGTAATTGAAAATGGCAAGAAACTGATCGCAGATTGCATGGAGCTAGAAAAGGTGAAGCCTGTCCTTCTTGGCAAAGTTCTGCAGACACACAATGTGGGTGTGATACCGCACTTGGTATCCATGATGTGTTTGGAAAATTCTCAGAAGAAACTTACATCACTTTCTGGGAAAATTCCTGAGTATAAGTGGCAGTGAGATATGCAAAAATAATTTTAAGCTGATGAATATTGTCTGAATGTAACTCTTGCTGGGGTGTATACTTCAAAAGTTGTAGAGTGAAGTGTGTAACGTCTGGGCTTTGGAATACAACAGACGTGGATTTAAATTCTACCTCTACCTTTTATCATCTCTCTGCCTGGGATAACTTGTTTCACCCCCTGCCCAGAGCTTAAGTCCCCTCAACTGTAAAAGACAGATAACAGCCCTCACCTCATGTGGTTCTAGGAAGGACAACACGATATAATCCACATCCAGGTAGTCCTCAACTTCACCGTTTCTTTTTTATGTTATGAATGACATGAAACCTTTCTGTTTTTCACATTCAGTGCAATATTCAGTGAATTCCGTGAGATATTCAGTACTATTACACCACATCACACCTACTCATAGGTTTAAATGAAACATTGATTGGTCATTATTAATACCCATTTATTTTTTCAGAATAAAGCAATAATTCGGTTCACCCTCCCTCTTTCTCTTCCTCTTTCTTCCTCTCCTTTACTCATTTTTCTTCTTTCCTTCTCTCAAAAAAAGAAAGAAATCAACTTGTTAACCTCTAGATCCAGGTCAGCAATGTCTCTCTCATTGCTTGATTTCCTTCCTTCCCTTCCCTCCCTCCCTCCCTTCCTCCTTCCCTTTCTCCCTTCCTTCCTTCCTTCATCCCTTCCTTCCTCCCTCCCTTCCTCCTTCCCTCCCTTCCTGCCTTCCTCCCTTCCTCCCCCCTCAAAAAATAAAAAAATAAAAAAATAAAATTAGCTTTTTGTTAGATGAGTTTGTCCAACTGTAGGCTAATGTGTTCTGAGTATGTTTAATGTAGAGAAGACAAAGGTATGATGCTCAGGAGGGTAGGTGGATCAAATGCAGTTTTAATACAATATTTTCAACTCGTGATGAGTTTATCAGGATATAACCATATGATAAGTCAAGGAAAGCATGTGTGCAGAGTTTAATACAGTTGCCTGATACAGGGTAAGTGCTTCAGACATTTCTTTAAAACTGGGATAAAGTTCTTTGGAAAGCCTAAATGAACTGGAGATATGGCCACATGTAATATGTTCAATGCAGCACCATTCTTTAATAAATTACAAGTTGGCTTAACTATTCTTTTTTTTAATCCAGGCAGAGTGTCACTCTGTCACTTAGGCTGGAGTGCAGTGTTGTGATCAGAGCCCACTGCAGCTTTGACCTCTCCAGGCTTAGATGATCCTTTACCTCAGCCCCCCGAATAGCTGGACTACAGGTGTGCACCACCACGCCCAGCTAATTTTGATATTTCTTGTATAGACTGGGTCTTGCTGTGTTACGCAGGTTGGTCTTGAACTCCTGAGCTCAAGCAGTCCTCCCACGTTGGCCTCCCAAAGCACTTGGATTACAGGCATGAACCACAGTGCCCAGCCGGATCTAACTAATGAAATATTGATTGGGGTGTGCTTGCTTCCCCTGAAGCCTGAGTCCTGATCTTTGTTCTGGACTCCAGGACTAAAGATATCATTGCTTAATCTTGTGAACAACTCTGGAAGATCCTTACACAGTGACTTCCTTTAGCCAAATCCTACGGTGAGACAAAAGATTGCCTAAAATGAATAAGTGTAACTGTCATCCAGATATGTTGGGATCCTAGAGAGAAATTCACAAGACAGTCTGGCTGGAGTTTTCAGTATGTACAACAGCAGGCTTCGTTAGGCCGTGGTATTATTGGTTAGGCCACCAATCATAATATTGATGGTTGTAATCTCTTGAGTATATAGAATTTTCCTTCTATGCTAAAGGCTTTATATGTGTATAATCTTTATAACACCCTGCAAAATCCATGTCCACTGCCATTTACTAAATAAGAAGATGGGGGTTGTATTAGTCCATTGTCACACTGGTATAAATACATAACTGAGACTGGGTATAAAGAAAAGAGCTTTAATTGGCTTATGGTTCTGTGGGCTGTACAGGCTTCTGCTTCTGGGAAGGCCTCAGGAAATTTACAATCATGGCAAAGGGTAAAAAGGAAGGAAGCAAGCCCATCTTCACAGGGCCAGCAGGAGAGAGGAGAGAGAGAGAAAGAGAGAAGGGAGAGGTTCTACATTCTTTCAAACAACCAGATCTTGTGAAAACTCTGTCATAAGAACAGCAAGGGGGTTGTCTGCCCCCATGATTCACCTCCCACCAGGCCCCTCCTCCAATACTGGGAACTGCAGTTTGATGTCAGATTTGGGTGGGAACACAGCCAAACCATATCAGGGCTTTAGAAAGGTGAAGCAATTTTCCCATAACAATAGAGAGAATACATTCCCGTAAGTAGGACTTGATCCAAATCAGAGACACACCCAAACTCATGTTCTTAACTTTTATGAGATTTCAGTACTTGGAGTCAGAAGACTTAGGTCTAAGTTTTAGTTGCTGGGAACTTACTCCCATCTTCTAACCTCTCAGAGCCTTGCTCATATCATGGACACAGAGAACGCCTTCTTCATAAAATTGTAAAGATTGAATGAACAAATGCACCTAAAGCATCTTTGTACATCACAGAGATTACGCAAGTATAAGGTGCCACGTTTCGCATTAACACCTGACCATAGATCATTTTCGGATTGTGTGAGGGATGGCGAATTTATACATTTGGTGACTTTTGATGAAAAGAATCAATATGCTGTCTCTTTAAAGAGGAATTAGTGGTTATAAGAACTGACAATCCATTTAGAGATTTGTTTTTCGCAATAGGACACAAAGAGACCATTTTCTTTCCATTTATAAGAATATGTGTGCGCTTAAGGGAGGACAGATTCCAACAAACGAGTTGTTTGCTGTGATTTGTATGCCCTGGGGATATAGAGAGCTGGGAATGCCGAAAAATTACAAATATGGAATAAAAAGGTCCAGGCAGAAGGATTTTTTACTGCCTGCTTTGGTTGTGTGGTTTGGAACAGGGACCTGCCTGGAGGGTGTGGGGTCTTCCTTGCTGAATCTCATGATTTTTGGAGGCTTGTTGGTGCTCCTTGTTGTGCCTGTTCCTTCTGCTCCTAGTCCTTAGGAACATAGCTGCTATCCTTAATTGAACTTTTGCACTGAGTGTGTGACAGTTAATCCACTGTAAGGTTTTTGATAGGGCAGCATGTCCCGACACTGCCCCCTGCACGTGACTGCCCCCACCTCCATCCCACCTGGGTGTTAATCCTATGGGATGGATTTTCTATGCCAGTCTCTTTTTAGAATAGCATTTGCTGATGTCCCTCTAAGAGTGCTTTGGGACATGTGCCCTGGTTTGTAAAACAAGGGCCCTCATGGAGGTGGAGGGAAGAAGTTTCAGGTCCCAGGAACTCCAGGGATACCGGCTGTAGGGCTAGAAGGATACCTGCCTCCTCATGCTCTTCCATTCTCACCCCACGAGCTCTGCTATGATTTTCTCTAAACCTGGACTTCCTTTCCTCCCTTTTTTGCATAGCTAACACCACATGTACTTCTGAACCCAGTTTCCTTATCCCGTCCACAAAAGGAAAACTTCTTTGACCTCACTGACGTGCTTAAGTACTGTATCACTTTATAAATTCATGTACTTTGATTTGTAGCTTGTATCATAATTTCAGTTCTACAACTTTTTGTGTAATGATTTATGATAATCTTCCCCCAAAAGGCTGTAAAGACTGGGCAGAGGAGGACCACATGTTGTTTTTCTTCCCATGCACCCTCAGCACATGTGTGGCTTGTATACAGTAGGCTTTTGACAGTGACTAAAAGGAAGAGTGAGTCAATGGATGGATGGATGGATGGAAGGATGATAGATGGATAGATGGAAGAATGAATGAATGAATGAATGGGTGACCCAGCTAGCCTGTCCAGACACTGGTTCTTTTTTTTTTTTTTTTTTTGAGATGGAGTTCGCTCTTGTTACCCAGGCTGCAGTGCAATGGCACAATCTCGGCTCACTGCAACATCTGCCTCCTGGGTTCAGGCAATTCTCCTGCCTCAGCCTCCTGAGTAGCTGGGATTATAGCACGCACCACCATGCCCAGCTAATTTTTTGTATTTTTAATAGAGACGGGGTTTCACCACGTTGAGCAGGATGGTCTCGATCTCTTGACCTCGTGATCCACCTGCCTCGGCCTCCCAAAGTGCTGGGATTGCAGGTGTCAGCCACTGTGCCCGGCCCCAGACACTGGTTCTTTAAGATAAGGTGAGATTCCTGAGATGTTAGTTGACTTGATGCACTCTATCACAACTTCCACTGTCCCTGATTGCTTGATGCCCTTAGAATACAAGCTCTCTCTGTCTTCCTTTCCCTCCTCCCCTTTGCAATCTGATTTTGTATTTTGCTCATTTTCCACCACAATACTTAAGCCAGGCCAGAATTATTTTCAGTGTGTGAAAGTTGCCTGCCTACTTCTCCCTTGCAGATTCTGCACAGGCTTTTCCTCCATCAACAATGTTTTATTCTGCCTCTTCAAATCTTGCATTTTCATAATCATTTTTAGACCTCTACCTGCCTGTCCCTTTTTCATGGACACCCTCCCTCCAGGAGTCCTCTAGGTTAGACAACTTTCCCCTGCAGTCCCCTTTTATAGCACCTTGCATTTCCCTTCAGAGCACTTCCCAAATTATAATGAAATACATGTTTCATTCGGACAATGGCCTGTGTCTTCCGCTGAGGGGACATAGCTACTTGAGGAAATGTCTTGGTTCTCAAAAAGTGTCCGGCTCCTAGTAGGTACTCCACAAGCAGTTATCAAATAAAATTGCAAAGCCCAGGCACTCTTTATGGTTCTACCTTAAAGACTTGAATGGGAGATCAAAGAAGAAAGAAGGCACACGTGTTCATATTTATTTCCCTCCTGTGGATGTGTGATGGCCCCTCCTTCTCCTTGAGCCACAGCCAGAGCCACTTTCTCCTAACCCCATATAGGTTAAGCTGAGTAGGCTACAAAGCCCAGGTAATAGTCGCAGAAGCACAAGGAATTCTGATTATGTCAAGAAACTGAAAACTTCAGGACTGGTTCCTGGCTGTCACCGGTCATGGCTGAATCTAAGGATTTACATGATTACTGTAGGGATTCCCCCTGTCCATGGCTTAGTTTGACTCCCTTCGGTGTCTTGGTTTTTATGGCTTCTTGCATATAGTCAGTGGTTGTGAGATCTGACAGGAAATGCCTGGTGGAGGAGCTGTAGTCCATGCAGGATCTGAATCCGACCTTAATTCTTAACTTTGTGTCTCAGAAGATCAGGTACTTGATTGGCAAGACTCTCATCACGTCTTGCTCACCTCTGGATGTCAGTCTGTCACAGTTTTCTTCGATATCTTCACTGTATGAAAAACCCAACTATAATATTACACTCAAGTATACATTTATAGGAGCGTACTTTTTATATAGTTTCTGTATAATTTTCCTACCCCATGTGTCTTAGGTCAGATTTCCTGGGGATAATACCATTCCTGAGATGTGTGCAAGCGGATGATTGAAGGAATGTTCTCAGGACAGTGCTGTGAGCGTGGTGGTGATGAGTCAGGCCGAGGAAGGTAGGGTTAGGGGAAACATAGCCTCAGCCTGATCTTGTAGGAAGATGTGGATTATTCATTGTACCAAGGATGATTTCACCCAGAGTCTTACTCCCATCCCCTTTCATCCGTCTGTCTTTGGCCACAAGGTGTCCCCCAGGAGCGGGTGGTAGCCAAGTTACCCACTACCTCCACCTTCACTTCAGTCACCTCTGGCTAAGGTGAATCATACCAGCCAAGTCCATCCACTCAGAGAAGGATTCAGGTTATCAGCAGTTAGCAGTCAACACCTACACCAGCTGGAAGATGGTTCATCAAGCCAGGGAGGATTGCTGAAGCACCAGCTTTAAAGAGTCACAGAATGGCAGGGCACAGTGGCTCATGCCTGTAATCCCATCACTTTGGGAGGCTGAGGAGGGCTGAACACCTGAGGGCAGGAGTTCAAACCAGCCTGGCCACCATGTTGAAACCCAACCTGTACTAAAAATACCAAAATTAGCCAGGTGTGGTGGCATGTGCCTGTAATCCCAGCTCCTCGGGAGGCTGGAGCAGGAGAATTGCTCGAACCCGGGAGGCAGAGGTTGCAGTGAACGAGGATCATGCCACTGTACTCCAGCCTGGACAACAAAGCAAGGCTCCGTCTCAAGAAAGGAAAAGAAAATAAGAGAAAAGAAAGGAAAAGGTAAAGAGTCTTAGAATGAGAACGAAATCTGAAATTAGAGGGATCGCTGTATAGAATGACCTCTACTTGTGTTTTCTGAGTAGTTCCAATTTCACCCAATCCATCTGTTTCCTTGTTCTTTAGCCTGAACCTCCTGCTTACCTCCCCTGATGGCCGTACAGGGAACAGCGTTTTATTAAGGAGATCTCTATGTCTAAGGAAGTTTTCCTATTGAAAGGGTTGACAGAGGAGTCAAACCACCACACCTTTAGATGCACAAGTAGTGAAATCAACCTGCACTTTCCATCTTCATGCACCTCCATTTATCCATCTCTTTTGGGATCCAGGGTCATGGCGTCTGAACTCTGCCTCCAGTGAGGGCCAGTACAGTCCCTGGATTCTCGATTACCACCTCCCATTTCAGTTTACACATTAGGCAGTTTGGGGGACCACGCCAGGGTTTCATGTACCCCTGTTGAGACATGAAGGATAGCAAATTGAATTCTCCCTTGTAATTCTCAGGAAGGCAAGTCACTCTTCTCTCCTGATTCAAATGATCGGATTGCTGCTGCAGACTCATCCAGGATTCCTCTGCCTTATTGTTTTTCATTCCGCCTACTTGCACGATCCTCGCTTTTTACCCTTCTTGCTATCCCCTGCAGCCTTCATGTCTGTGCACACATAAATAAGACCATATGCACACGTGTGAGAATATATAGCTATCATGGTACTGTGTGCGCATGTGTACGTGCTGAGGAAATGTAATGGGCTGTGGTTGGGTGTTTGTAGGTGTATAATAAGTTTGCCGCAGACTAGGGGGAAAAATGGAGCCATTTGTTGATTCAAACCAATTTTTTTTCCCTTGAGTTAGTACCCAATCTGTAGCTAAGAACTGCTGACTGCAGCATATTTCCAAGTGCAGATTTTTTTTTTCCCTGACAGCCAAGACCTAACTTCTTGCCTGATCTATGTAGATGCATTGTTCAAATTACAAAGCTTAGGTGACAGAATTGCTCTATTTTCTGGGAGCCCCCAGCACACCTGTCATCAGATAGAAGCGAGAATGCAGAAGTCATCACTTTACTTAGAAACTCAGCAGATGATTGAAATTATTTCTTACGACTAATTCCCCTTTTAGTGGAGATAAGCCGCTTTGTTCAGCTGTAAATGAAACATTAGAGCTTTAACTGTGGAGCCAGAAGTATTGGGGAAGCTAAGATTTTATCTGCAGTAAGAACATTTTGGGCAATAAATTGTTTTGTTGGACAGAATACTAAATCTCTTGAGTTACAAAGAAGCAGAGCTCATTAAGGGGAATGCTTAAAGCAGAAAAAAAAAAGGCGAGACAAAAGCTTATTACCTTTGTTGTGGGGATTGAGGGGGTGTTTGCAGGTTCTCATGTATATGTAGCATGGAAGAATTATGCAGTACAGTTATTAAATAGATGTGTCTATAGACTTGCAAACGCTCTATGAATATGTCCAAGGGACAAATACATTTCTGAAATATCAATAGCAATCTGCAATAAGTTATGAATTTTGTAGTACATATTTATCCTCAAAGACTGGGTTTTTGTTTCCTGTGGGTGAAATTTTCCCGTCTCTTTGCCACATCCTTCAGATTAATCGGCTGGCATGGTTACATAAATGTTTGTAATAGAGAAGAGTAAGTGCCAGGGTTATCCAAAATATTGTCGCAAAATACACACCTAAATTAAGATAATTATGTGTTGGGAGCATCCATCAGCAGGGCTTGGCAGGGAGGGGAGCTTTCTCATGATGGAGAGGACGCTGTTGCTGGGACACTGAATTCATGAATGGTGGGTTCTGGATTCCCCAGGGTGCTCTCTGCTTGTACGTGTCAGGGGAGGGGCACAGGGGCTGCTCTTTTCCCAGTAACCAGGGTGGAAGGAGGACGAGAGGAAGAAGACAGTGCCTTCTCTTCCTTGGAGTTAGCAAGGAAGAGAGTTAGCAACCCTCCTCTGTGCCTCCAAGAGCAAGGCTGTGGCAGTCCAACTGTCTATCTGTCTTTATCGGATGCTCCTTTTAGCCTTCGGGAAGAAGGCGACCCTCACAAACTGTTGCACATGAGCAACAGTGTAAAGAGGCGTACCCCAGTTGCAAGTGGATTCGAATCTAAAGAGAGCAGTTTCAGAGCTATGCATTTTCTTCTTTTTTTCTCCCTGGATGACTCAGGGCATCTTTTCACAGACTCCCACCCTGAAGGTTTTTGTTGCCATTTCTGCCCTTCCCTAGATATCCCGATTCATAAGTGGATGCTCAGGACACACGCACTCAGAGCAGCTTAATACTCTGCATACCTCAGGTGCTGAGTTCTCATTCTGGACTTACCATTGCTTTAAGCTCAGTTTGTCCCCTTCCTTGATTCTTTCTATGAAAATAAAGGCAACGCTTCTCAAAACATAGCAGGTGAACTAGGTGCGGTGGCTCACACCTGTAATCCCAGCACTTTGGGAGGTTGAGGTGGGTGGATCGCTTGAAGTCAGTAGTTTGAGACCAGCCTGGCCAACGTGGTGAAACTCCATCTCTACTAAAAATACAAAATACTAGCCAGGCACGTGGTATGTGCCTGTAATCCCAGCTACTGGTGGCTGAGGCATGAGAATTGCTTAAGCCCGGGAGGCAGAGGCTGCAGTGAGTGGAGAAGACGCCACTGCACTCCAGCCTGGGCTACAGAGCTAGACTGTGTCTCAAAAAAAAAAAATAGCAGGAATGTAGCAGTGGATAAATAAAGTTTTAGAAACCACCTAGCCTATACATTGATAGGAGCTTTAGGAGAACGTGTGGTCTGACTTGCTTAAAGAAAACTCAGCACATGAAAAATGAAGATTAATTTTTTCAGTACGTGAACGATTATAATTTCTTTAAAAATGCACTGAATTATAAGATCTTTCACCACAATATTACTCTCTTTATCTGTCTCTGGTGCTGAGTGTCGTCACAGGAAAAGACTTTGAACTGAAGACTGTAGTAAGATAGAATTGTATGTATTGTGTTTAAATCCGGTATGTATTTAAAATGTGATTCAAAACTGAAGATATTTAACATGATAATCACTTTGCAAGTGACTTTTCAGGAACACTTATCTGCAGACTATGGGACACCACTCTATGAACATTGACTTAAAGGAACACCAGCTCTCCAGTTGAGTTAATTTCTTACAATTGTCACATAGGGAGCATAGTAAGTCTTCCTGAGATGATTAGAAACATAGATCCACATAAAAATGAATAGAACCCACTGGTGATGGAGGGTCTCAGAGCCTGCAGATTTTTCTGAACTTTGAAGTTAGTACCAACGAATGAGAAGTCAATGGAAGGAGGCTAAAATCAATACTTCTCAATGTAGCATCACAAGAATTGAGACTCTGAAGAACTATATGACACGTGATTCAAAAGACCAGTGATATGTACATAGGAAGACTGTCCTAGCACCCTGGGATGATTTTGACATGTATATTCTCTCTTAGTTTGGGCCCTTTTAGTTTAAGTAATAGATTTACGGTGGTGTGATCACAGGTGTTAAAGAGTTGTGGGTTCAAGTCCTGTCCACCTCCCAAGCTGTGTGACTCTGGATAAACCTCTTAGTCTACTTGAACCTTAGTTTTCTCCTCTGTAAAACAGATGAAACTACCCAAATTTTTAGGGCCTACTTGGCTCTTAAATTTCTCAGCTCAATGAACAATACAGGCTTTATTTTAGAAACCACCAAGCCAGCTAAGCTTCTTCCCTTACGGTCTTTAGTGGATTCAGCCATATCCTCAGAGCAACTGTTTGCTGGTTTAACCTCCCCCAGTTGCTCTGTTTCCTTGGTTGTTTGTGAGTAACTGATAAAGAATTCACAACCCTAGGATTCCACATGGAAGAAGGAAATGCCTTTTTTGGACCCATTTCAAAAAAGCAGTGGTGGAAGATGCCTCAGATGCTCACACTTAAAGCATGCGTATCACTGCCAGGCAACTTATCACAGTGGCAGGAGCATAGGGTTGAATCTTCTGTTTTTCTTTTCCCCTGGGTGACATTTACAGGATGCTTAAGTTTGCTGCTCCTCAGTTTCTTCATCTGTAAGATGGGGACAGAGAACTATCTCAGGGTTACAGAAAATTTGAAGATGATGATGAAGATAAAATGTTTCATTAATGTCTACAGTGGTAAAGAATCTCAGTATATGGTGGCTGTAATTTTTATATTAATTTGGTGACAGGCATCAATGGTTCAATTATCTGGAGAACCCAGAAAACAGATCTTGCAAATTCAGTGGCTTACCCAGATGATGGCTCTTTGATCCCCAATCTGACAAATGCCACCTTCAACCTTGCTATCACTTCTAGGCAAGAAATTCTTTTTTCTCTCAGGAAACTGTCAGAGAGGCAATTTTGAACTTGAAGTTTACTGATATGATTGACTATAACCAGGTGACTTCTGTGGTCAGGGGCATGTGCTGAATCTGACTACAGGCTGACTACAAGTCCATGCTCTAGCCTCATGTGGCTGGGGGCCAGATGTTTTTATTGTGGGGTTAGACTCCTTGGAGGAAATAATTCTGCGATGACCCTTTTCAAATGTAATCCTTGTACTAAAGTGGTCTAGAGGACTCCCTGTTTATTCCTAGGGCTACTGTAACAAATGCCTACAAACGTGGGTAGCTTTATAACAATAGAAATTAACTCTCTTACAGTTGGGAGGCCAAAAGTTTGATGTCAAGGTGTCAATGGAAACAAAAGACACCAGGGACTGCTAGAGGGACAAGTGTTGAGTCCCTGTTGGGTACTCTGCTCACTTTGTACCTCAAACCGCAGCATCACGAGTCACAAAGCTGCATGTGTACCCGCTAAACCCAAAATAAAAGCTGAAATTATATTTTCAAAAAGCACTGTCAGCAGATTGGCTCCTTACAGAGACTTTGAGGGCAAATCCATGCCATGGCTCTCTGTTAGCCTCTGGTGGTGTCTGGCAATACCTGGCATTTCTGGACTTGTAGATGCATCTCTTCCATTTCTGCCTCCATCTTCACATGGCGTTCTCCTCTGGGTCTTCTGTTCTGGTTTTCTTCTAACACTTTGTCAATGGATGTAGGGCTCACTTGAGTTCAGGATGACCCCATATCAAGATCTTTAACTTGATTACATCTGCAAAGACCCTCTTCCAAAATAAGGTCATAGTCACAGGCATGAGAGGTTAAGAATCAGACATATCTTTTGTGAGGACACAGTTCAAGCCACTGCCATTTTATTGTCACCTATCCTTTCCTGAAGAAAGTTCTAAGTTCAATTTAACTTAGACCATCCAACAACAAAAAGTTAACATTTTCTGTGGACGATTACTGTGTACCAGATATTGTGCTAATTGACAATGGGCATTATATTTTAAAGTTTTGTCTTAACAATCCTATGAGGCAGGGATTATGGTCTTTCATGATTTATTGATGAGAAAATTGAGCCTCAGGAGGAAAAGACCATTTTTCTTAGTCACTTAACTAAGAAGGTGGCACAGTTCGTTTCCTAATCCAGATTTTTCCACTTCTATTGTTTATACTTTGAACCATCATGCTAGAAGTTCTCAAATTTTGTCATGCATAAGAATCTCCTGGGGTTGTTAAAATTACACCTTCCCCCAAGCTCCCATCTCCACAGAGATTCTGATTCTGTAGGTAGGGGGGAGGGGCAAGAATATGCATTTAAAAAACTGCATTATGTAATCCTGCCCCCTCTCTCCTCCCACTGAACCCATCTTTAAGGGAATTGCAACCTCAGCATAGGTTCTAGCAGACATATTCAGATCATCCCCAAAGACAGAAATCCTCAAAAGTAAAAAAACACTTAAAAGAAAGCCCAAGTTGCTTTTCTCAATTTAATTTTATAGCGAAAGCTACCTTGGCCCACAGCTTTCCCCGTCCTGGTCCCTTCCAAACATATCCCTTTCCTGATTGTTCAGGAACACATTTTGTATTGTCATTCAATTTGCAAGAAGAAATTTGGAAATCGGTGGTATTGCTCCTAACCCCTTCCTAAATTTGAGTCTGCTCATTCTTCAACCATTTTGAGGTTTCCACTTGGATGATGTCCACAAAGCTAGGAGAGAAAAAATTCTTCTGCAAAGCTCAGTGGATGAACCACCAGTCTGCAATAATCCAGTCAATTAAAAATGGATTTCAGCTAGGCACAGTGGCTCATGCCTGTAATCCCAGCACTTTGAGAGGCTGAGGCGAGTCTATCATGACATCAGGAGCTCGACACCAGGCTGGCCAACATGGTGAAACCCTGTATCTACTAAAAATACAAAAATCAGCTAGGCATTGTAGTAGGTACCTGTAATCCCAGCTACTTGGGAGACTGAGGCAAGAAAATTGCTTGAACCCAGGAGGTGGAGGTTGCAGTGAGCTGAGATTATGCCACTGCACTCCAGCCTGGGTGACAGAGTGAGACTCCATCTCAAAAAAAAATAAAAAGGGGGAAAGGAAGAAAGAAAAGGAAAAGGAAAGGAGGGAGGGAGGGAAGGAAGGAAGGAGGGAGGGAGGAAGAAGGGAGGACAGAGAAAAAAGAGAGATGAAGGAAATATGTAAAATACATGTAAATAAAGGAGCATTCTCCCACATTTAAAAAAAATGGATTTCTGTTCCCAGCAGCACGGTGGTGATGTTAGGGAGTCAGTGTCCACAGTGCTGTTGGTGTACTTGCCCATTAAGTGATATTTAGGGAATCTTCTGCCATAGCAGAAAGGAGTGAAGATGATGATCTTTGCCTGTGAAAAAGCAAAATTAAAGTATCACACATCACCACTGCATTTTATTTCTAATATGTTACCCTGCCAACCCTGGAGCCATGCGTGAAACCCAGGAATGTGAAGGGACAAGTATGAAATCTTGCCCGATGCAGCTGATTCAAGAAGGTTTATCCAGCATACAGTCCCAAGACATCCAGAAGAATTTCCCTGAAGAGAGGGAACACGTAATGGAATTAGAAAATCCAGAAGAGCTAAGCTGCCTGATGAAGCTATTTTTAAAAATTGTATCTACTTTGCATTTATTTTTAATCGCACAGAAGTTGGCGTAAAACCATTCTCTCTGTGAAATAAGTCAGACTACATGTAACTGTGCAAAAATATAGAGAGAGAAAGGTGAAGATTTTCACATTTTAAATAGTGTCTGAATTGCATTGCATCTTTCAAGGAGGTAACGTTTGTTGACTATTTAGCAGTTGTTCCGACTTTGATAAACTTTCAACCTTAACATAAAATAATGATAGGTGTTTTCGGAAGCCATAGATGGGATGGATGGATTGATAGCTAGGTGGCCAAATATACTGATAGACAGGCAAGCAGATTAGGTAGTAAAAATAACAACAACAACAACAAAAATATAGAAACATAGTTTGCAATGAAAACATCTGGGCAGGGGTAATTTTAATCTGCGTTGTTTATGCTTACCGTCATTCTGGCAGTTGGTACATTCACTGATTAGCTTCTTTGGACCCACTTTTCATTATCTGTAAAGTAGGAGAAAACTGTATCTTTGTTGCTTGCCTCCAGAATTGAGGATGACAGTGAGGTAATGATGAAATATATTTGAAATGCTATGGATTCAGCAGACATATTGGCACAACTCAGGAGATGCCACAGGCCCAGCTTCTTGAAGATGTTGTAGCCCACCACAGGAGGCCAGAAGAGTTTCTAAATTGCGTAAAGGAAACTGGATTGTCCTGTAAAAATGGCTCTGGAGAAATTTTATACCCAGACTCATGTCATCTCTCAGTGAGGTTAAACCTCAAAAAGAAAAATATCATGTGTTAATAATACATCAAGCATGCAGCAGGTAGATGTTCTTTTCCTTCCCTTTAAAAAAGCTATTTTTATTTTATTTTCATTTTGAAAGTATATTTTAATGATGCAGAGTGTCAGGTTCCACATGGTCAGACTGTATCGTAAAGTAATGATTTGGTTAAAATATAGAATGGATTTTTGCCCAATAGAAAAATACATATGTTATATTTTAAAACTTGAGCTGTGATGAGCAACTCTTTGAAAATATGTTTAAAAACTCACTGAGTCTTGTCTGAAGACTCACCTGTAAGGGAGGATCAGCTAAGTTATTCGGTCCCAGACATTGTTAAGTGCCCTCAAAGTGGTGGTTAATAATTTCCTTTTGAAGTGAAAAGTAGTAAGTATGTTTCTGAACTCCGTTATCAATCTTTAATAATTTCAGATTAAGGCATTGTATCTTCATACAAAGGAATATCATCTTTAAAACGTGGTCTTAAATAAAATTTCACAAATAATAATCTCCCATCGTCTTGCATTTGAGAATTTCTTCCAAGATATCGGAGAAAATACAGACTCCTCGCTGCTCTTAGGAGGTCATTGTTGGCAACAGACTTCAAAGTACGTGAACTTCGGTAGTGGAAAGATTGTTAGTCCTTGGTTTCCAGATCTGTATGTATAATTCGAATATGAGTGGCTTTCAATGCTAAGTATATGAGACGCCCCCCTGTTAATTATGCTATTTCAGATGAGCCTACTTGGACAGCCACTGGCACATAATATGGTAAAGATTTTATATAACGTGACTTTGAGAGGAAGGGTACCCCTCTCCTTAATCCCATCGGATAGGATGGTGGAACTTCCACAGCAGGGATAGCTTAACTCTAGAAAGAGTTATTTATCCGAGGGAACCTGTAAGAGGGATGTCACCTAACTTTTTCAGTCCTAGACATTGCTACCTAAAATACAAACTGTAATCTATAGAACTAGGAAGGCTTGGAGGCAATTCTAGAAACATTCCAGAAAATTTGCCATTTCTCCTCCTCCAATCTGATTTTGAAGGAGGAGGTGAACCTGGAACTTCTCATCCATGATGCAGTTGATAAATAAAATGGGGCTTGATTTCTCTTGGACTATCTGACCTTTTTATTCCCCCCACCCTTGGTCTATGCAGGTATAATTAGCAAATAGAAATATATACATTTAAGGTATACCACTTGATAAATAAAATGGAGCTTGATTTCTCTTGGACTATCTGATCACTTCTTTTTATTCCCCCCACCCTTGCTCTATGGGGGTATAATTAGCAAATAGAAATTATATACATTTAAGGTATACCACTTGATATTTTGATATATGTATACATTATGCAGTGACCACCCCTCTGAATCCAATGAATGCACATGTCAGCTCACTTTTTGGGGGGTGGGATCACTTAGAATCTACTCTCTCAGCAAACTTCAAGTGTATTATACAGTATCGTTAATTGTAGTCACCATGCTGTAGAGTAGACCTCTAGAATTCATTCATCTGGGATAACTGAAGTTTTATGGTATTTGACTAACCTCTCTCCATTCCTACCTCCCCTCAGATTCTGGCAATCACTGTTCTGCCATCTATTTCCATGAGTTTGACTGTTTTAGATCTTGCATATAAGCGAGAATAAACAGCATTTGTCTTTCTGTGTCTTACCTGTTTCTCTTAGCATAATGTCCTCCAGATTCACCCATGTTATTGCAAATGACAGGATTTCCCTTTTCTTTTCTTTCTTTTTTTTTTTTTGAGATGGAGTTTCACTCTTTTTGCCCAGGCTGGAGTACAATGGCGCGATCTCAGCTCACTGCAACCTCTGCCTCCCAAGTTCAGCCAATTCTCCTGCCTCCACCTTCCGAATAGGTGGGATTGCAGGCACCTGCCGCCACCCCTCCGTGCTAATTTTGTATTTTTAGTAGAGACAGGGTTTCACCATGTTGACCAGGCTGGTCTTGAACTCCTGACCTCAGGTGATCCACCTGCCTTGGCCTCCCAAAGTGCTGGGATTACAGAAATAAGCCACCATGACCGGCCCTCCTTCTTTTTTCTAACAGATGAAACTACATACATATATATACGTATATACATATGTATGTATACACATATATACATATATACATAAATACATATGTATGTATACACATATATACATGTATGTATGTAGTTTCATCTATTAAAAAAGATATATATATATTTTTAAACTATATTTTAATATATATAAACCCTTTCTTATTCATTCATCTGTCAATGAAAGCTTAGGTTGTTTACTGTGAATAATGCTGCAATAAATATGGGAGTGCGGATCCTGATTTATTTTATTTTATTTTATTTTATTTTTTGAGATGGAGTCTCACTCTGTCACCCAGGCTGGAGTGCAGTGACGTAATCTCAGCTCACTGCTACCTTTGCCTCCCAGATTCAAGTGATTCTTCTGCTTCAGTCTCCCGAGTAGCTGGGATTACAGATGTAAGCCACCACACCCGGCTCATTTTTCTGTTTTCAGTAGAGACAGGGTTTCACCATGTTGGCCAGGCTGGTCTCCAACTTCTAACCTCAGGCGATCCACCCCCCGCAGCCTCCCAAAGTGCTGGGATTATAGGCGTGAGCCACCATGCCCAGCTGAGATAGAAATTTGTTTAATGTTACCTTGTAGGTCACTGACCTATCAGGGACAGGCCTCCAAACTTCTGACATCCAGTGATAGCTTCTTAGAGGTGAATGATGACAGCTCCTGCTAACAGTTTCTGGCAGGTGCTGAGTGAAGCACTTGGCATGAATGACCTCCATAGATAGGTGCTATTATCATTTCTGCTTTACAGTTGAAGAAGTGAAGGCTTAAAGAAGGTAAATAATTTGCACATGAGGGACCAGGACTTAAACCTCAGAAGAGAGCCTGTCTCCCAGTCATGCTGTGCGGCCAGCCTTGGAAATAGGTAGCATGTCTGTGGTTATTAAAAGAATGCTTTTCCAGAAAAAAAAGAAAAACAAACGAATGTACTTTTTAATTATGTGATTCCTTACTATCACGTCTTTATCAGGTAGAATGCACAGTAGGTTATCATTTCCTTTTCACTGATGCAGAAACAGATGTGGGCTTTCCTGGAAGGTGACATGAATTGAACTGGGTGGGTGGGGGGTGCCATTCAGGTTGGTGTTCCTGGGTCAGTTGATTTTATTTCTAGTCAGTAGATATGTGGGTGTAGGTCCTCATTTCTCATGGCTACTCCCTCTAATAGAGATGATTTTACTCCACAGCAGGAAAGATGCCTGCTATGCTGCAAAGGGTGTGATTTTGGATACGGTAATAATGTGTAAGTGTGTGTTTTCAAAGGTGGGCAGTGCATGCTTGCTAGGTTCCAGGGTGATCCTTGAGAGCCTTCTGGGCACATCCTGGAGAAAAATCTCCAGTGAGACTGTAGTTGCAATTTATTTCCTCATTCTAGCAAGAAAGCTCTTGACGATACAGCAGTGTTTGTTTTCTGCTTGGTAAAGTAGAAAGGAAAACAGCAGAAATTAGCACAGCACAGTGTTGACGCCAGCCCAGAGGCAGGGCCTCTCCTGGTACCCTCCCCTGCTGCAAACCTTTGCCGCTGGAAAGCCTTCAGCTGCTATGAGATTAGCAGATGGAGCAGTTCACGCCAAGGCGCTGTGCAGTTTTTTCCCTGTTCCACCAGGTGTTGCCAGAGAACATTGAGCAGAGCTAAGCTCTGGGCGAAGTGTGTTCCCAGCTGCTCTGGAACACTCGGGCTGTTCTGAAGGCAGCAATTAAATGAGTTTTGCTGAGTGGAGCAACCCTCTTCCTTGCACATTTAAATATGCCCCTTGTGTGTGCCTCATGCCTCACATTTCAAATCCACACATTTTTGATGTGCATTTGGATCTGCTCGCACATCATCATATTGGAAGAAGCAGAGCAGGCAAGGCTGTGGGGATCCAGGCTCCAGCTCAGGTCCCTGCCGCGCCTGTGGTCAGCCTTCCCTGTTACTGGAACGTGGATGGTAAGCTTGGATGACACAGAAGGGATTCTCAATACTAGGCTTCATGGCTGTTAAGTAAAGGCAGTTCCTTCTAACACCTGTTTTCCTCCCACTCTTCCATGTCTGGAGTTTTGACATCACAGTCCTACGTCAGTGATTCTCAGCCAGGTGTGACTCTGTGTCCCCCGCTGCGTTTGGCCATCACCAAGATAACATCCCCATCAAGGATTAGAAAAGAGGCGCCATATCCCATGGGCCTACTGTGTGCCAAGTACCTCGTTCATATGGTTTCTGATCTTTACAGAAATAATGTTGAGTGGGATTCCTGCACTGCGTTATAGAAGAGGAAATCAAGGGCCAGAGCACTTGCTTTTCTTGCTCAGAGTCACCTGGCTACTACGTATGGGAACCTTGTTTTCATCTAGTCCCTTCCTTTCACTGTCTCACCCCATGGCCCAGAGGGTGGAGGGATGTGGGTTTCTGAAAGAAAACCTACTTTTGAGTCTTGCTTTTGAGTTGACAGTAAATTAGAGAGTGACACAAAAACACTTAGAGGGAAAAACTATTAAAAATACAAGCTTGGGCCAGGCGCGGTGGCTCAAGCCTGTAATCCCAGCACTTTGGGAGGCCGAGGCGGGTGGATCACGAGGTCAAGAGATCGAGACCATCCTGGTCAACATGGTGAAACCCCGTCTCTACTAAAAATACAAAAAATTAGCTGGGCACAGTGGCGCGTGCCTGTAATCCCAGATACTCGGGAGGCTGAGGCAGGAGAATTGCCTGAACCCAGGAGGCGGAGGTTGCGGTGAGCCGAGATCGCGCCATTGCACTTCAGCCTGGGTGACAAGAGTGAAACTCTGTCTCAAAAAATAAATAAATAAAAATAAAAGCTTTCAGAATCCAGAGTTGTTCTGCGTTTAAAACTCCCTGCCTTCCACGTGACCATGAAACCACAGAGCAGATTGTTACCTGACACCCACTGGGTCCCTTTCCAATTACCGCTGTGACAAATTACTATGAGCTCCGTGGCTTAAAACAACACAGAGTTACTGTCTTAGAGTTTCAGAGGCAAAAAGGCTGAAGGAGGTCTTCCTGTACTAAACTCAAGGTGTCTGCAGGGCAGTTTCTTCTGGAAGTCTACTGGAAAGTTCATTTCCTTGCGTTTTCTAGTTTCTAGAGGCCACCTGCATTCCTTGGCTCATGGCCCCTTCCTTCATCTTCAGCACTGTCAGTGTAGCATTTTCAAATCTCTCTCTGTCTCTACTTCTACATTCATATGTCCTGTAGTCTCGTAGGGACCCAAGTGAGCACACTGACCCACCCTGATAATCTGAGATAATCTCCCATCTCAAGATCCTGGTTTTTATTTATTTTTTTATTTTCATAGGTTTTGGGGGGGAACAGGTGGCATTTGGTTACATGAATAACTTCTTTAATGGTGATTTGTGCGATTTTGGTGAGCCCATGACACGAGCAGTATGCACTGAACCTGATCTGTAGTCTTTTAATCACATCCATAAACTCCCTTTTGCCAGGTAAAGTAGGGATTAGGACATGAGCATCTTTGGGAGAAGGATGTTATTCTGGCACATATTTTATAGCTGCCACTGCTAGAGATAATGGAAATAAAGTGGGTATGTGTCTGTGTGTGTGTGTGTGTGTGTGTGTGTGTGTGTGTGTGTGTGTGTGTTGCAGAGAAGAATGGCACACACAAAAAAGAAATCATGATACCAATTACTCTCAGACAGGTATGACTGTCATCAGTCATATGCATCTTTGTATCCTCAGAGGCTGCTGTGGTGCCTCCTAAGTGGCATGGTAGGGGCACAGTTTGTATTTCATGTATTAGCTTTTGTAGGAAATGTAAGAGCCGTGTTCAGTAAAAATCCAGAAGAACAACTGCATATTATAGCAACCCAAATATGTAGCATACCTATTATATTAATTGCTGTTAAGATTCATCTTAATATAATGCTGAATTCTGCATCTTGATATGCAGAATAACAGCTAGAGACTGCAAGTTTTCAGAGTACCTTCTGCATCTTCATAGATTCAGTCTCTTCAGCTACACTCTAGTGTTGTACAGGTTTTTATATTTCACTGGGGGTAGGAAAACCATGGCCCTCAGACGAAATCTGGCCTGTGGGCTGTTTTCCTAGACAGAATGTTACGGGAACACAGCCATGCACATTTGTTTACCAATCATGGATGGCTGCTTTTGAGCCACAATGGTGGAATTGAATAATTGCAATGAATGTATGGCCCACAATGCATAAAATATTTATTTCCTGGCTCTTTACAGAGAAAAAAAAAACTTTGGTTACCCAGTTGGATGCTGGCAAGCTCCCTTAGTGAGGACATAGAAAGTTTGATTAACCAGAACACAACATTCTCACAACATTGGGGTCAGAACATCCACATTCTTTGAATTACAGTATTTCTAACATCCTCCTATTAAACGTCTTACCGCAAGTAATAAAAGTCTCAAGTTAATTGAGACTGGCACTCACATGGTTTAGATTTTTTTTCCCCAGCTATGTTTAGTGAGATAAATTGTGCTTCACTGCAGTGACTTGTAGATGACAATACAGCAGAGGAAATTTTAATAGAGTGACTGTATTCATTTTGAAATAAAAAAAAAGTTAAACTGTGTCAGAGCACAGTAAACGATTCAAAACTGTCACTGCACAGAGATGAATGGGAGAAACTGTGTGTCTCCAGAAATTTTCCGTAAATATCCTTAAATCATAACGTCTGCTTGATCTGCTGAGAGGTCTAATTTCTGACACTCTTCATCTCTCCTGACTGCCCATCGATTGCCTGAGTATTGCGATTGCTATTCCTGATAACTGAGTTGATAATCTAATTTAATAAGACTTTATCTTGGTCTAAATGAGCAATCAAGGCTGCTATCTCCTAGAGCACGTGTCTCCACCATTGACATTTTGGGCCGATAGTGTAATTTTTTGTTGTAAGTGGACAACCCCATGCATTGTAGGATATTGAACAGCATCACTGGCCCCTATCTGCTTTATGCCAGTAGCATCCCCTCCATCCTCATTGTGTTGTAACTACTGAAAATATCTCCAGATATTGCCATCTTCCTTCAGGCCTGGCGGGGCGGGGGCGGTGGACATAGTCCCCAGATGAGAGCCGTTGTTTTACAGACACGGTGTTGGAAGTGTTTGGCACCTTTCATGGAAACCATTGCCTGTTGTTATCCCACATGAACTTTTGTTTCTTTTCCTTTGCATCCCCACCCGTCTCTTCTTCCCCTCCTTTCTCCTGGGCTGGGCTTTTCTTTGTGTCTAAATGCACTGCAAAGACGAGATTGCCTTAAAGTCCTCCAGCTTTGCCTGATAACCCTGAGCCACGCTGTCTCTCTAAGCCAGATCAGCAGAATCCGGCCTGTGATCAGGTTCCGGGAGCTGGAGGACCTCTCCATCTCAGGCTGCTGTGATCAGAGAGTCTGGAGAATGAGAGTCTCTCTGATGTGGTCTTATCAGGCTGAGCCTAATGTCAACCCTGTTAGAGAAGCTTTGTCCGATCTGCCTGTAGCTTTGTTCTGAACCGTTCAGTAACAGTTCACTGGAGCAGAAAGAGGCCTGTGAATTGATATTATAAACCCGCACGCCTGTTTTATTCATTGTGGAGGCAACAGAATATAACACAAGTATTTATTTTTAGTGGCTGGAGAGTGACATTTCTTTCCCTGTCCCCACTGTCACAGAATGCAGAAAACAGCACAGGGCTCCCAAACACAATTCCATTAGAAAGCTGTTGGCCAATTGCTTCTGGTTTCCATTATTTTGAACTATCCTAAGCAGTGTATGTCCGTGCACTGAATATGTATGTGTGTGCAATACATATTATGTTCGTTTGGATGGTCTCAATAAGGAGTCGCATGCCATCAGATGTAATCCAATCACTGTGGGCCAGACCTTCTGTCCCTGGCTGTTCCCTTAAACCCGCCACCACCTTGATTTCATTGAAAGTTAGATTTTCTAGGAAAATTCATGAAACTCCATCCTATTTCATTCATTCCTTGCTCCTGGGCATTCCTTGCTGAAGGTCAGGAGCTGTGAAATTTCTCTTTAGTCCCATTGCTTTGATATGGCGGAGGCTGGGCAATGGAGAAAATGAAGTGTGGAAAAACGGTGTTACGGCAATGTCTTAAATGAGGGGAGGGGTCTGCCCAGGGAGGCTGGATAAAACTGCAGGATGTACCGCATGTGGTCTGAGCTGAGGTTTCTCTAACAGTGAGACCAGGAAGTGGACCAGGGGCACAGCTGGATGGCTGCAATGCCAGGGTCCCTTCCGTTGCAGTTAGAGCTGCGTCTTGCCTTGGCATCTTCAATGATGATGACGGTGACGATAGTAGTAGGTTGGATCATAGGAAATTGCTGGCATTTGATAATTGTTAACCTACGTAAATGTCACTTTCCTACAGTGCAACTTAATAATTGTACACATCATAGCTCATCTGCGCTGGGTGACTGCTACGGTCCAGGTACAGCGCTATCAGCACTGAATAAATACTGGCTCCTTAGACCAACATGACCCCAGATGCGATTACAGACACTATTACTGCTCTCACTTGGCGAATGAGGATGCTGAGCTGTGGGAGTAACTTGCCAAATGCCACTAAATGGCAAAACTGGGGTTAAAACCCGGGACATTAAGCCTTTATTCTCTTCTGTTAACCCCTAACCTCCTCTCTTGGTTGGAAAACAGTTTCCGAGAGATGCGCCTACTTCCCACAGAGGGTCCTGCATTTTCATCGGGCTTCAGGATCATGAGTTTTCATGTGTGTGTGTGTGTGCGCGCGTGTGAGTGTGTATGTGCGTGCAATCCCCTAATTGTGGGGAATACTAATAAGTCCCAGTGATCTACCCTCCACCTAGTAATCAATTTCAATTCTTTTTTTTTTTTGAGATAGAGTCTCACTCTATTGCCAAGGTTTGAGTGCAGTGGTGTGATCTCGGCTCCCTGCAACCTCTCTCTCCCAAGTTTAAACAGTTCTCATGCCTCAGCATCCTGGGTAGCTGGGACTACAGTCATGAGCCACCATGCCTGGACAATTTTTGTCTTTTTAGTAGAGATGGAGTTTCTCCAGGTTTGCCAGACTTGTCTTGAACTCCTGACCTCGGTGATGTGCTGGCCTCAGCATCCCAAAGTGTTGGGATTACAGGTGTGAGCCACCACACTCAGCCAATGAATTTGAATTCTAAGAATGGCTGACAGAGAACTTTGTCTTGAAGGTTGTGTGTTAGGGAAGAGCCATCAGGTCTCATCATCATCAGTTTAGCCACAATTCCACATTGGATTCCCTGACAGTATATGGAATTTCAGTTCTACAGTCTTCCTTCTCTAAATTTCACCCCATCTTTTAGAGAGGAGACCAGGCCCTCTTAGCAAAAATGCTGAACACATGAAAATGGGAAGTACTGTTTAAAAATGGAATAACTCTTTTCTTCCCCAAAATCTATAACCCTAGTCTAACCATAAAATCTATAACCCCAGTCTAACCATAAAAACATCAGACAACTTCTAATTGAGGAACAGTGTGCAGAGGATCTGACTGTCATGGTGATCAGAGATTGGGAAAGTCTGAGAACGTGTCACAGGCAAGAAGAACCTTCAGAGTCATGGCACCCAGATGCCATGTGGTGTCTCAGATGGGATCCCGGAACCAAAAAAGGACATTGGGTGAAAACTAAAGCAATCTAAGTAAGGGCTGCAGTTAATCATAATGTATTCATGCTGTTTCCTTATTTGTGAAACATGTACCATACTACTATAAGATGTTGATAATAGAGGAAATTGGCTGGGCAGGGTGGTGCATGCCTGTAATCCCAGTACTTCAGCAGATTACCTGAGGAGTTCAAGACCAGCCTGGCCAACAACGCAAAACCCCGTCTCTACTAAAAATACAAAATTTAGCCAGGTGTGATGGTGTGTGCCTGTAATCCCAGCTACTCGTGAGGCTGAGGCAGGAGAATCACTTGGACCTGGGAGATGTAGGTTGCAGTGAGTCAAGATCTCATCACTGCATTCCAGTCTGGGTAACAGAGTGCCACTCTGTGTCGGAAAAAAAAGAAAAGAAAAAAGTTAATAATAGTGGAAATTGACTGTTGAGTACAAGGAAATTCTCTGTATGAACTTCACAACATTTCTGTAAATTGAGAAGTATTGTAAAGTTGAAATTTTATTTTTTAAAAAAGGAAAATAAACATGAGCCCTATAAAAATATGGACTAACTAAATACTTTCTAGATTTCCTGTTCATACGGTTTCTCACTTAGTAATACACAGCTTTCTATTTTAGATTTCCACTGTGTCTGTTAGACTCCCAAAGGCTTTGAAAAGTCCCACGGTAAACAGTTTTATAAACAAATTTGTGTGGCTTGTTTTAATTCACATTTTCCCATGCAGATTTAATCATGAATTATTTTACTTGAGAAGCAGTGATAGGGGAAAAAAAAAGTAGTTCCCAAGCCTCTGGGATGACAAGCCCTTTCTTAGTACCAGCTTTTCCCAGGACACACCATTGAGACACCTCGACGTCACTACCCAGAAGACTTAGTAACCTCTTCGTGTCTCCACAAGGATTCTTGCCTGTAAACCATTCCTCTCCGCTGAACACCCTCCTCCATCTGACTCCCTGGCTCCCTTCCCTAGTTTTCCTCTGTAGCAGTGGGTCCCACACATCCCTGGATCACTTGTTAAAACCTAGACGCGGTGGCTCAAGCCTGTAATCCCAGCACTTTGGGAGGCCGAGGCGGGTGTATCACGACGTCAAGAGATCGAGACCATCCTGATCAACATGGTGAAACCCCGTCTCTACTAAAAATACAAAAAATTAGCTGGGCATGGTGGCGCCTGCCTGTAATCCCAGCTACTCGGGAGGCTGAGGCAGGAGAATTGCCTGAACCCAGGAGGCGGAGGTTGCGGTGAGCCGAGATTGCG
>CM052660.1:104222846-104357854 GCA_028533165.1 Leontopithecus rosalia | reverse complement strand
GTCTGAAAAAACAAACACACCGAGGCGGGTGGATCACGAGGTCATGAGATCGAGACCATCCTGGTCAAAATGGTGAAACCCCGTCTCTACTAAAGATACAAAAATTAGCTGGGCATGGTGGTGCGTGCCTGTAATCCCAGCTACTCGGGAGGCTGAGGCAGGAGAATTGCTTGAACCCAGGAGGCGGAGGTTGCGGTGAGCCGAGATCGCGCCATTGCACTCCAGCCTGGGTAACAAGAGCGAAACTCCGCCTCAAAAAAAAAAAAAGAAAAAAAAAACAAACAAACACAAAAACCTAGATATCCAGCCTCAACTCCTACAGTTCCTGATTCAGTGGGTCTGGGGATGAGGCCCAGAAACTTTACATTTCTCACAAGATCCAAGGTGAGGCCAACACTACTGGTCTTGGGATCCCACTTTGCAAACTCCTGAGATTCCCTCCGTCTCCTTATAAGGCTGCCTTCCATTCCGCCATAGATTCTAGGCTTTGGGCTTCTCATTTGTGCTCTTGCTCTTCCCAGGTGCTGGTTGCTTAGTATCTAAACTAAATCTTGGCTGGACCCTGTGGCTCACACTTGTAATCCCAACACTTTGGGAGGCCAAGGCAGGCAGATCACACGGTCAGAAGTTTGGCCAATATGGTAAAACCCCGTCTCTCTTAAAAATACAAAGAAATTAGCCAGGCATGGTGGCGCATGCCTATAATCCCAGCTACTCAAGGGGCTGAGGTAGGAGAATTGCTTGAACCTGGGAGGCGGAGGTTGCAGTGAGCAAAGAGCATACCACGGCACTCCAGCCTGGGTGACAGAGCAAGACTGTCTCAAAAAAAAATTAATTAAATCTCAACAAAGTATTCCTCAGCGGGTGTGGCATTCAGGAATGGATAGGATTCAAGGAAACAAAAGGGATTACTTGGTTTAAGAGCACAATTTAATGAAAAAAGTATTTTTTTTGTAGCGTTGTAGTGCTGGATTCCAGGCACCTCTCATGGAGTCCGTGAACTTGGATTTTGCCATGTAAATTGGGGATGATCACTCACCACTTTGGCTTTTGTGAGGTTTAATTGGGTTTGCAGTCATTAAAGTGCAGCGCCTGGCACATTGTAACAGCTCATTAATAATTACTTTCCTAACTCCAAGAAGATAGTTCTCAGATGTTGGTGACCATCATTATCTCCTGCAGAGATGTGGAAATGCAGAGCCCTGACCCTGCTTCCAGAGACTCTGACTCATCAAATGAGAATCTGTACATGTTACAGACAAACCAGAAAATCCCAATTCGATGAGTCTACAGACAATCTGTTTGTTCGCTGTTCATTTAGTTAGTCAGCAAGCGTTTCTCGTACACTTCCATGCACCAAGATGGGACTGCAGGTGGCAGGGATACAGAAATGGACAAAATGGAATGGTCACCTTGTTGGAAATGCTAGGCACCACATCCTACATAAGGAACTCTGTGTTGACTGGCCAGGTTATGGGAAGTGGTATAAAGATGGAGCAAAAGCAGTGTAAGAAGATAGATGCTGGTCAGAGGTCTTTCTGAGAAAATTGCATTAAAGGGAAGATTGAATAAAGGAAGAAAAACACTAAAAAAATCTTCAGTTGAAATGCAGTTCTTTCTAATGCGAGCCACAGAATTTAACACAAATCTACTGTAGTCATCTTGAGTGTTTTTCTTTTAATAATAGAAAAATTTGATTTCTCAACCAATATAGTAGGTACTTGTTGAAGGTCTATCATATCCCAAGCATAATGCTCAGTATTTTTCAAATATTATTTCCTTTTTTTTTTGAGGTGAAATCTTGCTCTGTCACCCAAGCTGGAGTGCAGTGGCACAATGTTGGCTCACTGCAACCTCTGCCTCCTGGGTTCAAGTGATTCTTTCTTGTGCCTCAGCCTCCCGAGTAACTGGGATTACAAGCATATGCCAACATGCCTGTGTAGTTTTTGTTTGTTTAGTTGAGACAGGATTTCACCATGTTAATAAGGCTGGTCTTGAACTCTTCACCTCAGGTGATCCGCCCGCCTCAGCTTCCCATAGTACTGGGATTACAGGTGATGAGCCGCTGCACCCAGCCCTTACTTTAATCTCCATAATGACTTTCTGCAAGGGAAGGTGTTTCATCTCAACATTACAGATGAGGGTAGTTGTGAAAAGGTTGTGTGGTCCCATAGTAAACGGCCAAGGATGGCTCTTTCTTTACAGCCTCTGACATACAAAAATCCAGACTTCATTTCCAAAGTCATTAGCCTTACCAACTATAATCCTCTTAAGAAACTAATTAATTTGTTAGCATTTTTCATATTTATTATATTGCCACGCCCCATGGCATGCCTATGCCTCCAAATCTCCCAGAGGTGGTTGCCGAGCATCTGAGGTGTGATGGTTTCCTCAGACAATGCATCTGATATGCAGCCGATGACAGGTACCACTGGCTAGCATTATAATCCAAGATAAATCAGTATCTGCTGCCTTTGGAACCAGATGGAGCGCTGGTTCAGAATAGAGATCCAGACGGTCGCTCTGAGCCAGTGCACTTGAAGCTTGTGGTCATGATGAACTTCGAGTTCATCTGAAGAACTGAGTAACAGACCAACCCATGGAGCAGCAGATAAAACAGCAATGGCATCCAAACTGGATTTGAAACCCAGCTCTGCTCTTTTCTGGCTTTGTGATTTGGGATGACACACAATTTTTTTTTTTTTTTGAGACTGAGTTTCACTCTTGTTACCCAGTCTGGAGTGCAATGGCGCAATCTCGGCTCACTGCAACCTCCGCCTCCTGGGTTCAGGCAATTCTCCTGCCTCAGCCTCCTGAGTAGCTGGGATTACAGGCACGTGCCACCATGCCCGGCTATTTTTTAAATATTTTTAGTAGAGACGGGATTTCACCTTGTTGACCAGGATGGTCTCGATCTCTTGACCTCGTGATCCACCAGCCTCGGCCTCCCAAATTGCTGGGATTACAGGCTTGAGCCACTGCGCCCGGCCACAAAATATATTTTAACATTATTAACAACACGGTAGCTAGCCAACAGTGTATTCTCTTTTCTCTCTCTTAAAAGCCCCACCCTTAACGGAGAAGTACCAGCTGCATCCCAAGAAGACAAGAAAAGGGCTGCCATTTCTTCTCCACTGAGCAGTGATTACATTACTTTTCCAGTGCAGGAAAGTAGTGAATATATACATGTGTTCATATATATATATATATGAATCTTTCTAGGACCTTCTTTCCAAAGTTATTTTACTCTAAACTTAGCTTCCTCTCCCGGGAAAGATGGAACTGTCCTTTTTATGCATTTGCTGTGATAACTTTGGGCCCAATTATGCTTGCTATGAAGCTTGGGCTGGTAGTGGTTTAGGAGAAAAAAAAAATCAAGTGAAACTTAAGACTGTTTTCTCTCTTCTTTCCCGGACTTCATCTTTGTGGAGATGGTCTCCTCTCTGCTACCCAGAGTCCTCAGACGCCTCTTTTTCTCTCCTTACCCTTTCTTTCTTATTAAACCCCCAGTCCCCCAATCTGAAACAATTGCTCCCACTTTGCATTCCATGGAGCTGTAATATTTGCCCAACGATGAGCTCCATTCAGCAGTTTGTTAACTGAAATGGGAAGTGACAGATTCAATAAAAGGAAATCTCTGTGCCAAGGAAACAGATATTATTTTCCCCTCGCTCTCCCTTTCTCTGTGTCTCAGACTCCTCTGTGCCCGGAATCCAGAGGCACTGAGCTTACGGACAAGTCAAAGCTTTCTATTGATCCATGTCCCACTAATTTGATCAGAATAGAGAGTTTTATTCCCTGTAGTTCCTCCCTCTTATGATTAGCTGGTACGGTTGAGTGCCTGGGAGTCACCCCCAACCTCTGCTGATTGTTAGAGGGAAGAAGTGATGTACAGGAGAGTGGGTGTATACTGTGCTGAGGGGGGCCCTGTAGAAAAGACGGGAACAATTGTAAACAGAAGATCAGAGTTGAGGTGAAAGTGCAAGATCCCCTTCTGGGGACAGCCTTCTTGTCTGGTCAATGGATTTGGAAAAGCACCCACTATTCCCAGTCATTGAAAATCAGAGGACTCAAAAGGCAATGCGTACACATTTAATCTGTAGTGAGTAAAAAGCAAATAGACTTTAGAGATGCTTTTATTTTTTCACGTGTATCTGGACACTAGTTGTAAATAATAATGACAGTGGTGATACTGAATAGTTACGTATCGACACCCTAGTAAATACCAAGGACTGGTCTTTGCACATAACACATACTATCTCATTTAATCCCCGGCAACAACCCTTTGAGGAAGGTGTTGTTATTATCCACATTTTATAGCAGAAAACTGGGGCTTAGAGAAGTAGTGTGTCCAAGAACTCATGGCTGGCAGGTAGGATCCTTGAGATTCCAGTGTACAGCTAAACTTACGCTTTACCTAATTTTTTAAAAATGATTGAGGTCATTGTCCATTTATATGTAATTTTGAGAAATACAACAAAGAGATGACTGCATATTCTCTTCCCCTAGATCCCCCAGTGGTAACATCTTGTATAACCAAAGTACAATGCCACCACCAGGAACCTGACATTGATGCAACCCATTGCTTAACTCAGATTTCACCAGCTTCACATGCTGTCCTGTGTGTGTATTCACTTCTCTGCAGTGTCTTACCCCTGTAGCTTCCTGTGATAGCCACCATAGTCAACATACATCATAGCTGCATTACAAAGACCCCAGGCTCTACTCTTTTGTACCCACAGTGACCTCCCTCCCTTTTCCATATCTCAGGAATCCTTCATGTGTTCTCCATCTTTAGAATTCTGTCATTTCAAGAATGCTATATAAAACGTATGTGATCCCAGCTACTCAAGAGGCTGAGGCAGGACAGTCGCTTGAACCCGGGAGGTGGAGGTTGCAGTGAGCCGAGGCTGCGCCACTGCACTCCAGCCTGGTGACAGAGCAAGACTCTGTCTCAAAAAAAAAAAAAAAAAAAAAAGTATATGAAAGGCTTCGCGATGATCACCTTCTGTGCATGTGTGGGTTTGCAGAAGTTGTTCTCGGACGGAGCTTGAGTGTCCACTTCACTTCTGGACCCGCTTTGGTTTCTCCATCATCTCCCATCTCCCTTTTGCTGCAATGTATTTTGTTGGGGCTTCCGGATTAGGTACACGATTGGCACTAGTATGCAGCCTATCCCTGCATCGCCACACCACCCTCATCACACAGACGGGCTCCGTATGTCAGCGTGTGGGAATCCTCTATGAGATTTTCAAATCACATTTGGTCAGTGGAGGCCAGGACCCTCCCTCTCACTCTCTGCCCATCCCGCCATTCCTAACCCACTTCTCCTCCGGGGCCCACAGGTCCATCAGCCACAGTGAGCTTGAGGATGAGAGGACTCATTTCCATTGCTGGTCCATGGTTTCTACCCCAGAAGCCTCCATGCTCCACACTGGTTAAAAAGTTATCTCAGAAGAGATTTTCCAGTGGTAAACCAGATCTTCCAGAGTATACCAGACAGGACTGTGTGTTGTCTATGTTTGGGTGGGGGGCTTCAGGCCCAATTTTCACAGGGCAAAGCATTTCCTGGAGTCTTGTGTGACAAACAGCTTTGACACTTGCCCATGCTCCATGGTGTCCAGGAGACTTCTCATTAAATGGGGTGACCACTGCCTCTTTGGGGTGTGAGTCAGGCATCTGAGATGGAGGTTAGGTGTTCTGTGTCTCTGCCCAACACAACTCTTCTGTTTCCCTGATGGCATGTCTGATGCCATTAAAGTCTCTACTGTACATAGTCACTACACATTGGGTGTGAAACACCAAAACAGTATTTGGCTGAATTGTTCTTTACCACAGAGTATTATTAGATTAGATTGGATCTTAGATTTTGAGGAGTTTTTGTGCCCTTACTTTTGCAACCCCAGAAAAACAATTTTGATGCTATGTGCTCTCTAGAACTAATGCTTCATGTTCTCATCCTTTTTCCTCTCTCTGTCTCTGTGTCTCTGCTTTTGTCTCTGTGTCTGTGTCTCTGTCTGTCTTTCTCTCACTTCCTCTATCTCTCTTGCTCCCCCATCTCTCCTTCCTCTCCCTTGTAAAGGAAGGCATTGACTCTTCCAGACCCACTAGGAATTATTTTTTTGGTATTGTTGTTTCTGATTTTTGTTGTTGTTGTTGTTTTGTTTTTAAGAAAGGGCCTCACTTTGTCACCCAGGATGGAGTGCAGTGGCACAACCAGAGCTCCCCGCAGCCTTGCCCTCCAGGCTCCTGCATTCCTCCCACTTCAGCCCCTGGAGTAGCTAGGACTACAGGTGTGCGTCACCATGCCTGGCTGGTTTTTTTGTATATTTTAGTAGAGACAGGGTTTTGCCACGTTCCCCAGGCTGGTCTGGAATTTCTGGACTCAAGCAGTTCCCCACCTGGGCCTCTCAAGGTGCTGAGATGACAAACATGAGCCCCTACGCCTGGCCCCATGTTTTTATCATGTCCTCTGTCTAGTTGGTTGCTGCCTTGATCCCTCTGCTTGACGTTCCTCTTGAATCTTTCCCTCAATGACGCTCCCCTTAGCTGAGCATCAAACACAGACGGGAGGATATTCAATTCTGAAAGTCTCCCCCATCTCTTGTCTGAATGTAAGCTGGCCACTTCGCTTCTTAATGCAGAGGAGCCAGAATCCCATTCCTTCCTTGGTGCAACGCATTCGACGCATTTGGCACCTTTGCAGGGGCAGGTTGTATTGTGCCTTGTCAGGCTCGCCATGGCTTTTGTTTTCCTGCACATTTGAATAATGCATCTGATTACCGTGGCAAATGCTGCGGCATGTGCAAGCTTGGACCTCCTGCCTAATTAGCTGATGATAACAGGGCCCCCTGCCCTTTCCCCTCTCCACAGCTGTCAGGGACATGACAGTTCTTTTATCTTTCTTCAAAATTGACTTGCTCTCCTGACCCTCCAGTAGTTCCTGCTTTGTCTGTTTACCTCTCCTGCATTTTGCAAGACTGTTAATTTTCCATGGCACCTCCTATCTGCTTGTAATTAACACATCGCACACTGAAGAAATAGTTCTGCTTTTTGCAGATGCCTGATGGCAGCATGTTTTTTTTTCCTTCTCCACTAATTATACCACTGTGTTTTAGTGATCTGCATTGACCTAAACGGATCTTTTTTTTTTCTTTCTTCCTTCCTTTCCTCCTTTTTTTTTTTTTTATTGTTTGGGTTGGAAGAGCAAGTATGGCTTTACAACCCAGTTTGGGCAGAAACTGGGAAGAGAATGAAATCATTACTGATATATGTTGTCACTATTTCTTTTCATAGCCTTTAAAGTAACAAATGAGGGTACATTTGTTGTCAGCCTTCCTGCTCAGCGTTTGACAACTCTTTGTTAGATGTGGGTAATGTTTGCTTTGGATATATGCTCTCTCTCCAATCTAAATATTCTGCCGTGGTAATTATACAGATGGGGCACATGACCTATTCCGTCGCATGTGGATATTCTCAACAGATTGTAAATAGCCTCTCGTCCTATTAGATTTTAAGGAAGCTAAGCCTTTGCCTCCCAAACATGAGACATGGAATCTGTTTATCATCTTATGCTTAGGCTTAAGATTTAAGCTGTAATGAATACTGGTTCAAAGAGATTGAGGTGTAAGAAGGAGGTTGGTAGTTACAGCAATAAAAACAGGAGCAAAAAGAGCAGCTTTTGTGAAGGACTCCGGCTGGAATAATGATGATAGAATTGTCTAAATCGATACATCTCTTGTCAGACGTATGTCTGATGTTTGAATCAACCAGGCCTTTTCTGCAAGAGCTTTCCTCAAGAATATTGAATTATTTATTATTTGTATCTTTTTTTTCTTTCCCTTTCTGATGATTTTTTTTTCCCTCTGACTTAGTAAAATTTGTTTTTCATGCTGCCAGGTTCAATGTTGTCTACTCTTTGATAAATAGCAGTAATTGGGCATATAGCAGAAGTCATGTACAAATGTATGACTTCAATTACATCTGGAGCATTTTTTTTCTTTATATTGATCTTTTTTTTTCTTATAAGATCTGTTCTCTAGAGCCTATGGTGCTGAGTATTTTAAAGAATTGTTCTTTGTCCATGTGTGTCAGCATGGACTTTCAAACCTATGTATATTTTTAAAAAAATATGGTCCTGCCCTTTCCTGGGGCTGGACAGAGGTGGAAGATGAAATTGTGATGCCTTCACGGGACAAACTGCATCCAAACGTGGGGCTGGTCTTGCAGCCTTGAGGCGGTGTCGTTTCTATAGTTGGCTTTTCTTCCTACAGGTTGGGCCGAGGCAGGGAAGGCGATGGCATTGACCAGGGAAGTTGTGTGTCATAGAAACTGTAGAGCACAGTAGGAGAAGAAAAGTGAAATGAAGCAGAAATGGGAGACAGAAAGAGAAAGAGTAACAACCTATGCTGTAATTGAAGCTTAAGAAAATACTGTCCTGGCCGGGCGCGTGGCTCAGGCCTGTAATCCCAGCACTTTGGGAGGCCGAGGCGGGTGGATCACGAGGTCAAGAGACCGAGACCATCCTGGTCAACATGGTGAAACCCTGATTCTACTAAAAAAAAACCAAAAAAATTAGCTGGGCACTGTGGCGCGTGCCTGTAATCCCAGCTACTCAGGAGGTTGAGGCAGGAGAATTGCCTGAACCCAGGAGGCGGAGGTTGCGGTGAGCCGAGATCGCGCCATTGCACTCCAGCCTGGGTAACGAGAGCGAAACTCCGTCTCAAAAAAAAAAGGAAAAGAAAATACCGTCCCGGGACACTTTGTTTCTGATGTTATCTCAGTATCTACTGGCTGATTCTTAAACTGCAAGTATTTATAGTACATGTATTTGCCAGTTTAGTGGACACTTTTCTATCTATGACTGTTTTGCTCAGGCACCCATAAATACACATATTTCCAAGGGTAAATGAACACCAGGCTGAATGTTAGGTGAGACTGCTCTTGGCAATAGTGACATTTTCCAGGCAGAGCCAAGTTTTCTAAGGCAGATGTCTGATGTCGGTTGGTACCGAAGTCAGTGCTCTGAGTGAACGGAACCTGCAGGCTGGAGAAATAAAAGGTAGATTGCAAGCCCACCGAGGTGCTCCACTGGTTGCTGCTTCCAGAGACTGCAGGCCACACTCAGTGTCCACTGTCACATTTCCACTGGCCTGGAGATGGCCTTTGCCAAAAGGCAGTCGTAGAAATAACAACTCCACATTCCTCCCGGTTTGGCTGACTTTCTGGACCATGGCATCAAGCTATTGTCAGCCGTTTTTTGAGATGCAGAATAACGATGGGACACTGAATTACATTTTGTAAGGACAGGCAAATAGAGAATGTTGCTTTCTTCAACCTTTTTGAAGGAGAAGTGAGCCCTTAAAAGGCATTTTCAGGTAGGAAATGTACACACATTATTTATCTCATTGCCCAGTCCCTAAAGCCGTATCTGTGCCATATTTTTCAGAGGGAGAAAATAGAATAAAAACCTTCAGAGCCTCTGAGTGATAAAGGAATCACACTCTCAGTTATTATGCTGTGGGTGATGAAGCTGGGACATAAATAGACAAAGAGAAATGGAGTTGGCTTTAGTTGAGCCCGTGATTCTCGGCCACGTCGTATTTCTGCGTGTACGTTTGCTTATGTGTGCATGTGTGTGTGTGCATGTGTGTGCATGTGCATGTGCCACGGAGAAACACTTGGATAGAACTGCCTCTCCCGCCAGTAGGCTGTTAGGCACGGCACTCAGAAACAGCCTTATTGTTTTAGATTTCCTTTCATATCATGTAGGTGTCTATACCATGCCACCCACACAGGAGAGCAAGTGAGCTGTGAAATATATTCATAGTTAGAGTACTGGGGAAATGGTGGCAAGCAATCGGAGGTAATAATGTCCGACAGGCAAGGGAGGCTGCCAGCATTACCTGCATTATTTCGGTTGCCTTTTTCATTATAGGTTCGGGAAATAGGCAGAAATTCGATTATGGCATGATTTGGGGTGGAATTGCTTGCACTCCCTGACCCCGTCACTGGGGGATCAAATGAGAAGTCAGCTCAAATAAAGTTTATAGTGCATTAACTGGATGGAGCAGTACCTTACCCACTGAGCATGATTTTTCATCTTCCAGGGGTTTGTAACTGCAACCTAGATATATCTGTACCTTAAGGCACGGGGAGGATTGGCTGAGATGTATAGGAGCGGGGAGAGGCAGCCAATGGTGTGCAAACCCCTCCCCTCCCATGTGTAGCGCTGAGTTTCTCTGCAGCTCGGGCAAAGCAGTGTGATTAATAACAAGGAGGAAACCTGCTTGTTGGATTATTAATTTCCCATTCCCTTTGCCTTGTTTTTATTTCTTTGCACATATTCCTGATGCTTTTCCTTCTGCCTTTTTTTTTTTCTTTTTGCCTTTTGCAAAGCCTCTCTACCCCTCCTTTTCCCTCCTGTGGCCCACACTTTTGCCCATGGAACTAACCACTGGCCCTTCAGACTGACACCTGGCCGCCCAACCTTGTGCAGGCTGGCTTCACACCTGGGGTGAGTTTATCTCCTCCCATTGGGGATTCTGTCTCTGAAACCAGGAGAGAGAGTGAGAAGGAGAGAGAGAGAGGGAGAGAATAAGAACATGGGTCCAATGGTGTTGGAGCCTTCCTGTATTTTAAGGATAGACTTGGCCTTCTTTCAGGAATGATCCAAAATGCAAGACCAGTTCATGGGGTACCTGTATCTAACCCCATCTCAGCTGCCCCTGGAAAAATAGGATTTCTCATAGTTGACTGATTAGGTATTTTCTCACCTGTTCTAAACACAGAGTACGTCTTATAAAAATATAAAAAGATGCAGGGGGGTGGGGAGATAATGACAGGTAACGGCAAACTGTCATACTAAAAGAATCTGGGGTGCTGGAGTTTCATCTGCCAGCAGAAGGTTAGAATGCAGGAAAGGGGAGATTTGGAAGGCTTTGGAGTAGCTTGTGAGTTGGGGTACTTTGTAAAACTTCTGTCACCATCTGTACTTTCAATTTGCCAATCCTTCTCTCAGAGTCCTGGGAAGGAGAGTTTCTTGCTGACTGCGGGCACAGGCAAATGGTTTGCCATTGCAGCTTGTGCTGTTTATATGGGTGCATGTGATTCAGGGGACTTCTGGGTTCTGATTCGCTGACCCGCCCAGAGGAGGAGGCTGGGCCACTTTCTTTTCCACATTATACTGCATAGCTGTGTTCTGGGTCTCTCCTCACCTGTTTTGAAGGATCTCTTTGCCTCTCTCCAAGTCTCTCCCCTCTCGTAAATCGGCATGACTAAATAGCAGAAGGGTGGGGGTGGTGGCATGCATTATTCACATGAGCTGTCTTTACCAGCCTGTCCATATGTCTGAAGGAAACCTTGTGTTTTAATCCCAAGAAGTCATCTTTTTTGAAGATTACCTTGAAGCATCCAAAAGCTAATAGGATGGAGAACTGAAGGCATTTGACATTAATTGTTCTCTTTATTTATATAACTTAAGCACAAGGCAGGGAAAATCTTCCAAGCTGATTATTTCTTTGGTTTATTCTGAGCCTTTTTTTTTATTATGAAGCATTTAGAGCTTCTTAAGTAGTGAATTTTTAGGAAAAAGAGCCATGCAATGATATAATGACTCTAGTAGCAGATTTTTGTCATTTTTTTTAAAGAAGTGCACAAACAGAGCAGGCATGAATTTTGTGTGATTTATGCTTGAATATATGTATATGTATATATATGTCTCTTTGTGTGTATATATATATATATTCAAGCATGTGTATATATATAGAGTGTGTGTGTATATACATATATACACATACATCTATATACATATATACACACATATATATATACATACATATATATGGTCTAGCTCTGTCACCCAGGCTGCAATACAGTGATGCAGTCTTGTCTCACTGCAACCTCTGCCTCCCATGTTCAAGCCATATTCCTGCCTCAGCTTCCCAAATAGCTGGGATTACAGAAGTGCATCATGACGCCCAGCTACTTTTTGTATTTTTCTTGGAGACAGGGTTTTGCTGTGTTGGCCAGGCTGGTCTCGAACTCCTGGACTCATGTGTTCCACCCACCTCGGCATCATAGGTGCTGGGATTACAGGTGTGAACCACCTCACCGGGCCATACACTTGAATGTGTTTTATTAAATACGAGATTACTGGTAAGGACTCTGTGTTTACATCATACTTGTTTACAAGGTACACAATGCATTTGTTTTCTTTCTTATGTAATGCCCAGGATAAGAAAGAAATGAAAGAACCTTTGGAAGGGGATACAGTTTCAACTTTGACAATTTGGGAGCACAGTATTATCCTTAAAGCAAGCAAACAAAAGACAAATAGGAAACAATGCCAGTTGAAACGATCCGTAATCATCTTTCTAGTTAATTTTTCTTCAGGTTCTAGGTCTCCCTCTGGAAATAACAGGTGCTATTTTGACTGAATGAACCCCTGGTGAGGTAAAATTTAGAGCAGAACCTAATACAAATTATGTTCCAAGGGTGACAAGATGCTTGGGAGTTTAAGCACCAGAAAGAATGTTGTCGTAAGATGGTATGAATATAATACGAATTTGCATTGTTACTATTTTGACATGAGAAGGGGAACTGATTTTAAATCTCAATGTATTGTCTATAGCAAGTACTGACTTTTAAAAATACGCTTCCCCTCCTCCCGGCCCCAGAGAAAGGCTTATACTCTTGGGAAATTATTTCATTTAGACATTTAGAGGGAAAAAATGTGAGATTTGTGTTTTGAAGAGTGTTTTTGCTTTAGAATACTAAATCTCTGGTATTGTTTATTGCTTCATTTAGAGCATGTGGATTTTCAACACATTTCATGAGAGAAGTGGGGTTTAATGTTTTCACTCGGACTTCTTATAAACCTGTAAGGGGTCTATTTGATGAGTAATAGTTGAGTTGACTTTTTCCTCTGACTAACCTTCTCCATGTCTTCATTGCTTCATTTTTCCCTCAACGGCATCATGTAATAGAAAACTTCCGCAAAACCTGTTCCTACTTGAGAAATTTCAAAGGATGGAAACCTTTCTTTGAAGGACTTAAAATTACATTTATATCAGAATGAATCATGTTTCAACTTTAAATATCACCTTATTTCTGGCAGTGTCTCTTGTTTCCAAGTGGCAAATGTTTCTTCTGGAATTACATAGGTTCCTCTTGCTCATTCTCTTTCTGAACTGCTCTGGATAAATGTGTGAAAATGATGAAGTTGTTAAGCCCTGAGAATGAGCTTGGAAAATAGCAATTAACCTACCTGGGCAAAAGCTCCAGAATATTCTACGGGGGAAGAAGACTCCCCGTCTCTCTTTTAACCAATCATCTCTTATACTGGGGAGAGAAAGGATCGCCTTCCAGGATTTTTTTTTTCCTTTCCTGACTCTGTTGTATAACAGTTCTTAAAATACTGCCTCGTTAATTTGTTTCTATTTTACATGAGCATTATGCAAACAGTGATAAACGAAATGTATCTTTTTTTCTCCCATAAAGCTTCCTCCCAGATTCTCCTTAGTGTTTACAGAAATGTGCTCTATTCATGAGCTCAGATCAATTGTTTATGCACATTGGTGTTCATTTGTTCAAGGCGGCATCTGGGCCTCGGATTCGGGAGAGACCCGTTGAGGCAAAGCGCTATTAATAGAAAGGCTTATCTCGTTTAGGGGAATAATCATTTTAATATGCTCAGGAAAATGCCAGCGTGCAGGCTCTTGGCCCACTCTCGCCTAGGCAGGGTCTATACCTTCCAGAAGCAAGCACAGCCGAAAAGAGCTCTTAAAGAAGTGATTACAGAGTCATGATTGCTCTACAAATTGAGTCTTTTTTCTGCCTGACAGTGATCCTGGCATCGTCTCCCCGCTTAATCCTTGCTAGCAATTTGCCTATAGTTGCAGCTAACAAGAGGTGATTAGAGGGGAGTTGCCAGTCACCACTTAACACCCAGCTCTGGGGGCACCATGGGCACAGGCTGCCGAATTGGGCCTGTTTTCCTATTAACTCACCACCTCTGAATGCATTAGCCCAGCTCTTAGCTAATGATAGTTTTCAAGCAACAGCATGAGTTACTGAGCAGTGTGGTTATCTGACTCTCCAGCCTGCAGCTAGGAAAATCAGGAAGGAGAGGGAGAAAGCATGCTGTTCCTCAAATCATATAGATGCACCCAGAGAGAGGGTGCCCCAACAAAATTAGGGGCATGCTCTGTGGCTGTCTTGGGCCTGGAGGTTGTGGGTTGACACAAGAAGGGAGTGTGACATGTTGCCTATTTTATCTGTCCTCTAGAAGGACCTGAAAATAGCAACGGGACTGGATCTTGGGTTAGAAGCTAGAGTGAAGCAGTCTGGAGACACGAGGCTACAGTTACAGGAGTGTAAGCAGAGGCAAGGCAGGCTGTGGGTCAGGGGGTCCTTGGTTATCATAGGTGAGTGTGCATCAGCATTTTTGGAGGACTTGTTAAAACCTCTGAGTTTTGATTCTGTAGACTATAGGTTGGGACCAGGGAACTTGCATTCTAACAAATTTCCAAGAGATTCTGATGCTGCTGGTCTGAGAACCCCAATTTGAGAGCCATTGCTGCAGTGGGACAGGCTTGGTCTTTGCAAAAATGTGAAATGTACCCTCCACAGCCTTGCTAAACTACTGCGTGTAGCTCTCCCACTGAAGAGAAAGTCCCAAATCTCTAACCAAGGTCTGAGACATCAGGCCATTCTTTTCTCTCCCATCCCCTGCACAAGGTAATTTAACTCTTTCTCTCTTTCTTTCTTTCTTTCCTTCCTTCCTTCCTTCCTTCCTTCCCCCTTTCCCTTTCCCTTTCCCTGTCCCTGTCCCTTTCCCTGTCCCTGTCCCTGTCCCTTTCCTTTCTTTCGTGGAGTCTCTCTCTGTTTCCCAGGCTGGAGTACAATGACTCAATCTCAGCTCAGTGCAACCTCCACCTTCTGGGTTCAAGTGATTCTTGTGCCACAGCCTCCCGAGTAGCTGGGGCTGTAGGCATGTGCTACCAGGCTCAGTTAATTTTCATATTTTTAGTAGAGATGGGGTTTGACCATGTTGTCCAGGTTGGTTTCGAACCCCCGACCTCAGGTGATCTGCCTGCCTTGTGCTCAGCCACTGCGCATAGCCTTAATTTAACTGTTTCTTGAACGTACTCAGTGCCTCCACATCAAATATCTTTTTACATCCCAAGAATGTTCCTCCCTCCTATTTGCTCACCCTAAAAGTTCGTACCAGTCTTTTAAGTTACGGCTCCAGTACTGCCCCCTCTGAGAGGCCCCAGCTGCATTTGTTATTTCTCCCAGATCTGAACTCCTTATATGTTCTTATGTGATGGATGTACCATGTTGCATGATAGTGCTTACGTGTCTTTCTCCTTGAACTCAGGAATCCCTTTTATTCATTTAGTTTCTTCAACACCTAGCATTGTCATTGGCATATAGTCATTGCACAGTCAATATTTTTATTGAATGAAGTCTTGTATGAGATACATTTGACCTATGAGAATTACTGTCTTTATTTTTTAGACGAAGTTTTGCTCTGTTTCCCAGGCTGGAGTGCAATGGCATGATCTCAGCTCACTGTATCCTCCGCTTCTGGGGTTCAAGTGATTCTTGTGCCTCAGCCTCCTGAGTAGCTGGGATTACAGGCACATGTCACAACATCTGGCTTTATTTTTATTTTTAGTAGAGACAGGGTTGTGCAATGTCAGCCGGGCTAGTCTCAATCTCCTGACCTCAGGTGATCCACGTGCCTTGACCTCCCATAGTGTTGGGCTTACAGGTGTGAGCCACTGCACCTCACCAGAGAGTTTGTATCTAATAAGCAAAGACCAAACATTGAAGTCAGACAGCTTATGTTTGAATGTTCATCCACCCATATATGAGAGTTTCTGTTTCTTTTCTTTTCTTTTTTTTTTGGCTTTGAGGACAATTCACTTCCCCTCTCTGAGACTCCGTCTGACTCAACTTTATAATGGGAATAAAAATAATGATAACAGTAGTGGAAGTAGCAGCAGCAGCAGTGTTAGTAATGAGTGATACCATTCACCTCTGCACATGTAGATAATAAAATACAACATAGTACAATGCCTGGCACTCTGCAAAAAATCAATAGGAGGATTTCTGTTGTTTTCTTTGATTCTGCTGTGAGATGCCCACACTGGTGGGAAGGTGACCTGCCTTGTGGAAATGAATGTGTGGAGGTAGAGAGGACACTGTTCCAGAGCTGGAAAGAAATGGAGCGGAGTAAGGCTTCCCTGACATCCCCTTATGTGAACGCTATGAATATAATCTTGTGAACCAGGGCAACTGGAGGGGATACCTTCCAGTTGTTCTAAGTAGAATTTTCGATGCCACAAAAGTGGCACTCAAATATAAATTTCCTCAGCAAGGCAATTTACTTCTGTAGAAGGGTGCAGCTCACAGATGCAACGATGGGGAGCGCACACCTGGACAAAGAGGAAAAGGGGTGCTTATGCCTAATGGAGGTCGCCCCTACTGCTGTGTCATTCCCCTATTGGCTGGGGTTAGACTGCAAGCCAGTGGTTTGGCAGGAAGGATGGTTATGGGCAGGTCAGATCAAGTAGGCAGGGGTCAAAGCAGGTGACCGGAGCAGGTGACTGGAGCAGGTTACCAGGATGAGTCAGGATGGGGCAGGGGACTGGGGGAACAGATGTGAACTACTGATTAGAACTGGTGGAAAAGGTTGTTTACTGAAACTAGAAGGAAGTGGAACCATAAAATAGAGAATAAAAGAATAAGAGGGCTCAAAATACTGACATACTGATTCTTTGATGAGAAAATTGAGGTTCACTATATCTAACACAGTGAACATAGGCACGGGCACATCGCTCTCTGGTTACCCATTCCCTGCTCACCCATCCCCGGCCATGCTGGCTACTTCTTTGTGCTGAGGCACTCTGGGATCTCAAGGAATTTGCACAAGACATCCTGCCTCTCCTTGCCTTACGGCCTTCTCATTCATCAGCAGTTGATTTAGGTGTCATGTCCTCTGAGAAGCCTTCCCTGGCTGGCCCATCAAAAGCGTTCCTGCCCAGCCAGCTTTTAATCTCTCTGCCAACACCCGGTACCTTTCCTTCATCACACTCAGAGCTGTCTGCAATGATTTTGCCTTGAATTTGAGTCCACAGTAAGCTTCAGGAAGGCAGGAAGCCACCTATATTGTCCTCTCATATGTCCAGTACCTAGAAGAGTGGGACCTAGAGTAGGTGAGCAGAAAACAGTCATTAGATGAATGGACACAGGATGGGAGAAACTCATAAAAGCTGCCATGTAACCATCATGGGACTTGGCCATGGTAGGTACTACGTCTTTTCCCTTGGGAATTTACAATTTTTATCACTGGGAAAAGGACATGGATAGAGTAACACTCAGATATTTCTTTCTGTGCTCCCGTAGACCCTATTATTTCGCTAACATCAAACTCTTCCTTTCTGTTTTTCATTACTCCAACTAATAATTATTGAGATACACTTTGTGTTGCACAGTCTTCTAGAAGCTGGAGAATGTATCAGTAAACAGAACACATAAAAATATCTGCCTTTATGGAAATTATGTTACAGTGTTGTGTTTACCTACTAAACGTTCTTCCTGTGATATTTGAGTTTCTCTTGGCCAAGGGCCATTTGTCATCATAGTTTTTCCCCAGTTCCTAACATGATTCTTTACAGAGAGTACATGCTCAAAACAAATTTGGCTGAAGGAATTGATTTTTAAAAACTTGTTCTACTTTCTTGACACTGAGGCTGTAAGCCAGCCAAATGAACTTCTCATTAATCTAGCACATTTAAATAAATCTTTTTGAAGAAATAATGTTGCATTGGCCCACAGTAACTATTCCAGCCTCCTGTCTTTACTCATAGTGATTCCCTGTTTGGAAAAGTGTTTATTGTTTCGTTGTGGTGGTGGTTTATGTAATTCCCAAAAGCAAAGCTGCAGCATCTTACTGTTGAGAATATTTGGAAACAACTTCCTTCTTTTAATTAAACGTGGTACCTCCCCAGTCATTCTGTGTTTCATCCACATTTGCCAGCATGGTGTGGAATAGTACGTCGGACTTCAAGTTCAGTGGCCAGGGTCCACATAGGAACCTGGACCCTCTTGCTAGCTGGATGGCTATGTGAAGTCACTTAACATTTTACAGTCCAGGCATACTTATATGTAGGAAGGGGGCTTGGTTACCATGCATATTAAACAATGTATGTATGATATGACTGGAAGAGAACCAGGCATAGGGATATGCCAAAGAACATTAGTTTGTTCATTTATTAGACTCAGATAAATAGAAGCGCATGTACTTGAATCTGTGGTGTGTGGTGGTTTTGCTTTCACAATCATCAAACTGGAGTCTAAGCCCACCCTGGTCCTCTGGCATTCTACTAAGGCACAGGCAGCATCAGCTTTTCCGTAACAACAACCTCAAACCCAGACTGCCTGGTTATCTACGGTGTGCGTGCACTGTGCTAGTATTTTATGTGATTATCTCATTTGATTCCTTCCTTAATTCTAACAAGGGATCCTCATTTTTTTTGTCTTATTATTGTTGTTATTATTTTGAGTAACAGTCTCACTCTGTTGGCCAGGCTGGAGCTCAGTGGTGCAGTCATAGAGCTCACTGCAGCCTTAAGCTGTTGGCTCAAGGAATTCTCCCACCTCAGCCTCCCAAGTAGCTGGGACTGCAGGTGTGTGCCACCATGCCCAGTTAATTTTTAATTTTATTTTTTTTTAGAGATGGGGTCTTGCTATGCTGCCGAGACTGGTCTCAAACTCCTGAACTCAAGTGATCCTTCCTGTTTGCCCTCCCAAAGTGCTGTGATTATTGGCATGAGCCACTGCACCACTGTGCCCTGCTTAATGTGTCTTTAATTAAAATAAATAATTCTGGTAAAATACACAAAACGTTAAATCTGTCGTTGGTGACATTGAATGCAACCACCATCGCTATCAAGTTTCATAAGTTTTATAACCTCAAAGGGAAACCCCATATTCATTAAGCTGTCCCTCTTCATTCTGTCTTCTCCTTAGCCTCTGGCAATTGTGACAGAACAAAGACATGGAGAGGTTAAGTGGCCTGCTTTAGACCCACATTGCTAAGTGGTAGAGCTAGTATGTGAGGCCAGGAAGTCTGCTACCCTGGTGCAGAGCACTTAATTGCTAAGCTAATTAGCTCCCCATTAGAGAGAGCTTTACCCCACCACCCAATTCACAGGATGCAGGGGTTTGTTTCTGGTTAACACAAAAGACGATTTTTCTCTGAGGACTCATTAGAGGATTCCAGGCATTCCCACCAACCAGTAGGCAGCCTGTGGCACCTGGGATGTCCTCTCCTTCCACCCGGCCCAGTCCGAAGGAGGGTGTCGCCTCAGCAGTGGGGGAGATGGGTCCTCAGATCCCGCAGGATGCCCCCATACTGTGTTGGTCATCAAAGAAATGGCCAGGTCAGCAGGGGTGCCTGCTGGCACCCAGAGCTTTTGCCTGGGGTGGAAATGTCAGACTTTTCTTAGTTTAAAGGTGGGATGAGTCTCCCAAGGTGGGGACAGAGTGCTAGGAGAGAATTGAACTTTGGGATTTTGGTAAAATTCTCTGCACAAATAACTCCTAGAGAAAAGGCTGATCCACTACCCCACTCGTCTTTACTCAGAAAAGTTTGGGATCCTAATCCCAGAAGAGAATGATTTTGTGAATTCTACAAATGCTCCTTGAAGAGACAGTCACTCAGGGTGCATTGTGCCTTAAAGACATAGGATTTCTTGTCTTAGAACAGGTATGCACAAACATTTTCTATAAAGGACCAGATAGTACCAATTTTAAGCTTGTGGCCATCTGGTCTCTGTCACAACTACTCAGCTCTGCCATTTTAGTGTGAAAGCAGCCACAGACAATACATAAACAAATGGGGGTAATTGTGTTCTAATAAAACTTTACTTACAGAAACAGATGGTTGGGTGAATCTGGCCTATGGGCCATAGTTTGAGAGCGCTGTCCTAGACTCCAGCGAACCACCTTTTCTGTGATGTGTGGAATCTTCCCCAAGCATTCTGTTGATTCCTGGAACTCCTGCTGTTTTGCTGTCTCTGCTGCTTCCCCGCTTGTGAATTTGCATTCCTGGTCATCTTTGTTTTCAGGCCATCACAACACGGCATCAACAAGCCTTATGGTGCTTTCCCCAGAGAATTCAATGTGTCAGGTGACATTTGTGAACTGTGTGGAAGACTTCTCTGCAGCTTCTGTGGAGGGCAACAGGGAAGGAAGTGTATATCTGGCAGCCCCTAGCAGATGCCATGCGAAATTCCCACGGAGTCTTGTCTTCCCAGGATTCTTTCTCAACAGCTATGGAAGTGGGGTAGTTGGGGTTGGTGTGCCCATCGAAATCTCCCAACCAAGTACTCAACTTTGCTCGGTCTCTCTTCTTTCCTCTTGGGAGTTCCTAGGAGGCCGTCTTTAAAGTCTTGCATCTTTGGTATACAAAAAGATTTTCTCGGCTCTTTCGGTAAAAATAAATAGTGGGTAGAGAGGGTGAGTAAGGGTCCAATTCTAATTCAAAGACTAAGCTCTTACATTGGCATTCTCCACAATAAAGGCAGTAGTCTGTGTTGAAAAATGCGTGCTTTGAATGCAGAGACCTTCCAAACAGGCTTTGTGTGAGCAGCATGGCTGTTTATTCACTTGGGTGCAGGTGGGCTAAGGCCGATAAGGGCATTAGCAAAGGGCAGTGGGATAGGAGTTGGTTTTATAGGTTTGGGTAGTTTTTTGGGGGGTGGGGGTGTTGCAGAGTAAGATCAGTTACAGTGGTGGTGGGTAGAGGGCAAGGGGTATATATGACCACGAGTTCAGTTACAATGGCAGGGTTGGGTGAGAGGTATTTACATCACTATGAGCATTTGACACCCAAGGGTGAGATGTTAGGTTCCAGCTCCTTGAAGCAGCAGCATCTACATCCATGAGGCTTCTCAGCAGAAGGACTTGCGTTAAGGATCATCAGGTGGAAAATGCAAGATGAACTACTACAAGCCAACTTGAAGGAGAATTTGGTTCACTACCAGGAAAAGTGCCTGTCCCCGAAGCTATTTAGCTGTGAGTTCTGGCCTTCAGGTGGATTCGGGTGCAGGGATCAGTAATTTTCTTTGAAGGACTTCATCATCCAGGCAGACATCACAGCCACAATGCCAGGTCGTGTCTCAAAGAAAGTAAAGGTTCATTCTTCCATGCACTAAGTTGCATTGTAATTGTAGGGGTTGGTCCACTGGGGTAGATGCGTGTGCATGTGTGTGTGTGTGTGTTTCCCCATGGAAATGACGAAAGCAGGCAGCACTTGTTGAGGGATGTAAACATCACTGCAGCAGGTCATTCCTTTTATGACATAGCAGCCTCTTTTCTTTTCTCTGTACTGTGATCTTCAGCTACTTTTCTAGGGAGGGCAGGGCATGTAAGCTCCTGAACATACTGAAACCTTCTCTCTCTATATATAAACAATTCTGTTTAGGAGAGCATATCTCAAGACAGCCTTTTTGGAGGACAGATTGGAAGCACATTTCCAGTTTACAGCCTCCTGGTTTTGACTGAGTAATATATATATTTTTTGATAGAAATCATTCTATTCTTACTGGTTTTGTTTGTTTGTTTGCTGTTTATCCCATTTAACAATGAATCAGGCCGGGTATGGTAGCTCATGCCTGTAATCCCAGCATTTTGGGAGGCCAAGGTGTGCAGATCACCTGAGGTCCAGAGTTCGAGACCAGCCTGACCAACATAGAGAAACGCCATCTCTACTAAAAATACAAAAGAATTAGTCAGGTGTGGTGGTGCATGCCTGTAATCCCAGGTACTCTGGAGCCTGAGGCAGGAGAATCCCTTGAACCCAGGAGGCAGAAATGCAGTGAGCCGAGATCCTGTCAATGCACTCTAGCCTGGGCAACAAGAAAGAACTCCGTTTCAAAAAAACAATAACAACAACAAAATTGAGTCATAGTATCTTTCCTACGGGTGGATGTTTATGTTATTTCCAGTCGGTTTTTCCATCTTCTTTCATTGTATCCCAGAGAATTATGGTAGGCAAACGTGAACAAACACATTTGAACATATATAGTGTGTGTCGTGTATTTTACAGTAACTGGAATTGCCTGTTCAAAGGTTAGGGATATGTGAAATTTGGATAGTGTCTATCAGATCACTGTCAAACACAGGTGGAAACTTGTGTATTCACAACTCAGTGTAACAGCAGCGCATTATGCCTCATGCATCCAACAACTCTACAGGACAGGCACAGGTCTTCCCATTTTAAAGATGAATAAACTGAAGCTCCATGAAGTTAAAGGGTTGGCCCTGGGTTAACTGCTTCTTGGCCATCAGGCATTTGCACAGGATCACTCAGGAGCCTTTGAGGATGAGACGTCCTGAGCTCTGGCTCCTGGTGTCCAACCTCCTGTCTCAGTGAGATACCTAGAAAATTATTTGGTCTCCTTACTGGGATTTTCTTACATAGTTTAAAATCTCAGCCAGGTGCAGTGGCTCACACCTGTAATCCCAGCACTTTGGGAGGCCAAGGCAGGTGGATCCCTTGAGGTCAAGAGTTTGAGACCAGCCTGGCAAACATGGTGAAACCCCGTCACTACTGAAAATACAGAAAAAAAAATAGCCAGGCATGGTGGTGCACACCTGTAATTCCAGCTACTCAGGAGGCTGAGGTAGAAGAATCTCTTGAACCCTGGAGGTGGAGGTTACAGTGAGCTGAGATCGCGCCGCTGCACTCAGCCTGGCGCCTGGAAACAGAGCAAGACTCTGTCTCAAAAAAAAAAACAAAAAAACAAAAAAACAAAAACTCATGACACCAAAAAGAAGCCACAGAGCAGATGCACCACAATGCTGTCTGATTTGCTATAGGCCCATTTAACGTGTTTTATGATACTGGACTAGAATTTTCCAAGTTCATAATCACATCCTCAACTATGCTAGAATTAAATTATGTTTGCCCCCCACCCTTTTCTGTTATATTAAATTAGTATCCTTCTTCTCCAAACAGGCAGCTCCCACTTTCAGGTAGGAGAGGAGTTCTTGTCCATCAAACCTGGGGAAAATGGCTCCTACTTCCATTGCAGAGCCAATCACAGGCTCTCTGGTGTCAGACTCTGTGGATAGGATGTTAAAAGAGACAAAAGGACACTGTTGGCACGTTAATAATGTTAAAAATTGTTGACGTTCCATGCAGTGTGTTTTTCTAATTAGAGCCAAGCTGCAGAGTACCATTTCCATAATCAACATGGGAATGGAAACTCAGCAAAATTTCATGTATTTGCGATGAAACTGTTCCCCGGCAACATAAAAATGGCTTTTATAACATAAAGGCTGTAATTAGAATAAGTCAAATCAGTTGGAAACGATTAAGGCCAGAGTAGGCAAAGCTGCCTTCTAAATATTTGTCTGGAGATTAGCCTACTCCTGCAGCCCTGAGAAGCATCTTTGATTTCCTTATACTGCTCAACGTGGCAAAGATAATCTAGTGGAAAGCCAACGAACACAGATTTAGATGTGCTGGTCGGCCTCTTCTGCAGCTTGACAGGAAGCAGCCCATTGGAAGCAAAGTCAGGAAAAAAAAATGAAGATAGGGTCACATTAGACAAATTGCTTAAAAAAAAAAGCGCACCGCGATCATCAATTTAAATTCTTTTAAAATGTGCTGGGTCTTTGAAGCTTTTAGGATGCACTTTAAAAGTCCACGTGGAATAATTCCCTGCATGTCAATGCGACAGTTGATGCGTGTCTCATTGTATTTAAAATTATAGTTCTGAGATGGGACTTGTTCCGCGATGCTTGTCTGACATCAGCTATTAAAATACAAGTAAATCTTGGCAGGTGGGAATTTAAAGAAGAAAAGATTATATAAGAAAAAATCAGAATGGTTAATATTAATTTACTAACCAGGGGACACTGGCTACAGAGACTTCTTCGTGTCCTTTCTTAAATAAGATGCTGTTCTTGATGTCCTCTCTCGAATAAGATGCTGATACAGGAAAACGCCTTATTCTTGCCACGGATGGGGAGGGAGGTTGCGAAGGGGATGCAGGGGAGTAAAACGTGCTACTGTGGATGTCAGTCCATGGTTTGGGTCCTCTGGGTCTAAGGTGACCAGGATAGTGAGACAGGTTCATTTTCTTAAATTCAGATTACCCATTTAGCACTGACCTGGGAGGGCAGAAGAAGGAAATCAAGGAGAGAGGGCAGGAAAATAACTGCTCTGAGGATCAGGCTGGAACATCTACAGACTCCAGCCTTCCTTTAGAAGGGCAGAATTCTTTCTGACAGCCTCCCCACTCATTTGTAAACCCCTCCGAATCCCAAACTTGTGTGCGTGCCTGCATTTAGCCATTGAAAATATAATCAGCCTAATGCATTCTCTTACGGAATTTTAAACCAGCCCATTAAAACTCCTTTAACGTGCTAAAGTCGGCTTCAGAGAGGGTTTCCATTTCATCTTTATTGAGCTGAGGCTGTGGTTCGTTCTCCCCTTACACCACAGTGAGTGCCTGTCAATAATTCAATAGCGTACCCTTGATGGGCCCAAGCCCAACCTAGACTTTCAACCGCGCCAAGCAGCTTGTCAAAGCCTGATGCTCTGTCAATGGCCGACTGATCTATACTGCATGAATCCCACACTTCAGCTCTTGATGTGTCCCTGGGAATAAAAAGAAAGCCATTTCAGAAGTCAGCCCAGTGAGAAGCACCTGTTTGTAGAGACTCTTTAATGAAGGGCAGTGGTGGAGCGGAGTTCAGCGGAAACCACTGCACTCTGTTTTGTTGAGCCAACGCTAGGTCTCTCTGTGCACACTCGGGGCGCGCAGAGGAGCACGGTGCTGGTGCTGGTGAATGGATGGCCTTGTCCTTCTGCTTGTCTTCTTTACGCAGGCCTTCACGCTGTGCTCGTCCCATTGCAGGAGACCTTGAACTCCCGAAAAATCCAGTGGAAGGAGCAAATCACCTGAGTCACATGACCGTGCCCCGGTGACCCTTTCTCAAGTGACAGTGATTTGAACCTTCACGTCCCTCTCTTCATGAAACATCATGAGTCTGTACTGGCTAAAGAATGCCATGAAAGGCAGATTTTAAAAAATCCAGCCTCACCTTTCCTTCTGGATGGAGGAAAAGACATCTATTCACTTTGAGAAGAAAACACATCATTTGTATTCTTCTTGTCTGTGCAGGATTTTTAACCCAGAATGATCCACCTCGTCCCTGCCATCTCCAAGCCTTGCAAGTCGATAGGAGATTTGCAAATATCTCCCTTAAAGAAAGGCAACGAGGAGAGCTTTTAATCCATGTTTTAAATGCAAAATGTCTTGAGTCCCAGCGCTGCTCAGTTTTTCCTGAAGATAAATTTTAGCTGGATTAAATAATGGTTTTAAAGGTACTATTCATGCAAGCGCTGCCTCATTTGTGAGTGTATCTGCATTGCCAATGGATGTGTCTTTTCCGCATGCATACTCTTTCCCGAGCATCTACCCCCAAATTTACAGATTTCTTGCTTGTCAAATTGGGATGGGGCTTGAGGAGGAGGTGACAGTGCTATCAGTGGAAAAGAGAAGCAGCGACGTGTTCAAAGCTTGTAGAAAATGGTTGCTTTGTATTAATAGTCAAGGTTCCAGGTTTCCTGAACCACAAAAATAAAACAAATCTTTTTCTTTTTTTTGAGACAGGGTCTCATTCTGTCACCCAGGCTGGAGTGTGGTGGTGAGATCACAGCTCATAGTAACCTCCACCTCCTGGGCTCAGGTGATCCTCCTGCCTCAGCCTCTCAAGTAGCTGGTGTTTTCTTATGTTGCCTAGGCTGGTCTCGGACTTCTGGCCTCAAGCAGTCTGCCCGCCTTGGCCTCCCGAACTGCTGGGATTACAGATGTGAGATACCTCGGTCTGGCCTCAAATTTTTGTGGTAACATAACATGCCACTGTGGCCTGGTGATATTCCCAAATAAATAGCAGAGTTTGTTTTACCCCAGCCGTAGCATATTAGGGTGGAGGCAGGTGGGTATATGAACTAACATTGTAAAAAAGCAAGATTGTTCACTTTGGGAGGCTGAGGCGGGTGGATCACAGGTCAAGAGATCCAGACCATCCTGGTCAACATGGTGAAACCCCATCTCTACTCAAAATATAAAAAATTAGCTGAGCATGGTGGCACGTGCCTGTAATCCCAGCTACTCAGGAGGCTGAGGCAGGAGAATTGCCTGAACCCAGGAGGCGGAGGTTGTGGTGAGCCGAGATCATGCCATTGCCCTCCAGCCTGGGTAACAAGAGCGAAACTCTGTCTCAAAAAAAAAAAAGTAAGATTGTTTATTTTAAGGTAAACTTTTGAAGTAGGGGAAAGGGGATAAAAAATGAATATGGTGATTTTAGGGAAGAAAATCTCTCCCAAGTCTATGTCCCTTTGTATGGCCCCAACACCAGTTAATGATGGGTATGGCTCATGAAGGCACAGACAGCCCGAGACCCGTGGCAGTGTTAGGCAGCATTTGAGCTGGGTCACTGAACCTCGGGCGTCTAGACAATTAGGACTTATAGATCCTGTTGTGATTTTCATACTTTTCATCTGGAAGTGTTTTGTTTTATTAATTCATTTCTTTTTAGCCTCACAGGTTTTACTCAAGGACTCAGGTGAATGTGCAACACAGTTCTGATAAAGTAGAGATTTTCTTTTCAGGAGGAGGGAAGAAGGAAAGGAAACGAAACCCGGGGCTTTGCATCTTCCTTTTCAGCTTTACCCCTTCCTCTCTATTCCTCAGATTTAGCAGCCCCCAAGGGGGCTACAAGAAATCTTCAGGGTCCAGTGTGGCCTAATATGTCAACCCTGATAAAGTCCTGCTCAGTTAGCATGATGTAGTAATGGATGCCTGTAGTTCCAGCTGCTCGGGAGGCTGAGGTGGGAGGATCGCTTGAGCCCAGGAGTTTGAGGTTGCATTGAGCTAAGATCATGCCACTGCACTGCAGCCTAAGTGACAGAATGAGGACCTATTTCTTAGGAACAAACACAAAAGACCAGCTATTATCATCTTGATATATCCTCTTAAAAGAGAAATGGTAAAATGAACGGCCTTCTGCTCCATGAGATGGAGCTCACCCCAGGGTCCTCCAGCTTACCACTGGCCCAGGAAACTCGGTTAGGAAATTGATGCTGCATGCCTGTGAGTTGGCAGTTCTCCCTCTGAAAGCTCTGTAAGGCTAGTAATCTATGCTTTAAGAACAATCAGCATCAAAGGCTTTGGCACTGGTGGAGCTGTTAGCATATTAGTTCCGTTTGAGATGGTGAAATGCTTTGGAAACTAAAAACCCTACCTAATAAAGTTTATTTTCAAAAGATTAGAGACATAGAGTTTTGCTCTGAGAGATCATGTTGCCTAAACCTCCCTTTACAGAAAAGCAGAGAGGGGCCTCTAGGCATTCATTGTCGTGCCGATGTTACTGGGTAATGGTAAAAACTAAGAGTGGTATCTGTTTCCCTCCTCCTATGATGTCTTTTACGCATCCGGTGTTGTAAACCTGAAACCTACACTTTTGTTTCACCCATACAGTTTGTTTTTGCTTCCCCCCCCCCGCCCCAACCCCAGTTATTAGCTGCCAGAATTTAGATATGTAAAGATTTCACTTAAAATCCAAATTTTTGGCTCCTTAACAAAAAAAGAATCAGATGATCTCGCATATTGGGCAACATCGTCACACTTCAACCAGCAGCCGGGATGCTGTAGCACCTGCACACCTCAGTGTGACCGAGAACTTTCCCATCCCAAGTCAACACGGACCCTGTTGCTCAGGACTGACCTTCACCCAGCCTGCTTACCTATCCACTGGCTGTCACCGGCATTCGCCTCTGTAGTGCTGTCCTCCCACCCTTCCACAAATAAAGGTGCCCAGAGACGCTGGCAGCCTGGAACCTCTGCATCTACACTGGGGCTGCCTGTTCTTTCCCACCATGCCTGAAGATTTCAGTAGCTCTTTGTCAGCACAAATGAGCTTTTCCCCTAGTTCGTGGGGGGAATGGCATCCTGGCACAGAGCAGAAAACATCTGGTAATGAATCCATTACGCAGGCTGTTGCTCAGGCTCCAGGTGCCCAGGGGTCTGAGTGCTGGGCTGAACATGACTCATGAATGAGACCCCAAAGATTTTACCTTTTGGCCTTCATTCTGCCAGAGCTCTGGCTTAGTCCTAAGGGGTCCCCTGGTCACTCCAATGCCAGGTGTTCTCTCCAGCCATCCCCAGGTGAGAAGCTGGCAGCCTTCCGGATTCCCTCGTCTGCCTTCTCCACCACACCCCCCTTTCCCAGCACAGCCTTCCTGAGGCACACAAAGGAGAAGACAGAGATCATTTTTGGCAGATGTAAGGAGCAGCATTCATCCAACCCTGGGCCCTGCAACTCTGTGAACAGACCTGCACACTGTACAAAATTATTAGAAGCCCCGTGTCTCAGGGCTCAAGGAGGTTGGGCAGGGAGGTGAGAGTGAATAAAAATGAGGAGGCCGCAAACTGCTTTTGCCCAAGGGCTGGTTTTAATGAGCCTGTCCCTAATGAGTTGTCCCTGCAACTAGCTTCAGGCCTAAACAGATGAGGCAGGGATTCTGCTAAATTTTTGATAGGATTTGCACTGGTTTTATGAGAAAGCAAGCAGTAGAGAGTGCAAAGTTGGGTCATGAATCTTTTACGAGGGTGGATGGTTGCCCGTCTTGTCAACCGGAACAAGAAGGACCTGGTTGCTAATAGAAACCCTGGCCTCAGACGTCTGCCGCCACCCACCAGATCAGCTAATTTGGTCAGGGTAGCTGGGTGATTTGTTTTTTTGTTTTTTCTGATTCAGGACGTGGCCTATGGCCCCTGAGAAGGATTTATCTGAAAACTCCATCAAGGAGGTGATTTGAGCCATTGCCTGTTCCTGACTAATGATCTTTTGTGGAATTCAAGCCATATTGAGGATGGACACATTTCTCCCACGGTGCACTGGGAAGGAAGCTCCCTCAGATACTTTAATTAACATGCTTTTTACTTTGGGCAGCCCCATGCATATCGAAACCTCAAACCTTATCCTTCAGCTAGCTGCACGAGCAAACTCTTACCAAGCATAAGATGTCATTTTCGATTCCTATGGAGATGTTTCTAATGTTTCTAATACCTGTCAATTCTAGGATTGAGCGGTACAGGAGATTTCATATACTACCAACTTTTTTTTTTAATATGAAAAGCTGCCAACAAATATATTTCTCCAGTTTGATTCATATACCAAGAGGCAATTTTCTTGGTGGCTTAGAAGGTTACAGAAAATGCTTGATAAGCAGCCTTTACTGTGCTGACTGAACTCCTACCCCCATCTTCTTCCTGTCTCACACACTCTCTTTCACATTAATCATGTAATTGATTTAATAAGCTCTGGCTTCAAGAGCTGCCCCTCCCCTCTTTCTCTGCCCCCTCCCCTTCTCTTAAAAGGTTTCAGTTCAGCATTTGACTGATATGCTAAGACCCTTGAATCCTGCCAGAGGTAAACCCAACAACCTTGTTGGTGGAATAAGTATCCTCAGGTTATATTTTTGTGGCTCTTTGAAACATACTGTTTTTCTAAGTCATTTAATTAATACAGTTAAATGTAATAATGTAATAAAAGTGCAGTGTATTTCTATATATGTCTGTAGATGTAGACCTCTGCCTATATCTACTTTTCACAAACTTGAAAGCATTTTACATGTTGTCTTATTTGAACCTCGCAAAAACTAAAAACCTTGAGAATTAGCCAGAACAGATCTATTGCTCCTATTTTATACATTACGATACTGAAGTATGGACACATTAACCATCTTAAGACCTTGAGTAGTAAGGGAAGCAGGAGGAGTGAAAATTTGGAGCGTCTAAACTCCCTACAATAGGGGACTACTGGTTTTGTATTCCTCTGTTGCCTAAGGCATTCCTTCCTCTGGCAGAAACCAAAACTGTACATATTTATCTTCAAGAGAAACTTCTACTTTGTCTAGGAAGGAATAGTTAGAATTCTTTTCTGTGGTTGCCTCAAGTTAGATGTGCTAATATACATAGAAGTTATTAAACAAGACCACACGTGCAAAACTCTTGATGAATCACATTATTATGCTACACCAACGTTACACTGAAGCAATAGTAGCTGGGGTTATTAGTACAGATGATAGTTATGCAAGTCTTCAGGGTTGAGGGTCAGGTAAATATCTTCCCGGAAGCTTATACATGCAGTTATCTATGTTCTAACCTGTTTTCGAATGGGTCATCCAGAAAATGTGGGTGTGGCCTGGCTGGGATAGAGTCCCCAGGGTTGGGACAGAGTTATTGTTGTAAGATGATGTACATATTCAAAAGTTAGTTTTCTAGATGTTAGAGTCTGGAGATGGGGCTTCAGTGAGGGATGTTGATGGCAATATTGGGAACAGAGGACAGAGTTAGAGACTTAACAGCCTAAGGGGCCGGGCGTGGTGGCTCACCCTGTAATCCTAGCACTTTGGGAGGCCGAGGAGGACCGATCTGGAGGTCAGGAGATCAAGACCATCCTGGCTAACATGGTGAAACCTCATCTCTACAAAAAATACAGAAACATTAGCCAGGCATGGTGGCACGTGCCTGTAGTCCCAGCTACTCAGGAAATTGAGGCAGAAGAACTGCTTGAACCAGGAGGCGGAGGTTGCAGTGAGCTGAGATTGCACCACTGCATGACCTGGACCACGGAGCAAGACTCCGTCTCAAAAAAAAAAAAAAGATTTAACAACTTAGGCGGAGAGCAGAAAGCAAAGGCAGCTGTATAAATACTGAAGTTGTTCTGCAAAAATTCCTCTGACCGAGTTCTGATTGGCTTGGGTAGACATTTTTTTGACACAGGGTTTTGCTCTGTCTCCCAAGCTAGAATGCAGTGGCATGATCCTAGCTCACTGTACCCTTAACCTCCTGGGCTCAAGTAATCCTCCTACCTCAGTCTCCCGAGTAGCTGGAACCATTGGTGCACACTACCACACCTCGCTGATTTTATTTTTAATATATACTTTAAGTTCTAAGGTACACGTGCAGATTGTACAGGATTGCTGTGTAGTATACACGTGCCATGGTGGTTTGCTGCATCCATCCCCGTCACCCGCATTAGGTATTTCTCCTAATGTTATCCCTCCCCGATCCCCCCACCCCCTGATGTCACCCCCTTATCCCCCTCACCCCCCAACAGGCCCCAGTGTGTGATGTTCCCCTCCTGGTGTCCATGTGTTCTCCTTGTTCAACTCCCACTTATGAGTGAGAACATGTGGTGTTTGGTTTTCTGTTTATGTGTCAGTTTGCTGAGAATGATGGTTTCTGGTTGCATCCATGTCCCTGCAAAAGACATGAACTCATCCTATTTTATGGCTGCATAGTATTCCATGGTATATATGTGCCACATTTTCTTTATCTGGTCTATCATTGATGGGTATTTGGATTGGTTCCAAATCTTTGCTATTATATTTTTTTAAATTATTTGTAGAGATGAGGGCTCCCTATGTTGCCCAGGCTGGTCTTGAACCCCTGGGCTCTAGTGATCCTCCCACCTCAGCCTTCCAAAGTTCTGGGGTTATAGGCGTGAGCCACTATGCCCCATTGGCATTTTACTGTTTAATCTTGGTCTGTATTTAAAGGGTCTGGGTGAATGTAGATTGTTACTACCCTTAACAGTTTGCCATGAATTCTGAGTCTCAGCAAACCCATAATCATGGTGTGTTATATAAAGAATCTTTTCTAATTTTTATTGCTGAGCCTGACTTTGAAGTCTATTTTTTCCTTTTGGGAATAAGAAAAAGCAACGTTCTTGACTGCCCGGAAAAATACCGTCTTGTCAGCTGGGGATGCTTGGTGCTGATGACGAATGTGGTACAGGGAAGGGATAGTCCCTTTTAAAAGGTACAGCATGTGCGTGGGCAGTTAGCAAGGATTAAACCAAGGAAAGATGGTAGTATTAGTGCCAGTATGCATATGAGTAAAATGAACAGTGGACAGAGATTAATTATAGGAAAAAGTGATGCCGTGTGTTTCAATTTGGATAAAGCCTCTGTAATCTCAGCTTTTTAACAATAACACTCCCCACTTCTCCTCTCTTAATCTGGAGGCCCGTGGGTCTCCGGTACCCTTATGCACCAGCTCCATTTGAGGAAATAAAAGCAGGAATCACAATATTTGCCCCGGATCTGCATAATTAGGAAAAGCTTTTGAAAGTGGAAAGGCCGGTAAATGAACTTCTAAAAATGCATTTGATACAGCATCAAAGAGCAGTGACAGGTCCGTAAATCAAGGGATTGGGGCCATTTGATTCAAACGTAAAATGTTCCCTGCCCAGAAAACTCTGCCATGAAGCCCTGCACAGAATGCAGAGAACGATTTCCTCTGGTCCCTTAGAAATTCAAAATACAAGATCTACATGGTACCACAGTTTCTTCTTGTTGTTGTTTTGTCTTTTCACATGAGTGACTTTTGGAGATGCCCAAAGACTGATGTCCCATAAGTACCTAATCTCCAACAAAAAATATTTACAGAACCTTTATCTCAATGTTTGCTCACTGAAGTCGGTTAATAAATGTCTGTTGAAGGCTCATAGTCAGATGGAGGGTATTTTCCATTTTTATTTAGCTGTGAAGCTTCATTTTTCTTCCTATCCCTTTTTTTTTCTTGCCTAAAGAAGCCCATTTCAGTAATTGGGGATCTTCTCTCTCTAATCTCAGCCTTTCCAATAATATGTAGCATGGTCTAGCTATAGCCCTTTGCTCTCCTGCTTTTCCATCTTGCCTGAAACCTGGGTTAACTGGGACTTAACTCCTTGTCAAAGATGCTGTGTGAAATGACTAATTAACACCAGAGAAGGAGATAGCATTGTCATTGACAAATAGAGCTTTTAGTAACCAGCAGTTCTCCTGGAAATGTTTGCCCAGCTCTCGAGTCTCCCCAGACTCACATGAATTGACAGCATGGAGGATCTTTTAGTTCTCTCTCTGATTGAGTTGCTTGTCACTTGAGTTCGTAACCTCAGGAGTCACTTTATCCCAGCTGTCCCAGGTATAAAAATGGTATGTATCTAATTTCAGAAGTTGAGGAGGAGTAGAACAAGGAGCGTATGTTTTTCTAGTATAACTAGACAAATATTTTCAGCAAGTTCTCCCTCACTGCTGTGGGTAAGTGCTCACATTTGCCTGTGGCTGAGCTATGTTTCAGTGAGGTTGGAAGAAGAAAAAAGGTTGGGAAGACTGATTTTAGTTGCATTTGTACCATACACTAAGCAGTGAGCAGATTCAGGATGACTAGTCTCCCAGACTTCTCTTTCAAGATCAGATCAAGCCTCCTGAACCACGTGAGGCTGTCTTACCTTGACATCAGCAGCCTCAGTAGCTCCCTGTTGGGCAACCGCATAGAGCAAACCCCAGAAACCGCAGAATTCTTCTCTTCTTAAACAAGACCCTCCCCTGTCAACTTAAAATCACCTTTTCATATTTCTCAAGCAAAGGTAGGTCTAGGGCTTATGAAGTATGAGACATACACAATTTGGTAGCCCTCCATCAGAAAAAGATTCAATATTACTAGTGCAGAGTCAGGGGTAGCATAAAAACACATTGCCTTGGGCCGGGCGCGGTGGCTCAAGCCTATAATCCCAGCACTTTGGGAGGCCGAGGCGGGTGGATCACGAGGTCAAGAGATCGAGACCTCCTGGTCAACATGGTGAAACCCCGTCTCTACTAAAGATACAAAAAATTAGCTGGGCATGGTGGCGCATGCCTGTAATCCCAGCTACTTGGGAGGCTGAGGCAGGAGAATTGCCTGAACCCAGGAGGCGGAGGTTGCGGTGAGCCGAGATCGTGCCATTGCACTCCAGCCTGGGCAACAAGAGCGAAACTCTGTCTAAAAAAAAAAAAAAAAAACAAAAAACAACGCATTGCCTTAAGTGAAGGTCTCTGAAACGTCAGCCCAGTCACCTTCTCATTATTCACCTCCGTTCCCAATTGAAACTTTGCAGTGATAAAGCTGATTTTAGAAAGTGATCAAGAACGGTATCTCTAACTTTTCCTTGCATCTTCAGGTCTTCCTGTCTGTGAACCTCTGCCTCTGTTGGCCTAATTGCTCACTATCCTCCTCTCTTAATTAAGCAATTAAGTATTGATTAAAAGCCAAGTCTAGTAAGAGCTAAAGGCATTTGTTGAAGGTTATAGTGCTTCTTATGGGAAAGCAGGAGTGGAATGTAGTTGAATTAACCTAGCCTACAACAGATTTTTCTATGTGTGTTCTATGAATTAGCTGTATCAGCATCAGCCTCCTGGAGGGGAGGGGTCTACAGGCAGTTTTCTTAAATATGTACATTCCTAGGTCCCTTCCAAACTACTGAATCAGGATCTCTGGGCTTGAGATACAGGGATTTCCATCTTTTAAAACCACCTGCCCTCCATTCTTCTGAAGCACATGAAAGTTGGAAAATGACTGAATATTCCCAGGGCCACTGAAAGCTACTCGTAAGCTTAAGATGCAGCATTTACTTGAGGTCAAAAGATGAGTGGCAACTGCCAAGTGTATCTATTTCCTACGGCTTCTGTAACAAATTACTGCAAACAGAGCAGTTTAAAACAGCAGCAACTTATTCTCTTAGTTCTGGAAGCTAGAAGTTTTGAATCAAGTTGTAGACAGGGTGGGTTCCTTCTGAGAACTCTAAGGAAGGGTGAATTCATCTATTCTCACACTGCTAATAAAGGCATACCAGAGACTGGGAAATTTATGAAGAAAAAGAGGTTCAATGGCCTCACAGTTCCACATGGCTGGAGAGGCCTCACAATCATGATGGAAGGCAGAGGAGGAGTTAAAACACATCTTACATGGCGGCAGGCAAGAGACCATGTGCAGGGCAACTTCCCTTAATAAAACCATCAGATCTCATGAGACTTACTATCATGAGAACAGCATGGGAGAGACCCACCCCTATGATTCAGTTACCTCCCACCATGTCCCTCCCATGAACTTGGGAATTATGGGAGCTACAATTCAGGATGAGATTTGGGTGGGGACATAGCCAAACTCAGCAGAGGATTTGTTCTTTGCCTCTCTCCTGAATTCTGGTGGCTCCCAGCAATCCTGGGTATCCTTGGCTTGTGGCTGCATCACTTCAGTCTCTGCCTGCATTGTCACATGTACATTTTCCTTCTCTGTGTGTCTTTCTTCACCTAATCTTTTTTTTTTTTTTGAGACAGAGTTTCACTGTTCTTACCCAGACTGGAGTGCAATGGCACAATCTTGGCTCACCGTAACCGCTGCCTCCTGGGTTCAAGCAATTCTCCTGCCTCAGCCTCCTGAGTAGCTAGGACTACAGGCTCGCACCACCATGCCCAGCTAATTTTTTAAATATTTTTAGTAGAGACGGGGTTTTACCTTGTTGACCAGGATGGTCTCGATCTCTTGACCTTGTGATCCACCTGCCTCGGCCTCCCAAAGTGTTGGGATTACAGGCATGAGCCACTGCGCCCGGCCTCACCTAATCTTTTTGTAAGGACAGCAGCCATTGGCTTTAGGGCACACTTTAATTCAGTATAATCTTTTTTTTTTTTTTGCGTCAGAGTTTCATTCTTGTTGCCCTGGCTGTAATGTAGTGGCATGATCTCAGCTCACCACAACCTCCACCTCCAGGGTTCAGGCAATTCTCCTGCCTCAGCCTCCTGAGTAGATGGGATTCTAGCTATCTGCCATCACACCCAGATAATTTTGTATTTTTAAGAGAGATGGGGTTTCTCGCTGTTGGTCAGGCTGATCCTGAACTCCCGATCTCAGGTGATCTGCCCACTTCGGCCTCCCAAAGTGCTGGGATTACAGGAATTCAGTATAACCTTACCTTAACTAAATACATCTGCAACAAATAAGGTCCTATTCCAGTGCTCTTGGTGGACAATTTTCAAAAAAGGTCTCATTACAAAGTCCTAGGTGGACATTTATTTTTGCAGGGGTTGGGGGACACTCTTCAACTCACTATGCCAAGTGGAAGTGTTCAGTGGAGAATGGCAGTGAAAAGAGATGGATGAATCCAGAACTAACTGAAAACTTGAAGAGATTCAGCAAGAGTGAGCCTGGCTTAGTTATCATCCAGGTTTCACTAGAGTGCCCCTTTGCCAACATGCAGTGTGGCTCAGAGTCATGATCTATGATACTGCCCTATGTTGTAATTTTGATGCTGTTTACTTGTTTAGCACTATTTCTTCACTCTCCTTAGACTTGAAATCTCTGCTCAGTTCAGGCCTGCACCTCCGCATGGCTGTTACATAGTAGGTCTTGGTGATCATTTGTTGGATGGATAATTTTAGCTGGAGAAAAAGAAACGTCTATGTGGTTTTTTTTTTTTTAATCCATCCTGCAATAGAAGACACTGCCTCTGTGACATAAAGAGAACACCTGGCTAGGCGCGGTGTCTCATGCCTGTAATCCCAGCACTTTGGGAGGCCGAGGCAGGTGGATCACGAGGTCAAGAGATCGAGACCATCCTGGTCAACATGGTGAAACCCCGTCTCTACTAAAAATGCAAAAAATTAGCTGGGCATGGTGGTGCGTGTCTGTAGTCCCAGCTACTCAGGAGGCTGAGGCAGGAGAATTGCCTGAACCCAGGAGGCGGAGGTTGCGGTGAGCCGAGATCATGCCATTGCACTCCAGCCTGGGTAACAAGAGTGAAACTCTGTCTCAAAAAAAAAAGAGAGAGAGAGAACACCTTCACAGGGTGAGGAGTTGTTCCAATGAGGTGTAAGAGAAGGAGTCTCAAGGGCAAGGGGCTTGAAGACATTTGTGAAGGGACAGCAGAAACCTATGAGATCAGTGAGAAGTGGAGAGTTGTGTCTCTGACGACAGTACAAGGACAGTGAAACATCAGGGAGGGAGAAGGGTGCTTCAGGCCCTTCCGCAAAGCGGGTGAAAAAGGGTGTTGGCGTCTATTTGTTGCAGATGTATTTAGTTAAGATGAGGTTATACTGGATTAAACTGGGCCCTGAATCCAGAGGCTGGTGTCCTACAAGAAGATTAGGTAGGAGAGCCTTGTAGGAGCTTTTCTGGGTGTGGATTTCAGACCCTGTCATCCTAGAAAGGAAAGAAGGAACTCAATCTAAAGTATAAATGAAAGGAGAGACTCACAGAAAGCAAGTTCACAAAGAAAGGACTGAGGATGATGAGTTCTGTAGCACTGCAAATGTTAACTCTGTAAGGACGAGAAGATAACCTCCCCCCACTCCTGCTTACGTTACAGGTGAAGATACTGTGGCTCATGGAGGCTGCCCGTGAGCCTTGAGGAGAAAAAGAGCGTTGTTGTTAATCTGAGACTCCAGGCTCCTTTCCAGAATTCTCCCTTTTTTCAGTTTTCCTCCTTATTGAAAGCGAAGAGAAGGATGTTGGCATCTATTAATTACCTACTGGGTGCCAGGCACGGATGTTAACGGTTAGGTCTTTTGGTTGCTGAGTGGGTGTTGCGGAGGAGGAACCAGTGACCCCACTAGACCTTGCAGAGGCTCAATGACAGCAGGAGGATTCAGGGGTCTGGTGGGGGCCCATGGCATCTGATGGAGCCCAGCATCAGCAGGGCGAGGGCAGGAGAATGGTGGGTTTCAGGGCATGCATCCAGAGCATGGGTTGGTAGCTCAAAGGCCAGCCCGGGAAGAGGCCTCTCCACATGAAACACAGAAGCAACTGCCTACTTCAATCATTGTTCTGATTAGGTAAGACGGGCTTTCCTTCTGAGGGGTAATTTAAATTCAGAGGCACCTGGGAGTCCGAGTGACAAGGAGGCAGTCGGCAAACTAGGAAGGGCAGGCTGAGGGTTAAGGCTCTGGAGGGAGAAGAATCATGCTCAGAAACCATCCAGTTTTCTCGGGTATGAGGTTGCACAGTCCAGGTGAGGAACGTCACATTTCTGGGGAGGCTTTTTGGATGGGACCTAATACATTGATGTGATATTGAATTCAATTCTATGAGCTTTTGCTGTGTCCGTATTCTGTGCAAATTCTGTAGGGGTTGTCTTTAAGGCTCGCTTCTTTCTCGCAGTGTAATTTATTTTGATTGAGATAGTTTTGGAAATTGCAGAGCAGTGAAATCCAAGTATTTCAACCTGGCAGGTTGAGGCGGTAGGTAAGTTAACTTGGGGGGGCTGACTTTTCTATACATTTTATGCTTGGGACCGTAATACAAGTCCTGCAAAAGGCAGCTTCATGTTTCAACTTATAAAGAAGGAGATCTCAACCCTACACTCATTCTTCCTTCCTGCTTCCGGAGCCTGGATTCTAAATTCCAAGTGAACTGCAAATATTCTTAGAGTGGACTATGCTAACATTTTGAAATTAAACCTGCCTGTCTTAATTGAGTTGTTGGCTTCCCCCTGCCCCCACCGTATTCTCTTTCTGAAGTAGAGGCTTCCAGAACTTGTCTAAAGGAGGACACATTTGTTTCTCATTTTGCAGAGGGAAGACCAAATCTGCATCAGCTTCAGCTGAGACCACTGGCCAGCCCTCCTGCTCACCTCCCAGTTCCCTAATTAATTTAACTAGGTGGGGTTTGTGGGGGTTCATTTAAGCAGCAGAAGGTCTGCTACAATTGTTGCATGTGCCAGCAATGATTTGTATCATCTGAGTATAGGGTGGGGTGGGGTAAGGTGAGTTGGAAGACAGAAAGGAACAGAGAGACTAGCACCTAGTACGACCAAAGAGAAAGATTCTTATTCCATCACCAAAGAAATATAATTCAAGAATGGCTGCAAAGCAATTGGATACTAAGGAATGAGAAGCAATGTAGTTACAGTAAAATGTCAAAGTATAATGAAACCAAGGAACATCACTGCTTTATGATCCAGGCAAGCAACTGGCAGGTGGCAGCTGTAAATATGTATATAAATAACAGTATGGATGAAATGTTAGACCTTCCAGCTGGCTTGGTTAAAGCACTTCAGTAATATTCTATTTAGGGTAACAATGTAGCTTCACAGTTGCACGAAAAATACATCCTTGGAGAATGAATCAGCCTACATTAGCGTGTAGGTGATGTGCATTGTGCTAAGATCTCAGAACAACACACGATGGCTGGTGCATTTCCCATCTGCCTAGAATGGCCAGTTGCTTCGTATTCCTTGAGGCTTCACTGATTCTCTGGCATTTGGGTTGCAAATGTTTGTTTTTCCTGTCACAGAAAGTACCTTTTCTCTCTGATTGGTAACACAGGAAAATAAATAAATGATGAATGCCCCAGACCCAGGGTCTTACCTGTGGAAAGGTAAGGATCAATATCTTTATTTATTCATACATGAAATGCATCAAGCACTTGCTGTGGTGCAAAGGATCTAAAAAAGTGAAGAAAAAGATGTATAGGCCGAGACTTCATGAATTTGAGAGTTTGGTGAAAGAAAAACTACCTGAATAAAATGGTCACAAAAAGTAAATGTAAAATTGCGGTGGTGAGGCATGGTGGCTCATGCCTGGACTTCCGGAACTTTGGGAGGCTGAGGTGGGTGGATCACTTGAGGCCAGGAGTTAGAGAACAGCCTGTCCAACATGGTAAAATCTGTCTCCACTAAAAATACAAAAAGTAGCTGGGCGTGGTGGCGTGTGCCTGTAGTTGCAGCTACTTGGGGGACTGAGGCAGGAGAATCTCTTGAACCCAGGAGGTGGAGGTTGCAGTGAGCTGGAATCACACCACTCTATTCCAGCCTGGGTGATGGAGTGAGACTCTGTCTCAAAAAAAAAAAAAAAAAAAGAAAAAGAAAAAGAAATGCAATCATGATACATGCTACATGTTTTGCTAGCCAGGATGGCTTCTTGAAGGAGCAGATTAGCTAGAGTTATGATCAAAGGGTGAAAGGAGGTTAAACAGAGAAAAATGAGAATAGCATTCCAGACTGTGAGATTGGCATGTGCAAAGATCCTGTGGTAGGAAGGACATTAGTGAGTGTGAGGAATGGAAGAGGTCATTGTACCCCTAGTGGAGCTGGGGTGGTGGAGAGTGGCCCAAGTCATGTGAGGATAAGTAGGCAGGAGCCTACATGGTCTTGCTGGTCATGATCAGGAGTTAGGACTTTATCCTCTGCATAGGGAGTCATTAAACATTTTAAGCAGTGTAGTCTTAAAAGGACGGATAGGGGCTAATCCTTAAGAAGGTATTGTCGGCCAGGCACGGTGGCTCACACCTGTAATCCCAGCACTTTGGGAGGCTGAGGCGGGTGGATCATGAGGTCAAGAGATCGAGACCTCCTGGTCAACATGGTGAAACCCCGTCTCTACTAAAAATACAAAAAAATTAGCTGGGTATGGTGGCGCGTGCCTCTAATCCCAGCTACTTGGGAGGCTGAGGCAGGAGAACTGCCTGAACCCAGGAGGCGGAGGTTGTGGTGAGCCGAGATCGCGCCATTGCACTCCAGCCTGGGTAACAAGAGCGAAACTCCGTCTCAAAAAAAAAAAAAAAAGAAGGTATTGTCTTCACATCATCATAAGCCAGGAGCTGTGGGAAGACACATCCTACTTTTCTGAACGAGAACTGCGTGTAGTTTCATACACATGTTACAGCATGTACAGAGGATGTATAAAGCATCCACTTTATGTCAAGCACTGAGGATGTGTAAGTGTAAGAGCATCATTGCCTGTGTGCAATGCAGAGGCTAAGGAGGTAGAGGTCATAGTAACCACTGACTGAAATGTTGGGCCCCCGATGAGATTATGAAGCACAGAGGAGCACGTTCAGCTTTAGGATTGCATTCCTAGAGTGAATGTCCTCTAAAATTGCAGTCATGACCCCGAAGTTGTCCAGGCGAAGAAAGAGTGGAGCCAGAGTTGGTCTTCTGGTAGGGTTATTGAGAAAGACATAGCCAGTGACTTCCCAGGAAGTCAAGGAAACAAGGAAGATTCCCAGCATCAACAGACAGAATGCTGGTGAAGTAGATGGGGTGGGCCCTCTTGACCAGTGTCCTGCCAGATTCTCCTGAAACTGTACATCTAAAGCAGTCCATCTCCCAAGTTATCAAGTCATACTCATGTTCTGGCCTTGCACCTCACTCTGTTTTCCATTGTATGTGTGTTACAGTCTATTATAGATAGGGTCAAGTTGAATTTATAAAGTACAGGATTCCCATGCATGTGAGAAAGTGTGAATTGAAGCCACCTGTTGGCTTATATTTTCTACCTTGGTGCATGAAGGAAAGCTACACAAAGATGTGTGGTATCAACTCCTGGAGACAAGACTCTGTCTATAGAATAGCAAATATTTGGAAAGAACTTGAGAAGGGATATGATGGAGGAATGAGTTTGTATCCAAGCCAACATCCAGCCATCTGTGGATGTACACATTTCTACCATGAAGACATGCAGTTGCCCATCTGTGTTTTCTTTCTCTTTTGAAGTTCCTCTCGACCTTCTGGGTCCTGGAGAAGTCCTCAGGAAAAGGATGGACCTAGGCAAGTTATATGAGGTACCACAGTGTTAAAGGGTGACGATCGCTATTTGTTCTCCACATTTTTTATTTGGCCAGCCCTAGGCCAACCCCTTTTCCCATAATGAACCCCATTTTTTCATGATTTACTCATGGGTTCATTCATTCAATTATTCAAGCACTGTGGGACACTAACAGTGTGTCAGCTACCATGCTAAGCACAACAGCTTCCATAGCGAAGCAGACCATTGTACTTTCTGCAATCTTGAAGCCTCAGATTACTGCTGGAATGAATATTATTAGAAGCAGTTAGATTTGGATTCGAAATTCTCCCTTCTGAGTCCCTTAGCCTACCAAATGCTTTGGTTCTAGCTAAAACGGATGGTGGTTTTATATCCTTTGTAACACCGAAATATGCATTCCGTGGGTACTTCACCTTCCCTGTATTCAGAAACTTCACCTTTCAACAGCGTCATTCCTTCTCACCTCTTTGGAATGCATGTGCGTGTATGTCTCTGTGTACATGTATCACGGGTTTCTGTCCAGCCGTTTCATGCAAGAATTTAACAGCTTCCCGAGTTGTTAGCAGGAAAATTCTAAATATTTGCATGGATATGGACGCTTTGTAGGGATGATACAAGAAGTATTATTCATCTACTTTAATCAGTGAGAGTCACTAACTATTGAAACTTACTATGAGCCAGAGTGGTGTCTAAATTCATTCTCTCTTTTTATTCTTATAATAACCCTGTTAGGTAAATATATTAACATCCCCTTTTGGGAAATGTCAAGTTCAGTCCCTTTTATTAAGGGCAGGGCCAGTTTTAAGGGTGCATTCCCTGCAGGGTCATGTAGGGTCCCAGGTTTTGAACAGCCTCACGTGTGGTCTCATGCTATAGCTGGAATTCTTAATTTTTGCACACAAGGTCCTATATTTCCCTTTTGCACTCCCTCCAGAAATCATGTGGCCAGTCCTGATTAAGGGGCAGGGCAGGGCTCTGTGGAGGGGCGATGAACCCACAGCATCCATCCCTTTAACATTTCCTCCATGTTAGGACCCTCCTCCTAACGTTGCATATCCAGGAGGGACCTCCCTTATACAAATACAGAAGGTACCTGCTTCATTCTCCAGGCTGTGTGTGGATTCTCATCGTGAAGTGAATCACCTTTTAATGTACAGTCACCCAAGTACATCTGCTTTGTTGATATATCACTTGTTTTATGGGCCTGGATTAATTCCAAAGTAAACACTAAGTACTCAGTTGAAAAGCTGTAAACACAAGACATGACGCGCATCTCCAATACCCAGCACTGTTTGCCAAGGCTGCAGGTCCCTCTGTGCTTCATCCTGTTTGGCGTAACAAAATCTTTGTGTAATCTGGTCTGAGCAGTTATTTCCAAATTGATGTCAAGAGTTGCAGGCAAGAGGGTATTGTGGCTGGGAGAACACACCTCCACATGCATTTTGCCTCCCTCACCTGCCTCAGCATCTCCCAGCGGTCTTCCTGGGATGTTCACCTTCCTGAGCTTGATGGGTGCTCACAGGATCACCATCTATGGCTGTTCTCTGAGCAAGCAGGCCTGCAAAGGTAGCAATTGTGGGAGGAAATCTACTCCAAGCCTTTCATTCAGGCCCTGAGCCCTGGAGCAGGGCTACATCACCCTGGAGGAAAGGGCATATTTTGGGTATTCTTCCACTGGGAGGGTATGCCTTTTTATCATTCGTAAAGTGGTGCCATAAATGTGAGCAGTGTCCCCAGATATCCAGGAGGTCACGCAGTTGACTGTCATGTCATCGAATAGCAAACACTATCTTCCGATCCGTGTCCTGGGTGTTGGGTCCCCTGACAATGGTGACCCAGTTCTGAATTCCAGAATGACAGTTTTTAAATTAGATTTTGTTTGTTTGTCCATCTCATTTTTATGGCATTAACACTGTATGGATTGAAAATCACACGCACACGCCCGGCACACAGCAACATCTATTTATATATAAATATGCCTTGCCTTGCATTCCTATTTCTTGCTTACTTTCGTGGTAAGATGTTTGGGTTTTTTCATGCTGTGATTTTGGGGATGTTCCTGGAGCTCTTTGAGCCTCTGTTTCTTCCTCTTCAAGCTGTATTTGATTGTGAGTGTTCCTTGTAAAATGTTTTAAATCGCAGGTATGAAATCCGCTTTGCTTGGTTTGAGGGATTTGGCTCTGTGGGTATTTTTAGCCTAAGAGGGTCCTCCTTAGTCCTCCCAGGGACATCTAAAAAAAACCTTTATCTTCTTGTCTACAGTCCGGAAGGTTCTCATGAGCATCTAGCCTTATATGAAGCTGCCAGAGTCGTCTTAAAAAGTCAGCATCTTTGATATGATCCACTTGGCCACAGCAGCTTCATCACCCCCTTCCCAATAGTCTAATGTCCAATTCAGGTATATTCCTCAGTTCCTCCAACAAGCATGATCTTACTACCCCAGGACATTTGCACATGCTGTTTCCTGGAAGGCTACATTCCCCAGTCCCTACCCTGGTCCCTGCTTGGTTCTTATATTCAGCCTTGCTCGGCTTGGACATCATTTTTTAGGTATAAACTTCCTGATTGACTTTCCAAACCAGAACAAAACTTCCTGTTCTAGGCTGTATTCCAGTAAGTTGCTCACTTACTGAATGTTTTCTCATGAGGTGCACCATGTATCACTTCTTCCAGAACCATATGCATTACAAAGACAGGGACCTTGTGTCTTTGGAGCCCTAAGTGCATCCTCAAGGCTTGCAAAGGACCAGCGTCTAATGATCATGTGAATGCAGGAGTTGTGTGATTGCGTGTCTCTCTGCCTTCCCCTGAGGATGCTGGACCCTGGACCAGTCCACTTTGTACCCAGATGCTCACTTTCCCAGGCTGTCCTGGAGCATGAACTCCTCAAATCTCTCCTTGCTCATGTTTTAAGAGAGAAAATATCTCATGCTAAGCTTCCCAAGTAGGCAGAAAATGTCCCATGACTCTATTTGCCATTTTAAAAAAAAGATTTTACCATTCCTTATTTTCTATCATTGTTGAAGGAAAAAACATTGACTTCTTTGGCGTTCTTCTCTAGTGTCCTTTCCCTTTCCTCCTGGCCTTTTTGGAAGCCCTTGAATTTTATAGGAATATACTCCCCTGAGGTCATTTCAACTACTGTATCTTCTGTCTAGAATGCATTTTTTTCCAAGTTCTTTCCTAGTTCACTCCCTCTCCTCCATCTCAGCTTAGCTCACAGGTCCTACCTTTTCAGACAGGACCTCCTCGATCCCTCCGTTAGAATCGGACCCCCTCCTCACTCCCACACACCCTGTGTTCCTTTCCTGTCTGACATTTGCCATATTATAGCTTATCATTTGACATACTATATGTTTTATTTGTGTCTATCTGCAATAGTATGTAAGCTTCACTGGGGTAGATATGTTTGTTAGCATGTTTGTTTGTTGCTGTATCCCTGGAGTGCCTTTTACAAAGTATGTACTGAATATTTGTTGAATAATTAGACCAGTGAGTGGATGGATGAATAGATGGGGAATGGATGGATGGATGGATGGAATAGACAGGTGGGTGAGTGGATGGATGGATGTCGAATAGAGGAATGGTTGTAATAGTTGGGTGGGTGAGTGGATGGATGAATGACAGATACATGTATGGATGGAATAGACAGGTGGGTGAGTGGATGGATGACTGACATATGGATGAATTGATGGAAGAAGTAGGTGGGTGGATGGATGGGCAAAAGGAAGAAGTTGGCCTTGGGTTTTAACATCAGTAGTAATCTCTGCTTTCTAGACACTGAGTTTTAGGATAGATACCAACGATTATTATGTTTTGAGACAGACTTTCTGGGGAAAGTCCAGAGATCCTTTTATTTCACGTGGCATGGGCAATTATTATCTTGCAGTTGCCATTTTGTACAAAAGTGTGTTTGGTTCTGTTCCTTCCTTCCTTCTCTGGCAAATTGAAAATTATGATGGAAATAAGAATTTCCAAAAACCTGGGGGGTGAAAGAAGACATAAAAGCAGAGCCACAGATTATCGTACATTTCCTGTTGCCAGATTAAAGTATTGCATCTACTGTGTGGAGAAATTTAAATTTTCTTCTGTTAATTGGGAAAGTTATTGATATTGCAGCCATTCAACTTATACTGTGTGGGGACAGTTCTAGTTTAAAATACTCTCCTATGCTGTGTCTGTAAATCATGAAAATTATCTAGAAATTGTATCATTTTGGCATTTCAAATTATTGCTTGCACCTGGAATTAGCACCAGAAAATCTTTCCCAGATTGAGTTTGGTTTGGAAAATATAATAAATGTAGTTTTGGGAGCTAACTTTAATTTTGATCTATCTTCTTTTAAATTCTCACAGGCCACAATGCATACACATTTATGACTACTTTTTATCAACCCACTGAATGACTTTTTTATTCAACTGACAACTTGTTAAAGACAGAAATTATATTTGAATAGTTTATTGGTTTGCTACTTTTAGCAGCAAGTAATTGAAGATGGAACTAAAATTGGTTTAAACAACAGAAGCATGTATGATCTCACAGAAATGTTAGCAAGAATTCTGGGGTGACGCAGATTTAGGATTAGCTAATTTAGATAATTCATCAATTCAAAAATATAATTCAGGCTTCAGATTTTTGCAATATTTCTCTTATGCTAATCTCACTGTGTTTGCTTACCTCTTAGGCTGTCATTCCTCCTGGTTCTATTATAGCTGCCATTGCTCCAGACATCGTGTAGAAACTGTAACACCCAGAAGAACATAATATACCCCTGTTTGATTTTCCTTTTTAGGAAGATGTCCGTAGCAGCCACATATCTCTTCCAGAGACTTCTGGCATTTCATTGGCCAGATTATATCATTTGCCTTAATCATTTAGCAAAATATATATAGGGGAACAACACCCAGTGGGGTCTACCAGAGGGTGGAAGGTAGGAGAAGGGAAAGGATCAGGAAAAAAGAACTGTGGGTACTAGGCTTTATACCTGATTGATGAAATAATCTGCATAACAAACCACCATGACACACCTTCACCTGTGTGACAAACCTCCACATGTACCCTTGAACTTAAAAAACTTTAGACAATGAGATATCTAAATAAATGAATGAATAAATAAAAGCTATTCTGTTGAAGAAAAAGAAATCATTAGGTCCCTAAGACTACATTTCCAGCCTCACTCCCAGAATTTCTGATTTGGTAGGTCTTTGGCCGAGTCTGTCTTTCTCTAAGTTTTACAAGTTTCCAGGTGATAAGGTTGCTGGTTCCAGAACCACATTTTGAGATCTATAAACAGAATAATCAATATTTATCCCTCTGCCATTGTGGAGAAGCTCAGCTCCCTTGAAGGATAAGAAAGCCATGAAGTGAGTGAAATATTGAGGTTTCTGTTAGCCAGAAAATTATCTTGTGTTTAGTTAGCCAACAACAACTAATAACAGTGATATCATATGGCAATAACATTATATTTCACGTGGTTAATAAGAATTGACAGCTCACGCCTGTAATCCCAGCACTTTGGGAGGCCGAGGCTGGTGGATCATGAGGTCAGGAGATTGAGACTGTCCTGAACAATGTGGTGAAACCCCATGTGGTTACACATGCCTCTCCTCCCAGCTACTCAGGAGGCTGAGGCAGGAGAATCTCTTCAACCTGGGAGGTGGAGGTTGCGGTGAGCTGAGATTGCGTCATTGCACTCCAGCCTGGCAGCAGAACGAGATTCCATCTCAAAAAATAAAAAGAATTGACTGAGGATAAAAAAACAAAAGCAAAGACCAAAGATCAAAGAAAACAGTTAAGTTGCATTTAAAAAATTGACTGAGGATGAACGTAGAATGGAAGCTTGAGTTGTGTTTAACTGTGTGTCAGACACCCTCCGAGAACTCAGAATTGACATTCAACTTAACGCAGTATTCCACGTCATTTGTTTGTTTTTGCATTTTCAAGAGCCATACGTTTTGTTCGAACTCATAGCAACCCTATTCACAGGGTTGAGCAAGTGTTATTGGAAGATGATATGATAATCCACATCCAGCAGGGGAAACCTGGGGCTCACAGAGGTTAAGAGTTTCCCCCATAGGGAGAGAGTGTTGGCATGAGAATTTACAGCCGCATCGCCTCGTGTCTCTTAGCCAGCTTCCGGGATGTGAGTGGCACAGGCATCCTGCAGTGAGTGTCAGAGCTCTCGGTACCACACAAACCTTGGTACCTGCTCCAGAGACACTTCTCCCCTTCTATTGGTTCTTCTCTTTCGATTTTCAGCCTCCTGTGAGGTGAATGGATGTCGAGGGGATTAAAGAATGAAACATGATTATTTTCTCCCCTTATATGCCTAAGGACAGGCCAGTGAGCCATGGGCAAAATAGAACTGTGAAAAATCTTCTCCTGGGGTTCTTTTCTCAGTGTTTGGCCTGACACACCAGGGAAGCTGCTACTTCTGTGAAGTTGTGGAGGGCCCCTTCCCAGCCTTCGGAGGGAAACAACGGGTCATAAAGAGAGTTTTCCGTGTTTATATCATTACATTGGTTGCTGTATTGGTGGCTGCTGTAACAAATCACCACAAATTTAGCAGAAGAAAAGGATCACCTGAGGTCAGGAGTTCAACATAGTACAATCTCATTTCTACATGGATTTCTACATGGGATTATACGCCTATAATCCCAGCACTTTGGGAGGCTGAGGTGGGTGGATCACGAGGTCAAGACATGGAGACTGTCCTGGTCAACAAGGTGAAACCCCGTCTCTACTAAAAATACAAAAATCAACTGGGCATGGTGGTGCGTGCCTGTAGTCCCAGCTACTTAGGAGGCTGAGGCAGGAGAATCACTTGAACCCATAAGGCAGAGGTTGCAGTGAGCTGAGATCGCGCCATTGCATACAAGCTGGGGTGGCAGAGCAAAATTCTGTTACAAAACTGCTATGTATAATCTCACAGCGCTGTGGGTTATAAGTCCAAGTTCAGGATTACTCAGCTGGGTCCACTGTTTAGAGATTCACAAGACAGAAAGGCAGAAGTTAGCAGGACTGTGTTTCCTTCTGGGGGCTGTGAGAATGAATCCCCTTCCAGGCTCACTCCACTTTTCCTGATTTAGTCCCTGTCAGTGGTGAGACTGAGGCCCTCACAACTTTCTGGCTATCAATGGGAAGACAGCCTGGCCTTCGGAAGCTGCCTGTATTCCTTCTCATGCTGTCCAGCGACAGCTACTCAAGTGTCCTTTTGCTTTGAACCTCTCCAAGTTCTTCCTTTGCCAGATGACTCTAAGTTGAGTTGGAGACAGTTGTCTACCTTGAAGGGCTCATACCATGAGATGCAGCCCACCCAGGTAATTCAGCTCTTCTTCTCATCTCAAGATCTGTAACTTGAATTCCATCTGCAAAGTCCTTGTCTTAGTCTGCTCAAGCTGCCCTAACAAAATGCCAAACACTGGATGACTTATCAGTGACAGAATTTCATTGCTCACAGTTCTAGAGGCTGAAAAGTTCACACTCAGGGCAGAGTGAATATCAGATAAGGGCCTACTTTTTGGCTCATAGAGAATTCCCTCTTGCTGTGCCCTCAGATGATAGAAGGGACTCTCTAGCTCTCTGGGGTGTCTTTTTTTTTTTTGAGACGGAGTTTCGCTGTTGTTACCCAGACTGGAGTGCAATGGCATGATCTCGGCTCACTGCAACCGCTGCCTCCTAGGTTCAAGCAATTCTCCTGCCTCAGCCTCCCGAGTAGCTGGGATTACAGGCGCGCACCACCATGCCCAGCTAATTTTTGTATTTTTAGTAGAGACTGGGTTTCACCTTGTTGACCAGGACGGTCTCGATGTCTTGACCTCGTGATCCACCCACCTCGGCCTCCCAAAGTGCTGGGATTACAGGTGTGAGCCACCGCGCCCAGCCCCTGGGGTATCTTTTAAAAGGGCATGAATCTAGCCGGGAATGGTGGCTCATGTCTGTAATCCCAGCACTTTGGGAGGCTGTGGCAGGTGGATCACTCGAGGGCAGGAGTTTGAGACCAGCCTGGCCAACATGGTGAAAAACCTTCTCTACTAAAAATACAAAAATTGGCTGGATGTGGTGGCCGTCATCTGTAATCCCAGCTACTCTGGAGGCTGAGGCAGGAGACTCACTTGAACCCAGGGAGCCGAGATCACGTAGATGCACTCCAGCCTGGGTGACAGAGCGAGACTTGATCTCAAAAAAAAAAAAAAAGGGTACAAATCTCAATCAAGAAAGTTCTTCCCTCCTGATGTAATCAGATCCTAAAAGCCCCACCTCCTAATACCATGAACTTGGTGTTAAGATTTCATCATATGAATCAAGGGCGAGAGGACTTAAACATTCAAGCCACAGTAGTCACTTTTGCTATGTAAGGTAACATATTTATAGGTTCCAAAGAGTAGGGCATGGGAATATTTGGGGGGTCATCCTGCTTGCCACAGTGATCTTATCACAATGATAAATGTTAGCAGACATTGCTCTGATAATGACAATAGCTGCTGTTTTTTAAGTGTCACTCTGTACCAGCCGCTGTGATAGATACTTGAAATTGATGGGATCGTTTCATCCCCATCACAAAACAACAAAGTAGGGAGTATCATTCATCTCATTTTACATGTATATTTTTTAAAAAGCTAAGACACTGAATTCCTTGATGTCTTGCCCTGGGTGAGTCAGAAGGAAGGTGTGAAGCTGAGACCCTACCCAGGAGGTCTGACTTCAGATGCTTGGCTGTTAATCTTTTTGCACAACCCAAGTCTTCCTTGTATCCATGCCACATTTATTTATTTATTTATTTAACTATCTATTTATTTTCTGGGAATTACATTATTATTATTTTTTCACTTGGAAAAGACTTTATTGAGAGGAAAATATTTTAAACAGAAAACAGTGTGTGTGTGTGTGTGTGTGTGTGTGTGTGTGTGTGTGTGTGTGTTCACGTCACTGTATACCTGGAAGAAAAACCTGAAGGAACGCCCAAACTTTTACGGTGCTTTCTAGAATATGGGTGACATTCGTTTTCCTCTTTTTTTTTTCATGAGGACATATAAAGTGAATGAAGTAGACCAAACAGAACTTAGGAAAATCTTTTTTTTTTCTTTTTGATATAAAAAAAAAGAGAAGGAGAGGAAGAACGAGGAAGAAAAGAGGGAGAGAGAACAGGAATATTGCTTTATTCTAAAAATGTGTATTAATAATGGCTGATCAATATTTTGTGTATTGAAAGTAGAGAATGTATATTTTGTGTATTTAAAGTGGAGAGCGCTATACATACTTAATAAGTTTACTTGTTCCAGATCTGAATTCAAGTCCTGGATATCCTTATTAATTTTCTGTCTCGTTGAGTCTAAATTTCTTTATGGGTCTTATGCATCTGAGTGTTAGGATCGTTAGCTCTTATTGTTGCATTGATCCTTTTACCACTGTATCTTTGTTGCTTTGGAATCTATTTTATAATATGCGAGAATTGCAACTCCTGCTTTTTGTTTATTTCTTTATTTTTGCTCTCCATTTGGTTGTTAAATCTTTCTCCCACCCTTTGTTTTGAGTCTTTGTGTATCTTTAGATATAAAATGGGTCTGGATATAGTATAATTTTAGATTTTGGCTGTATCTCTTGATTGGGGGATTTAGTTCGACTAAATCCCCCAACTAAATCCATGCCACATTTATGATCTGCTTACTTGCACATTGCCACTCCCTTCTTGCATTCAATGGCTCTGATTTCCTTAAAGATAGGGATGCATTATTCATCCAGTACATCCCACTCCAAGACATGCATTTTGCTCAGTGAACTGTGATTGTGTGTGCACCTGTGCACATGTATATAATGGTGGACAGTTTAGGCATTGGGGCTCCCCAGTAGGAGTCAGTGACATTGCTTAGTCACATCTAGAAACACCATAGAATGATCACCATGGCAATTGGATGCTGACACTTTTCCAAAGGTGGATCACAGAAGCTGATAAAACAGTAGCATCCAAGATCCAACAAGACATTGGCCACTGGAAATTGGTGACCACTTGTGCAAAATGGATCAGAAGGCTTTAGAAAGTCATTATGGCAGAATGGCATTTGGGGTGGCCAAGCCTCCTGGCCCTCTTTTCTAGTAATTTCACCCCTTTCAGGGACATCTACAAGCTGCTGTTAATAATCCCTGAGTGTGTAGCACTCCATTTCTTCTTCTGTTAAATGAGGCAATGTCTATAATGTCGTCTTTTGCCTTTTGGTTGGTTCCCCTAAATACACGTCGTATTGTCTCCTATCCCTTGGAATTGTCTCAGGCTAGCGTGTTATCTCTTCCTGGGCAAGACAAGGCTCCTCCTGTCCCTTGCCTGCTGTCTCCTTAGCTCAGCCTTCGAACCCCAAGTTATTTCCTACCTCAGGGCCTTTGCATATTTTACTTTTTCCACCTAGAATCCTTCCTTTGACATTCTTTGCAAACCTAGCTCAATCTCAACTAACTGTCAGCTCACATGTCATATCTGACAACCCCAAGTGAAGTACAAACTCACTACAACTTCTCATGAATTTTTTTTTTTTGGCCTGTCTTCTTGTGTTGGGTGGGTTCCTCAATGAGTCTGTAGACTCAATAAGGGCAGAGACTCATTTGCTCTTACGTCTCAGCTGTGCACGTAAGCAAAACAGGTGTTTGTGGAAGGACTTAGGAGTGGCCCCATCATCTCTACTTTCCTATAAGAAGCCTTCTGCATGGCCTAGCACATATTCTGTCCCCAACTCCTCAGAAAGGACTGCAGGCTATTCGCGTCAACGCAGGAAAATAAGATAGAGTTAATAGTGGTAGTAATATTTCACTAGCTTTCAACATGTCAGGAATATTCTGTCTGCTTTTCTAAAGCCCACTCTTTACTGGAGTCTCGAAATATACCCTGGGGATCCCTTGTTTCTCAGTCAGCAGCAGCACTTATTAAATGTAGATTTGTGGGTCCCTCTTCAAGCCGATGAATCAGAATCACTAATGCTGAACCCCAGGAACATGCATTCATAACAGGTATAACCCAGGTAATACTTGTCTATACTGAGTTAGAATAACTGAAGTAGCATGTTTGATGTTAACTGTTAGCTGTTCATAAATACATTCTCTTGCCCAAAAGGCATCTCATGGTGCTCCTCTAAGCAGTTTTGTTATTTAAAAGAATGACAGACTGGATAACTGGAAGCAGACATCTCTCTAACACAACTCATCATTCCAGTTTTAAGTAGAAAATACATCAGCTCCATTTTCTCATCCTAAGCTGTTGTTGGAGCAAACCTGCTCAGAGACTTTCTCCAGGCTTAGGTAGCCCTGGGACTAAGCACAGGAAAGATGCCTGGTTTTAGGCAACAGTGAATACCGTCTGGGTCAGCAAAAGGATTCAAGAAGCTAACACCGTTGTAATTTGCATCTAATAAAAGTGGATTTCTAAAACAAGAATCCTTGCAGCTCTACTCTGAAGTATTGCACGGAGAGATAATGTCATTGCTGCTCACGGTTTATGAGACCTGTACTATCTCATAGTGATAATAAAGGTTAAATTAAGTGAATGCTTATTTTGTGCCAGGCTAGCCCTTCTAACTGCATTATTTCATTAAATTCATACCACACTCCTGTGAGACAGGTACTACTGTTTCCATTTTAAAGATAAGAAAAGAGGGGCTTAGTGGCTTAGTTTTACAAGTCACCCCAGGTCCTAGGGTGGATAACGGAGGCTAGTTGTGAAGTTTGCTTCAATTCCAAGGTGTCTTGCCTTCATCTGAGCCTCACCAGGAAGACTGGGCTTGGAATATTTGGGAAATGTCATTGATCTGGAGCTTCTAAGATTTGGAAACTCACTAGCTATCCATGCTTAGCAAGGTGTGTTACTTTCTGAATCTCAGCGTACACATCTGTAAGACGGCAAGAGTGATGCTTACCTGAATGAGTTACTAAAGGATGGTGACCAGAAATCCGCATCATTCATAGGTAGAGGTGTGCAATCAAGGGAGTTATTTTATTTAAAAAGCTACTCTGATTATGGACACAGTGGTAGGTTGGGGATATCATCCTTCCAAAAGAATAAGAACCAATTGGAGCAGAAAGAGACCAAAATGGTAGAATGACCAGAAACGGCCTCTGTGAGTTTGAGGATTTTTTTCAGCCGCAGGAGAGACTGATTGAATCAACATGTATTTACAGAGCAACCACTCTGCTCCAGGGCTCTGTGTTAGGCACTGGGAAAACAGAGGTGAACCAAACAGATACGGCTCTTATCTCTATGTAGCTTCAGAATATTTAGCAAACAACCCATATAAATATGTACATAATTTTAAATTGCAATTTGAAGGATAAGTAACACACGTGTCTAACAGAGGTAACTGATAGAGTATCTCCTAGAAAGGAAATCAGACTCGTTCACATTCCTAAGTGCCAGAATAAGAATCCCGACTTAAGCGTAATGACAAGGAGAACTTTGGAACGAGTCTCCTAGGCGACCTCTCAGTAGGGAACAAATGCTAAAGACAGACGACTGCTGGGTATGACTGCCGTGGGGGCCTCATGCATACCAAGTCATATAGATTTGACGATCTTTAAGGTCAACCAGATTTTACGTGTCTGCCTTCTAGGGCTTTCTTGAAGACATGCACTTTGGACAAAGAGGACAGTGGGATGTAACAACCACAGTGGTTGAAAAACCCCAAATGCCCAGAGAGAACATTCAACCCTTAACTGTTAGAGAAGGCAATATAATGTAATGGGTGAGAACATGGATTTTGGAATCGAATAAACGTTGGTTCCAATCCCAGCTCTGTCGTTTAGTAGCTGTGGGACCTTGGGCAAGATAATTCAACTCTAAAACTGTGGTATGATAATAAGAGTGACCTTGCTAGGGTGTTTGAGGATTAAATATGGTTGTATACCTGCAGAAAAATGGGGATATAAACTCGGGTCTGTCTGCTAGGACACCCCATATCTTCAACGCACATGTGCAGCCTCCTCCCCATTCCCACTACATCTTTTTGGAAACAACTGCTGTCCTGGGTGACTTCAATCTCTACAGGGTCCTCCTTTGTTTCCTGAGAGCTCCATCTACACCCAGAGTAATGAGCCTGATCTTACTCCAAGAACTCCGGTCACTGAGCATGACTTGGTATGTCCACAATTTGTACATTTTGGACAACAGGTTATTGCTAAGAGGGAAAACCTTTAGCTGAATCCAATTCATTCACAGCAAGTGAAGCAGTTGGAAAATGCCTAATTCTGGCTTGTTAGCCGCTGAACTTCTGAGAACAGAATCAGCTTAGCTGCTTGCAAATAAGCGAGCATCACAGAACTTGGTCGAGCTGGCAAGAAGGTAACAAGCTGTGTGTGAAAACCCTGGGATTAAATCTCCACAGTAAAATTGCTTGGTGCACAGAATCAAAAGAGCTGAAAGGGTAAGGAGGCAATGAGCAGACTCCTTTCTGCACACCCACCTGACCTTTACCATTGGGAACACCCCAAAGAGTGTATGCTCTGGCACCTCATCAAAAAATAAGGCTGTGCTTTAGATTATAATTAAATCAATAAATTCTTCTCCCCTGCGTGTGTCCCGATTAGATTGTTGACACTGTGTCAAGCTGTTAGGGAGATAAACTCATGCTATTACTTGCACTCAACATGCCACTTATTTTTGAGTCACTCGGAAGGGGTGTGTGTGTGTGTCAACTTGCAAATAACCCACTGGGGTTTCCGTCCTTCTTTTTCTCTACCAAATTGTTAACGTTGATCCACATGGAACTTCGGAAATGGGAAAGCTTTTATCCTGGTGTTGATATCGGTCTCAGCATGAGCCATTTTGGAATCTGAGGAACTTGTGTGTTGGTGAAAATGCCGGAGGGCACAGGCATGCATAGGATGCTTTAAAGTCTCCTGAAGATGGGTTGTTGCAAACTGTGCCAGGAGGTCTCAGGCAAGCCTCTGAGCAGGGATTTAGGAGATTCTCTGGCTTCTTGCCCTTGTTTCTCCAAGCATCAAGAGCAAAGTCTTTCTTTTGGTGGATGCCACTGATGTCTCACCCAGAGTCAGGGTTTGGGAGGTTGCTAGGATCGTGAGGTCCCATCAAATGACATGATTCAGGAATTTGGGGTCTTGAGCCATGGTCTCAGCCAGCCTGAGTAATTTTGAATTCCTAAATCTACCAGGCTATGCTTGTCTCAACTTCAGACCTTTGTCTGTGAGGTTTTCTCACCTGTAATGAACTTAGAATGACAACATCTTCTTGGGCAACTTCAGCTCATGCTTCACATCTCAGCTTGCATGTAGCATCATCCACAAAGCTTTTTAAAACAAGGCATATTTTATTTTGAAATAATTTTAGATGTATTGAAAAGTTGTGACTGTAGCCCTGAGTTTCCACGTACCCGCACTCCGTTTCCTCTATTATTAATATCTCATCTCATTGTGGTGCCTTTGTCACAACGAATGAACCAACACTGGACATTGAAATTTCTCTTTTTAAATATTTTTAGTGTACAATTCAGTGGCATTAAGTGTATTTATATTGTGCAATTATCCCCATTCATCTCCACAACTTTTTCATCTTGCAAAACTGAAATTCTGTGACCATTCATCACGAATTGTATTCCTCCTGCTCACAGCCCCTGACCGCTTTCTACTTTCTGCCTCTGAATTTGACTACTCTTAAGTACCTCATATAAATGTAATCGGACATGATTTGTCTTTTGTCACTGGCTTATTTCTCTTAGCAGAACGTCTCCAAGGTACATCGATATCTCCAAGGTGCTACAGCTTGTGTCAGCTTTGTTTTTTCATTTTTAACATTGCCTAATATTCCGTTGTATGTAGATAACACATTATCTGTTCATATGTCAATGGACATTTGGTTTGTTTACACTTTTTGATTAGTGTGCATGATTCTGCTCAGAAAGCCTTTCTTAATCTATCTATGTACCCCAGGTACATCCTTGGCTCATCTCTGTCACAGCCCTTATCTCACAGAGTTTAAGAGCTGATTTCCATGTCTGCCTCTCATACTAGACTTTCATATCCTTAGTGCAGTGCCATGTCGGCTAATCTCTCACCACTGTTTCCCCATGATGTAGAAGAGTCCCTGGTTTGTGTGACATGCTCAGCAAATGCTTGAAATGAGTGATTGTAGGAGGAATGAATGGATAGTTGGTTGGATGGATGGATGTTTGGATGAATGAGTAGATGAATGGATGGATGGAGTTGAATGGATGAGTAGCTGGTTAGATGGATGGGTCAGTGGATGGATAGTTGAATGGATGGAAGAATGGTTGAATGGATGGAGGGATGGTTGGATAGATGAGTGGGTGGATGGGTGAGTGGTGGGCAGATGAGATGATGGGTGGATAGATGGATTGTTGGATGATTGGGTGGGTGGATGAGTGAGTGGATAGATGGATGAGTGTATGTACATATGTGTGTATGTATGGTTAGATTGAAGAGTGGATGAATATACAGATGGAGGGAGAGATGAATATATTCAGAGGATAAGCCTAAGCAGATTCTTCAAGGAGCAGAATTTGATTTATGCTACCGATTTCAATGGGGTGATCATGTGATTATAGACAGGGGTTCAGGGCAAAGAAGACACACCAGGTTACAGTAAAATTGAGCATAGAGAAAGAGTGGATCTGAGGGTGGGGTGCGAGAGTATATTTTGCTTTACATTTTTTTATCTAAAAATATTTTTATTCTGTGTTTTCGTAAATTAAATCAATGACAATCTTTTCCATAATCCTACTGCCAAGATAGATTCCACTGAGGTTTTAGATATAAAAATAGATAATTCACAGGAGAAAAAAATTAAGAAAATGAAAACGTCCTTCCCAACCAGTCTTTCTATGAAGATAACCACAGCAACTACATCTTGTGTATTTGCAGTCATTCTTGCGGGGATTTTCTATGATTTGTATGTGTCTGCCATGCTCTTATTAATGAATGACACTTTATTCATTGCATAGAGTTAACATCACTTAACTGTTCCTTACTGAGGGGGACATTTAGCTTTAGGCTATTTCCAACAGAACTACAGTCTCCTTAAAGTATTTTGTGAGTATATCCATAAGGTAAATTATTTGAAGGAAAACTGCTGGGCTAATATTTTTGAATGTACATACACTTAGACTTTTCTGTAGATGTTCCTAGATGCCCTTCCCCAAAGTTTGCACCACCTGATGTTACCATGACTCACGTTTATTGCTGTCAGTCATGTAGTATTGGGGAGCCACCCTGGTTAAAATACGTAAGCTTGGAGCATATAGTCCAGTTTACTTCTGAACATCAGTAGGACATTTCAAAAAATGAGTCATGCTATTCTCTCATTTATAATAAATTCTGAGAGGGGATGGAGATGGCTTCTTTACCCATGAGCTATGCAGGTTAGATCAAGAAAGGCGGAGAATCCAGCAATGTTGGACTCAAGCATGATTTGAAATTCTGTCCGTTTTCTTGCCCTCGATTGATGTGTTTAAAGTAGAAGAGACAGGAAAGGTAAGACTTTCAGTCTCTTTCCCTTAAGAGTGACGCGTGATTCTCTACTGCCTGGGAGCGCCAGGGTCTGACCCACAGATTGGCTGTCACTAATGCTGGGAAGAGGTGTCACTACGTTAGCATGCCCTAATTCCATAGCATTTCCTGCTTCCATGGGTCAAATGTCAGCACCATTCAATGCAGGCTGAAGAAGCTGACAAAAAGGTGTTTGGGACTGGATCTTCCACAGAGTACAAATGAGGCAGTAGTAGAAAAATGGGTGAAAATGCTTATCATATATTTGACACAGCTTAGCTGCTGTGCCTGGCATCTGTCCTTCAGCATTTCCTCCCTTGTATTTATCATAAAAAAATTGAAGAATATATAACATGTTTATAATTTCTTCTTTTAATCCATAGTTCAAAGGGAGAAATGTAGCTTTTCTTTTAAGAGGTGAAATATATAGACATAGATGTATGTCCTTATTCTCCTTCAGGGTAAAAGGTGGCTAGGGCTTTATAAACTTTCAGTCTAAATACATGGCACTATTTGGAGGAGAGGACCTTTGTAAACAACATAAACTTTCCATTAACAGTAAAACCCTCTTGTACTGTAGCACATGATTTTTTATGTGTTAACTCATTTGGAAGTGAATTTTTTCCACCATGGCTGAACTGTGAGTCTGGAAACCAGTGTTATGAAACTTGCAAAGGAAATATTACATTATTTTGATATAAAAATATTTATTTTAGAATATGATATTTATGCAGTACACAGTGCAAACATACACCATCGGATTTACTGTGAAATGCCTCCTTTTACTCCTCTCCCCAGTGATTCTGTTCTCCTCAGAGATCCTGCTATGGCTATTTTTGTGCATTAATCCAGAGACAGTCAATTAATAAACAAGCATATTCTCATAAATAGTAGCAATTGATTGTATTTCATTAAAACCAAGTCCCAGAAAATGGCAAAATTGTTTCATTAAGAATAAAAGGCACAGAAAGTATACTTGTTTTGCAGAGTTTATTAGATAATAATATTACATAAAATATTAGGATAGGATTAATCCATGGAAATGTGGCATTTCTCTTACGTATGCATTTTTTAGAGCAAATGCAATTTTAATATCACAGGTTTAGACATCTGAAAAAGATACAAGGATTTGGCTATGTCTTTCACTGGCTGCGCTATGTTAGCAAGCTCCCCATTCCTCTGAACCTCACATTCCTTATCTTCAAAAAGGAGAAGAATGTCTCTGTCCAAAGGCTGATGCAAAAGATGAATAGCATAAGATATAAAGGACCAATCTGCTAGGTGCAGTGACTCATGCCTGTAATCCTAGCACTTTGGGAGGCTGAGGCAGGTGAATCACTTTGAGCCCAGAAATTCAAGACCAACCTGGGCAACATGGCAAAACCTCATTTCTATTAAAAATACAAAAACTAGCCGGGCGTAGTGGCAGGTACCTGTAATCCCAACTACTTGGGAGGCTGAGGCATGAGAATCGCTTGAACTCGGAAGGCAGAGGTTGCAGTGAGTCGAGATCACACCACTGCACTAGAACCTGAGTGACAGAGTGAGACTTGGTCTCAGAAAATGTGTGTGTGTGTGTGTGTGTGTGTGTGTGAGATATATATATATATATGTGACCTTGAATATAGTAATATTCAGTGAAAGCAATTTGCTTACTTTCCTCTTTACCTACCCTCATAGAGGAGCAGATCCTCAAACAGTAATATCTTTTTGTGCTTTATTTGGCTAAATTTGATGGTTAAAAGAGAAAGAGAATATGATGGATTCCAAGAGGAGTTTCTTCTGATTTACTAGTACGCTCCCTCCCCTTCCTAACTTCTTGGCTGTGTTCATACATGAATGGCGCGTGTAGACATTCATTCTCATCTCTCAGGCACTTTCTTCGTAGACAATTCTAGTGCTTACAGAGACGGTGATTCTAGGGGATGTGCCAAGTACCTAAGTACCATCCAGGTCTCAGACTTTCCGTAACCTCCCTCAAGCACCTTTTGAACTACCCATTAACTGGCAAGCAATCCAGACGTTCTTTAAAAATCTATATTATCTTTTCATTAAAAACAGCCTCTCCCCATCTCGCTCAGCTGTTATGCTACTGAATAAGTGGCCTCTTCTCACCTTTTTGTGTCCCATAGTGACCTTCAACTTCACTGTGAAGGTCATGTATTCATGCCTGTAATGTTTCACAATTAAGGATGGCATCTCCACTTAGATGAATTTAATGAGACTTGGCAGTGCCCCCAGTGACCTGGTGAGCAGCCATCTATTTTGGTTGGTGCAGAAGTAGTTGTAGTTTTACCTTTTTTTTTTTAATGGCAAAATTAAATTGGCAGGGCAGCAGTTAGTTTTGCACTGACCTAATATTAAGGAGTCTGGCTCTATAGTCAGACTGGCTTCATCCCTTATTACTTGTGTGACTCTGGGTAAGTTACTAATTCTTTACCTTTCCAGTTCTTAATTTTCTCCTCTGTAAAATGAGCATAATCATAGAAATGGACTTCTAGAATTCTGGTGAGGACTAGATGGGATGAGTATAAAGCTTTCACCATGAGGGCTCTAATCATTTAGCAGAGTAAGCATTCTTTGTGTGTCGGCTGTTACTGTGAAAGCCATTTAGTTAGCTGAATCCTTTGATCCATTGTCTCTCAGATATTCTTCCATTACTTATGGAGTACCTGCATTGGTCAAAGCGCCACTGCTGAGCTGCATCTTCCCCTGTGATTCCTGAATGTCCCAGAATGGGTACTCTAGGTGGTTCCACACAATCCAGCTGTTTACAGCAGAGACAGGTTGTTCACCAAAGCAGAGAGTCCTTTGAGAGTTCTGAAGACTTTAACAGACAGATGGGTACCTCTTTTGTGACCCTGGGCTTTTCTGTAGAGGTTGTCTTTCACATGGAGACCCAGGAGACTTCTCTGTTCCTTTCTTTCATTTTCTCTTGACTCATGGCAACTCAGGAGGGAGATTACTCAAGACCAAAAGGGGGGAGTATGTAGTTCTATTTTCAACACTCCTTCAAAGGGAGGAGTATGCAGCTACTGATTAATAGATTTGAAGGATGGGCATTCTTGTACAGAGAAATAGCTCAGATCATGTTTCTGGCATCTGAGGTCTTCGTTATTATTCTGGTTTTGCCGCTTGCCATGTGAATGGCCTTCGACAAGTTATAGAACCTATCTGGGCCTCAGTTTCCCCACGTGAGAACTGGATTGTGTTAAAGTATTAGGGTAGCTAACAGAGCACCTGAAAGTTATTAATGTGAATATATGTTGGTAACAGATTATAAAGTTACGAGGCAGCATTTATTTAGTGCTTAGTATGTCCCAGGAACTGGGATAAGAAGTTCATACCACATCGAGCAGTTTAGTAACCCATAGAAGAGCCACTAGAGTAATAATTTTCTTTGAGACAGTGTCTCACTCTGTCACCCAGGCTAGGGTGCAGTAGTTTGATCATGACTCACTGGAGCCTCAGCCTCCTGAGCCCAACTGATCCTTTCACCTCAGCATCCTGCGCAGGGGGACTGTCAGGATGCACGACCACACCCAGCTAATCTTTGTAGCTTTTGTAAAGACGAGACTCAGGGTTCTGCCATGTTGCCCAGGCTGGTTTTGAACTGCTGGACTCAAACGATCCTCCCACTTAGGCCTCCCAAAGTGCTGAGATGGCAGGCATGAGCCACCACTTCTGGCCTAGTCAGAATATTTGTTTGACTTCCCACTCTCATAATTATAAGATGCGGCCTTATCCATTTCCTTAATGCTTTCTTTTCTTCAGATTCTTCATCTGGAATACGTGAAGATTCAACACGATGAGATATATACATAAATATCACACTTTGAAAAATGCCTGATACATAAAGATCACTTAATAAATGTTGGTTACTTTTACTGTCTTAAACGTCCCGACTATCAGATGGTATAACTTGCCAAGGTTCATGTAACTCAGAAGTTCCAAGAGGCAAACTTGAGATGGTTTTGTCAACTGTTTTGCAGAAGTAGGGGGCTAAATGAGAAACATTCTGAAAACGAAGTCTTTGGCATCTCCAAGGGATAAGAATGCCTGGAAATTTCACCTTTGGGGGCACACTCTATAAACTGTACAAAATTAAATCCCTCACTTCATTTCCCCAGAAAGACCCCTCTGAAGCACTGCTGTGTATCCTTGCAAATCTATACCATGAGACAAGGGGATGTCAGTAGGAGTTGGTCTTCCCACAAAATCCCTGCAAAGATGTCTGAGGCTGCATATAAATTGCATGGAATGGACCAGCATTGCTTTTATGCTGAATATCGGCGAAAAGTATGAAATGGAGATTACATTTTCAATTCTGGCTTCTTCCCCCAAAGCTTTACGGAGCTGCCCTCATCCTCACCCATCCATCACGGTGGAATTGCATTGGTGAGGAGTCCCAGGCCCTCCTTTCCTTGCTGGGAAGTGTATCCGGCACTTGCTGTCAGGCTGGAACCATGGGTAACATGTTCCGTAACAGCAAGTTTCTTTATTTTCCTCCCCCCACAGCTCTATCCTTTTTTTTTTCTTTTTTCTCACTACTTTTTGTTCTTAACATCTATCACACATGGGAATCACAAAACCAACTACAAAAAAAATGACATTCTTGAGGATGCTAAAATTGGTATATCTGTCTCTTGGGTTGTTCAGGGCAGAAATCAGACGTTAATGCAAATGTGGTTCATCCACCGACGATAAGAAACATGCTTATTACTTCTTCCTGAAATGCATATATTCATATAATCTATTTCAGTTTCGATCCCCAAACAGCCTTAAATCATTGTCAGGACCTGGGCTCCAGCTTGGGTCTATGAAAAGAGGGTTTACCCATGGGGGCGGGCGGGTGGTTGTGCATCTGGCTTTACATCAGCATTAACTTCAATATTTCAACAGCCCCTTCCTGCCCACGTTCCTTGCCTCTCCCTCCCGCCCCCCCTGAATGTGATTGCCTGGCTGACTCCCCAAAGAGAAAATGTACTAAGCGAACCTGACAGATTCCGGCTGGCTCCATATGGCAAGGCCTGAGTTACATGTTCCTGGGACCCGCAAGCTGCTCTCACCTTATTAGAATGGCAGTAACTACATGCAAGTCAAGTTCATTGCATGGGTTTTAATTCCTTGGGCCGTGGGGACTAGCCTCAGACTTGAAGGTGGCATTGGATGCAGCATCCACTGCAAATATGACCTTTCCCTTCCCTTCTCATAACCACACAGCTAGGAGGAAGGTAGGTAGAAAACAGACCTTGAGCTTAGGAAAATCCTCGAAAAATGAAACATCAGAGGGCTTCCCTAGGACTGACAGCAGGTTCTAACACAGACGTCTCAAAGCATCTTGTTGTTTATTGCTTTATCTGAACCTTTGCACTCCCACACATAATTGAGGCTTTGACTTTGATTCATAAGTTTATAATTTGAACTCCTCCTCCTCCCTACACCGTTTTAAAGCCATGGAGAAAATTAACTCCAAATTGAATAAGTGCATTTCAAATGGATGAGCACTCGCAACCGGATGATTACAGAGTGCATCTGAATCCCATATGTTTTAAATAATGAGAATTTGTGAGAATGCATCTGTAAAAGAAAGTTTTTTGACAGCTTCTCACTTTACCCAGGATATATAGAAAATGTTGCTACCTTCATACAACGTAGTCTTCCACAGTCTGACAGAACTATCATTGAGTAGAAGGAAGAGAACTCAAAGAGGGCAGAGAGTCACCTTGTTCAAATAGCTAAAAGGGAGAGCGAGAGGAAGATAGACTTTACTCCAGGTGGCCCAGGGAAAAAATACATCTAAAGGGAAAGATTTTTTAAGGGAGTGAGGAGTGGGAGGAGAGTTAGCAAAACAGTAGCAGTCAGAGTTAGAGAAACAGTGTAGCAGTCTGAGCTGCTGAAAAGAAAGTGGTTTAGTGTTCACAGTAGGGGCTGCAGCTTGCAGCCGCTGGAAAGGGCAAGTCCCTGGTACCATGTCCGAAGTTCCTTCTAACCCTGAGGTCCTTGATGCTGGGCATTGGCGCACCCCACCGTGAGATGATTTCTGACACAAATTGAATTGGTCACCGTTATAAATGATTCAGGTTATTTCAGAAGCCATTTTTTGCCAGCTTTTCACTAAATGCAACAAAAACCTCAACCTCTGAATATTAAACATTCAATCCATTTGCTTTCCTTTTAGCTAAAAGCAACCCAAAACTGACTCTGGTTACTGCTGGATTTGTGTGCCACTTGCTAAACAAATGGATCCTGTCTAGATGCCAATGATACCCGAGGGATGTGGAAAACCTCCTTTGCTTGGGTCTCTGGTTGTAATCAGCACCTGAAATAGCTCTCTTGCATCTTGGACTGGGCTAATTTGTTAATTCGATGAGTGAAGGGGAAAGGACCATCATTTCCTTGGTTCCTGTGATGGACCAAACACTGTATTAGCCTCTCTGCAGAGGCAGTCTCATTTAGATCCGCCAGCCACTGTGGGAGAGTAGATGAGTTTATCCCGAATCTGAAAACAGGAAAGTGGAGTCATAGGCAGGAGAGCACTCAGATAGTGGTGGGGAGAAGTTGATTAAAACCCAGATATTTTTTTTTTTAATTTTAGAGACAGGGTCTTGATCTGTCACCCAGGCTGGAGCACAGTGGTGTGATCTCATCTCACTGCAACCTTTGCCTCCTCAGTTCAAGCAATCCTGCCTCAGCCTCCCAAGTAGCTGGGATTACAGGCACTCACCATCACACTGGCTAATTTACGTTATTGTATTGTTTGGTAAAGATGGGGTCTCGCTCTGTTGTGCAGGCTAGTTTTGAACTCCTAAGCTTAGTCAATCCTCTGGCTTACCCTCCCAAAGTGCTGGGATTACAGATAGGAGGCATGGTTCCTGGCACAAAGCCAGGTATTTTACTCTACAATGCTTGCCCTTTCCTCAGCCCTTCCTTGCTTGCAGGACACTTGATGTCCCTTGAGCTTCTGTCTATGGGAAGGGACTCGGGAGCCTGACTTTTTCTGGGTGAAGGCAGCCTCTTGGGCCTGGGGTGTGAAGCATGAAACAGGCTCTGTGCATCTGACCACAGCTCAGAGATGGAAGGACGTAGCTCCTTCTGCTTTTGTTCCACTCGGGTCTTTAGCTTGTGTAGGTGACTGGAGCTGGAATTCTCTAGTGTGATAATGGCATCAGCTCTACATTGTCCCAGAGTGTCGAATTTGTAACAAAGCTGGAAGTGAAAAACTTCCCCAGAACAGCTCAATAATTTGCTTTAATAGTAGACATTTTCAGATTAAATATGGGTTTAATCTGAGAGGTCCCCCATTCCCAATTTGTGTCAGCAATGGTTATTAAATTCCTAGGAAAATGCAAATCTTCGGGCCTGGTCAGAAGTGAGGTCGACATGTATGTGCTCATTCCAGCCTGATGTTCGATGGCCCTGTGTCTACTCAGTAAAGAGCTGCCTTACTTCTGAACAGTCTATGTGAAGTATTCATTATCGTATTCTTAAGGAAGCTGGAATATCTAGTGTCTTTCTTGTTATGGCCGTGTGTCTTGGGGCAGCTACACACAGTCTCTGAGTTCCAGTTATCTGAGCTTTGAGTAGGGGGAATGTTCATCTTGCTCTGCCTGCAACACTGGGCCTTGTGAAGCAAGCTGGGGTTTCGGCTAGAGCTAGGACAGATCAAACATCTAGTCCTTACTCTGTGTGTTCTGTCAGTCTCAGTTTTCCTCTCTTTAAACCTGAACTAGTAATGCTATTTTTGTACTGTTTAAAGAAGTAAGAGAGAGGACACCGGCTCAGCGCAGTGGCTCACACCTGTACCTAGAACTTTGGGAGGCCAAGGCAGTCAGAATGCCTGAGCTCAGGAGTTCGAGACCAGCCTGGGCAACATGGTGAAACCCCGACTCTACTAAAATACAAAAAAAAAAAATTATCTGGGTGTGGTGGCTTGCGCCTGTAGTCCCAGCTACTCGAGAGACTGAGGCAGGAGAATTGCTTGAACCGGGGAGGTGGAGGTTGCAGTGAGCTGAGATAGCACCACTGCCCTCCAGCCTGGGTGACATGAACCAGATTCTGTCTCCACAAGAAAAACAAAGAAAAGATTAGTCCTAGTACATAGTGGTTGCTCAGAAAATTTCTCATTTCCACAAATGAGAAAGTGAATTCAATAGACCTTTGAGAAAAATAAATGTGTTAGAATTATTAGTTCTTTGTTCTAATTCTCACCAGCTCTTTTTTTTTTTTTTAATTATGCTATTTACTTTGTGAAAGCTGCAAGCCCTGTTTCCATCACCTCCTTGTTTCAAGCTTAGACTCATTTTCAGCTGCGGATTCCCTCTTGCCTGAAGGCCTCGGTGCCGCTTGAGCAGGTTCAGTGCTGAGAGCTGTGTGTGGAGCTGGAAGCTCAGGCCACTTTCTGCTGCTGAGAAATCCTCTTCCCTCCGAGGGCACAGGCTTGTCTGCGAGGGGATGTGGGAAGCCATTTGTGAGAAGTCATAATTAATGATCTGCTGGGCCTTGGCACTTATCGAGGAAGCATAAAGCCGCTGGGAACTGAAACAGCCTCTTGGATAAAAGTTGTCCTCCTGGGGCTGCTTCTCTCTGAGGGGTAGTGGGAGGATCTGGGAGGGAGGGGCAGGGGGAGACTCAAGGGGCACTGCCTTTCCTACAGCTTTTAGGGCTTTTGCCCGCCATGCATGATATCAAAGTGATATGGACAAAGAACCCTGGCTCTTGAGACAAAACACCCCGGGCTTGAATTCTAGCTCTTCTTATTGCTCCTTATCATATCTAGACAGCTTCCCTCCCTCTCTGAGCCTCATTTTGTCTGTTCAATGAGGATGGTGCCACGTACTCTGCAAGGCTGTCTGGATTAGAAACTGAGTAACACAAATGGAACAGAGTAAGTACTCAAAGGTACTCAGGATAAAATATACAGCAAGAAAGATACAGCTCCCATAGTCAGGGTACTTACAGTTTTGTGAATAATCACATTATGGATATGACGTGTAAACTTGTGGATATTTCTGTAGATACTGCTGTAGAATTTATGCACATATTTCAGGTGTTATTAGGTATAAATTGCTGCTAAATTATTCAGGTACTTTTCATAATATAAATTGTTCTTCTTCAGTGGAATATTGAGATGCCTCTGTAGTGCAGATTGCTCTCTTTTGGTGAGTTAGCAAGAATCTATCACATGTTAATTTGATCTTACTTGCTGCTAGGCTGATTTGAAACTAACTTACCCTTCAGAGGACTAGGGGCTATCAAATCCCTAAAGGAATCTTGCAGATAACAACAAATAACAGTATCTTCTATTGGAAACATATGTGGTATTCCTTGTACCAACCTCATAAGAGTGCTTTGAGTATGACATCAACTGCAGATACTCCTTGACTTATGATGGGATGGTACTCCGATAAACCCATCATACGTAGAAAACCTAATAAGACAAAAATGCCCTTAATACCTCTCACCTATTGAACATCATAGCTTAGCCTCACGTACCTTAAAAGTCCTCAGAACACTTACATTAGTCTGCAGTTGGACAAAAGCATCAAACACAAAACCCATCTTAAAGTGTTGAACAGCTCCTGTAATAATTGAATGCATTACTGGAAGTGGAAAACAGAATGGTTATCGTGAGAACGCCAGATACGGTTTCTACTGAATGGCATCACTTTCACACCGTTGTAAAGTCCAAAAGTCTTGAGTCAGGGCAGTCTGCATTGCCTATAAATCAAGCAGTGCAGTGTCTACACATAGCAAGGGCTAGTGATGGTTATCCTAGCAACAAGCCCCCCTGCTGTGTAGTAATAACAATAATATTTTGTAGCCTCTATCCCATTGTTTTGCATGAAGGGTTACACAATCTAATACATGCAGAACGCTGGGCACAGTGCCTGGTGCATTGCGTTGTAAGAGCTCAAACAGTGTCAGCTACAATCATCCTCATTAATTCCATCTTTGCAGTAACCCTGTGAAGTGCTTTAGGGAGGGGTTACCGTCCCACCTTACAGATGAGGAAAATGAAGCTCAAAGAGGCTTGTTCAGTTTACACAGCTGATATCAGCTCCAGCTGTAGCCTTGTTCCTGAAATTTTCCTTGTACCTCTCAGGCCCTCCTTCCATTTCCCTCCAGTAGTTCTTCTTTGTTAAATCAGGAGTTTGCATGCATCTTGCCTTTGATTGCCTGGGATTTGTTTTGGAAAGCAGTTATGAAGATATTGCCTAGCTCCAGGTACAAAAATTCTCAATCTGCTTTCCAAGAGAGTCCAGGAGGAAGAAGATGCTGTGACAGGCACTTCTTATCAGGGAGAGGCTCCCCTGCTTGCAGTTAGAACCCAAAGTGATGAAGGAATTTTCCTCCTTGGGAGTATTTGCTTATGTTCTTGGATGTGCTGGTAAGCCCCTGCCTACCCACCTCTATGTAAATGAGTCCTCCCACAAGCTCGGGATGTTCTGTCCCCAAATCCTGAACACCATGTACTGGAGATGGGCTTGGAGGTTGCAGAAACAAAGGCTCAGAGGGGGGCAGCTTTTGCCTGCAGTTAACTCCCTTTTTGACTTTCCCCTGGCTAGGGGATCTGAAAATGTGCCTATCACTGACAGTTGATTTTCCCAGGTCATGAACCTGGGCCCCTCAGCCTGGAACACTGTGGGAGGAGAGGGAAGCCACCCTCATCACTAAAAGGTGCTACCCTTTTATTCACCTTCCCCAGGTTAGAAAGGAACTGTTCCTCCAACTGTACCAGGGCTGTGCTGGAATTGGGACCTCAGAAGCAGTGAGGAATATTCATTTAACTGTCTTCTACGTGACTGTGGAAATGGGCTTGTGCAACCTTCCTGGAGCTGCGAGAGACTTAAAGTAAATCATTGTGATACTTGGATTATTGTCCAAGAGCATTGGCTTCAGAATCTGGCAGACCCAGTGTTGTATTCCAGATCAAACTTACTGACCCCGTGAATTTGGCCAACTTATTTATCTTCTCTAGATTCATTTCCCTCACCTGTAAAAGATGGCAATAATGTGTGTCATGTGAAAATATGAGTATATTAGATAAGCAATTGTGGTGTCCTGTACCTAAGAAGCACTTAGGGCATAGTGGACCTTGTGTATCTTTTTTTTTTTTTTTTGAGATGGAGTTTCGCTCATTGCCCAGGCTGGAGTGCAATGGCACGATCTCGGCTCACTGCAACCTCCGCCTCCTGGGTTCAGGCAATTCTCCTGCCTCAGCCTCCCAAGTAGCTGGGATTACAGGCACGCGCCACCGTGCCCAGCTAATTTTTTTTTAATTTTTAGTAGGGGTTTCACCATGTTGACCAGGATGGTCTTGATCTCTTGATCTCGTGATCCACCCGCCTCGGCCTCCCAAAGTGCTAGGATTACAGGCTCAAGCCACCGCGCCCGGCCCCCTTGTGCATCTTTGATACTCAGACATTGCCTAGGATGCCAACCTTGTCGTCTACATAATACTGCCTGAGGGTGCAGGTTTGGACTGAGGCTGTAGAAAGGGCAGTGTTCTTATTATGATGGCTGATAATAGAATACTTGTTTATTTATCCTACAGGTTGAGAAATATTGGCATTTTAAAGGTGGGTTTTCCAGAGTTGGGCATAAGTCCAGCTACCCAAAGCAACGGGTTACTGGGGCCATATGGCTTTGCATTCAGGGTTAAAAGCCAGGCCTGGGAATAATTAAAACAGTTTTTATCCTGGAAATTTCTACTTTAACTGGTCTGTAGCAGAGGCTGCGCATCAGGTGTTTTCAAAATTAAGTGATGGTTTACATACAATATAATTCATCCACTTAAGTGTACAGTTTGCATTTTGGTGATCATATACAGTCTCACAACTGCCACTACAGTTCCTTGACCTTAAGAAGTTTCCTTATGTCTATTTTCAGTCTCTTCTGTTCCCCATTCCCTAAAGCCTGGCAAGTATTTATCAGCTTCCTGTCCCTGTTGTTGTGAATTTCATCTCAGTGGAATCATACTGTGTGGGGTCTTTGGTGTCTGAGTCCTTTCCCTGAGCATAGAGGTTTTGAGAATCAGCTGTAATTGTTGCCTATATTAACATTTCGTTCTTTTTTGTTGCTGAGTGGCCTGCCATGGTTGGAATATACCAAGATGTGTTTAACCATTCAGCAGGCCCAATAATGGACATGTGCTTCTAGTTTCTGGCTATTAGGAATGCTGTGGAGTTTTAGTACATGTCTTTATATGGATACATGTCTTCATTTTGGGGAGGTAAATCCTTCAAAGTAGAAACGCTGGGTGACATGGTAAGTTCCGCTTTAACATTGTAAGATACCTTTATTATTATCCTAAGTGGCTGTGCCATCTTCCTTTTCCTCCAGCATTGTGGGCATTGGGTTTATTTTTTTTTTTCAGTTGAAGTCTTACTCTGTTACCCAGGTTGGAGTGCAGTGACACGATGTCAGCTCGCTGCAACTTAAGCCTCCTGAGTTCAAGCAATCCTCGCACCTCAGCCTCCTGAGTAGCTGGGACTATAGGCACATGCCATCACATCTGGCTAATGTTTTGTATATTTAGTAGAGATGAGGTTTCACCATGTTGGTCGGGCTTTTCTGAAACTCCTGGCCTCAGGTGACCTGCTTACCTCTGCCTCCCAAAGTTCTGGGATTACAGGTGTGAGCCATGGCACCTGCTGGCCTTGGGTATTTTTTTTTAAACAGCTCCCAGATGTTCATATTGTTATAATCTAACTAGCATGGGTAGCCTCTGGGCTCTGTTTTTTTCTCATTTAATCTTTGGGCTATCGGATGAAAAAGGATATTGTCAGTATCAGGAAAGTAAAGATTTTTGTCCCAACTCAGATGCCCCAACTTGTTCAAAACTATTGAGGAGTGAGATGCCATCTCGGGTTTCGTAACTGAGTTGCATTTTTATGTTTTGCACATCAAAATATGTATGTAGGCTTACATTCCCCAGCATTAATCCACCTTTTTTGTTAACAGAGGATTTGACATAGATGTATAGAGAAGTCTTATTCCATCATGCAGGAAAGCATTTCCACCTGCTGTAGACATATTAGTTAACAATTGAGGGACAGGTATGTTGGCTGACCTACCTGTGATTTTGTTTTACACGTGTAATGACCAGTTCTCTTTATCTGTGCACACACAGGTGCACACTCACGTGTCGCTTTCCCCTCGTGTTTCCAGGCATACTACGCAGTGATTATTTAATGCTTTGCCTTGCTATGCACTGTTGTTTATACATTTCTGGAAGACATTTTACCATCCTCTGCAGTTTACCTTGTATTTTTATTTCCTCTTTGTTGAATTACAAATAGATTAACATGCTTAATAGGTTGTCCTTGAATCCAACTGGATGCTTCAACCTCCCACGTGTGCTTTTTTTTAGTTCTGCAACATGACAGGCAATGAGTTGAATGAACTGAGAACGTGGCTTTTGTCTTGGGCTGAAGCAATTCTCAGCCCCCAAATGGGATGTCCTTACTCCCCCAGGCAAGAGCCTGCACCTCAAGATTATAAAGAGAGGTTTTAAATAGAAGATTGTTCTTTTTAAACATGTGCCTAACTGACATCTATGTTGTCATTATGTGAAACACATCCATATATAATGTATATGTATCCATAATGTATGTACGTATATATAACGTTTCCCAACTCTCTCACGTCTGAATGCTAAATCCTGTTACTATCCTTTACGGCTCTCCAAGTCCATTTGGTTATCAGCTTATACTTAATAGCCAGGGTCAGTCTGTAGGCCCACCACCTATTTTTGTAAATAAAGTTTTATTGGCACGTAGCTGCACTCATTCATTTACATATTGTTCATGGTTGCTGTTTTGTCACAACTGTGGAGTTGAGTTGTGGCAACAAAAGTATAAGCCCCACAGAGCTAAAAGTATTTCATGTCTGGCCCTTTACAGAAAAAAAAAAATTCTGATCCTCCTTCTATGCTACCACTTGGTGTGTTTGCAACTTCACTGTACTGTCTGTGGGTCTTTGTGTGTTTGTGTCTTTGCGTCTTTTCTTTTTTGTGTGAGATGGAGTCTCACTTTGTCACCCAGGCTGGAGTGCAGTGGCACAGTCTCAACTCACTGCAACCTCTGCCTCTTGGGTTCCAGTGATTCTCCTGCCTCAGCCTCCTGAGTAGCTGGGATTACAGGTGCACACCACCACACCCAGTGAATATTTGTATTTTTAGTATAGATGGGGTTTCACCATCTTGGCCAGGCTTGTCTCAAACTCCTGACTTCAAGTTATCCACCCACCTTGGCCTCCTAAAGTGCTGGGATTACAGGTGTGAGCCACCGCACCTTGCCTTGTGTCTTTTCTATGTGCATAGTTGGATTTGCCCAGTTAATCTTACCTTGGGCCAATCACTTAAATTCTCTGGGTTTTATGTCTACATCCGTACGTTGGGCATAATAACAGCATCTCCCCTGCAGAGTGACTTGAGGATTCAGGGGAAGGCAAATGAACCACCTGGCATTCACAGTGTCCAGTTGGTATGACGAGCTCATTTAGTGGCACCAAGGCCTGATAGAATGCATCCGTTATGATCTGGGTGGTATCTCCTGCCATTCTGGAGCAGTCGTTGCTAAGAAGCAAGTCGTTAAGCTGAGGCCTAGGGGACTGGACAGACATCTAGGCCTATTACTAGGAGACAAGCCATGTGAGAGTTGGAGTTCCAACATTGCCTGCCCCTTCAGCTTTTCACCTTCCTTCCCACTCTGCAGGTCGTTCAAACTTCTCACTTCAAGGCATTTGCTTTTGTTTCTGAAGATGGAGTCTTTGTCTGTCACCCAGGCTGGAGTGCAGTGGTACAGTCTCAGCTCACTGCAACCTCTGCCTCCCGGCTTCAAGCAATTCTCCTGCCTCAGCCTACCGAGTAGCTGGGATTACAGGTGTCTGTCTATTTTTTTGTATTTTTAGTAGAGATGGGGTTTTGCCATATTGGGCAGGCTGTTCTCGAACTCCTGACCTCAGGTGATTCACCCATCTTGGCCTCTAAAAGTGCTGGGATTATAGCTGTGAGCCACCAGGCTTGGCCACTTGAAGGCATTTGAATTTGCACTTCCCACTGCCTCAACTTATTTCCTCCAAGATATCCATCCACATGGCAGAGTCCTTCCTCAGCTACTTTATCTCAAATAGCAGGCCCCTCACTACTGTGCCTCAGGCCCTCATCTTCATCACATTTATGGGTCATTGTACTTGATATGTTTATGTGTCAGTGTCCTGTGTCCTATACTGAAAGGCACTCTCCATGCAGTGAGAAATTCATCTCGTTATATGTCCTGCACAGTGAACTTTGCCAGTATGAAATAGGAGAACACTAAATATTAGTTGAATAAATGAAGGAATGGATGAACATTCCTTAAAGTGCAAATTTCTTTCCATGCTTCAAATTCTCACCTGTTACCTCTCCTCCTATGCACCAAACAGTAGACTGTCCACTCCCATTCCTGTTCACACACAAACAGGCACTGAGACTGAGCCCCACACTCACAGACACTCTCACACACACGTGTACTCAGACCTCTCCACATTCTCCAGAGCAATCTGATGCAGCTTGTGAAAGTGCCTCCTCCTTCTCCACTTGGACAAGCTAACAGCCTCTTCAGTGAGATCCTGATAGCTTTATTGAAGAGGTCCTGGGTAGAAAAAAAGCTGCAGCTTAATGAAGGCCATTTAACAGTCAATCTCAATTCCAAGGAAAAGCAAATCTTTATTACCAGCATCCGATAATTTCTGCTCAGGGATTCCCACCCTTGGAATGGATTTTTTTTTTCCAGGGCCTCTTTTCTAATTAACTCTGGAGCCTAGATTACAAGAGGCCGGCCTTGTGAATGAAGGGGGCACCTCGGCGGAAGTAATCACTGGAGGTGATGTTTAATTAAAGAGATGCTGTTAGAAGGAAGAGACCTGAGCAGGCTGGAGTGCTAATCCTCTTGCCATGCTCCTGTGTCCCCGCGCGATTGTGATTGATGAGCTGGTCCTGCTCACATCTTCATCTGCAGCATGCTCATCCCCGCAGGCAGGAGGGGCTCCAGCTCCCTCCACACACGCACTTAGCCTGGTGGTGGTCTGGGCTGGTGAAAGGGATGGCTGTGCAGTTTCCCTTTCTCACTCTGCTTTTTTTCTCCTCTTCTTTTTCTCCTTTATTATAGCTAGGTGGGTGGATAGATATACATTAAGATATTTAGCTATGTACAGATATATATGGACCTCTCTATATCTGTCTGTTCTTGTCTATCACTCTGTCTGCTGTCCTGTCATTCTGTTTGTCTATCATTCTATCACGGTACATTTACACATTCATTATCTATATATCCATCCATCCATTGGCTACTGTCTGCTTGTTGTTCAGCCTGTCTGTAGTCAGCTTGCTCAGCTTCTGCCTCATGGGTTCAAGTGATTCTCCTCCCTCAGCCTCCCGAGTAGCTGTTATATCAATCCGTCATCTATTTATCCATTCTCACATTCATTATCTGTCTATACATTCATCCATTATCCACATATCTACCTATCACTCTATTTGTCTATAGATACATTAGCCTATCCATCGATTCCCTTCATCCATCTGCCCATCTGTGTATGCATTTTCACATCTATTATCTAGCTATCTATTAACTACCTATCACTCTATTCGTCTGTATACACATCTACCTACCTACCTGTCTGTCTGTCCATCTATCCATTCTCACATCCTCACATCCGTTATCTATCTCTACATTCATCCTCTGCCTATCTACTATCATTTTGTCATTCTTTGTCTATATGTTCATCAATCGATCAATACTATATACTTCACATGTCCACTATCTAAACATTCAGCTATTTTCTATTTCTCTATTGTTCTGTCATTCTATCTACCTACCTATCTATCTGTGTCTATCTTTATAAAATCTTGCTGTGAATCTCAGTGTCTCTGTCTCTCCATGTCTGTGTCTGGCTTTGTCTTCATTTTTTTCTCATTTTGTCCAAATCTCTCTGTTGATCTGCCTCTGTCTGTCTCTGTTTCACTGTTTTTCCTTTTCTTTCTCCTAGGCCTGCCCTGTTAGGTGACTTTAGGGAACCTGTGACTGATACGTAATTTTTTATGTAAGCGTATTAATGGTCGAGCAATGTAAAAGGTCTTTTGTTAAGCATTTACTAAATGCCAGGAATTGCCTGAGGTACATTTTGGCAGATATTTACCAATTGTTACTAAAATAGCAAACATTTATGAATCTCGTAATGTGTGCCAGGTCCTAATGCTAAGAACTTTATGTATGGATCCCATTTAATCTTCAAAATAGTCTTACGTTGTAGCTACTTATGCTGTTCCCATTTTGAAGATTAAAAAACTGAGGTTTAGAGAGAGAGTAATAATAATCATTATTATTATCATTTGAGATAGGGTCTCACTCTGTCGCTCTGCTGCCCAGGCTGGAATGCAGCAGCACCACCATCACTCCAGCCTCCATCTCCTGGACTCAAGCAATCCTCCAACCTCAGTCTCCCGAGCAGCTTGGACTACAGGCACACACCACGATGCCCAACTAATTGTTTTTAATTTTTTCTAGAGATGGTTTCTCATTATGTTGTCCAGGCCCATCTTCAACTCCTGGCCTCAAGTGATCCTCCCACCTCAGCCTTCCAAAGCACTGGGATTACAGGTGTGACCTACCATGCCCAGCCAAATTATGCATATTATCTGTAATCCACACTTTAGCACACCACGATAAGATTTTATTTCCACCTTTAAGTGATGCATGTACAGTGGTTTTAAAAGTTAATGAATTGTCCCTGTTCAGAGATAATAAAGAATAACATTCTAGGGATCTTACTCCAGATGTGTGTGTCTCTAAAATGCTCCTTTGGAATGGACAGAAAGGTAGGCCTGTGGTTCCCCACGTTTCTGTGTTATTGCTCCCCCTTCAAATCTGGGTTCCAGCTACATTTAGTGAACATCTTTGCCATGTAGCTTCTGAATGCAGGAGGGTGTAGAACTTCAGTCTTCTGAGCCACAGTAAATTGGCAGAAATGTCTGATTTGACTCTTTTCCCCCCTTCTTCAAGGCAGATGCTTTTCTCATTACTGAGAAAAGAATGACACTTTGTCTCTCCAAGAGCTCAGGCATTCATAATAAATAGCTGTGCGGTTTCTGATCTTGGAGCTGCTAGCTCTGTTAGGCTCGGAAAGGCTCAGCTCTACTGGGGCTCTATCCCTGGTGAGATTAGGTTTGCAGAGTCTCTGTTGGAACTTGTAGCTACTCACCAGACTGGATTGGTCTGTGACTCTAGTTTCACTGTTTGTAGTTCACAGTTTTCTAGCCAGCCAGGCTGTCTTCTTAATTAGAGGGATGAGTCTGACATAGAAGGAATGCATGATGTACCTCTACTCTCCATTTTCATCTATCAGTGGGAAAGAATTAAAATAAATTCAACGATGACTTGTTTAACTCCCCAGTTAACTCCAGTTAGCAAATTCTACTTTGGGGAAGGAACCGCGAGCAAGAAACCAGATTGAAACTATGGTCTGTGCTAGTTCATAAGTACAAGTTCAAGTCTGGTTGAGGCGGGGGTGTTGATAGCCTTCAGTAAACCTCAAATTGTTAATTGTCTTCCAGTCTTAGTGAAACAAGCTTTTCCATGTCTCAAAAAAAAAAAAAGAAACCATGTAAAAAATATAATCAAATCCCACCTTCTCCAGAGACAGCACCTCCTGTCACTCTCTGATTCTGATTGTATTGCTCTGGCACTAGGGCATCTTTATTATCCTGAAAACACATAGATTCTCAGACTGTTTCAGTCCCTTATCTTCTTTAAGTGCCTATAATCTAACACTGAAGATCTCTTTTTCATAGCACCCTTGGAAAGCTGTCATAGGCCTAGAAATCCATCAGCTCCATGTTCTAAAGAGACAAAGAAATGGCTCATACTTCTCATCTCACTGAACCTGCATCCCCAAATCTGGCTCTTCAATAAAGTTATCAGCCCTCTAATTATGCTAACATACTCAAATCATGCGATTCATTCTGAAACCAATTTCTAAACCACTCATTTACCCATCTTTGCTTTCTGGGCAATGCTACACCCCTCTTTCTTGGGGGTCTCCTCTGCAGGAACACTCTTTATCTGTGACTTGGGTTGAGTCTAAATCCTACACTACTGCTATTCTATGTAATACAACTTGTCTTCTTGTTTGGGGCCTTGATTTGATAGCCTAGTAAGGGACTCTTCTTGGATTTTGCTTTAAGATTCAGTCTGCTGAAGAGATGTGACTCCACTGTAAGCAGAAGTAGCCTGGGATAGCAGTACCAGACACATCAAACGTCAGCCAGACAGGTGGTGTGATCCCTCTGATTTTCAGAATTCCTTTGAGAGATCACATGATCTTTCCCCTCCTGGTCTCTTGGCTGGAGTCAAGGTAATCTTTTGAATTAGCTCTGTCTCTCTCTAAATTATTTAGTTTCTATAATAGAAACATACCTCAGTTGGGCTTTTTATTTTATTTCATTTTATATTTTATTTAACCCAGCGTCTTGCTCTGTCACCCAGGCTGGATGGAGTGCAAGGATATGATCATGGCTTACTGCAGCCTCAAACTCCTGGACTCAAGAAATCCTCCTGCCTCAGCCTCCTGAGTAGCTAGGACCTCTGGCACAAGCCCCATATCCAGCATTTATACACACACACACACACACACACACACACACACACACACACACACACATAATTTTTGTAGAGATGGGGTCTCCCTTTTTTGCCCAGGCTGGTTTCAAACTTCTGGGCTCAAGCAGTCCCCCAGCCTTGGCCTTCCAAAGTGTTTGGATTACAGGCATGAACCTCTGTGCCAGTCCTCAGGGTCTTTATTCTTAACAGACAATGGGACTTTTGGTTCTTTGGTCCACAAAAACTTGTTAAAACTCTCCCTTAAAGTGCTGCATCCTAACGGGCCTAATAGACACAGTGTTCATTTCCCTTCAAAAATGTTTTATAACAAATGGAATAACATCATCCTTGTATTTAACAGAAATGTAAGGAAGAATTTGAATGTTAGTAATTTACAACTTTTCTGGCCAGTCTTCCATATCTGGCTAATTTTCATTATACTACTGTGTGTGTTTCATTTTTGTCATTCTGAATATTGATGAGTAAAGTTAATGCTTAAGCTGTTAAAACTCTACTCAGCCTACTTTTTTCACTTTTCTGGCATCAGAATCCTGTGTTCCATGCTTGTTTATTATGGAACCATCTCAATTTTCAGCATTAAATTTACCATGCCAAAAGGTGGAAAAAGACTGCAATAAACTGACTACTTAGCATGATTTTGTCTGCATTCTGCATTTGGAATTCCCAGCATAATCTAGGCAGGCATAAAATTCAGTTCCTTAAGATTCATTTACCAATCAGAATATTGTAAAAATTCAAATAAGAGGAATGCAGATTAGGGGAGAGAATTCTAAGCAAGTTTTGTTTCTGTCCTTGGTGCTGAAAAATGAGTGTCAGCTTTCCTACCTTAGTGAACTTAGCGATGTGCTGATTGTATTTAAATGACTTTGGGACAAGGGATCAGGTACTTCTCTATCATCACTCTTTAATTTCCTAGAACTGTAGAAACTTGGTGACATAATGAGAGCTGCCTGTCACCTACCCTAGAACTGTCCTGTCTCATATGACAGCCACTAGCCACATATTGCTACTTAAAAAGACACTAAAGAAAATTCAGTTTCTCAGTGATACTGCTTAGATGTTGTTCCATCTAAATCTCATGTCAAATGGTAATCCCCAATTTTGGACGTATGGCCTCGTGGGAGGTGATTGGATCATGAGGGTGGATTTTTATGAATGGTTTAGTACCATCCCCTTGGTGCTGTCCCCAGATTAGTGAGTTATTGTGATCGCTGACAGTTTAAAAGTGGTTGGCATCTTCCCCCTCACTCTCTCTTGCCCCGGCCCTCACCGTGTGACATGCCTGCTCCCGCTTCACCTTCCAGCATGAGTAAAAGCTCCCTGAGACCTCCCTAGAAGCCAAAGTGATGCTGGCACCAACCATGAGCTAATTAAGCCTCTTTTTTTTTTTTTTAATAAAATACCCAGTCTGACGTATTTCAAAAATAGACTAACACAGTCACACCATCCACCTTTCAGGTGCTCATTAGCCACTGTCTAATGACAGTACAGATATGGAATATTTCGTTATCTAGGAAAGTTTTATTGATTCTGATGTGGATAGATTTGCTGGCATTACAGAGTCTACTGCAGTGATTCCAGTGTTTCCCTGGAATGATTGCAGTAGACTCTGTAATGCCAGCAAATCTGTCCACATCAGAATCACTGGAAACTGTGTTACTTTATATGGTAAAAGGAACTCTGCAGACATGATTTAAATAAGGCTATTGAATTGGAGAGATGATTCTATAGTATCCAGATGAGTCCAGTGTCATCACAAGGGGGACACACAGGTGTAGAGTCAGAGTTAGAGATAAAAACAATGTGATAACAGAATCAGAAACTAGAGTGATGCATTTTGAAGTTGGAGAAAGGGACCACAAGGTGGTCATTAGAAGCTCAAAAACGACAAAGAAACAGATGATGCTCTCAGAGCCTCCAGAGCCCTGGTGACACATTGACTTATGTCAGTGAAAAATCAGAACTAAAAGAGAATATGTTTGCATTGTGTTAAGCCACGAAGTTTCTGGTAATGTGTTACAACAACAGTAGAGTACTGATAAAATCATCATCATCATCATCATCATCATCTTAGTAGACTCTTGCTTTTAGTTTGGGTTCTTATATTTTGCATTATTGAATAGAAAGTCAAAACAACTTGTTAGTTATTTGAAGAAGCACACTCATAAGCAATGGCACCTGTTTTCTTTGAGATTTTCATATTGGCCCATGAATTTTCTCTGAGGTTGGTTATAGAGGTTTAAACAGTATGTCATGAGTTACGATGTCTAGTGGGGGAGCTATAATAGCTAAAGGTGAGAAGAGATAATTCACATGGTCTCACTTTCTGATTTTTTGGACTGGGATGATTGTCAATTGCAATTCTGGTTTTGAGCCTGGTGTTCAGATGAGATTGGCATTGCTGAAGACGCAGATGAGCATCCTATTAAATGCTTTTAGGTGACTCAGAACCAAAAGCTCAGTTCAATATTTTAAAGGCACACTTTGGGAGAACATTTCTGCCCTTCCTACAACTGGGGGCTAGTTTGGTATTTTCCACACTCTCTTGCAGTGGTGGATGTGGTACATCAAACTCCTTCTCTGCTCTCTCAGCTTGATCCTTTCCTCCCAGGCTGGGTTTGATGAATTATTTTTTTCTGGAAAATTTTCCTTAACCCACTGCACACTGCCATCCAAGTCACTGCTCTTAAGTAACAATTATATCACAGAGATGTTCAGCATAGTGATAGGAGATTTATGTGAATGACCTAATTTATTGTAGACATAACCCATGAACGGTGTGCTGTTTGTATCTCTATTGCAAGAGAAGAGCCCACACTCAAAGAGGTCGTGATACTTACTCAAGGTCATACACCTGGTAAGAGGCAAAGCCAGCATTTCAATATCAGGTCTCCTGATTCTGGAGGTGGCTTGCATTCTAAAACTCAGCAGAAGTTTCTCCTTCCGAGATGCTTGAGCTCCTTAATATTAGGAACTGTGTTAACTACTTTTACTTTTTGCATTAAAAATTTTTCATTCTTAATTTTAGATACAGGAAGTACATGCATAGGATTGTTACATGGGTATATTAAACCAAGGTGATGAGTGTAGTAACAAATAGGTAGCTTTTTATTGCATTCCCTCCTGAAACTTTAGTAGTTCCCATTGTCTGTTTTCCCCATATTTATTGCCATGTTCAGCTCCCACTGATAAATGAAAACATGTAATGCTGGTTTTCTGCTCCTGCATTAATTTGCTTAAGATAATGGCCCCCAGCTGCATCCATCTTGCTACAAAGGGCATGATTTCATTCTGTTTTATGGCCGCCTAGTATTCCATAGTATATAGATACCACAGTTTGTTTATTCAGTCCACTATTGATATAGACCTAGCTTGATTCTTTGTCTTGGCTATTGTGAATAGCGCAGTGATTAACATACTCCTGCAGGTGTCTTTCTGATAGAAAGTTTTTTTCCTTTCGGGTTTACTCAGTAATAGGATTGCTGGGTTGAAGGGCAGCTCTGTTTTAAGTTGTTTGAGAAATATTGAAAGTGCTTTCCACAGTGGCTGAACTAATTTACACTCCCACCAACAGTGTATCATCCATCCTATTTCTCTGCAACCTCACCAGCATCTATTGTTTTTTGACTTTTTGATAATAGCCCTCTGACTGGTGTGGATTGGTATCTCATTGTGGTTTTGATTTGCAGTTCTCTCATGACAGTGATAATGAGCATTTTTTTCATGTTTATTGGCTGTGTGTCTTCTTTTGAGAAGTGTCCGTGTCCTTTGTCCATTTTTTGCATGTACAGAATGTATTGAAATTTTAATATAGTTCTGTCTTTAAGTCCCAGAATATATTTTTTATTTTTTTTTAAGACTACACATTGGGTGCAGTGTAGACTGTTTGGGTAATGGGTGCACTCGACTCTCAGAAATCGCTAAAGAACTTATTCAGCCGGGCGCAGTGTCTCAAGCCTGTAATCCCAGCACTTTGGGAGGCCGAGGCGGGTGGATCACGAGGTCAAGAGATCGAGACCATCCTGGTCAACATGGTGAAACCCCGTCTGTACTAAAGATACAAAAAGTTAGCTGGGCATGGTGGCGGGTGCCTGTAATCCCAGCTCCTCAGGAGGCTGAGGCAGGAGAATTGCCTGAACCCAGGAGGCGGAGGTTGCAGTGAGCTGAGATCGCAGCATTGCACTCCAGCCTGGGTAACAAAAGCGAAACTCCATCTCAAAAAAAAAAGAACTTATTCATGTAATGAAACATCACCTGTTCCCCAAAAACCTATTGAAGTAAATTACTTTTTTTCTCATCCCCTCAAAGATACTAGATTATTTTTTGAAAAATCAGCCGAATCTCATTGAAGTTCCTCACTTAAATGTATGTTTGAATCCTGTAGATTCTTAATAAGTACTTCTATGCAGAGAAGAAGCCAATAAGAACATCCCAGAGAAATCCTACAGAACGGTGTGTGGTGAGAAGACACTACACTAGGTCCACATTCTGTCTCTATCTGCTATTAGCCTTTCTTCTGGGCCTCCATTTCCTCACCTTTTTATTTTGTTTTATTTTTGAGGTAGGGTCTCACTCTGTCTCCTAAGTTGGAGTACAGTGGCAGGATCTCGGCCCACTGCAACCTCTGCCTCCCAGTTGAAGTGATTCTCATGCCTCAGTCTCTCAAGTAGGTGGGATTAAAGATGCTGCCACCATGCCCAGCTAAATTTTGTTTTTAGGAGAGATGCGGTTTCCCCATGTTGAACAGGCTGGTCTCGAACTCCTGACCTCAAGTGATCCACCTGCCTCAGCCTCCCAAAGTATTAGGATTAGAGGTGTGAGCCACCGCCCCTGGCCGAGTTTCCTTACCTTTTAAATGGGGATAGTAATCTCTAACTCAGAACCCTTATGGGGATGTAATGAGGTAATAGATGTCAGTCACTTCGGGTGTACAAATGGGTTTAATCATCATCGTGATCATAATCAATACCATTTCTCTACCCTCAATGAGTATTCAAGTACTTGTCCTTATTCAATGTTCATAGCAGGTCTCAGTTTACTTGAATATATTTACATTCTAACGATGCAAACCTTAACAAGGACATGTTTTTAAAATTTGTCCACTACAGCGTTCTCATAGAAAAGACTCCAGAGCAGAAAAAAAACAGTTCACATTGTGTAATTGCTCCAAGTGGTATTTTCTTTTAGAGAAAAAAAATCACTAGAATCCTGTTGAAATACAAGTTTGAAAATTGTTTTGCACTGGACACAGGATGGACTGAAAAAAGTAGGATTAGAGCCATTGGTACCTATAAGGATGCAAAGAATTGTCCTGAGAGTGAGCCTCTGGTTTCATTTGTGCTTCTCTGTCTCCACTTGGCTTTGTCATGTCTCCCACAAGTGACCACAGTCACTTTGTGCCTCTCTCCATGTCCCCACCCTTTCCTGTTTCCAGCCTACCAGCCATTTAGTGGCCACAGTGGTCTTTCTAAGATGGAAATCTGACCATGCAGATCCTGTGCCTGGAACTCTTCAGTGTCCTCCCATTACTTAAAGGACGAAATCCCAACTACTTTATATGTTCTTTTCTCATTCTCTTCCTATGCCCTCAACCTCATTTTCTAGCCCCAGTTCCTGCTAAGTCCTCACCACACATATACTCCAGCCATATCATCCTGTTTTCTGTTTTCTTTTATGCCCTGATGAGGAGTACGTGCTTTTCCTCTCCCTTGAATTTGCACGTAACTCACTGTAACGTCTCCTTAAGATTCCTCTCAACCATCACATCCTTTAAGAAGCGTTTGCTAACCTGTCTCTGAATTGAGAGCTTTTTTCTTTGCCCCCTATAATCATTTATACTTATTAAACCCATGACACTTGATTTGATCATTGATTTTTTGGTATCTCTCTTTATCCAGATCTTAATCTGCATCTGAGCAGGGACTGTTTTCTTATCGCTGAACGTATTTTATATTGATGCAAAAACAAATGCTTATTGCGAGCCTACTGGGGGGCAGACACCGTGGATAAAGGTACCTCTAAGTGCATTTCTAAACATAGTCAAGAAATACATCTTGAATGAATCAATGAATGCAAGATATTCTACCATGTGTCACTGAGACTTTTAAAAAAGAACTAGTTTCTTTCTGATCCAATTCAATGGATAACCTTGCAGAGCAAGATCTAACTCAGAATGTCTACGGATGCCTTAAGCATTCTGCATACCAGAGCTTGTTCAAGAGCTCTTCTCTGACCTCACACACGGCAAATGTCTGAGCTCTGTAGGCTATTTGTAGAGAGTTTATTTCATCTTTGCAGAAAGCTGCCCAGTATAAATATTAGTCAGTTGATTTCACACAGAGTTAAAACAAGCCTTTAAAAGCCTTTTACCTCTCCTGTCCCCAAATAGGTACTTTAGACAGATTCTCAGAGCCTTGGGAGCTTTGTCGGATTTGGTAAAGTGAAAGTTATGTTGTGTTCCGAAGCAGCCTTCTGTGAAGGCTGTCTTGGGGGTTGATGCTGTAATTGCGCAGAACAGTAACATAAAGATTTTTAAGATAACAAATACGGGGTGTGGGGTGGGGTGGGGATCAAGCTTCCCTGTTCTGGATGTATCTCTGTGAGTTCGTTTCTAAAAATGTTCACCTTTGGTGCCAAGGTGGTAGTTTGGTATTGTAAAGGAATGGGGGCTTCCAATTTAAATAGTCTAAGTTCTATCTCAACTCTGCTAATCACCTAGATAATGGTGTCCATGGGTCCCAGCCAGCCTCTGTGACACCTGAACCCATGAGTGTAACTAGCATTGTCCAGCAGAAATAAAACAACGGTCACAAATATGAATCCCTTATGTAGTATTTTTTAAAAGCCTTCTAGTAGTCATATTAAGGCAAAACAAAATGGGTGACTTTAATTTCGTTTTTTTATTCAAGCAAATATATCCAAATATATTAACCAAGAATAATTTTATTTACCCAGTGCCTCCACAGTGCTACCACTCAACATGGAATCAGACTGATACTACTAAAGAGATGTGTTGCATTCTTTCTCTTGTACGATGTCTCTGAAATCTGGGGTGCAGTTGCCATATACAGTACACCTCATTTCAGACCAGCCACGTTTCACCACTCAATGACCACATGTGGCTAGTGGCTACTATGTTAGAACAGCAGGGTAAAAACACAATGCTTGAGCAGAACGAGCAAGCTCTTAATCTCCTCTGACTAGGATTACAACATCTGCTTCATGGAGAGCAAATGAGATTGCATGAAAATCGTCATGAGCTCCAACTTTCTCCTCTTAAGTGTAACCGTGTAAGCCACAGACTGAGAGGATAAGATGTCACATCATCCTTAACTGTCTATCTAATTGTTGGCATTTCTATCACTGGACCTCAAACTCCATGAAGTAGAAAATGGCATTGCTCAGTACTATGTCTTCCGTGACTAGCACATAATAGATGTACTAATTTTCCAGGGCTACTAAAACAAAGAACCATAAACTGGGTGACTTGAAATAGAAATTTACTGGCTCACAGTTCTGGAGGCCTGCAGCCTAAGATAAAGGTGTGGATACGGCTGGTTCTTTCTGAGGGCTGGGAGGAGAATCTGCCCCATGCTGCTCTCCTATCTTCTGGGAGTTTACTGAGAATCTTTGGCATCCCTTGGCTTGTATAAGCATCACCCAGATCTCTGCATTCATCTTCACACATTGTGCTTATCTTTGTCTAAATTTTCCCGTTTTATAAGATACAGTCATATGGAATTAGAGCCGTGCTCCCTACTCAAGCATGACTAACCTTAAGTACTTAGATCTGCAATGGACCCATTCCCAGATAAGGTTACATTCCGAGATACTGAGAGCTAGGACTTCAGTATTTGAGTTTGAAAAGAAGACAGTTCAACCAGTAACAGTATGTATTCAATACATTTAAGTCATATGTATGAAAAATTAAAAATTGTATATAATGGTAATTTTTGGCTACATTGATTCCAAGAATATGCCACTCTGTCTAAAGAATATAGACATGTTAAAAATCAAATAAGCAAAACCAGTAAGTGAAGAGGATGATTGCCACCCGTGGGCAGTTAGACTATATAAAAACCAATGGACCAAAATCACAATGCAACATATATTAAGGCTGTCCTTTGGTGGTGTTTTGAATTAGACATACTTAATATCGATCCGCCTCAGTTTCCTTATGATTATCTACCTCGGAGTTGTTGAGACAATTAACTACAATGTCCTAAGTTTCATACAGTTATTGGGCCAGACTTAAACACTGTATCTGCAAGAAAAATGATTGCTCACTGCTGTGCTCCTTCCCTCTGATTTGCCAATCAAGCAAACGCTTTCCATATTTCCGAAAACCCATCGTTTTCCTTGAGTGCACCTCGGCATTATGCATAACCCCTTCTTTCTCAAGTCAGTCAGGCCCTGCTGTACTCTAAGCTGCAACCCTTAGAGCTCAGCATTCAGTCAGGCAGATGTCCTTAAGAGATCACACATCCTTAACTACAGAAGAACAGTATTTATGCACTGATCAATCATGTGAAGAATTATAGGTTCTCCAGTCTCAAGTGGAGACACTGGTTGATGTATGGGCTTAGAGATCCTCACATGGGACAGGGCCAGTTACTGAACTTGGCTCTTCACTTGCCAAGATGGAACTGTTTGGTTTTAATTCCTTTGAACATACTTACAAAATAGTAGGGACTGGAATACTGTGTTCTTCTTCTTAGTGGGGTTGTACTGAATTTATAAGGCCAGGGAAGTTGTATTTCCCCTTTGTTCTTATGAGAGGTCTAGCCATTTTGTGTTTCAATTGTCATAATGTCCATATTCGGTTTTCTTATTCCCCACTGTAAAAGTTTATGTGATAGAAATGCAGGAAACCTAGAAATGCATCAAGCAACTAAGCCTATTGTTGTAAGTAGACTTGTTGGATCATATGGCTCAAAAACTAAGGGAACAGTTTGATACATTGGAAATACATCTAGGATTCCAATCACTAGATTTGATTTGGGCATTGGTTACCTGAACCTCACCTTCTTCCATTAAATGGATGTGAATGATACCCATCCTACCTTTCTTTCAATATTTTATGTAAGGCTCAGAAAGAGTGTGTTTAAATGCTCCCAATAACCTTTACAACCTATCCTCGTGATCTGGTTTGGCTGTGTCCTAACCCAGAGCTCATCTTGCACCGTAGTTCCCATAATCCCCATGTATCATGAGACGCACCCAGTGGGAGGCAGTTGAATCATGGGGGCAGTTACCTCCATTCTGTTCCTTTAATAGTGAGTGAATTCTCATGGGATCTGATGGTTTTATGAGAGGCTTTCCCCCTGCTTTGCTTGGCCCTTCTCCTTTTTGCCACCATGTGAAGAAGGAAATGTTTGCTTCCCCTTCTGCCATGACTGTAAGTTTCCTGAGGCCTCTCCAGCCATGCTGAACTGTGAGTCAATTAAACCTCTTTCCTTTATAAATCACCCAGTCTCAGGTATATCCTCACTTGCAGTATTGAGAATAGAAGAATACACCCCAGCTGAGACAGTGTGATGATGGTGATGGAGAAGAGAATCATCCTCCATCCTAGTTATTTACAGTAACTCCTTGTTTCCTCTGTTTATTTCTTCTATCTCAAGCATTTGAGTTACTTCTACCGAGAAGGCAATGCCGTAATGTAGCTTAAATTATCAGCTCCCTCTCTGTTCTTGCCCTTCCTCTTTCTTTCCTTTCCTAAGACAAAATGCATAAGACAGCTTTGTCTTGGCGTGTATCATTCATTGTTGCATTTACTGTTTGATTTAACCAAACCATGTTTGATCATTCACTCTGTGCATGCGATTCTGATAGTCCTGGGGATATATATGGTGTTCTGTAAGACAGATGTAGGTCTCTGCCTTTAAGAGCCTTACAATCCAGTAGCCTCCAGGTCTTTTAACCAGCTCTATGTTTTATAGGGCCCGTGACTCTGAAAATGTCCTCATTGCTGTTTTCTACTTTGTTTTCATTGATTCTGCCACTGAGTATGAGATGTTCTATCCTAACATTTAACATTACAATTGGCCTTTCTACATATCGTTTTGTCCACTTATATCCTAACCCCTGGCTGTTTCCTGCTCAACCTTCAAGACCCTCAGATTAGAAATCGATTCTGGAAAATCTTACCTGATAAATCCTTTCATTTCTTACATTTCTCTTCTCTTGGCATGTACCCTGTTGCACTGTAAATCTCTAGGCCATCCCATGACTCCTCCCAGCCTGTAGCTATAGAGGTACCTGGGCTTTGTCCATCTTACTCGCCACTGTGGCCCCCAAACCTAGCACAATCCCTGACAGCCAACAGATACTCAATACTTAACTCCAGAAACAATTGCATGAGTGTCATATTCTTGCCTATTTGAATAGTTCGTTGCCCTTGCTTTCTGGCAGTCTCTCCTAATTTCATTTCTTCCAAGCCCAACTATAATTCATTTTATGACAGCCCTTTTCTCCAGTTGGCAAACTATGAGAGGCTAAAACTTAGGCAACATTCAATGAAAGACAAGGTCATATTTTATCATTTTTGCCTGTTGCAGTAACCAGATTAGACATCTTTCTACAAGTGAGGTCACTGCAAGTCAACCGATATTTATGTCAAGCACCTGATTACAACGTGCAAAAGAAAGAGAAGGAAATATTAAAGATACATGGACAAGCACCTGCCCTTAAGGAGCTTACAACATGGGACGTCTTTGGTTTTCATGTAAGAAAATTGAATAACTAAAAATACAGGCAGATGCTTGGCTTTGTACCTTCTTTATAAACAATGCGGGGGTGGCAGGTAGTTGCAGTTTTCACTACATCATGCCTCCACAAAGCCATTGCATTGTTTAGGCTCACGTTTAGGTACCCAGCTTTGAGAAAGGGCTGAAGAAGAAATAGAAGATATGTTGATAAAAGTGGGGCATAAACTTTTATGATGGGTAAAAAACTTTATAATGTGGTATAAGAAGAAATGACTCTGAATTGGCTGGGAGTAGTGGGTTCATGCCCGCAATCCCAGCACTTTAGGAGGCCAAGGTGGGCGGTTCACCTGAGGTCAGGAGTTTGAGACCAGCCTGGCCAACATGGTGAAACTCTCTTTCTACTAAAAATACAAAAATTAGTCAAGTGTGGTGGCAGGGTCCAGCTACTCAGGAAGCTGAGGCAGGAGAATCACTTGAATCTGGGACACTGAAGCTGCAGTGAACCAAGATTGTGCTAATGTACTCCATCCTGGGCGACAGAGCAAGACTCTGTCTCAAGAAAAAAAAAAGAAAGAAATTACTCTGAATTTATCCACGTCCAAGATGATGGTATCTACTCCTTGCACTACTTTGTATCTAGAATGTCTACTTTTCTCTTCACTAGAACATTTTATCATCTGTGACCTAATCCCAAAGGGGAAGGTATGTGGTTCTCCTTTTGTTAATGTGACTTAATGCTCCCAATTTTCCAAATCTACCAAGAGACCGTTGGTGACATTCTCAGTGGGATGCCATAGTCAGCAGCATTCATAGCAGACTTACTGTCCCTCTAGGCTATTTGGTTCTGTCTGTAGGTTTAAGGACTTCCTCTTTTACAAAGAAAGTTGTCTCACATTAAATCTATCAATTTCCTACTTTAGGAGCAGGCAGAGAATACTCTGGACAGCTATGATGGAATAAGTAAAACAGCAATATTCTCTCAAATTATATCTGTAGGGTAACTGCAAGCCAGCTATTTAAGTGGACAGAATCCATCCTTTTCCTCTTGTGGATTTGGTTAAATGTCGGAGTATTAGCAATGGAGCAAGTCATCTAAACCTATCTCGAATGTGAATTTGACACTGACCTTACTCTGGTGGTAGTCCTAAGAACTTCACCCCCTTTAGAAAACAGTGGACTGGATAAAGAAGATGGATTGTGAAAGTCTGTTCAGAATTGAGGTTTCCTGCATACCCAGGTGGGAAGAATCCCTGTTGAATTAAAATTCCAAATTCATCTGTCCGTTCTTTCCCTTACAAGAATTCACTTTTGCCAATGTTTATTAAAATGGTTCGATTTTCTCCTTGTTTTTTTTTTTTTTGAGACGGAGTTTCGCTCGTTACCCAGGCTGGAGTGCAATGGCGCAATCTCGGCTCACCGCAACCACCTCCTCCTGGGTTCAGGCAATTCTCCTGCCTCAGCCTCCCGAGTAACTGGGACTACAGGCACACGCCACCATGTCCAGCTAATTTTTTGTATTTTGAGTAGAGACGGGGTTTCACCATGTTGACCAGGATGGTCTTGATCTCTTGACCTTGTGATCCACCCGCCTCGGCCTCCCAAAGTGCCGGGATTACAGTCTTGAGCCACCGTGCCCGGCCTTTCTCCTTGTTTATCTGCCCTTCTGTCCATACAAGTGTGTCTGTGACAGTGATGGGTAGCCCCAGCTGTCACTCAGGGATGGATGGCAGTGGTGATGGTTGGTTAGTATTGATAGCAAAGTAGTCACAAGAGCTGAACTTTCTGGTCTTAACAGTGTGCTATAGTTATGCAAGAGGTTATCACTGGAGAAAATGGATGAAGGGTACCCAAGATCATCTTCTACATTTTTTTGAAACTTTCTGTATAATGATGTCTCTATGATTATTTGAAAATAAAAAGTTAAAAATAATGGTAATCATAGGCTAGGCTCTGCATTCAGAATCGGGTTGATACAAATTTCTTCATGCTCCCGTCATGACCTGAGATAATTTTCTTAGCCCTCAAAGCCTACTATTTATCAAATGAAGATGAGGTTTGTACCCATATAATCGGGCTATGTGTTCCGTGGATAGAAGTTCTATTTATAGAACATTTAGGGCAGTGGCAAGCATGTGGCTTAAACCCTTCTAATTGTATTATCATCAACAATAATGCTATCAGTAACACCATCATCATTAACGTGATTAACTTACCTGAGTCCTGGATCTTAGGACAGCAGAAACAAGGTCTTGTGGCAACCTCTCATTTTGCCTAGGATACTTCAAGGCTTTGTCAGAATGTCTCAAAAATATTTTATTGTGAATTCTTGGCTCACTGCAGCTACCATAGCTCTTACAAATACCACCTCTTAGCCCATAAAAAGGTCAATTATAGATAAAGGAAAGGACCTCATTGTTGGAGAAAGACTTAGATCTGAGGTCTGGATTTGCACTTACTCATTTCAAGACCTTATGCTTCCTTATCTGTGAAGTGGGTGTGCTAAAAATGAGACTGTATTACTCTAGCTCCGTGGAGATGAAGTGAGATACTATATATATAAAGTGACTAACGTTGTCCGTTACTTAGAAGGTGCTCAAAGAATACCAGCTGCCCTGGCTGTTAGTTTATATTAATAACAGGCAATCATAAGGCATTCACAGCAGTTTCACAAACAGGTGAAGCCGTATGTGCATGCCTTTCCAGCAAGAAATGCTTCAGTGCAATGTTGGGATATTCCAACGGGGAAATTTTTTCAATAATGCAGGGCAACAGTGGATGGTTTTGACCTTGTTCTCAGTGCCCTAAGGTGCTAAGTGAGTCAGAACATGTCTCAGTACCAGTAAAAATGAAGGGACTAGCTTGGGATTCATTTTTTATTCAACAAAACATTTTGAATGCTTTTGTATATGTGTGTGTGTGCACCTCAGACACTGTTTGAGGCAACAGTGATAGACAAAAAAAAAAAAAAAAAAAAAAAAGGAAAGCAGATGAGGTTCCTTTACTCATAGAGTTCACAGTCCAGTTGGGACAGACACCAAAATGTGCATATAATATCAGACTTTGAGAAGGGTTTAAAATGACAAGACAGGGTCCTCTGAGATGCTGGAAAAGGGAGAACCTCCATTGTCCTAAGTGCCTGATGCTGTTGGTTAGAAACTTCACTTGTTCTGTATGTTGCTGATTTTTTTTTTTTTTTTGAGATGGAGTTTTGCTCGTTACCCAGGCTGGAGTGCAATGGCGCTATCTGAGATCACCGCAACCTCCGCCTCCTGGATTTAGGCAATTCTCTTGCCTCAGCCTCCTGAGTAGCTGGAATTATAGGCACACGCCACCGTGCCCAGCTAATTTTTTTGTATTTTTAGTAGGGATGGAGTTTCACCATGTTGACCAGGATGGTCTCGATCTCTTGACCTCGTGATCCACCCGCCTCGGCCTCCCAACGTGCTGGGATTACAGGTGTAAGCCACCGCGCCTGGCCCATGTTGCTGATTTTTTTAAGGGCTGAGCACATTTCCCTTTGGAATTAAAACCTCAGAAGTGGCCAGATCCAGTCTCTGACTTGTACAAAGTACCATAAATATTTTATTGTCCGTAACTTCTAAAGAGTTGAGAAAAACAACCTCTACATTGCCTTCTGTAACTCCAAATGGAAAATCAGGATGGAACATTTTGCAAACATAACACCTCCTCACTGCAAGTCTGCCACCCACTCGTTTGGCTTGTGTTTCTGGGGCTGTGTTTGTCAGCCATGGCAAGATGGCTTCCATCCACTTTCCTATTGAGGCCAGGGAAGTGAAATGAGGCAAGTAGCTTTGCTGGAATCTATAACGTGGATTCTCGTCATCTTTGCTGTTTGTTGTGTTTTTATGAATTATGGCTTCAGCACAACTTCAGAGTTCTTTGTTCAAGAGACGATTTTCTGTAAGCTGGCATAGTTACTAGAACAAAGGTTTATATGTTTAAATGAGGTCAGATTTGAATCCATCTCCAAGTATTTAAGCATATACATTGTAGGATTCTGACAGATTGGGGTACATAGTATTAGCAAGTTGTGTGCACATGAGCAAGTAATCCCACCTAGCTTGAAAAAGAAGATAAAAATATGCAGCACATTGGATTCTTGTTCAACGAGGTAATGTAGCAAAACTACTTTGTTGAATTTTGTATGCTTAGAACAATAATCAACTTGTAATTGGTGTTCAAGGAAAGCTTTCTTATCCTCTTTACCAGAAATCATCATCACCGTCACCATTATTACCATCACCGTTATTACCATCACCATCACTGTCACCATTATTACCATCACCACCATCACCGTCACCATTATTACCATCACCGTCACCGTCACCATTATTACCATCACTGTCACCATTATTACCATCACCATCACCGTTATTATCATCACCATCACCATCGCCATCATTACCGTCACCATCACCGTCACCATTATTACCATCACCGTCACCATTATTACCATCACCATCACCGTCACCATTACCATCACCATCACCGTCATTACCATCACCATCACCATCATTACCATCACCATCACCATCATCATTACCATCACCATCACCGTCATTACCATCACCGTCACCGTCATTATTACCATCACCATCACCATCACCATTACCATCACCATCACCGTCACCATTATTACCATCACCATCACCATCATTACCATCACCATCACCATCATTACCATCACCACCATCATTACCATCACCATCACCGTCATCATTACCATCACCATCACCATTATTACTGTCACCATCACCGTCATTATTACCATCACTGTCACCATTACCATCACCATCACCATCACCGTCATTACCATCACCATCACCATTATTACCATCACCATCACCGTCACCATTATTACCATCACCATCACCGTCACCACCATCTTCATCTATATCTTGTTATGGATTCAGGAACAAGAATTTTTCAATAATACCAAATTATCTCAAAATTCTGGTTCTCTCTCTTACAGATGTACTAGATCTTAGGTATTGGGAAGTATTTTTCATTTGCTTAGCACCTCAGTGTTCTTATCTGCCAAAGGAACCATAATGGCTACTGCATGGGGTGATTGTGAATACCAATCTCCTGACATACAGTAGGTTAGAGACTAACACATGTCATTTCTTCCTGTCTTCTCTAGAGGAAGAACTTCAGTGGACTAGAAGGGGACCAATTTTATCCCCCTGATGGGACATGTGTGCATACAGGACTTTCTAGATTATAAAACACATCCCAATAGATTTTCCCTCTAAAGCATCATAAGAGTCTCACTGTGAAGAATAATATACATCACTATTTATATTTTATGGTAAGGAAACTGAGGCACATGAAGGTTGAATGACTTGCCAATAGTTTTACCATTATGCTCTTGATGCCTCAATACTTGTATTTGATTTCATAGTCACAGCATTAAAAGGTTACATAGTAACTAACACTAGAAATTACCTGACCTAACATAGCGTTTTTACTTTTATTTCTTTTTACCACAATTCATAAAAGATTTTACATTCTGAACCCATTCCTCCACATAAAGTTTTCATGAAACAATACAGACCTTAAACTATTTTGTTCTTCTCTCATGTGTGTAGCTTATTTCATTTCAACAATGTTGGTAAGATGACCCACTACATGGGTCTTATATCCTAAGAGATCAGACTGACAGAATAAAACACACAGAACATTTTTCTCCAGAATTGTGTATCAGAACTCCCTGGGGCACCTTTTGACGGTGCCCATGCCTGGATCCCGCCCTCACAGATTCTGAGGCAGGAGGTCTGGTGTGAAGCCTTGGAATCTGATCTTTTTAAAGAATATCCAAGGAACTCATGTTCCTCTGACTAAGGACCATGTTCTGTTGCATCTCTCGGATGGTTTCCACCTGAAACTCTTTCACTCTTTTTCTATTTCTTTTTTTTTCATTTTGAAATGAAGTCTTACCCTTTTGCCCAGGCTGGAGTGTGGTGGTGCAGTCTCGGCTCACTGCAAACTGCACCTCCCGGGTTCAAGTGATTCTCATGCCTCAGACTCCCAGGTAGCCAGGATTTTAGGCACCTGCCACAATGCCTGGCTAAGTTTTGTATTTTTAGTAGAGATGTTTTGTCTCAGGTTGGTCTCGAACTCCTGACCTCAAATGATTCACCCACCTTGGCCTCCCAAAGTGCTGAGATTCCAGGCGTGAGCTGCCGTGCCCTGCCAATCGTTTTATGGTTGCTTGGTTTTGAGTATTCTCTTCATCATTACCTAGGACATTAATGTTTCCACCAGAGAATTTGTCAGTCTTGGTCTTGTCCCTCTTTCCTACCTTGAAGGACAGAAGGTGGCTTCTCACTTGAGGACAAGAGCTGGTGTGTGAGAATGGCTGCTGTCCTCGCATACTGAGCTGGAGTCTTGTGAGATAGGGCCTCTCGTCCTCTGCGGTTATGTGGTTAGAGAGGGGAGCTGACGCGTCCCTTTAAGGAATCTTGAAAGGGCTGCTTGTTTTAACCCTCACTCCGTGATGCATTGCCAACATCCCCAAGGTATGATTGGAAATGGAAATGTAAGAACGGCACAAATACTGTGTATCCAGATTTTCTTTCCAACCTTGAAGAGCTGGGAATTAAAAAGAAAAACATCACTCAGGGGCCACCTGAACTAGAACCTGCAAAAAAGACCAGCAGGAAGGTTGAATTCATCCAGGCAGCCTTTTCCACCCTCACCTCCTCCTCTGTTACACAATCGAATTACAAGTTTAATCACTTCAGACACCACATTCGTACCCTCCAGTCGAATGATCTCTCTTTCCATAGCAAGGAGCCTTGGTGATAAGCAGCTATCTGTGGGAAGAGCGGATGGGCCTCTCAAAACCTCTCCCTAGTCAAGCAAGAAAGACGTGAGCAAATAAAAACTGAAATTGTTTTGACATTTTACTCTGGTTGTAGTTTTCATAATAAAGGAAGAACAAAGTATGTGCTTTAAATAAAGAGGCTGCATTTGGCATTGATGTGGGGTTTCACTGGGGACATTTTTGTAGGAGTTCTTGTTTTTGCTCACTGGGAGAGAGAAAACAATAAGGCATGAAAAGACAAACATCTAAGAAAAGGAGAAAGCCAGACCCCTGTACTTTTTCTTCATAGCATTTATCACCACTGGAATATTGCGGTTATCTTAGTATTTATTTTCTTCTTCTTGAAGTCTGCTGCTGTACTTAACTGTGAAGTCTACAGAGACAGAGATGGTTTTGGATTTTGCTTACCATTTCATTAAATGGAAATGAATGAACTCATTTACATAATGCATACTATGAGAGCCAGGCCGTGTGTGCAGGTGTGTGTGTGTGTGTGTGTGTGTGTGTGTGTGTGTGTTTTGGTGATTTGATTTTTAATTATATCCTTACAATAATATGCGGAAGCTCCTCATCGTTGGCCCCATTAAACAGAAGCAGAACCCAGTCCTGGAGTATCACAAGAACTTGTCTAAGATTACACAGCCAGTCTGTAAAAGAGCTGGATTTCAAAATCTTCCAAGTAATCATCAGTTATGGTATTTTTAAGATCGATTTGCAGTTAAACACACAGCTTTGTTACAAATCCCTGCTCTCTGAAGTTCTCACATATTTTTAAAAATGTACCTATTGCTACCTCTCTCCTTTAGCTTTTTTCATCCTTCCTCTATCTCTTCCCTTTTATCCCCGAATGTTTACCCTCCCCTCTTAAGAAAAAACAAAATAAGATAGTAGCAAGCTCCCTGCTGGATTTTATAACTTCGCATACCATATATTTAGTTTAGTAATGAAAAATTCCAGCTCCAGGCGATGCATAGAATCGCATTTCTAATGTTTTTTAAACAGCTATTAATGTGGTTGAGCACTGTTTTTTTTTTTCCTTCTTCCTCTATATAATCATCTGCTCAGTGGTGCGCTGTGAAACAGAGTAGGAGCCAGAGGAGGAGCAAGCTGTGATTGATGGGCCAGGCCTTGCTGGCAGAAAAAGTCCCATCTGGGTTGGTTTTGGGAGCAGTCAGATGTTGAGGGGGAGGTCAGCCAGGCGGCCTCAGCCCCCCACCTTCCTCAACACCCCGATCATCCACACGTGGCACAGTGTGCGCACCCTCGCTCGTAACTGAGGCGTGCTTTGGGCAGATGCTTTGTGGTGTGGGACAAGAACAGCTGCTAAGTTTATGGAGGAGAAAGGAAGCAGGATGGTGCAGCAGGTATTTTTTTTCCATTTAATCTTTCACTCAAAACTGTGATTTGAATTAAACTGAAAGCTTTCCTTGCGTTAAGTCTGTGCTGTCTGTGATACGGAGCTTGCTCCTTGAATCATGTTCGGGGAAAGGAGAGGAGTTTCAGCCGTGTGTGTGTGTGTGTGTGTGTGTGTGTGTGTGTGTGCGCGCGCGCGCGCGCGGACGCCTTCTGCTTGATGTGTGGAACTGAGCTGGTCTTAGAACCAGCAGGTTAATGGTGTCATCTTGCATTTTTCTTCTTTGTTTGAATGCCCCTGGGGCATGATGCACTTTAGCTCATTTCAGTTCAGCACAAGAGGCTTTCTCTGAATATGCGCGATTTCTTGCCAGAGATGTAGCGTAGACCATGCAACTAGACTAAAGTAAAACAAATTGTCAGCAAGACTGAAAACTGCAGGTAAACACCAAGAATGGATCGCTTCCTCCAGTGAGTCCATGCTGGGGGCGCGGGTCCCCCTGCGGGAGTCGCTGCTTTCCTGGGGTGTGTGGACAGACACAGTCAGCCGGCTTATTAGATCTTGACAATTCCTGTGCATTTCTTCATTCTAAGGGTTGAGTTTGGGCCGGAGGAGGTTCTCTGCCGCAATAGATAAACTGGGGACAAATAAATTGCAGATGCAGAAAGGGTGTGCTCAAGAAGTTTGACTATAAAGGTGGGGAAAGGCAGGTGTGTGAGTGTGCACCCACACATTCCCACACACGAACAGACTTGCTTATTTTAAAGTCCACCCGGACAGCTAAGAAAGCAGGTGCTTTGCCTTGTCAGTGAGAATCAGGTAGCTACATGGAAAAGAACAGACCCATTTCACGTTTGGCCACTTTAAGATTATTTCTCAGTTGAAATATGGTTTGCATTAGATTTTGAGCCAAAATATTTTGTGAAACCTGACTGGCTACTACTCTTGCTTCTCTTACTAGTTTCTCAAAGCTACTCTGTTAAAGCACTCATGGCAACAAATGGGAGAAAGGCAATGTCTTAAAAAAATTCTCATGCTATTTTCTCTCTGACTCTGTCTTCTGAGTCCGCTTCAGGGAGAAAATTAAGGGTTCAGAGTATTTCTGTGACCAAAGAAATTATCTGAGCACTGGAAGAGCGGCCCTCTGAATGTGTGCATACAACAGTCGACATACTATGCTAATAGATTACAGTATTTGTCTTAAAATAGCAATGATAGCCAGGCTATTTCATGCTTCAGTAAAATATTTAAATTGAAATGACATCTTTTTAAATTTTAGGAATCAGACTTGGTTGCATTTTAATAATCCTTTTGCTCTCCGTAACTGGAGTGAAAGCTACACGTTGGGGTGTCTTGAGTAATGACAGGTTTCCATCATCCTGCCATCATTGAGTTGCTCTCATTGAGACGTTTGGCGTCTGAAGACAAGGAAGTTTCTTCTACCTTTATACTAAATAAATGTTGTTTATTTCAAGCTTCCAGTCAGTTCTGCAGCAGCGATAGTGGGGCTTCAAGCATGAGACCTTGGCCTTCTTTCATCCCCCTTTTGTGTACTGAGCACCAACTCAAGAAAGTCCAGGCAGTGAAATTCAATGTTAACTTTGCAAATGCTCTTGAAGTGTTAGCTTGATGATGTGGGGAACACTTGCCGAGCAGATCATCCTCCTCATCAGCTAGGAACACCCACAGGCACCCTGACTCTGCAGATATCACAAACTCCCTGATCATTCCACTTATTTAGGGAAAGGTGGGGGTTTGGCATTGGAGTAAAAGAAAGAAGACAGCTTCTGCAAATGAGGGAGTGTCTAGTGAGGATGCTCCAAATAATTTTGCCTGTCACTGTCCCCTACATGAAGTTGGCTTCAGCTTCCAACTGGGGAGCCTGTTCACGTGCCTAGGATTTGCCGTGACCTGGAGTGGAAAAGGTGCCCTTAATGTGAATGTCTTTTTCCAGAAAATACATTCATCCAAGCTAGGAATCTAGGAACGTCACCAGGGAGGAAACAAAGACATCTCTGGAGCCATTTGAAGGTGAAAAATAATTCCATAGGAAGTACAATGGTCTTAATTAAATATTAGCTGTAATTATCCTAAAGTGCAAATGTTGGGAATATTAATTAGGGTCTCTCTGGAACGGCTGTCAGTGTTAATAAGTAACTGTAGGGGGTCCTACCAACATCTGTTTGAGAACTCCAGGTACAGGAGGAAATCCGGAGCCCCATGCTCCTGGATGCTCACTGCAGGCTCCCTGGCTACCATGGAATCATTCCCTAGAGCATGGTGCACTGTATTTGCCAGAATTGCACAACTCATGATAGAGGTGGTGGTTTGCATTGGCACCAGTGGTGCCCCAGCTGGCTCTTCTCTTTCGTGGGATAGCCTCAAAGCATTTTTGAAGTCAGGCATAAGGCTTGAGATACTGCAGAAGTTTCCCAGCCTGCTGCCCCACTACTTTTGAAGGGTCACCCACCTAATCTGGCCATTGGAATTGCTGGCATCTTTGAATCATATACCGTAGCCCCTGGCTTCCTCACAGGGAGTAACACCCCAACAGCTAAAACACAGTTCCATGGTATGCATGATAGAGGGAGTTGCTTATTTAAAAATGGGAAATGAACTCCCCACCAAGTGATTCTCTTGCTAGATGAGAGATGCCTTAACCCATGATACATAAAGGCCTTGGTTTAACTGTTGGCTCCCCTGATAACTACCTGTGGCTGTGACCTTGCATCATCATTTCCAACTTTTGGGCTGGAGCCTCTTTGATGACAAAGTAAAGTGAGATTAGAGATGGAATGCATGCGAAGTAGGGATTCTGGACCTTGGCACTATTCACATTTGGGGCGGGACAGTCCTTTGTGGTTCAGGGAAGTACTGTACACTTCAGGATGTTTAGCAGCATCCCTGGCCTCCATCCACTAGATGGCAGTAGCACATCCTCCCTCATTTGTGACAGTCAAAATGGTCTCCAGTCATTGCCTAATGTCCTGTGTAAAGCAGTCACACCTTTGTAAGAAGCACCCAGCACAATGCCTGGCACCTGGTAAGTTTTCTTCTGAGGACCAGTGAGGAGAAGGGGCTGCTTTTTATTGAAGCCTGAGGCCATCATGAACCTTCTGCTCATGAGCCCTCTTCTGCAGATTTAAAGCCTGTGTGCATGTGTGTTTACAGGACAGCCATCTGGTGATGGAAAGTAAATTCCCAAAAAGATTGTGACTTGCTGGTTTTGTACCATTCTCAATATTTCCAGCCTCCAAGACTAGCTATCACCCCTCTTTGGTTTAGAGAGAATACAGCCCCTTTCTCTTTCTGCTTCACTGCTTTATTTCCTGCCCAAACTATTTATGCAGTAATGGCTTCTTAGCTGGTGATCCCATGTCTAATGACATTCTGCCATAGCTTTTAGAAAATATTTTTCCACAAAGAACCAGTAGGAGATCATTCAGGCTTGGTGGGCTGGACAGTCTCTGTCACAACTATTCAATTCTGCCGTTGTAGTACAAAAGCCACTATAGACAGTCAACAAAGGAGCATGGCTGTGTTTCAATAAAACTTTATTTACAAAAACAAAATGGGGGCCAGGTTTGCCCTGTGACTCATTTGCCAGGTCTTCTCTTCATCCCCCTACCCTGTCTCCTGCTGCCAGACCATGTTTTACACAGCCCAGAGTTCATTTCGTCAAGCACATATTCCCTTGGAAAACACTTGTAAATGTTCACTTTGCAGCTAGTATGCTGTTGGACCATGGATATGAGATGGGGAATGTGGCACAGTGTCCTATTTTCAGAAAGCTCACAAACAAATAAAAAGACAGTGGCAGTGCTCGGAGCTGTGTGAGCCATGGCCACCAGCTATAGTGGAGCCGAAAGGATGGACCACTGACCAGGTTTCAGCATCAAGGAAGGCCTGCTAGAGGAGGGACTCAATGCAGACTGAAGAAAGCGTAAGAACTAGCTGGGCAAGGGGGCAGGTGAGGCTTTCTAAGCTGGGGGGCAGTGAATGTGAAGACTTGATGGGGTTGGGAGGATGGAGCTCTTCTCCCTTAACTGACCATAAGCTTCTGGAGGCCATGGCACTTCTCTGCTCCATACAGAGAGAGCTCCAATTCTACAGGGAGTCTTAGCTCTTTTGCAGGAACTGGTGGGAATGGGCCACTTTTCTTGAGGTTGCTCTGCACTGATGGAAATCCCCAGGGTTATATATGTTGCTGGCGAAAGTATCTTCTGCTGGAGGTGGAGGAGGGAAGCCTTTGTCTTCATCTGATCATTGTTTCTGGACCACTGCTCCTGTGATTATTCTGTTCTTCCCTGTAGGGGCTCAGACAAGTCTGTGTTTCAATGGAGAGATGGGCCAGGTAGAAGATTGGGGAGGCAGAAAGAGATCTTTGAGCAGAAGCCGTCTCTGGCACAACGAATTTCTCATAAGATGGTTCCCAAGATCCCAACATTTCTGGGGCTTTTCATCACCCATGGAGAAGTGGCATCACTAAGGAATTTCTGTACAGAAGGACATGTTCCTTGAACAGCCCAGAAAAAGAAAAGATGCTAGTTTAGTTATAAAACAGCAGAAGTTTTTTTTTTTTTAATTAGTCAAGACCCTTTCAGTTTTAAGTAACAGAAAAACTAGCTTAAAAAATGAGACAAAGGGTACACAGTGTCAGTTTTGCAAGACAGATACATTCTGGAGATTTAAGTAGAGCATGGGAACAGGAGTTAAAAATACTGTATGATATACTGGAAATGTGCTAAGAGGATAGATCTTAAATTAAATCTCAACACACACACACCACACACACAAATGGAAATCATGTAGAAATGATGGATATGCTAATTACCTGGAATGTGGTCACTTCAAGTGGCAGGTCCTCTTCAAGTGGCAGGTTTTTTTTTTTTTTTATTGAGATGAAGTCTTGCTTTGTGGCCCAGGCTGGAGTGCAGTGGTGCAATCTCAGCTCACTGCAACTTCCACCTCCCAGGTTCAAGCCTTTCTCCTGCTTCTGTCTCCCAAATACCTGGGATTACAGGCATGCACCACCATGCCTAGTTAATTTTTGTATTTTTAGTGGAGATGGGGTTTCACCATGTTGCCCAGGCTGGTCTTGAACTTTTGACCTCAAGTGATCCACCCACCTTGGCCTCCCAAATTGCTGGAATTACAGGCATGAGGCAACATGCCTAACGTAAGTGTCAGTTCTTGGCAGCTTCAGGCTTATGTTGTTTTTGCAGCTGCCAATGACAGTGGAAAGATAACTTCTTCCCCAAAGCTATGGCAAAATTCCAGTGTGACTGGGACTCAGTGGTGTGACTGGGGCTTAACGTACCAGTGGATTCACTAGATAGATGGACATGAACCCAAATCCACTGGACTATCTCAGTGGGACCTTCTGACTGGCCAGGTTGGTGTCCTATGGTTCATCTCTCAGTGATCGGGAGCTGGAGCTGCGTTCAAATGTATCTACACCATACAGGCTGAGAGTGGGACTGGGGTCTTGTTGAAGAAACAGGAGTGGAGACAGACCAGCAGTATCAGCACATGTCGTCTGTGGCTTCCCAGGGATAGATAGGGTTAACTGCTCATGGATAGCAATTCAACCTCAGCATAGGTACACGCTCCATGGCCCCATTGCTACAGAAACACGTTAGAAAGACAGATAGAAATGCGTGTGCCCTTTTATTTCCAATGGCACAGACATTTGGAGAAATTTGTCCAGAGGAGGCAAAAGCCTGATGGGAACGTTTTTCCTTGTAAAATGTTTAAACTTATCCTAAGCTTCGTTCTCTTCCAAGTGTCATTTTTAACATACTAATTAAGGTCCCTTCTAAACAAATGCACCAGTTCTGTCTGTGTGCTTCTCTGAGAACGAACTTTTTTTTCCCCCTTCATTCTTTCTGTCATGTTTTTGCTGCACTCAAATTGCTTTAGAAAAAGAGGATTTCAGATGTTGGTGGCAAGTACTGAAGAGAGAGGAGCAGTTCTGACATTTTTGCCCTAGTATCATTATATGAGGGCTAAAGTCACATCTAATTGACCACAGACAATGGGAGAGGCAGCTATTTGGTGTGCTTAATTGCTAAGTTTTTTTCCACTCTCTCTCTCTTTCTGACTGTGTAATCTCATCTCCGGAGACCATGGAAAATTTGAAGTTTGGGTTACAATTTCTTATGCCGTGTGTGTGTGTGTGTGTGTGTGTGTGTGTGTGTGTGTGTTGCGGTAGAACTGTGGAGGAGGAAGTAGAGAGTGAGAAATGTTTCCTGAAATGGAAGCATCTGAATTCAGGTTTTGGTTGTGTGTGTTTTTTAAATTCTTCTGAGTTGGCTGTAATTGTCACACTGCATGTTTTGCCTAGATCTGAAGAATGAATTGTTATATAATACTCTGTGCTCATAAAACAAAATAAGGCAGGGAGGGAGAGGCATTGACTAATGAGACTAAGAGTTAAATCCAATATTTTTCAGAAATGCTTAAAATGTGGATGTCAGAGAGGACGATCTTTGTCCAAATTAGGCCCTGAATTTTTATTAGCTGCTTCATTTTGGCACTGGGGACATTACACACACACACACACACACACACACACACACACACACACAAGCACACGGACACTGGGAGTGTTAAAAGGATCCTCCCTCTTCCCATTATGTGAGCCAAGTCACATAAAACTTTGATTAAATTCAAATGCTTACATAAATTGTCTCTCCTCTCAAGAACACACACGTTCAATTTAATCTCTCTTGGCACTTTGAGTATCAAATCAAGGTTCTGCTGTCACTGCGGACAACTAAATGTTCACAGCTTCCAAAATGGGAATGAAATAAAAAGGATCTGACAGGAAAAAAAAAAATCCAATCTAGTAAGCCACAGACCCTCGTTATCTTTGAATATTAGGCCGAGTGACTTGGGAAAAGCGACTTTATCTTTCCAAGACTCGGTTTCTGCATCTCTAAAATGGGGAGAAGCGATGGTTACTGTTTCCTTATAGGTTCTGGTGAAGATGAGCTGAGATTGGTCCATCTGAGGCTGGTGATGTCATGATGACCCCTAGAAAGTAGGCAGTGCACGATCGTCCTGGGATCTGGGAGGAAGCTTTCTGCAGGGTGCCTACTCATGATGTTCTCCCTCTCTCCACCTTTTTGATTTTTCAGGGTAATCAGGAAGCAGCTGCTGCCCCTGACACAATGGCTCAGCCTTACGCTTCGGCCCAGTTCGCTCCCCCGCAAAACGGTATCCCCGCGGAATACACGGCCCCTCATCCCCACCCCGCGCCAGAGTACACAGGCCAGACCCCGGTTCCCGAGCACACGTTAAACCTGTACCCTCCCGCCCAGTCGCACTCCGAGCAGAGCCCGGCGGACACGAGTGCCCAGACCGTCTCCGGCACCGCCACAGTAAGTGGATGCTTTCGCTGCGGGTGGGGGGCTAGGCAAAGCTGCGCCAGGGGCACGTGCCCCAGGCCTGGGAGTGGCAGCAAGGGCGCTCCCCCTCCATCCAGGGACTCTGGCAAACGGATCAGCCCCTGAGCTCATCCTCATCTTACCAGCTCCCTCAAGTTTTTACCTCATCTCCGTGCACTCATTCTTAGCATTCATTTAAATCTGTATATTTTTTCATTGATTTCATTTATTTGCAAAGGGGCACAGTTATCAATTTTCTGTTTTTATAGTTTTGCCTTTCCAGAATGCCATCCCAATGAAATATCCTTTTTTTCTGGGGAAAAAAAAATTGATGTAAGAGAATCTTTCTTTCTTTCTTTCTTTTTTTTTTTTGTCGTTAGGGAGGCTGGGTATGGTGGCTCATACCTGTAATCCCAGCACTTTGGGAGGCTGAGGTAGGAGGATGGTGTGAGCCCAGGAGTTTAAGACTGCAGTGAGCTAAGATTGCTCCACTGAACAGGGCGACAGAGTGAAACCCTGTCTCTAAATAAACAAAAATAAAGTCTTTGTGGAGTTATAATTTACATAGCATAAAAGTTGCATATTTTTAGGTGTACAGTTCACTGATTTTTAGCAGATTTAAAGAGTCGTGTGACTGTTGCATCTAATTTTGGGATATTTCCATCACAAGCCTTGTGCCCCTTTGCAGCTACTCCTCATTCATCCCTCACCTCTGAACCTGGCTTCCTTACCTTGGCCTAATGCATTTGAAATTAATACACGTTGCAGTGTTTTTCCTTGGTTTTTTCCTTTTATTGCGGGACCGTAGAGCAGGGGCTAGAAAGGCTCAGGGTGAGAGCATTTGGGTGAATAAGGGAACTGTCCTGTATCTTTTTGGTGATGGTTGCATGACTTGATATCCCATAAAGAGTACACTTTATTGCATACAAATGATTAAATGGATTAGAAACAGGCATGTAAAGAACGGGACTATTTTATCATCACTGTAAATGAAAACTGGTGTTTGGGCCATCAATCAAATATAACTCTCAACAAACAGAATTGTAGTAAAATTAAACAATGTTCATTTGTGTGCCTCTTAAGTAATCATGATACCACAGAACCTATATGGAACGTGCATTTGGGAACCTTCTTCTGTAGAATCCTTTAGAAGCTTGGGCACCCCAAACCTCTTGTCTGGAACATTTTTTAAGTGGAAGGCAATTCTGCCTCTTCCTCCTGTCCCAGGACCTCTGGAAAACCAGTATTTATGAAGAAGTTTATGGGTTTGCAGCATCATACATATCTTATGGTAAAAGCAACCACTGACTGACTTTGCTCCTTGCCACCTCCTTCATTTGGAGGGTAGTTTTGGAGATTTTTTTTTTAAATAGTATACATTCCATAATTTTTAATTGTCTTCCTCCCTTTTTAACTTATTGTGGTAAAATACATACAAAACCATTTTTAACCATTTTAACAATATACACATTACAGTGGAATTCGGGATATTCACTATGTAGTGCGAAATGACCACCATTATCGCGTTTGAGAATGTTCTTATCACCCCGAAAGGAAACGCCACCCATTATGCAGACACTCCCCATTCTCCCTCTCCCCAGCCCCTGGCAACCACCAGTCTGCTTTAGAGATAGCTTTTTGTTTCTGGCTTCCTTCTCTTAACACAGTGTTGTCCAGCGGTTCATTCATGCCGAGTACCCCACTGTATGGCAAGACCAGGTTTGTTTATCCAGTAGTCCCTTGATGGATATTTGGGTGGTCTCTACATTCTGTTTCTTCCGAACACTCCTGCTACTGATTTTGTTGTATTTAGTTGCGGTTCCTGAGGTATGGGTCTGCTAGAGGAGTTTGCTGGTTCAGCAGGTGTTTGCTGCTTTTTTGTTGACTGCTGGATAGCAGTGCTGGTGTTATTATGGTTTACTATTTGTTGGCTATTTTGTGATAATCAATAGTAGTAGTGCCTGGATAGGTTATTTCCAAATTTTAAAAAAAAGATCCAATCAGACATTATTGATTAAGGTAAGTGCGGGGGAAATTTTATGTATTCATTTATTTACTCACAAATATCTATTAAGCTTCTACTAGGGCCAGGACTCATCCTAGCTGGCATGGTTGATCCCCACATGATCTTTCCCCCTTGTGGCTTAGTGTGAGAGGCAGAGAGTGAGCATGTGGCAAATAGCATGGGTGACAGATGCTCTTTTTTTTTTTTAGGATGGATACTATTTTTTTATATTTATTTATTTTTTGTTGCACTTTAGGTTTTAGGGTACATGTGAAGAACATGCAAGATTGTTGCATAGGTACATACATGGCAGTGTGGTTTGCTGCCTCCATGCCCATCACCTATATCGCATTTCTCCCCCTCCCCAACTCCCTACCCACCTCTATCCCTCCCCTAGTCCCCCCCAACAGACCCCAGTGTGTGATGCTCCCCTCCCTGTCTCCATGTGTTCCCATTGTTCAACACCCACCTATGAGTGAGAACATGCAGTGTTTGATTTTCTGTTCTTGGGTCAGTTTGCTGGGAGTGATGGTTTCCAGGTTCATCCATGTCCCTACAAATGACACGAACTCATCGTTTTTTATGGCTGCATAGTATTCCATGGTGTATATGTGCCACATTTTCCGTGTCCAGTCTATCATCGATGGGCATTTGGGTTGGTTCCAGGTCTTTGCTATTGGAAACAATGAATATACAGATGCTCTTAAGGAAAATATGGGTACCGTAAGAAAATTAAAAAAGAACAGAGGTGCTACCTGAAAATGTGTAGTCTGGTAGCATTTCCTTGAGATAATGTTTAAGGTGGGAAGACAAAGCATCCCAGGCAGACGGAATTCCACAGTCAGAGGTCCTAAGTTATTCAAAGTCCTAGGAAGAAGCCAGTATGTTTAGGGAATGGTGAAGAGGGTTTAAAGGTGCTGTGGCAAAAGACGAACTGGGAGAAATTAGCAAGGATTTGACATCCTACAGGCCTGGTGGGTCTGATAAGAGGTTGAAATTCCACGTTTTAAGCAATGGGAAACCATTGAAAAGAGTTTAAGCCAGAAGAGTTACGAAATAAGACATAAAAATAAAGGGCTAATGATGCCTAGCTTAAAGGAAATTTAATCCATTTGGGGAGTTGAGCTGCTCCACATCTTTGCCCTGCAAAAAGAACACTTTAGAGATCAACACAATTGAATTTAAATAGCGTGTTGGGTGTCCACAGTGCCCCAGGCACTGCAGGGAGACAATCCGGTGTGCAGGCAAGCTCTCTTCCCTTGGAGAGCCTTAGGAAAATATAGGATATGTGTTCTGTTAATTATGATAATGTGCCAAATTCTAGCATATAGATTTTCACAGCTTTTATCTATCATGATGACAGTAGGAGAAAACATTTTCGGAATCATAGTCAGAGGGTTATACCTTTCAGAGTCTTCTGGTTACAGGAAAGAGAAAACTCGGTAAGAAGTGTGTTGGCTCATAGAACAAAAAGTCCAGGAAGAGGATGGACACAGCTTGGTTTTTGGCACACATCCATTAGCTTCTAACGGGAACCATCTGGGGTTGGCTCCCTTGTCCTCACCTCTGCTCTCTGGCTCTATCCTGCAAGTTTAGGCTCCAGTCACCATGACCAGCAGCCGGTGAAAGGCTCTTGGATTTGTCCCATATAAGCCCTCTCATGGGAATCCCTCTCCATTTCTGGCTTGTGTGGCATTATCTTCATTCAGTGGCTAAGGCTGCTACCGAGTGTCCCAGCTCTCAGGTCGCCAAGGAGCTTCCTATCCAAATACAAGGAATGAAGACCATTTCATTGGAGTCCATGATAAGATACCTTCAGAGCAAGTAATTAGAGAAACTAAGTAGACAGAACCGAGTCAGAGCTAAAGATAGCATGGTGAGCCATTTGCATAAAGAAGCTTGATTTGGCGTTTGTCTAGAGTAGGTAGGGAGTAAAAAGAGAGCTCCTGGGGTGGGGTTTGAAGGAAGAGAAACTGCTGAGTAAGACATTAGTGGGATGTTCAGATTGGCTGTTCAACCATTTGAATGTTGGGCTATAGAGCCTGAGGGTATAAACTGAGAAGACATAATTGAAGTGACAGTCTGGACATCTGTGAAGACCGAGAAGAAAGCAGTTTTGCTGGGGTAGTGGAGAGAGTTCTAGAAGGGACAAGAGTTGAGGAATAAATGGCGTATGTTAGAGTGGGTGGGTATTGCCTATTATATATATTTGGAGTAACTAGGAGAAAGAAGAGATTGCATCTGAGAAGTAAAGAGGTTAGAGAAAGCAGTTGGTAGGATAGTTGATTTAGATTCACTAATTTATGCCAATAAGGTTCCTGTATGGGGTGCAAAGGACAGGAAGCAAGAGATAGGGAATAGTGGTGCAGGAAAGAACGTGATAAAGTGTTTTACAGGAGATAAGAAGGAATAGGACCAAGGGCATTCAGATACAGTAGGTAGTCTGGGAAAAAAGAAACGATTTTTAACAGCTTTATTGACATGCAATAAACTGCATATATTTAATGTATACACTTTGATACATTTTTACAAATGTACCTACATGCAGAACTATTACTGCTATCCAGATAAGAAATGTGTCCATTATCCCAAAGTCTTCTCTTGCTCTTTTCTGACCCTCCCCTCCTCCTCCTTACCTCATCCCCAGGAAACCAGTGGGTCTGCTGCTTTCACTGTAGCTTAATTTGCAGAGTAGCATCAAACGTTATGTGCTCTCTTTGTCTGGCTTCTTTTACTCGGTACCATTATTTTAAGATTCATCCATATTGTTGCATGTGGTTTTAGCTCATTCCTTTATGTTGCTGAGTACTACTTCATTGCATGGATATGCCAGTTTATTTCTCCATTTACCTATTCATGGGCATTTGGATTGTTTTTCATTTTGGGTAACCAAGAAATAAATCTGCTGACATTTGGAAGCACTTCAGTTTTGAAACAGAAGAGGAGGAGGGGTGAATGTGTGAGAATGCAGAGAAATTTTTAAGTCAAGAGACAAGGTGAGGAATTCCATCCATATTGCCTTCATATTGCCTTCATTTTTCCATGAATGGAGCCAGCATCATTGAAGCAAGGATCCCTGAACTTGGGCAAACACGTCAGAAATCTGCCTTAGATAATTTCTAGAGCATCTGAATAGCAATCAGTGCTCAAGTTTGGAGAATGTGAATGTATGGTGGACCAGTTAGCTGGCTACTTTGTCTTCTCCAGCAATGTTTGGATGGTACACACCCTTAGAGGTAGGACTTTAAAGAAAAGACAGCCTAATGAGACTGAAGCAGGTGGGCTTTGGGACCGATCCTGAAACAAGTTTTAGGACTTATATTCTGAGCTGGTATTGGGTGAGTGCAGAAATCATAAAGGAGGCATCTTGTTTTTTGCTACAAACAATTGCATCTGTATACTTATCTTTCTTTGGCAAAAAAGGAGATGCTACTTTTGAGTTAAGCTTCCCTGATCTATACCAGCTGAACATGGTCTGTGACAAGTTTACTTCAGATTGTCTCTGCCTCCTCCTACATTTATTAGGTGTACCTTGTCTTCACTCCAGATTCTGAATTTCCTGTGGAGTGAATTTAACGTCAAAGTGGGTCAGAACTATGGTTCTACCCATCCTAGATCCACAGCCCTGTATTTGCATAAAAAGTTACCATTGGGAGATGCCTAAGTCTTTCCCCATAGGATATTTGCATAAAAAGTTACTATTGGGAGATGTCTAAGTCATTCCCCATAGGATAGTGCTGTAGCTGGAAGAGCTCTAACTCTTCTTCGACATTTGTATATCCACGATGCTTAATATCATTCTAAGGACATTGTAGAGGCCATTATTCTTTGAGAAACTAAGTACTTGTGGGTAAGAGAAACCATCCATCCATCTGGTGGCCTCTAAGAACATCTAATATATGCACATGATTTAACACAAAGTGCAGAATCTGTAAAAGGGAAGAAGGATGCACCCAGAGCTCCCAACCAGAGCTCAGTAAAATGCAGACAGAAAGACTTACCAGGTCATCCTTTCAGTTCCCCACGGGCTGAGATGTGTCCCTGCAGGCCTTTTTTTCTGCTGAATTTCTATTTCATGTAGGCCTCCAAACACGTCATGGATCACTGTGCTGACAGAGCCAATACTGTACTATGTTAGATACTGTTCCTGACAAGGTATTTCACTCTTGACATATTATCATTAGAGATTTGCAAGTGGTGAATTCTCCACGTATCTCCAATAGCAACTTAACTTCTATTTTTAACAGTTCTGCAATCTGTTTAAAAGGCTCCCACCACTTTCCCACTAGCTCTAAGCCCTGATGGGAGACAGAATGTGGGTGCCCCAGCTAGGTTCCTGAGTTGGAGGCTTTACCAGGAAAAGAAATGTTTAAAGAGCCAGGTTCTTCTTTGTCCTCAGCCACTTCCCACTGGAATGTTAACTGTGCTTCCAAATTTCCTGAATACTTCTAGGAAGATGAGATACCGGTTGGTGACAGTGTCCTGTTCTTAACCCATTACATGCCAGTTCTGATTTTGAAGCTGGTGAAATCACTAAGGTATAGGGAAAACTTGGTCAGGGCATTCCTTTTTATTAATTAGCTATTGTTATTATTATTATCATTATCAAAGAAATTCAGGCTTGGGGTTTAAAAAGCCAGACATTGGAAAAAATATAAGATGAAAACTAACATGTCCTAGCACCCACAACCCAAGTTCTTAGTCTGTCTGCCAGAAATGACAGTTACTAATGCCTTATACTTCCTTCCAGAAGTGTTTTAGGCAATTGCAAGCATATGCCTGCTTGTCCTCCTCTATCTCTATCTTTATCTGCCTCTTTCTCTATCATCTGTCTCTGATTCAGTCTGTGTATCTTATAACCACTCACTATTTCCATCCTCAAAATTACAGAATTGAAATCTGAACACCCCTTTAGCACCCCTTTATATTGGGGAGATCATTCTGTATCATATTTAGGGGTTCAACTCATTATTTTTGTGTGTACGTGTGGGTTCTTATGTACAGATGTATCCCAGTGATGGAATGTAGGTTGTTTCTGAGTTTAATCTTGCATGGTTGATATTTACCATCAGGTGACAGTACAGAGCTAGGTGTACAAAGATTGCTGTCCATCTCTGTGTGTCTCTGGGTGTGAATGGTTAAAAGGTACATGGATTTAAGATGTGGATATTGATCAGTTACCCTACAGAGAGCTTGCACTGATTTGCACCCTCGTGGACAGAACCTAAGAAGGCCTGACGCTCACACCCTTGCCCAGCGCAGTGTGCTAGCCAACTCTTGGCTCATGACCCTTTGGACTCTGTGTTTGGGTGTGGCTGTCCCTCTCTTTGACAAAAGAGAGTGTTTTTAGAATGGTTGGGTGTCAGGGAGAAGAAAATTTGAGCTGTGCTGTCATTGGTTGAGGCCTGCTGTGGTCCAAAGACCGTGCTAGGTACTCTTTTAGTTACCATCTTGTTTTATTACCACATCAACCCTTTAAATGCTGTTAGAATCCCACCAGTAAAGGGACAAAGAGGTTGAAGATGCTTTGAGTTTGGGAATGGTACAGTTTACAATAGGGTGGTTGCTCCTCTGAGAATCTCAGGCCATCACTGATCTGAAAGGAGGCAGAGCTAAGGTTGTAATGCTCTCCCATGTCTTCTCTGCCTGATGTTAAAGTCCAGGCTCTTTCCCTATTCTCCAGCTGTGTCCCAGAACAGGAGTACCCAATCCCCAGGCCACAGATCAGTACCAGTCTGGTAGCCTGTTAGGAACTGAGCTGCACAGCAAAAGGTGATTGGTGGGCGAGTGAGCATTACCAGCTTAGCTCGGCCTGCTGTCAGATTAGCAGTGGTGTTAGCTTCTCGGAGAAGCAGCAGCTGTGTTGTGAACTGCACATGTGCGGGATCCAGGTTGTGTGCTCCTTATGAGACTCTAGTGCCTGGTTACCTGAGGTGCAGCAGTTTAATCCTGAGACCATCCTCCCTGCCCCACCCTGTCCATGGAAAAATCGTCTTCATAAAACCAGTCCCTGCTACCAAAATGGTTGGGGACCACTGCCCTAGAAGATCTCTGGCTTAGGATTCTCGTGAAGGTTGGTGTCTTCATTGCTGCCCTCTAACATAGAGAGTTTGACCTTCCATCCTGTTTGCAACTGGAAAGAGCTCAGCTGACCATTGGACCTCTCTGCTCTTATTTTATCTCTTATTCCTTTCCTCTGCTATGGCCCTTCTCCATATCTCCTCCCTGTTTTCTTCTAAACAACCATCCGACCATGGATTATGGAACACCAGAGTTCTTTTCCTTTGAGGAGGGCTTAAGCCTCATGTACTTTCATTGAAAGTTTGGCAAAATAATTGAAGGTTGCCGTGTCTAAAAATAGGGGGAATACTTACATCTAAATGAGAAGTGGGAAAACGTCTCAAAAATATTAACTTTTGCTCATTGAATGTCAGACTGTATTTTAAGCACTTTCCATGAACAATCTCAGCTCATCTTGACCCCTCCCCACAGTGTGTAAACTGTTATCCCATGTTATAGAAGCAGAATCTGAGGCAAGTCACTCACTGTGGCTGAGAAATAGGAGCCAGAGCTCAAAAACAGTCATGTCAGGCTCGAGACCAAAATTCTTAAGGGCTGGAAGCCCAGAAGGCATCCCCCAGGCATGCCCAGCCACACTGGCCTCTTTTCTAAATAGATTGCTATTGCAGAAAGGAATTACTCATTTCACCCTGGGGAGGGCCCCAGCAGACCCAAGTCTGTGCAATATTTCAGACTTCGAGTGTGCTCTTGTTTGAGACTTGTGCCTTGAGCAAACTCCAATAACATGTTTCGGTGGCTTCAAAATTGTCTTTTCAGATGACAGTGTGACTGAGCTGTTTTGTCAATACCAGTTCTATTTTCCTAAGATTCACATTTAATTTGAAGACATGGGTACTGTCTCTTGTTTCCTTAGGAGCTGGAGCACTATGCTTCTGCCTCCTATGTATTCTCTGCAATAAATGGCCTTTGGCTTTCAGGATAAACTAAAGACCTTTATTACCCAATACCATAGCCATTTTATTATTTTAAAAACCCTGGTCATCAGAGAGTGTCCAGTTCTGGAGAGCCAAGATGAACGATTTATCCCAACTTAGGATAAGTTGGACAGGAGCAGCGTGTCTCTGAGCATCAAAGACGCATACGTCTGATGGTCTTGTTGGACTGGGATTTCAGCCTTGGATTTTGGCAGAATTGGAGGTTATTATGACAGGTGAAAAATGGCACTGGTTAAGCATCTTCAGATATCATTAGGAGAAGCAGGGTAGAATCTAGGTACAGAGCTTGGCATTCTCATTCCCATTATGACCCAAAGTGGGGCCATAGGCACATTACATAACATCTCTGAGCCTCTTCTTTTTTATACGTGAGGCTTAGAGTTGGTGTGATAACCTAATACAGTGATGTCTGAAGGTCTTAGCACAATGATAGGCACATAGTAAACACTCTGCCAGATAGACCATCATAATTATGAGATAATTATAGTAACCAGAATGAGAAATCAGAGCGTTCTCCTTGGTTCCAAATTCTTCATTAAAAATCTTTCATCCAGGAGAACAAATTCATTGTAAGAATTGTGAAATTTCCTGTTTCAAGAGTCATACTAAAACTCCAATTCCCAGATTTCTTTTAAAGGTCATTTCGTATTTAATGATTTATACACAAATAGTTTGTCATCACTCGTGTTGTAGTACAAATTATCAGTACAAGCTGTCCATGGATCTAAGTCTAGGTCATGGGCAAACAACGTGAGAGTCATTGGAGGAGTAAATGAAGTTTGGTTTTTAAGTCCTGAGGACAGCTTGCTTCTGATAAATGAGGACAGCTAGGCACATTCTAAGGGTTTGATTTCACATTTCCTTAGGGGGACTTCACTGGCACCCTTCCATTCCAAAAAGCCATCTGACAAGTTTCTTCCTGTCTTTGTCTTCGTTTGGTGCTTTGTGCTTATTCATCCCTGAATTGTCATTAAGTTACCCTCTCAGCATGACTAAGCAGTCTCTGTTTTTATATTTGATCAGGGCCTTCAGACACCTAAATGCATCCTTTATATAGTGCGTACAGACTGCTATACAAAGGACTGATTTAAGTGTTTGAAGGACCTAATTGCCTTTGCGTAGCGCATAGCCGCATTAAGCAATTTTATTTTATTTATTTACATGAGAGAGGGATCTCACTCCACCACCCAGGCTGGAGTGTTGTGGCACCGTCATAGTTCACTGCAGCCTGTGACCCCAGGGCTCAAGTGATCCTCCTGCCTCAGCCTCCTGAGCAGCTGGGGCTACAGGTGTTTTAACTCAACTTAGAAATATGCATTAATCTATTTTGTGGGCAGTATCTGGGTCATGCATTAGCCAACAATCATTTTATACCCTTAAACCATGGCCACACAGTCCTTAGGTGCATAGCGAATGTCTGTGAATTCCATACCATTTTTGAATTCAAGGCTGGAGAAAGAAGTTGGCTATTCTCTGTTAACAAAAGATTCAGGCATGGCTCAGCCAGAACCTTGGAATGCTAGAGCTGGAAGAACCAAAGAGTTCACCTACTCTGTCTTCTCATTGTATGTATTTAAGAAGATGACATAAGTTACGGGTTGAAAACACAAGGCCAGGCACGGTGGCTCATGCCTGTAATTCCAGCACTTTGAGAGGCTGAGGCAGGTGGATTATGTGAGGCAAGTAATTCAGAACAAGCCTGGTCAAGATGGTGAAACCCCGTCTCCACACAAAAAAATGCAAAAATTGGCCAGGCATGGTGGTAGGCACATGTCATTCCCACTACTTAGGAGGCTGAGGCAGGAGAATCTCTTAAGCTGAGGAGGTGGAGGTTGTAGTGAGCCGAGATCACACCACTGCACTCAAGCCTGAATGACAGAATGAAATTGTCTCAAAAAAAAAAAATCTCAAATACTTTCCCATCCAGGCAAGTAACATCCATGTTTGAAATAGATTAGTTTATGTTGGAGACGTTTGCAAAATGTTTTTAGTTTTCTCTATTAAGATAGGCATTACAAAATTATAGGGACGAGTCTCTGCCGTCCTTTGGTGGGGACCCTGTAGTAGTTCAGAGAACAGATCGTCTGTCTGCAGGACGTGGTCTCTATCTATCCATCCAGTCATTGCCATTTTGGATTATCGAACCGCTATTACAACTTTATTGACATATTTCCGTAGTAAATATTTAGATTTCTTTCTTCTTAAGAACAGCAGCAATTTTAATTTTTCCAGGTTCTCCTGTGCACTACTATTTTATTCATTTTTGCTATCTGTCTGGCCTCTGAAGATACAGAGTTTGTATCTCCTGACCTAATCTTGGAAGCTGCTTTGTTTTTTAACAAGAGGTGAATTTAGGCTGGGTGCAGTGGCTCATGCCTGTAATCCCAACACTTTGGGAGGCTGAGGTGGGTGGATCACTTGAGGTCAGGAGTTCAAGACCAATCTGGTCAACATGGTGAAACCCCATCTTTACTAAAATTGGGCGTGCTGGCAGGCGCCTGTAATCCCAGCTACTTGGGAGGCTGAGGCAGGAGAATTGCTTGAACCCAAGTGGCGGAGGTTGCAGTGAGCTGAGATCACCCCGCTGCACTCCAACCTGGGTGACAGAGTAAGACTCCATCTCAAAAAAAAAAAAAGGGAATTGAGGAACCTGAACCCTTTAAGGGAGACTGTATTTCAAGTTTATAAAAAAGACAGCTTGGATGCTTCAGTGTAACAGGGCAGAGATTCATACAATGTTAGAGCTTGAAATGACCGCCTTATCTTTCTGCTTCATTTACAAATGATGTTCGTGTTCAGAGAGAAAAAGTGACCTGCCTAAGTCACACAGCACGTAACACAGCAGAACCCAGCATCAGGACGTCCTAAGAGAAAAATTCCACTGCACCATGTTATTCCTCTGCCTCTATCTCCTGGATTCTACAGCTGTTTTTAAAATACACATACCCAGGGTTATCTCTGCCTTGAAACAGACCAAGTCCCAAAGGCACTGCTTTAGGAGCATGCTGAGCTGTACACTCGAAGTCTCCGTTTCTCCTCGTTATCCTATTGTGATTCCTAGCCAGAGGTTTCAGCCACGAGTGGGCCTTACTCTCACGAAGACTTCTAGACTTCTAAAAAAAAAAAAAGTCTTCATTTTATCTAGTTCCCCCCTGCTGCTCCTGGTGCTTGTGTCAATGGGTCTGTGTGAATTCAGCAATGTCATGTGGTCCCACCAACTCCAGTCCCAATCATTACTTCTGGGTCAGGACACTAACGAGAGGGTCTAGATTTTTCCTTTGCATCTCTGAAGAATGTAGAGCTTGCTGAATTGTCAAATGATTGGTTTGACAAAAGCCTTGGGTGTAGAGCTAGGTCCAAGTTACAGCACAAACTCTGTAGGAGTTCAGAAGCTGGCTCTGTCCACTGTAGAAAAATAACCAGATTCTCAAGAGACAGTGAGCCAGGCAGTCTGGTGATTCCAGGGAGATGCTCATGGGTTCTCTGGCTTCTGGGCCCTGGGGAGAAAGCCATCAACACCCAGAGAATAAGCCTTTACTCTGACATCAGCAGCAGAATGTTTCTGGGCTTGAGGACCCGACTTGTATGCCATCTTAGTGTCCTTGGAACAGAAGCTCCATGGGCAAGTTCTTTCTCCAGTAACCAAGGTTTTCAGACTGTACAGCTTGAAACAAACGAGACCATCCAGACCTGTGTAATGTGAAGGCTTACATGATGCAGGTTTGTTTTGAAAGTGAAAAGGCCGTTTTCTTGTTAAAAAAAAATGTGTGGAGTTGCAAATTGTACAATCCAAACAATATGGGCTGCCCTGGTCTTTTAAAAGGGGAAAATGTGAATGCACGTGCTGATTGTCAGATGGGGGAGCATCAAATAGAAACTTCTTTGGCTGAAAGGAAGATTAAAAAAGAGGAAGCAGCTTTCATTTATTGATAATGCATGGGTAACGATCAGGAGCATTTTGTGAGCTGCTACTAGATTCCCAGTGGCAGTGGTACTACCAGCTTTCTGTGGACAATCAGCTTGAATTTTCAAAGCATCCAGAGGGAGGCAGGTGCTGTATCTAACCCCTTATGATCTAGATGAGAAAACCAGAGGATGGAGAAATAGAAGATGTTACGCAAGGTCCCAAGGTTGATAAGGGCAGAGATGAGATTCAAAGGCAACCATGGTCCACTCTCCCATGCAGTCCATGCCGGATCTTCCATGAGCCATGCGCTATGCTGTGCGTTTCATTGACATAACTCATCAAGGGCTAGCTGTGATCATACCAAAATTACAGATGAGGAAAATGAGGCACGGGTATGTGGCAAATGCAAACATAGGCCTGGCAGGTTCCAAAACCCATTTTATGTGATTTCCCCACTAGTAGTTTATTTTGGCTAAATGACATTCCCTGCTAACCATTTAAATTATGATAACATCATGACAGGCAACTATCTTAACAATCCTGTAAGTCGGTATAGTTCAGAACTCCCTCAGTTTGTACAATTAAACCCACACACACCCCTCCCATCCCTACCCCATCCACTTCTCCACAGGCATCCAATGGCTCCATAGAGTGAAAGGGGCCTTCATACCATTTGGCAAGCTCACTCAAGGAAGCTTGGATTTCCCAGAGAAATTTGCTACAAGAAAATCGCTAATTATAACCCAAATTGTATTTGACTTCTGCATCTTTGCTTCACATTGTTACACTATAATTTGAATAGATTGTTCCCTGGCCTTTTTTAAGGGGAGAAATTAACTACCTATTTTTTTTTCACCAAGACAAGCAATAGTAGATGTAGCGTTCCAATGACAGGAGGTGGGTTTTGTCCCCAGGTCTCCCTCTACTTGGCTTGCAGGCAGGAGTTCGATTCGCAGTTATGCCGGGAGTTGTCTGGGATTGCAGGCAGTGACATTCATCTGGTGGCTACACAAAAGGGAAAGAGACCACAGTGGGTGGGCAAGCTTAGGGGGGATGAGCCTCAGAGAGTTCTTTGACACCAGAGGTAGAAGCTGGGGACAAGGAGGGAGAGTGTTGGATTTGGGAACTTTTATTAATCGTGGGATTTGGGAACTTTTCCTCTTTTGAGACACCGAAGCTCTTGATGGTGAAGACCAGAGGGGACCTGGTAATAGGGAGAGGGGGAATTGGATGAATGCCCTGGAATGCAGGGCCTTGGCTGTCTTTCTCCTTGCCTAATCCAGCTATCCATGGGGCCCAGGGCCCCTGCACAGCTCTTCCTTTCCTCTCTTCTCTCTAGCCTTCTCCAGGCTTCTAATAACAGCAAAAGTAACTAGGCTGGGAATTGGCAAACTGTAGCTCATGGGCCAGCTTCTGCCTGCAGTGTTTCTGTCAATAAAGTTTTATTGGAAGGCACTCACACTAAGTGGTTCACATATTTGCCTGTGGCTGCTTTTGCAGGATGACAGCAGCTTTGAGTAATTGTGACGGAGATCAATGGCCCACAAAGCAACGGTTATGCTTATTGTTTGACCTTCAACAGAAAAAGTTTGTCAGTCCTTGATCTAGGCCAAAGTGTACATATTGTTGGCCTGCTGGCTTTATTCAGGCACCAGGCCTCTTTTATTGAACTCACATGAATTACCTACATGGTAAAATGAAAGTTTTCACAAATAAGCTGGCTTTGATTAAAAACTGGAAGTCTAATGAAACATGGCAGTGATATGCTAATGGTGGGGATATGTCATTCGTCCCCTGTGACTGTTTGCCACAGTGGCCAGCACCGCCTGTAGGGTTTTACCAAGTTTACTCTCCTACCTGCCTCTACCAGTCCTCATAGGCACTTGAGTATGAGACTTTTTCAGGTCCTCTGGGTTTTTTCTTATAAAAGATTTTGTATTTCTTACCAGACCGATGAATTACATTTTAAAATTATTTCCTCTCCATCAAACTGGGCTTCCCTGTGGAACTCTAGGAAGAAAACAAAAACCGTGTTTGTGTCATGCCAGAATTCAGTGACTGCCAGAGTTTTTATATCAAAAATACAGCTTTTTCCTCCACCTTGAAACTTACACTCATACACACACAGCCCTGTATTCTTTGTTCCAAAACCAAACCTTTAAAATCGAGACCTGAGTCGCTGCAGATGCTTCTTGACTTATGATGGGGTTATGTCCCAATAAATCCATGGTAAGTTGAAAATATCTTAAGTTGAAAAAGGATTTTATAGACCTCACCTACCGAATATCAACGCTTGACCTCGCACACCTTAAAGGTACACAGAACACTTGTATTAGCATACAGTTGGGCAAAACCATCTAACACAAAGCCTCTTTTATACTGAAGTGTGAGATATCTCATGCAGTTCATTCCATACTGTACTGGGAGTGAAAAACAGAATGGTTGTATGGGCACTCGAAACATGATTTCTACTGAATGTGTATTGTTTTCACATCATTAAGTTGAAATGTTGTAAGTTAGGAATCATCTGTACTGACCTTGATTAAGCAAAAACAGGATCAGTAAATGCTACATTCTTCTTCAAAGAATGAGTTTCACACTTGTTATTAGTAGCGCAAGAGACTCCGAAAGGTTATGTAAATTGTTTCAAACAGTGACACCAGGAAGTGATGGACATGGAAGTCAGATAGAGCCCTGGTTCATGCCAAAGGTTCCACTCTAATATACCACAGCAACTCTTTATTTATTTATTTATTTGACATGGAGCTTCCCTCTGTCACCCAGACCGGAGTGCAATGGCGCGATCTTGGCTCACTGCAGATGCCGCCTCCCAGGTTCAAGCAGTTCTCCTGCCTCAGCCTCTGAGTGGCTGGGATTACCGGCACCCACTACCAAACCCTGCTAGTATTTTTTGCATTTTTAGTAGAGATGGGGTTTTGCCCCCTTGGACAGGCTGGTCTTGAACTCCTGATCTCAGATGATCCACCTCTCTCAGCCTCCCAAAGTGCTAGGATTACAGGTATCAGCCACCGTGCCTGGCCACCACAGCAACTCTTTAAACAGTGAGCACACATCCTAGAGCCAATAATTAAGTAAAATAGGCAACTGATACCTGTCTCTGAAGCTCATCTGTAGACTGCAGGAAGCCCTACAGAGGAAGTCCTCTGTAGCTGGAGTAACAGATCCCAGGAAGAGCCCCTGAAAGCTTGATTCGATCCACTCAAGGTCACTTTTGGGTAAAGTCGTTAGTGCATCTTCTATTGTTCTCAGCAAATCTTCAGAGGATTTTTTCACCAGGATCAGCAGAGGAAGAACTAACGGTAATGGTTTTAGTTGGTGCAGGGTGTGGGGAATGACACGTTTTCTTTTCAGAGTAAGGGTTCATCAGGTAGGATAATATCCACCCGTAGCAGAGGAAAATCCTAATGAGCAGGATCCAGGTTTTAAGGGCTTTTAAGTCTAACAGAGAATACATCCTGGGCTGCTCAAACATCTTGACTTGCCCGGGGTGTGTGTGTGTGTGTGTGTGTGTGTGTGTGTGTGTGTGTGTGTAAAGGAAGCCCTGTGATTTTCCTTCTTCAGCTCTAGTACTGAGTTCTGCAGGCTTCCTGAGAATTCAGTGTCCTGACACTGGAGCTGAGCCCTTGGTAATGACGCGGTAGACACGAGGTAATTACAGCTCTGTTAACTCCTAAGTCAGGCTAAGTGGACCTCTGATGATTATTCTGAGTATAATAGGAGCATAACTAACATTGAAGGGAAATTGTACTTCTCTCTTTTATTAACCACTTTTATATTCCCTTGTGTGTGGCTATGATGCTATGAAATCTCCTTAAATGTGATATTACTCAATATAATACAATAATAATGCACACACCATAATGTATTGGATTACTTTGCAAACAGCCCTTTTGAAATTGAATTTCCTATCCTTTCCCTGGGCCAGCTCAGGGCTGCTGGGCCTGCAGGCCCTTTCTGTAGCTGAGAGCCTGGAATCTGCCTTCACAGTCACTTGGAGTTTCATGGATGCGAGCAATTGGTCCACATCATTTTTATTCACAGAGGTGATGTTGGCCAACCAAGTTTCCAGGTATCTTACTGGACATTGCACCTCAGAGATGCAAACAGTGTTTGATACCTCAGCATAGTTTGAAAATAAACTGGGCTAGATGGTGTCAGGAAGGAAGCTAGATACAGGGAAGGGAGGCCTTCCATGCTGAAATTAAATGCTGAAGTATTTGACATTGCCTTTGCTGGACAGTCTGTCAAATCTTTGTTCTTTTGTAAACTCACCTCAAAACCAGAGCTGGTTCTTCCTTTGTATACTTTATGCGTTTTGAAAATCCATCCTTTGTTTGGCATCCAAAAGTACTGATTGAACTCCTACTATGTTTCCCACATACATTCATCTATTAAATGCACATGAACAATTTTACAACCATTTCCAGTTTAATATTCAGCATAAAGTGATAAACTTTTTAAGGATACCACTGTGCCTTATTCATCATTTTTATTCCCAGTGTTAGGCAAAGTACCTGGAACAAAGCAGATACTCAATAATTGTGTATTATTCATTTATTCAGGAATATTTCTTGGGTTCTCACTATTTGAGAGCCACAAAACTGGGCCTTGGAGAGAGAAGAGAGAATAAGACACACACAGCTTCTCCTTCAAGGAACATACAGTTTACTGTAACACAGAATATTAATGAATGTCATCATGCAGTCAAACGCAGCCAGCCCTCTGTATCCGCCTGGTTATACATCCTGCGGAAATAAGAAAATACGGTATTTTCCATTTGCAAAAACTACTGTGAAGGAAAAGTGTAAGGTGATGTGCAAACGAGCAACAGGGAGACAGAAATCTAAATGATCATGCAGTCCAGACTTCCTTAAAGAAGTGGCTTTTAAAATCAAAATTAGAGGCCAGGTGCAGTGGTTCACCCCTATAATCCCAACACTTGGGGAGGCCGAGGTGGACAGATCTCTTGAGGCAAGGAGTTCAAGACCATCCTGGCCAAAATGGTAAAATCCCATCTCTACTAAAAATACAAAAAAATAGCTGGACGTGGTGGCAGGCACCTGTGATCTCAGCTGCTTGGGAGGCTGAGGCAGGAGAATCACTTGAACCTGGGAGGTGGAGATTGCAGTGAGCCAGGATCGTGCCACTGCACTCTAGCCTGGGCAATACTGTCAGACTCCGTCTCAAAAAAATGAAATAAAAATAAAGTAAGAGAAAGACATCTAGAGAAAGGTGGGGGGATGTTCTGGGTAGGAAAGACAGCAGATGTGGAAGCAAGATACAGGGGTGTGTGGAAACCAGCTGTTAATGGCCTCTGTTTGTTGGTTGTACACGTATCTTCCCAACAGGACAGGGATGCCATGGCAGTAGCTCGATGCCTCCAGAGCAAGAATATTTACACCATGGACATTGGTAATGCTACAGATTAGGGCTTCTCCATCTACTTTTCTGGAGAGCTGGTTGTTAATCAGTTACCAGCACACCAGTGGCAGAAAGGAAGGCGTATTCCTGTGACAGTGAATGTCAGTGTGGCTGGATGGATGGGCAGAGAGAAGGTGGCCCAAGCTGAGGATAAATAGGTGGGCAGGTAACACCCATGTAGAGCCCTGCAGGCCGTATTTGGGGGCTTTGTACAAAGGGAGACTCTTGAAGGATTTTAAGCAAAAGAATGCCATCATTAGGTCTGATTTTAGGAGTGGTCTGATTACCACGTGGACAGTGAATTGGAGAAAATCAATAATGGTGTTGGGAAGTGGCAGAAAGGACACTTTGTAAGCTCTTGCTGTGGGCTAGAGGAGAGGTGTTGATACGAACGAGTGTGGTGTCTGGTACATGGGTTGGAGTCAATATGAAATGGCTCTCTGTAATATACATTATTCACACCTGTGGACTTTTGTGACAATTTGGGATGGTATCGTCCCTTGTGATTTAATCCTGAGAATGACCACTGAGTGAAGATGAGGCGGTGCTGTCTTTACATGTCTGACTCTAGACCTGCACTCATAACCACAACTTCCCACTCTTTCCCCTGCCGCCTTCTTCAAAGGGGATAGAAGAATGGAGAAGCCACTGAGCTGGGGTGAAGACGTTTAAAAAATATCTACCTGGTTCTGTAAGATGCATCCATCCTGATGTTGCCAAGGGAAGTAGGAATCAGGAAATGTTGGCTTCTTACATGATTTCCCCCAGCCCCTTATGCTTGGGTCCACCTCAGGAATGGTGTTTGGAATTGATGCAGGAGACAGAGACTAACCAAACCACCCCCCCACCTCCCGCAACCATTGCAGATTTCAGTTGAATGCAGACTAGAGTCTCTGAAAATTATGCATTGGAAAACAATTCTGGATAAATTAATTTCCATCATCCATAATGCATGAGGGGAAATCCGTGGTATTTTTAAACAATGGAAATGAGAGAATCTGCCTTTTGGGCATTGATCCCAATTAAATTTATTTCAGCAAACATTTATCAACACCTACTATGTGCCAGGTTCTTACTGGAAAACAGAGATGAGTCAGACATTGTGTGTGCCCAGAAAGAGAGAGAAATCAATGGAGGTATCCACAGAGTGATCAGCTCTGGGTTAGACCGTGAGATTGGGAGACAAGGAGTTGTGAGTGCTGCCCTAGAGGGACATACATCCTAGCAGAGAACAAGGACCCTCCAGCAGATCTGAGAGGGAGAGTTCGCTGAGGAAGGGTGTATCTCCTGCTTGGGCTTCATTTGAATGATTTTCTTTCGTGTATCCTTCTCCCCATCAATAATATCCTTGTTTAAAGCCTTATATTACCCAGCAGTGGTAGGTGCTGTCCATCTGCCCCATTAGCCCATAGCTGCTACCATTATGCTACTATTCCTTTGATGATTACTATCATTACTGCTACAACTATCCCTACCCTACTGTTAACTAATATCACTTCTAACAGTGTTGCTATTATTTTAATGTTAGTTCATACATTCAAAATTATGTGTTCAGTGCTTACTGTGTAACTGGCACTAAAGATTCAGGAATAGATAAAAGATAGCCATAGTTTCTCCATTTTGAATATTATCTTCTTGTAGAAGAGAGAGATTGAAACAAATCAACAATGTAACTAATTTACAGATTGTAATGTTTGCTTCAGTTACGCATTGCTGCCTAGCAAAATACCCCAAACACTGTATATACTTATAATTCTATGCTTCAGGAATTTGGGTGAAGTTTAGCTATACAGATCGGCTTGGTACATATACCACTGGTATGTATACCACTTGGAACTGTGGAGTAGGTTCCAAGTTTCCCCACAGATGTCTGGAACTTGTTGATTGTCTATATGACACTCCACACACACATATACCTACCCAGTCTCTCCACAAGACTAGCTTGAGCTTCCTCCCAGCATGGTGGTCTCTGGTCAACCTGAATTCCAAAAAGGTGTGTCTCAAGAAATGAAAGTAGAAGCTGCCTATGTCATAAAGCTCATCCTTTGCATTTGCTATGTGCTATATCTGCCACAGTCTGTTGATTAAAATAAGGTCATCGCATATAAAAAGAGAGAGAAAAAGACTCCACCTTTGACTCGGAGATATGACAAAGAATGTGCAACCATCTTCAATGCATCATGATGTGTTTTGAAGAAAACACATACTAGGTTGAAAAAGAAAAGATTAAGGAGGGAGGGACATGAGATCAGGGAAACCTTCTCTGAGCAGGTGTCAGTTAGGCTGTGTTCTGAAAGATGTGAAAGAGTCCTGCAGGAGAAGACAGTGGGAACGACATTCCAGGAAGAGTGAAGAGCATGTACAAAGCCATGGGTGCCATCTCTCTCTATTCTCAGTGCAGCCTCCTCACCAACCCATAACCCAGTAGGAGTCTCTTCTTGGAGGTGGAACAGGGGATAATATAAAGATGGTGTTTTTGGACGTCTGAGAAGCCCAGGTGAAATATTGTCTGTGATCTCAAGCAATAGATAATGTCTTTTCTCATGTATTTCTCAATGGGATCCCCCAAAGTACCACGCTTACATGGATGACTTGTAATCTTCTACATAGAGGCGATGCCACTAGGCATTGGTGATCCAGATAAATGAAAAAATTGTAGCTGCTAGTACTTCTGTTATTATCGTGTATATCATTATTGCTACTACTTTGCAGAAAGCCATGTGCCTCTTGGTAGTGGGATTCTTATTTACTTATTTATTATTATACTTTAAGTTCGGGGGTACATGTGCAGAATGTGCAGGTTTGTTCCATAGTTATAAACGTGCCGTGGCGGTTTGCTGCATCCATCACCGCGTCATCTATATTAGGTATTTCTCCTAATGCTATCCCTCCCCTAGCCCCCCACCTCCCTGCTAACCCTCCCCTAGACCCCCACCCCCGAGAGGCCCTGGTACATGATGTTCCCCTTCCTGTGTCCATATGTTCTCATTGTTTAACACCCACTTATGAATGAGAACGTGCGGTGTTTGGTTTTTTGTTCTTGGGTCAGTTTGCCGAGAGTGGTGGTTTCCAGCTTTACCCGTGTCCCTGCAAAGGACATGAACTCACCCTTTTTTTTATGGCTGTATAGCATTCCATTGTGTATATGTGCCACATTTTCTTTATCCAGTCTATCATTGCTGGGCACTGGGTTGGTTCCAAGTCTTTGCTATTGTGATCAGGGCCGCAATAAACAAGTGTGCATGTGTCTTGATAATAGAATGCTTTATGCTCCTTTGGGTATATTCCCAGTAATGGGATTGCTGGGTCAAATGCTATCTCTAGTTCTAGATCCTTGAGGAATCGCCACACTGCCTTCCACAACGGTTGAACTAATTTATACTCTGGTGGTGGGATTCTTGTAACCTCTGTCAGAGGCTCACTTTGCCAATTTAGAATTACTTTTCATATAGTACTCCCAGGCTTGTGATGTTGCTTCCCTTCTTGTACCATTTTGTTTTCTCCAGATCTCACTGTTCCCCTCACTGGAAACACCTTGTAGCAATATTTTTAATAACTCAAGGGTACAAAATGATACAATATGGCACCATGTGGGCAATGTGGCTGGGAGAGTGGCTTCTGTACAGATTGCCTGATTTCATATCCAGCCTCCCTCAGGTATTACCCATGCAAGACTTGGCAAGTAATACAACTACTGTGTGTTATTTATCATCAATTACACAACTAGGGTAATTAAAGTATTTGTCACAGAGCACAGTTGTGAAGACAACACATGTCAGTGATTGCAGAGTTCTTAGCCTGGTGCCAGGTTTATAGGACACTTCTGATGATCACTGACTGGTCTGTCTCTGCTGTCCCTATGGTTGTTGTTATGGACATAAAAGACGTCCATAAACTTGCTATTTTATGTCCATAAAATAGCCATAACCTCTTCAGGCTTAACCCTGAGTACTTCTGGGTGTCTCTTCTTGAATGAGAAATAAGGAGATCAGTAATTAAACGCCTATGAGATGCTTAACAGAAGGGAGTTCATGTCATCCCAGCACCCATGCTAGGCTTGTAGGAATGATTTTCTTTTGCAGATTTAAGAAACCAAGGCTCAGAGGAGTCTTATAACTTTCCTTAAACCCTAAACTCCTCGTGTGGCCGAGGCTGGATTCATACCCAGTGCCATTTACCATTAAAGCCTGTGTCTTGTAGGGACATTCAGTTTGATGACCCAGTTCAATGCACTGAAGGAATAGTTCTCTCTGAGGGTCAGATGAGAGGCACATTACACACCTCCTTGCTCAAGACCCAGAATGTTTCCTTTTAGAAGCATCTGCAACCCTGTGCCTGGAAATCTAAGGCTCGTACAGTTCATAGAAGCTCCTTTTTGCCCCCTGACTGCTGTATATACCTTGAACAGAAAGATAATTCACTCTAATTACTCAGAATACATATTTAAGGATAAGTACAAAGAACTCTTACTGAGGCTTAAAAATAAGCAGTTCAGCAAAATTGCACAAGGTGCATTCCATCAGAAAGAAGTTTATCCTTTCTAAAAGGGAGGGTTTACCCTTTGTTAGGTGCAGATTCAAGGCAAAGGTCTAGTCCTATGTGAAGCACTTTTTTTTATTTTTTTGTGACAGAGTCTCACTCTGTCACCCAGGCTGGAGTGCAGTGGTGCGATCTCAGGTCATTGCAACCTTCTACCAGGTTCTAGTGATTCTCCTGCCTCAGCCTCCTGACTATCTGGGATGATAGGCGCCTGCCACCACGCCTAGCTCATTTTTTTTTTTTTGTATTTTTAGTAGAGACAGGGTTTTACCATCTTGGCCAGCCTGCTCGTGAACTCCTAACCTTGTGATCCATGTGCCTTGGCCTCCTAAAATGCTGGAATTACAGGTGTGAGCCACCATGCCCAGCCTTCACTATTTTCTTCATTCAGATTTACCTCCCGAAGGAGCTCCACTGATAGGCGATTCCTCCTTTCTGCTGTCACATCTGCGTCAAAAAATCTCTTTCGTGTTTGTTTTTATTGGGTGTGTTTTTTTCCTGACTTACATTTTACTTAGAATGAATTCAGTGTTCACTGTCATTTAGAAGATAGGAAATATATGTCCATTTCCAGTGAAAATCCTGCTTATTCCACCTAGATTCTCCCAGATATTAGGTTTGATGTTTTGTCCTTCATCAATTTCTGAAATCAAAATTCAGTTAAAAACCTTTTGGGGGCCGGGCGTGGTGGCTCAGGCCTGTAATTCCAGCACTTTGGGAGGCCGAGGGGGGCAGATCACGAGGTCAAGTGATCGAGACCATCCTGGCCAACATGGTGAAACCCTGTGTCTACTAAAAATACAAAAAAAATTAGCTGAGTGTGGGGGTGCGCGCCTGTAATCCCAGCTATTCAGGAGCCTGAGGCAGGAGAATTGCTTGAACCCGGAGAGCGGAGGTTGCAGTGAGCCAATGTCACGCCACTGCACTCCAGCCTGATGCCTGGTGACGGAGTGAGACTCTGTCTCAAAAAAAGAATTGGCCCATTGGCATGGAGAGAAGGCAGGCTTTTCCCTTATAAGCTGACCTGCTCTCCTAGTCATTAACCACGTGGGCCTCGGGTCTATCATGTTTTCTGAGCCGCTGTTTCTTCGTCTGGCAAATGATTTTGATGGGTGTCAGGATGAGGTGGAATGATATGAAGGCCTTGGGGTGCTTAAGAAATCTTCCAGGCCATTCACAAACCACGTATCTGCAAAGAGATCTTGGGTGAGCGGATGCCCAGTTTCCAGCAAAGAGATCTCCTCGGGGGCGGTGCTTCAGCTTGACCTTAGAGAGATGGCCTTGGCTGGCAGCTGAGGTTTTCTTTCTGGACCTGAGTTTGGACGAAGTGAGAGTATTGGCAGCTTTCTTGGGGGTGCCTCTAAAATAGAGCAGCAGTTCCCTGTTAGGTATGGCAGATGAGATCATGATGAATGCAGAGAGGGCTGGAGCGCAGAACATTCTGAACTCACTGTTACCCCCTCAACCCTATGGGCTACGTGGCCCAGAGAGATATACACAGAGAAGACTAGTCAAAAGTGAAAGAAAATAATCCCTTTTAAGTATCTAGGCAAGCAGCAAACCTCTGATACAGGGACCCGTGACAAAGAGACTTGGGACATGTAACTTGGGTTTGAAGGCATCACCAGACATACAACTTCCTCCTGACTTTTGACCCCACCTCTTCTGGATTATCTGGGTCTGCAGGTGAAATTCCATGTGACTTACCCAAACAGGTGGGAGTGCAGAGGAAGGAGAACATGGGGGAAAGAGGCAAAACAAAATTTAAAAACAGAGAGACAGAAATAAAGGGAAAACATGAAGCAGGAAGGAAGGGGAAAGAGAGAAACAGAAGGAGACAGAAACAGAGGGATAAGGTCCAGCACGGCGGCTTATGCTGGTAATCCCAGAACTTTGGGAGGTCAAGGCAAGTGAATAATGTGAGGCCAGGAGTTCTCAACCAGCTTGGCCAACATGGGCGAAACCCTGTCTCTACTAAAAATGCCAAAAAAAAAAGAAAAAGAAAAAGAAAACCAAAACCTAGACGTGTTAGCGTGTACCTGTAATCCCAGCTACTTGGGAGGTTGAGGCATGAGAATCGCTTGAAACTGGGAGGCGGAGCTTGCAGTGAGCTGAGATCACGCCATTGCACTCCAGCCTGGGCGAAAGAGTGAGCCTGCCTCGAAAAAAAAAAAAATAGAGGGATGGAGGGGAGAGAGAAAGAGGGAAGGAAAAAGGTCTGGGGAGGCCCACATCATAATTCTTGTCTTCCTAGGAACACCACCATCATCCACACATACACAGCAAGAAATGCGAGTGACATTATCCTTACAGGTACTGACATTTGAGGCTGCACGGCCCTGCCCAACAGTCTTGGTTGCATCTCAGTGAATGTTCCAGGTTCTGAACCATCCTGTAGGTAGGGGGAAAGAGGTTAGGTGGACCAGGCATGGTACTATGGCAGCACCCTTTTCTCCTACTGTTTTTGCACCCCGCCATGCATTGAACTCACCTAGAGTTGGTATTTAAGGGACACAGCTCCAGAGTTGCTGAATCCAATGCTTAGGAAATGGCCAATGAGAATATGGTTTTAACAAGATTATTAGACAAGCTGTAGAAAGCTGGCCTGACATGTGACTTCACACAAGGGTGAAAGACTTGTGTTACTTCATTCTATGACTCCATAGAATGAAAGGTGTCAGACTACGGGAGACATTTGAGATCTGATGTAAAAGACAAGACGTTTTTACAGGCCTCCATGTCATGATCTTGGGGATCTCAGCAGCTCTCACTGCTGAGGACTGGGTGGGTTCTAGGCACCTGTCCCTTGTAACACCCCTGTTCAAAAACTCCTGGATGAAGCTGTCTTTCTCATTTTCAGAGGAGACAATGGAATCTCTCGAAGTTCAAAGGTGTGTGTATGCCTGTGGTAACACAACCGATTGAATCCAGTCTTAGGCATATTAAAATTGAAAACTGTTGTTTAAGGATTTCTTAACAGCTGTGGTTTACTAAGAATCTTCAGTGTGCTGGCCAGTATCTGTGTGTTCTAAAGTTTTTATTGTCATTTATCTTCTCCGTGACTTTATAAAGCAAGAGAGAATCCTCATTCTATGGAGAGGGAGGAAGAGACCAGGAAAGTGTGAACTGAATCCAAAGCTTACTCCCAAAGATCAGGCTTTGAGTTGCTACACTACATTTCTCACCTCTGCCCTTTGTATGTGAAAATTACTTGATGACGATGTCTTCAGGGAAATTACGACTAAGGAGAAATGGATGTCGGTGTCAGACCAATGTGTGTCTGATTACTTACTGGCTGTGTCACCTGGTTTATAAAATGGGCTTAATTTAATGGACTGGTTTAATTAATGTCCCCCCCCAAATTTGTATCCACTTGGAACCTCAGCAGGAGACCTCATTTGAAAGTAGATCCTTTGCAAATATAATTAATTAAATTAAATGAGTTTATACTGAATTAGGGTGGTCCCTGAATTCATTGAGTGTTCCCTTTGTGAGAAAACCATGTCAAGACATGCAAAGGGAAGAAGTTCAAAGGGCAGCAGAGACAGATTGGACTAATGCAAGGGACACCAAGGATTGTCAGGAGCTACCAGAATCTAGGAAGAAGCAAGGACAGACTCTCCCTGAAAGCCGGCAGATGGATCATGCTTTAGGTGACACCTTGATTTTTAACTTCTGGCTTCCGGAACTGTGAAAGATTGCCTTTGAGTTATTTCAGCCACCCAGCTTATCATAATACGTTACGGCAGTCCTAGGAAACTAATAACACGTGAGATATTTGTTTTTTGCTTTACAGCACTTATTGCAACTTGCAGTAGTTTTCTTTGTTTGCTTATGAATTCTGGACACACTGGAATATCAGCGCAATACTGCATTTGGTTCCTCTTCCCTGTATCTGTATGTGTGATGCTTCATTCAAGTGGGAGGTCAGTTACAATGTGCAAACGGAATGTATGAATGAATGAATGACTAGAGCTGCTGTGAGGACTGAGCGGAGCAATACAGCAAAATTGCATCTGTGTCTGCCCAAGAGCAAGCATGCGTAATAAAAGCTATCATGATTATCATTCCAGGCAGGAATTATCTTTTTTCCTAGGGCCCCTCCGCCTTGCTGAGTGCCAAGGTGAACTTGAGTAGTTACTAGTTATGTGGACGGAGAGAACACAGTTAAAGTGAAGGTTGTTTTTGCAGAGATTGACAGGGATGAGCCTCTGCCCTTCCTTTCCTGAAACAGCAGTTTCCCTTTCAGACCCGAAGCCCTCAAGTGAGAGAGGCAGGGCGCGGGTCATGAGGGGTGGAGGAGGTGGCGTTACTCGCAACCCTTGCTCACCGCCAGGCCTCTGCCTTTATACTCGTCGGGAGACTTTGATCTCACCTTCCTGTCCAACAGGTGCACATTAGTCGATAATTCTGGGAGACATCAAAACCCCAGCCCTGGCACCCCCTGATGTTCCCTGCAGCCTTCACAAGCCGCAAGCCATATTAATAGGCCTGAGCCAGGACTATGCTATTCTTGGGGCTTAGGTAGAGTGCTGCTCTGGCTTATTATACTGAACCCCAGCTCAGCCTCCACTTCTTTCCATCTCTGACCCAATACATTTAGAATTATAACGCCAAACGCTCTGAGTGAAGAGTTGACCTGCACGGTGACTTGATTTACCTAGGGCTGCACTATTCTTTCGGACTGTTCTTTCCAGACAGAGGGGGAGGGCAAGAAACTGGGCCCCAGAGATAGAAAATATGGTCTTGGGTCTCACCTCTGCTATTCTAACACTAAGCAACCATCAATCAAGTCACAGCCATCCTCAGAGCCTCAGTCTCTGTGTCGGGGGAGCAGAACCAGGAGTGTTGGTCCTGCCTACCTAACAGGACTGTTTTCAGACTCGCATGCAAAATCAGATGAGACCATGCCTTAGAAATTGAAAAGTGTTGTAAAAATAGAAGCAATTATTACCATTATTCGGTGACTCTGAGCTCATTAAAAAAAAAAAATCAGGCCAGGCGTGGTGGCTCATGACTGTAACTTCAGCACTTTAGGAGGCAGAGGCGGGCGGATCACCTGAGGTCAGGAGTTCGAGACCAGCCTGGCCAACATGGTGAAAACCCATCTCTACTAAAAACACAAAAATTAGCTGGGCATGGTGGTGCGTGCCCGTAGTCCAAGCTACTCAGGAGCCTGAGGCGGGAGAGATGGAGGTTGCAGAGAGCCAAGATCCTGCCGCTGCACTCCAGCCTGGGCAAAAAAGTAAAACTTGGTCTCAAAAAAAAAAAAAAATCGGTGACTTACTCTGTTACATGCTGCAGATTAAGAAACTAGCAGAACACAATCCCTTATGATGATGTGCTGATACTCGTATCCACTACAGGAAAGATAGTATATCCAAATAGATAATAATAAGCAGTTATTTCACTGCTCATTGACCACCTGGGTGTTTATCTTTTGAGAGGCTTTGCCATATTTGACAAACAATTAGAAAATAGATAAAAATACAAAGATGACACCTGCCATACTGTTGTGTGACTTGCTGTTTAACTTAGAATTCCGAGTCATTGAATATGTTTTGTTTTTTTGTGTTCTCTGACGGCTTCTTTGTGTCTCATTGTCTGGGAATGTTTGGGTTGGACGGAGTTGATTGAGCCAATCTCTTGCAGTTGGACACTCAAGTTGTTTCCCATCTTTTACTGTGACAAATCACATTATGACGAATTTCTTTCTGCAGATCTCTGCACCCTTCCATGATTGTTTCTGTAGGATAAATTCCCACAAGTAGAACTTCTGGGTCAAAGAGTAAAAATGCACATTTTTTTAAGGCTTTTGATAGTCAGATAAAACTGAAAAAATCACCCTCTGGAAAGATCAGACCAATTTAAACTCCCACCAAGACTGCACGGCAGTGCCCTGGCTCCTGCACTCACGCCAATACCCGGCATTATCTCAGAGTGATTTAAAATGCCCGAAGAAAGGAGTCATAATGGTTTCTAAACAGCACCAGCTAACACACGGGCCCTGCATATTGGCTTTCAGCTTGATAAATACTTTCTTATAAGGTCATAAATATTGGTGGTACCAAAGGTTAATGTAGTGTGCAGTGCTGTAAAATCCAGCAGCAACCTGCTAGATCATAATGATGCATTAGCACCTTTCAGTACGAAGTGTGATGACTTACAAAGTCTGTTTGTAAGTGGCCGCTAACTCAACAAGTGTATAATTGTGTCGTTTGGCACCACAGTTTCTGCAACTGTAATTTATTAAGTGAGCACCTTGCCTTCTGATACATGCCAAAAATGAAGAAAAGCAAGAGAAGGGGAAAGAAGAAAATGATCATCCGACTGTGCATCTAGTTCCTTCTGCAAGCTAGGGTTACTTAAAAGACCAACGTAAGTTATTAAAGAAAAAGCAAAGCAGATAATCCTTTTCATATCTTAATAGCGGGTTGACCAGATCGCTGGCAGTGTTAGAATCAGAATTGAGGTAGGCATGACACATAGCTGCACCATTAAAAGGCACGTGCGTTTGCAAATTAGACTTTAAAATTTTTTGTGCGTTTTTAAATGTGCAATTCAGGCACCTTGCTCCTACCATTCTTTTTTTTAAGGCAGGTGGAAACACATTTTATAGTTCTGTGCCATTGTTCTGGGATGGGCTAGCATGAAGTTGAAACTCGTTACTGTGATTAATGAATGTGGAGGTTGTGTGTATTTAACAGCAGAAGCGTCATCTATCCTGGCAGGAGACAGAACAGAGTGGATACCACCAGCCGTGTGTGCCCGTTTGCCTTTGCTCCTTAGTCATGGAGGAAATCCAGGTATTAAGGTCACACTTGAGTAGGCCCATCTCAGCCTTCGTCCATGTGTAGTGCCTGTTTTGGATAGCTGTGAAAGAGCACGGTCTGTAAACTGAACCTAAGCTAGACGGGTGCATTTTGAGCAACTTATTCTGTACATTTTCAGTGACTATTCACCCTTTACAATATTTTAAAATAAACCAAGGAGTTATTCACATCATAATCTCTATCTTGTATTAGTTGTTTCTATTTTGTTTTTATTTTTGAGACAGAGTCTCACTCTGTCACCCAGCCTGGAGTGCAGTGGTGAGACCTCAACTGACTGCAACCTCTGCCTCCTGGGTTCAAGTGATTCTCCTGCTTCAGACTCCTGAACGGCTGGGACTACAGGTGCCTGCCAGCACACCGGGCCAATTTTTATGTTGTTAGTAGAGACAGGTTTCATCATACTGGCCAGGATGGTCTTGAACTCCTGACCTCAGGTGATCCACTCGTTGCAGCCTCCGAAAGTGCTGGGTTTATAGGCATGAGCCACTGCACCTGTCCTCTTTTTTGTTGTTTATTAAACATTTAGATTTGTCACTGAGCACTGGAAGTACAGAGGTGAATGGCACATAGTCCCTCCCTCAAGGAATTCATCCTGGTATAGGAATGTAAACCCATCCAAGAGGTAAATGCTGGCAAATACGAACCCAGGGATGAGCAGGATGCTGTTGGGGGTCAGACACACAAGACAAAAACTTCTCCCCTCCAGCCAGTTTCTGCTGCTGTTCACCCATAACTCCCATCACCTGGGAGCAAAGACAGCTTTGCTCGGTGTTCTCTTCTCTGCTTGACACTGCCACATTCGCCGCTGTCTGGAGTCATCAGCCTGGCTACCGAGTGGTAGAAAGCGGAGAGAAAATTCTAGGCACGATGGCATGCTCCTGCCTCACTATTAGTTAGGGACCCACTTCATTATGAATAATGTAGTCAGTGTGAAGACCTGACCTCTCTGGCTGCTGGAAGGATGTGGAACAGGAAGACTAAGGAAAAACCACTTTCCCAGAGCTTACCTTCCAGGGGGCTAAATAAATACATCAGAGTGATTGCCAGCCCAGATGGTGAGAGCAGAGAAACAGACAGGAAGGTGGACAGGAAGGATTTTCTGAAGAGGTGACATTTAAACTGATGACTAAGTATGAGGAGGACCCAGTCCGGGAAACAGTGGAAGGGAGAGGTTCCAGAGAGATGAGCCAGCATATATATATGCCAAGGCCTTGAGGTGGGAAACACCCTCGAGGTATTTACAGAGTGAAAGTAGCTTCCAATGCGTATGAATGACTTCACTAGCCCCCAGTTTGGAAGAGCCATTATGGCTGCTGAGTGCTGAAAGGCTGTGAATAAGCAGCGTTTGAAATGAAGTTAGA
>CM052660.1:104166001-104222746 GCA_028533165.1 Leontopithecus rosalia | reverse complement strand
GGAAATAGGGGAGGGACAGCGGGGGGGGGAGCAGGGGAGGGATGGCATGGGGAGAAATGCCAAATATGGGTGAGGGGGCAGAAGGCAGCAAAACACACTGCCACGTGTGTACCTATGCAACTATCTTGCATGTTCTGCACATGTACCCCAAATCCTAAAATGCAATAAAAATTAAAAAAAAAAAAAAAAAAAAAGAAATGAAGTTAGAAAGGTAGGGCCTTGCAGGCCACGTGAGCAGTTCAGGTTTAATTCTAAGTGCCAGGGGATGCCACTAGAGACTCTGGGAGCAGGAGGAGTCCCTGTATTAGTCAGGGTTGTCTAAGGACCAGAACAAGTAGGCTAGATGTCTATGTAAAGGGGAGTTTCTCAAGGAGAATTGAGTCACATGATCACATTAAGCCCTCTGCAACCTGAGGAGCAAGGAAGCCAGTCCAAGTCCCAAAACCTCGAACACAGTGAAGCCGACAGTGCAGCCTTCAGTCTGTGGCATAAGGCACAGGAATCCAAAAGCTGAAGAACTTGGAGTCTGATGTTCAAGGGCAGGAGGCATCCAGCAGCGGAGAAAGATGTAGGCTGGAAGACTCAGCCAGTCAAGTCTTTTCACATTCTTCTGCCTGCTTTTATTCTGGCCACGCTGGCAGCTGAGTAGATTTGTGTCCACCCAGATGTGGGTGGGTCTACCTTTCCCAGTCCACTGACTCAATGTTAATCTTCTTTGACAACACCCTCCCAGACATACCCAGGAACAATACTTTGCTTCCTTCAATCTGGTCAAGTTAACATTCAGTATTAACCATCATCATATCCTTCCTTTTTCTTTCATTTTTTAGAGGCAGAGTCTCACTCTGTCACCCAGGCAGGAGTGCAGTGGTGTGCTCATAGCTCAGTGCAGCCTCATGCTCCTGGGCTCAAGCGATTCTCCCACCTCAGCCTTCCCAGCTGGGACTACAGGCTCACAACACCATGCCTGGCTAATTTTTAATTATTTTTTTGTAGAAATGGAGGTCTTGATGTGTTGTCCAGGCTGGTCTTGAACTTCTGGCCTCAGGCGATCCTCCCGCCTTGGCCTCCCGAGGCGCTGGAATGCCACTGCATCCAGGCTACCCTTCTCCTGAGTAAGTCCCTCCAGAGTTTATTTTTGGCTGGGCTGGGAAATACTATTGAGTTCCAGAGAAAAGAAGTGGCTTCTGGTATCTCTGCTCATGAAGGTTAATTTGGCAATACACATATCTGCTTCTGGGCTAGAGAGGCGGCTGTGACGATGCCCAGAGGGGGACCTTTATGATCTGAGAGCCCGTGGAATGTTTGTAGCAGCAGAGCCTGTTGTCCCATTGAGTGTCTCTTCCATTTTTAATGAGGAGCCTGGGGGCACTGTATAAATAAAACGGCCGAATTATTAAATTACCACTCTACAGGGCATCTTATATTAGTCCTAATTAAATGATGCTTTTCATATTAACAAACAGAGCTCAAAAAGGATTCCCATTTTTAATTCCGACCTCACTGAAATAGGAAGCCTTAGAAATGTCTAGGCTATGCACTATGCCTCTGGATGAATATGCACCATGCCTCTGGACTCACTGGAGGACACCTATGGTGAGTTTTCAGACACTGCCCTGAATTTTTAAAATTCTGAGTATTCACAATGACTGCCTGTCTTCACCCAGACTCAGAGATACTAATGGGCACGGTAGCTTACGGCTGTAATCCCAGCCCTTTGGCGGATCACTTGAGGTCAGGAGTTTGAGACCAGCCTGGCCAACATGGTGACACCCCATCTCTACTAAAATACAAAAATTAGCCCGGCATGGTGGCAGGTTTCTGTAATCTCAGCTACTCAGGAGACTGAGAATTATTTGAACCATACAGGCAGAGGTTACCGCGAGCTGAGATTGTGCCACTATACTCCAGCCTTGGTGACAGAGTGAGACTTTGTCTCAAAAAATCAGACAAACAAAAAGAAACACCAGTGGGATTTTCATCTAAATAAGCAATACATACAAGACTTCTGCTTTCACCACGATGGAGTAACAGGGACTGGTTTCACTGCTACCTTAAACAACTTTAAAAAAGGTCAGTCTCACAAAAGTAAAGAACTTTTCCATGCAACTAACCACCACCTGTTCCCCCCAAACAACTGAAGTTTAGAAAAAGGTCAACATGTTAGGAATGGTGATTTGAGACTTGAGACAGCATGAAGCATCCACAGAGGGGAAGCGAATAAGATGCATTCTCTGGGGGTCCCAGCTCACTGCCTGGAAAGGGTCTCTCAGCCATAGGGCAAGGGGTGGGGGGCGTGAATAAGGAATATTTGGGGAGCACTTGCTGGGTGAAAGCCAGGAGACCCTGGAGAGACTTAGTGATACAGTCAGACAAGAGCTCTTTGTTACTGAGCGAACATTGTTTTGTGGGAAATAGTAAGAGGGGTGATTTCAGAATGCGTGAAATGTTCCAAAGAACTCAACGGGCTAATGCAATAGAATATTGTGACCTGGAGGAGCAGGTGGGAGTCACCCTAGCTGGGTCAGTGGCATATGGGACGCTGTTGGAATAGGCTGACAAGGTCCAGTTGTGAGCATTACTAGCCAAATCTGTGTTCAGTGAGATCCCATTGGTAGCTTGAAACAGGCCATGATGTGCAATATTGACACCACAGACACTGGCAGTATTTTAAAAACAATTTTGTTCCAACATATTCCTGGATGGTGTGGTCCAGAAAGGTTTTATAAAGAAGTGCACATTTCTTTATATGTCATATAAAGAAATGACATCAGGGTAGAGAAGGCCCATCATTTATATGGGAAACCCCAGGAGGAATATTCCAGCAGAGGAACTATCATGTGCAAAGGCCCTGGGTCTACAACCTGCATTTCTTCATTCTCTGTGATGTTCAGGGCAGGGATTTTTATCCTTCCCTACAATTGTATAAGGAGCTTTGCATTCCCACATTTGTCAATCATTTTATCCCATTCTCTTCACCCCTTTTTAATCAACATATTGGTACAGTAGAGAATATTATTGTACAGTTACCCTACCTTCTTCTCTTCTCTTGTACTTTTTTTCCATGTCATTTTACTACTTGTGTCCAGCTACGTTTCTTTATTTCCGTGTCTATGAGAGCTTTGATCAGTAGCTATAGTTTCTTATGGAATTCATAGACTCCATCAGTTTCTTTTATAGTGAGAGGAGACAGGATACCCATTTAACATATAGAGGTAAAGGACTGCAGCACTGGAAGGTGAAAAGACTTCAGAAGACCTTTTCTGGAAGCTTTTCTTCAGCAGCAGGGTGTCTTCAGAGAAGCTGCAGAGTTGAGTCTAATGGAACGGCCTGAGTGACCGCTGGGTCAACGTTAATTGATAATGATGCTTTCTATGGCAAAATCTGAACTGAACCTCAACTCAATTCTTAACATGTGCTGCGGAAGCAAAAAGAAGAAATCCATAGTTCATGACCCCGGAAGATTTATGTCTCAAGCGTTTCCAACACCCATCCTTTATTGTGCACAACTAATTTGCCACTGTTTTTTGTGTGTGTGAGATGGAGTCTTGCTCTCTTGCCTGGGCTGGAGTGCAATGACATGATCTCAGCTCACCGTGACCTCTGCCTCCCAGGCCCAAGCCATTCTCCTGCCTCAGCCTCCCAAGTAGCTGGAATTATAGGCACCTGCCACCATGCCCAGCTAATTTTTGTATATTTATTAGAGATGGGGTTTTTCCATGTTGGCCAGGCTGATCTCGAACTCCTGACCTCAGGTGATCCGCCTGCCTCAGTCTCCCAAAGAAGCGCTGACATTACATGCATCAGTCACTGCACCCAGCCTTATTTAACACTCTTAAACATACCTCCTCTCTCCTCTCACTAAGCAAGTAAGGTATTTCAGGAGAAACAAGGTTGTGCTCCTTCCTTCTTTCATTCCTTCCCTCCTTTATTTTCCCTTCCTGTTTTGAAAGAAAATTTCCAGTGTCTGCATTTAAGAAATTTCTATTTGTCTTTTTAGAGACAGAATCTCTCTGTCACCTAGGCTGGACTGGAGTGTCGCAGTCATAGCTCATTTAGCCTCAACCTCCTGGGCTCAAGCCTCTAGAGTAGCTGGGACTACAGATGCCCACCAGCACATCCAGCTAATTTTTAAACTTTTCTGTAGAGATGGGATGTCTCTCCGTGTTGCTCAGGGTGGTCTTCAATTCTTGGCCCCGAGTGATCCTGCAGCCTTGGCTTCCCGAAGCACTGGGATTACAGATGGGAGGCGCCACACACAGCCCAGTATCTCCAACTTTAAAAGCAGCATCCATAGCCTGAGATCTTCCATAATGATTAAAAATGAGTGTTAGAGATGCAGGACTTTGAGGCGCTACTGAACATCGCTGAGTACTCACGAGAGAAAGGAGATGCCTATGGAAAAATTCCCAGCTCCAGTGAAGACCTGCAAGTGGCCGGTGCACTTGGAAGCTGCACAGCTCATTTCAGAAGGTGCTGCTCAGCATTACCAAGATGCAGCTGTGTCATCAGCCCCAGCTGCAAGGGAGTGCTTACTGTAGGATAGAGTTAGCTGACTCAGTCCACATGTTAGGGTAATCACAACCCAATCTTGATGAGCTCACAAACCAAAGAGGCTGTTTCTGGAGCTCAGATGAGACAAGACTTTTAGTAGATGGTGACATCTAACCTCTGCTGTGTCTAGCTGCCAACCTGGCAGGTCTTTTTGAAGAGCTCAAGTTCTGCTCAAAAGCCATTAGTGTATCTCGGGCTCTGTGCATAAGGATTAAAGAATAGAAGGAGGCCAGGTCTAGTGACTCACACCACGTAATCCCAGCACTTTGGGAGGCCGCAGTGGGAGGATCGCTTGATCCCAGGATGTTGAGGCTGCAGTGAACGATGATCGCATCACTGCACTCCAGCCTGGGTGACAGAGCAAGGTCCTGTCTCAAAAAAAGAGGATGACAATGACCCAGATGTATTCTCTCAGAGCCCAGAGCTTAGTTGGGCTGATGGGAAAATTAACAGTTTCGATGTGATGTGTGTATTCTAGGATCGAGCTAGGGAAAGAAAGGGTAGCAGCCAGAGGAATGCACAGAAATAGTCATCCCAGGAACAGTTCATCATCAACTACTGTCTTCCAGGGGCTGTACTAAATGCTTTCCACAGCAATCCTGTGCTTTGTATACTTTCAGGTGAAAGTCCATTTTGGTCATTAGCAACTTGAGCACAGAGAGGTCAGTTAACACACTCAAGGTTGCACAGCATGTGGTAGAGAAAAGGATCTGAAGAAAACCGAGTTCCCAAGCTCAGCCTTGTAGTCATGTCATAGCTGGAGTAGATTTCGCTTCTCTAGAGCTTCTTCCTGTCAGAAACATGGAGATGGTCAAAGTCAGCTGCGTACCTTTAGAATGGCCACGCGGTTAAATTCAGTGACTTTAGTTGAGCACTTTGATGAGCAGTTTGAGCCTCTAATTTTTTTCTTTAGCGGCACCTTACACCTATAAATTAATTATCCCCAATTTGGAAAACATATGTATGAGTGCTCTGCACTCTTGTTTCCTTTTCTTGTACAAAGCCAAATGCATGACATCAAACCTGTAATCTTGGCCACGTTATCACCACGTTCTAACCAAGCAAGCTTATTAGTTCAGACAATTAAGAAAATAGAACTTGAAAATACTTGCCTATTAGGGAGAATGGAGTAACATAAATTCAAGATGTTGGGACAATTAGCGTCTGTAGTAATAAAACCAGGTAGAACACTAAAGAAATGAAAATTGTGTTCGTGTTTTAGCATTTAGGTAGTATGATGTGTTTGTTAAATACCTGATAATTCTTTTGGGCCGTTTCTTTCAGGATCAGTGGGAGGAAGGATATTTGCTTTTGCTGTGGGTAGGGTGAAGGGGGGTTTTAGTAGAAGCTCATTAAATTACAATGCATCTCCCCGCCCTCTTAGTCTTAAATTTAAGCATAGAAAGAAAACATCTTGAAATCTTGCTAAAAGAGAAATAATTTCATCTTTTTTCCTTTATTAAAAGCCTTCTGATCACTCCCCCATTTCTGTCAGAGCAAAAGGCAAAATCCTGTAAATGCAACTTGATATCCTAACTTGGATTCTGGAGCAGAGAAAGGACATTAGTAGTAAAGCTGGGGAAATTTGAATACAATCCATGGTTTAGTTAATAGTCGTAAAGGAGGGTTACCTTCCCAGCTCTGATAAATGTGTGTAGATAGGTAAGATGTTAGTGTTAGCAGAAGCTGGGGAAAGGGTATGAGAGGACTCAGGGTACTAGTTTTGCAACTTTTCTGTAAATCCAGAGTTATTCAAAAAGTTAAAAAAGACTTTTTGTAAAAAAGCAAAAGTTCTTCCAGCAGCCTACAAAGACCCGCATGACTTGCTCCTGTGCCCTCACCACGTCTCTGAAGTTACGTCCTCTTCTCTTCCCCTTGAACGTTCTGTACCAGCCTCACCCTTCATCACTTTCTCACCGCAGGACCTTTGCACTGGCTGTCTCTGGGACTGGGTCATTATTCCCCGAGCTCTCCCCATGGCTCACTCTTCCTTGTCAAATTTTGATTCAAATGTCACCTTTATAAAAGCCATTCATTGAAAATGTCAAGCCCACCCTCGCACCTCTAAGGTCCTTTCCTCTTGCTCATGTTTATCTCATGGTGCCTATACTTCTAACATGCTCTGCAGTGCTCCCATCGATTCGGTTATGATTCATCTTTCTCCTCCCGCTGAAACTTACATTCCTTCAGAGGAGGGACTTTTTCCTACTTTCTCCACTATGCATTTCCAACACCTGGAATTGTACCCAGTACATACTTAGCGCTTAATAGATATTTGTTGAACTTCAGTATTAAATTATGAACTAAAAGTAGTAACCCTAACTCTGACTGCCTTGATAACCAGGGCATTGTGCCAAGCACATTACATTATCTCGATTTTGTGGCATCCTCATTATAACCTAAAATTTAGGTTTCATAACCACCATTTGGAAGGCTCTGAGAAGTCTTAAGTTTTGCCCAACACCACCCAGCTCTTGAGTCAAATCTGAGAGCCAAGATTCGATCTGACATCTCCCAATGGTACAGCTCGTTCCGCTTCTTGTACACCATATTGTCTGCTAGATTTGTACACTTCCTCCCATTTCATTAAACCATGGCACATAAAGAAATAGCATTCCTCATCAAGTCAGTAGTTGTCTGCATAACTCAGCTCCCTTTCGTAGATGGAGGTACCACCCAAGAGAAATGTCCGAAACATATTATCTCCCGTGGTGACCACAGGTAACTGGAATATTGTAAGGTTTTTCATATAAGTGGTTCAGTAGAAAGCTTTCACCTCGAATTTCCCCCTTATGAGCCTATCCTTGTTTTCAGTTTCAACAATCTCTTTTGAATATGGAATTTCATTCCCAAGCAGGCTTCGTGATGTTAGTCGAAAGGGGCTGGCTCAGTTCCAAGTCCTTAGTTCGAGGCCCCTCTCTCCTGTCTACAAGCTATATGGATCCCTTCTTAGGCTTTAATTTCCTCATCTATAAAATGGACATAATTTTACCATTAACTTCATAGAGGTACCATGGGGATCAATGATATTACCCAGGTCCAGCGGTATACAGTGCTATTACTGTTTGAAACCAGTTCTTTGTGGAATTAGTTATGAAGGTGGTTACTGTTTTCTGAAACCTACTTAGTTTAGCCCTGCTAAGTCATTTTAATATCCATCAACTGTTTCCATAGTTTTAAAAAATTTCTCCCAAATGCCTCTTAGTCATCATGGGCAACATGAAACACCTATTATGTCAGTTCTTAACAGTTACTTGGAGCCAGGCTCTATATAGTCTTTGTAGTGTTATTTTTTATCGTGAGTCCACAGAGCAAGTATTATGGACCCATTTTACAGATGAGGGAACCGAGGCATCATGGAGATTAAGTTGCCAACTGTCATGTACCAGTCATGGGGCCATGTCTTCAACCCGAGTGTTTCCCATTCTGTAGCTGAGGGCTTCATCCATACTTGGCCTGGCTTTATTGCCAAAGAGAATTTTAAAGCAACTGGAAAAATGACCAGAATACCATGCCTCCAATGACTGTTTTTTGTTTTTTGTTTTTTGTTTTTTTTAAAGGGCCAGGCATGGTGGCTTATACCTGTAATCCAAGCAGGATTTGGGAGGCCAAAGTGGGCAGATCACTTTAGATCAGGAGTCCAAGACTAGCCTGACCAACATGCTGAAACCCCATCTGTGCTAAAAATACAAAAATTAGCCAGGCATGGTGGTAGACACCTGTAATCTCAGCTACTTGGGAGGCTGAGGCAGGCAAATCACTTGAACCTGGGAGGCAGAGGTTGCAGTAAGCTGAGATCGCACCGCGGCACTCCAGCCTGGGTGCTCTGTCTCAAAACAATCTCTGTTAGCATTTTCTTAAACTGTGACCCAGAAACCATTTTTATTACAATTACCTGGTATGTTTGTTAGAAACACATATTGCTGGCCCGAATCAGTCATGTGCTGGTAAATGCTTTACAACTCGCTTGGTGGGGGAAGGTTGGGGATCTGATCTGAAGCCTTTGCCAGTTTCCATGGTGCAAATATTCCCACCGTGGCCAATTGCAAGATACCGATGCCTCGTCACTGTACACAGAGTTAGGAAAAAATGTGCAGAAGTGGACCATCGTACAGTGTTTCCAACATCCAGATCCACTCACAGAAAAAGCCTCAAGAGCATAGATAATGGTCAGGGATGGTCAAATAAGAAGTAATGAGTTTTGATTATTTTTGACCTTTTAATATACTTTATGGAGGTTGGGTGCAGTGGCTCACCCCTGTAATTCTAGCACTTTGAGAGGCCACAGTGGAAGATGACTGGAGCCCAGGAGTTTGAGGCCACCCTGAGAAACATGGCAGAACCCCATCTCCGCTAAAAATACAAGAATTAGCTGGGCATGGTGGTGCACACCTATAGTCCTGGGTACTTGAGAGGCTGAGGTGGGAGGATCACTTTAGCCTGGGAGGTCAAGGCTGCAGTGAGCCATGATTGTGCCATTGCACTGTAGCCTGCATGACAAACTGAGGCTCTGTCTGAAAATAAGACATACACACACACACACACACACACACACACACACAGACACATATTTATACTATATATGTACACATGCACACATACATATTTATACTATATATGTGTATTTGATATTGTATAGTATATATTTAAATATGAATAGATACATGTACATATGTATACATGTATTTTTATATATGTGTATACATATACAACAATGTATATAGATATATATTAATACGTATATACATATACACATATTTTCATTCCATATATACTTTAGTTGTGGGTTTATGTCATTTCATTTTTTTATTAAATATTGTGTTGGGTAACAACAGAATCAGGATTTCTGACAAGTTAGCAACTGGCTTTCAGAAATCAGCAGGAACTAACTCCAACAGTTCCACCAGCTACCCCAGGCTGACAAAAATCAGCACTGAAAAGGCTGGAACCCCGGAATGTGCATTTCTAAAAAGCATCCGGCTGCTTCTGGTGCCCACCGAAAGTCCTGAGCCAGTGCCATAAGCTTTTCTGAGAGCCCTTGTGAAATAAGCGCATAAAAATACTACATAACGTGGTAAGCATCTGAAAAATGGAGATGGGATTCATATTCCTAGCAGATGCTAGCGGGCATTTATGCTAAATGAACCCCACCATTACTCTTCCACAGAGTTTTTCCCCCTCTGCTTTTAAAATGGAATAAAAGTATTTTATAGTTTTATTTTACCCATCAATGAAGAGTGCTGGGTCCCTGTTAAAGAAGAAGGCAGTAATCCCATTTCCCTTGCAGCCAGCATAGGAGAAAGGTTCAGAGGCCTTTCCTGAAAGGTTTAGGCCGAGATAACAAAATGTCGGGGAAAGCTGCAGGGCAGGGCTGAATGGAAAAGCAGGTTTGTAATCTCAAATTCAATATAAAAGATCGAAAGCGTCAAATAGTCAGTCAGCGGTGAGCCTCTCCCTCAGAATGTTATATCTGCCATGAAATTCTACCTTGTGATTGTGTTATGTTATATACATTATACATCTCTTTCTCTCAGTCTTTCTCTTTCTCACTCAGTCTCTTTCTCCCTCTCTTCCTTTATATATTCTCATAGAAACTAGGGCACATCTGAGATCCATAAGGAAGTCTTGCTTGACTTCAGTCAGAGAAACCATTTGAAACGTCACCTGCCTTCAACCCCAACCCCATCTGCTTAGAAATATGAAAGTTTTTTTTCTTTCTAGGTAGATGTTTTAATTCAGGGCAAAAGCATGACTCACAAATTGAGAGCAGTCTAGGAGCTGTGTGCAAGCCCCGATGCATAAGAGATCCAATCCAAGGCTTGGGCTGTGTCCCCTGAACCACAGTTTTGCTTTCCACAGCGGATATGGAGGGTAAAGATGAATTTTCCTGACTAGTGTATATGGTGTGCCCACACAGTGCCAGAGGCCAGGACAAAAACTTTGCCTGCCTTTCACTTTTAATCTACCCTCCCTAAGTCTGGTTTTTATCCAGGTACTTAGGAGGTACTCGATCAATATTCTTCGAATGAATGAATTCACAAATCCCCATTTTAAAGCTGTGGGAAGAAAGGCCTCCAAGGGTGAAGTAACATGTTCAAGGTCAAATAGTTGCCTTGGGTCAACTGTTGGTCAAATGCTACATGATTACATGAATTGCCTCCCTAAGGTATCAGGCAATGACTGTTCAACGATTAGATCGTATCTGTCGCCTGTGAAGATTATTTTAAAAGATTAGTTTTGAGTCCATAAGAGTATGAATGGGTCCTTTTGGGATGAGGCCCAGAAATCTGTGTGTTCACTGCACTTCCCCGGGTGACTTAGAGATGTTCAGCAGGCTACACCTGGAGAAAGACCAGTGTGGTATATGTAAACCTCTTTTCATCTCAAAACAGAGGCAAACCGGTCAACCTTTCAGGCAGCAGAATCTGCCTCTTGCTAACAGCTATCAAGAACTCCCTTCTGGGGAGTGGATCCCTTGGCTCACCCACCGTCTCTACAAATCTGAACCTTGCATTTTTAGACTTGATAGGTACCTGCAAGCCCACCAAATTTAATGTCTCCCATTTATTCAGCCGTAGAAAATTTCATTCCAGAAACATGACTCAGTGAGAAATTGACAAAAGGTGGGCTTCAGTTAAAGTCTCCTAAATGAAAGTACCCCCCAATGGCTCAAAGTCTTCTTGTTGCTACCCTGGATTTCACATTGTCATCCTGTAATGGGAAGAAATCTTGCTTTTTATGTGGAGTATCAAAAAAACAAAACCAATATTGTTCACTGCAGATGCACAGCACTTTATAACAGCCAAAGCATTTTCTGGAGCATAACCTAATTTGTTTCTCTATGACCCGAGACAAGAGGGGGCAAGTGTCGTCCTTCCTTTTTCAGACATGAAGAAATAGAGACTCAGAGAGGGCAAGTAACTTGCTCAGCCCCTAGTATCATGTCGACCTCCCAAGTCTTATCATTTCAAGTCTGTCCCTCTTCTCATTGGAGCCACAGATGACATAATTAGATGAGAGATGATCCCAAGACTAATAATGGATGCTTCCCTTTCTTCATTTTAACAGTTGGACTTTTTTAGAGGTTTGCTCCTGAACTCTGCTAATGTGTGACTGCTGAGTTTCTGGATAAGATTTTTTTTAAGAAATTTCACATATTCCCATCTGGCCAAATTATGTATCTAAATGTCCTTCAATCAGAAAACTCATGCATTGGCTTGTGATTGTACGGTTTATTAATTTCTCCCCCATAAAGCTAGGAGCTCCCCACAGGCTCAGGTTATATCTTTGTCATCCTTTATCCCCCACATCTAGCAAATGTTTTTTAAACAAGTAGATCCTAAAATGGTAGCGGCATTGAACAGTATAGACACAGCATTTGTCCCTCCAAGCGCCAACATGGGAATCCGTGGAGCTCAGACCAAATTCAGCCCACTGTCTGTTTTTATAAATAAAATTTTATCCAAACACAGACACATTTATGGTTCGTTTGTTTACATATTACCCTGTGGCTGCTTTTATGTGCAGTATGGCTCACGATGTCCAGCTCTTCACTCCATAGCGCTTTAAAGAAAAAGCATGCTATCCCTGTCTAGATGAAGAGCCAACTAGAAAGGAGATGCAGGCATTTCTATTTTCAGAGTATATTTCTTAGCATTTCCATTTCCTAACATATACTTATTCTCCTCCCCACCTGCCAATGCAGGAGAAATTAGCCTACTGAGAAACTCAGAAATACCCTGAGTGGTGTGAATTTGCAGACTTCATGCATTTTATGTGACGGGATTCTTTCACTGTCAAATTTTTGTTCAGAGACATATCGGTGTTCACAAAGAATAGTATCTCCGTGTATCAGCATATCCTGGAAAAACCCCAGTAATCCTAGAACAGAACTCTTGGAGGGCTATGTCTCTTTGTTTGAAGCATTTGTATTAATACAAAGAAGTAATTAGTAAGGAAAACCCAGGGTGTTCACGGAACTCAGTGCCATCTTAAATTCATCACCCATTTTCTGCAACTGAATTGTGCTTTCAACAGTTTTCTTAGGTCTGGAAAATTAGCATAATGTATAGAATTGCCATTTGGTTCATTTAAATCTTGCATAATAGGAAGAAATCTTTGAGCTAAGTGGAATTGAGGATTCAGTACAAAATATGAACTTTTGTGTTAGACTGATGTTTATTTTGGCCTTGGTTTCTGAGTAGGACAGGTAATTAAAACCAGGAGGTTAAGAGAGGGTGAGGGAAAAAATCTGCAGGAGGAAAGGGTGGGGGCGTCAGCCAGAAAAGGAGGCTGCTGGAAGATCACTAAGCTAGAGAACAAGGTGGCTTATTTTTATGAGGCCATTGACACAGAAGACAGTGGCAACGTTCTTAGGAATACTTGACATGTTCCCTAAATTAGTTGTGTGCAGGATGTCAGGCACAGAGACGTGTACCTGCTTTGTTATCTGGGGATTTATAAAGGTGGAAGCTTCCTGGTATCATCCAACGCATCAGGATGGAAAAGAGCTGTTGCTGAGAATGCAGGAGGGTACCTGCCACCTGTTCCTGTGGTTCCTCAGGTTCTTCAAAGAGCCTGAGGTTAGAGAAGAGGACAGAAGTTGTAAGGGTGTCCAGGGGACCAAATGCTGAAGGAAAGGACCCTCATCTAAAAGGAGTATTGGAAGCAATGACCATTGGCAGCAGCCTTGAAGTTGCAAGACCCTGGGCAAGTATGAAGAATGACTGAGGATGGCTGATCACTGCCCCGAGTAACCGAAGAATGCGGACTCCACAGCCCCACCGCGTCCATGGAAGCCACCAGTGGCACCTGAGTCCCAGCAGAAAGAATGAGACTGGAGGCAAAGGGAGGCAGGCACTTCTCACCACCAGGACACATTTGATTTCATTTCTTGCCTTCTGCCTCCTAGATTCCTTCTCTCAGCCCCCACTCTTGAAAGAGGCTTCTTCCCCAAGAGGGGAAGGAGGAAGAAGGTCCCAGAGGTGGACCTGAGCCCATGGATCTTCCACACTGCTGGAGAGTTTGGAGCTAACAGGCGAGAAACACTCTGTGCCCACTGTAGGTACACTGGGCCACATATCTGTGGCCAGAAGAAGAGAGTTGTAATCTCATTCCGTTTGGAAGCTTTAAAGTGGACTAGCCTGAGTTTTAATAACCGAGTGTCCAGAAAGCTGTTGCATCTTCTTTAGCTGCCATTAAGGGATTTGGCCCAGGGGATTGCAGTGCCAGGGCCCTAAACCACTTTGCCACACTGCCACCCATGTATGGACTAAACATCCCAAAGCAGCTCTGAGCCCTGGAAACCTCAGTATCTTTGCCATAACGTGGGCACAATAATAGAGTCTTCTTGTCTGAGTCAGCAGGCAATGCAGAGAGATTAATAGAATGCTAATCACTCAGTCAGGATTTGTTAAATGGCAACGAGGTATTAATCAGCCCTTCTTCTGGATGCCGTGATGATAACCATGGGCCAGGAACCATCCTTAGCACTTACAGGTGTTAACTCATTTGGGGTAGATGCCAGTAGTGTCCCTATTTTCTGGGTAAAGGAAATGAGACTGAGGTAGAGGAACTTGCTCCAATTCACACAGATAGGAAGTGGTGAAGCTAGAATTTAAATCCAGATAATTGTGTTTTGAAGTCTATAGATGTGTCTTGATATTATTGTTTTATATTTTCACTACTTATTCCTGGAACCAAAGCCAAATCTTTGCAACATGAAGAGGAAGAGAAAGAGTACTTTTGTAGTCCTGTCATTAAACTTTCTGATAAGCAGACACAACCTCCCACCCTGCCCCCTCTATCCTCACCAGCCTCCCACCCTGCCCCCTCTATCCTCACCAACCTCCCACCCTGCCCCCTCTATCCTCACCAGCCTCCCACCCTGCCGCCTCTATCCTCACCAACCTCCCACCCTGCCCCCTGTATCCTCTGCAGCCTGATGTATAGAACGTGCTCAGTAAGCATATTTTGAATGACTGGATAAGTGAGCACCTGACTTCAAGCCCAGTCCTTTCCCAGGACAAACACTGCTGTTTTATTCACAGGTGTTTGGAGTCTCTGCCTGACTAACACATCTGTAGACTGAGTTGTGTCCCCACCCCAGGTCATACTTTGGAGCCATAACCCCCAGTGGGATGGTGTTTAGAAATGGGGACTTTGGAAGGTAATTAGGTTAAATTTAAGGTCACCAGTGTAGAGCCTTCATGAGGCAACTGGTATCCAAATCGGAGGAGGAAGAGGTATCAGAGCTGCTCTCTCTCTGCCGTCTGAGGACCAGAGAAAAGTGCTCACTGCCAGTTGCGGTGGCTCATGCCTGTAATTCTAACACTCTGGAAGTCCGAGGTGGGTCGATCACCAGGTCAGGAGTTCAAGACCAGCCTGGCCAACATGGTGAACCTCATCTCTACTAAAAATACAAAAAATTAGCTTGGCATGGTGGCTGTGGGTGCCTGTAGTCTCAACCATTCAGGAGGCTGAGGCAGGAGAATCGCTTGAAACCGGGAGGCAGAGGTTGCAGGGAGCTGAGATCACGCCACTGCCCTCCAGCCTAGGTGACAGAGCCAAACTTTGTCTCAATAAAAAAAAGAAGAAAAGGCACTCATCTGCAAGCCAGGAAGAGGGCCCTCCCCTGGAAATGAGTTGTCTGGTACCTGGATCCCACAAGGTGAGAAATAAATGTCCGTTGCTTTAACCACCAGCCTATGGTATTTTGTTATAACAGCTTGTGAAGACTGCTACATACACCTAACAGCCCGTTTCCTTTACTGATGTGTGAAACACCTGGCCCCTTGCACATTCATCCTATTTTTTCCCAAGGAATAAAAATAGCAAAGGAATTCGGATTCAGCCTTTCTCTGTCCTGCAGCCCGTTGCCTTTCAGAGGAATTTCATCATTGGAGCAGAGCATTGAATTTATTCGAGTTGCAGGAAATGTGATGTATTTCTTAAATCTGTGTCACCTGGCTGTGGAATCAGCCCAGCCAGGCTCGGAATGAGGCATTAACTACATCCAAAGCTGTGTGATTAACTTATTTGTTTGCCGACAGAGCTGAAATGAAAAAGCAGGAAGCTGGGAGGATCTGCACGAGCCCTGTTTTGAAGAAGGATTGTGAGAAAACCTGAAATGTGGGTTTTAATTCACATTCCCTGGGCTTACCATTATTATTACTTTTAATGGAAAATACCTTTTCACAACCTTACTTCGTTTTAAATGGAGAATGTGCAATATTGTCTAATTTAGGGCATGAAGTTGAGTTAGTATGCATGATTTTTCTTCTCCCCCCCCATCCTTGGATTCTTTGTACACATTCAATATGGTTACATTTTTGCTTAGAATGTATATATTTTCCCCCTGAACTTTTCTCGATTGCTTTTTTATCAGGTTTACAAATCAAATCAAATAGGTATATTGCAGAGCTCTGTGATATTATTTTCTGAGCTTATAGTACAATGTATTGAATTATGCCAGCCCATGCTCTGCCCTGCTATTCTCTGCAGATTGAGAGAGAGGGACCGTGGACCCTGTAAATTCACTCGGCGCCCAGCATTACTGGCTAAATCAAGACCGCTATTCAGGCTGCAAGAAGAGACAGAGCAAGTGTTCGTTACACAAATCAATTTGGTCCAGAGTACTTCGCAGTGGGTACTCAACCATCGCTCACATAATATTGTCAACTTAATCAAATAATGCCTCGAAGACACTCACAAGCTTTTCTCTCTGAGAAAAAGTTGATTGGTGGAGGATGGAGCAGCAGCTGGTGATTCAAAGTACACTTTTTATTTATCACTGTGAAGAGTTCCGTGCATGGAGGAGAGGAAACCTGTAGGAAGGGAAAGATGCTGAATGCTCAGTAGGCTGGCTGTGTGGAGGATCATGCTGCATTCACGTCGCGTCTTGGGTGTTGGGTTTTCGTACCATGATGGCGAATTTGGGAATGCTGCTGGAGAAAGCAGCAGCTGGGCCCAAATCATTAGTTTCCTGGAATGATTGCGTAAGCACTTGCTGAGCGCCTACTAGGTACCATGGTACAGGGCTTTTGCTATAGTGCATCTGATGTAGGATTTATCCATAGGATGCTCATTCTAGTAAGAAAAGTAAGTAAACTCGTCAATGAGGGCTTAACATAGGTCACGCCAGGACTGGAGTGGCTCAAAGGACACCTCTGAGGCAGCCTGGTTTTGTGTGCTTTTTAGTTGGTTGGATGAGGTAGGGCCTAATTCGGCAACCTCACCACTCTGGTTCCAGCCAGGAACTAGAGCATAGGCAGTTAGGATTTCTGTGAATCTTTACTCTTCTGTTTTGCAGCTTCTCTGTGTGGTTGTTCTTAGACTTTCCAGAGCATCTCCACCTTGACCTTCAAAGGCCTTTGAGGAGGGAAAAGCATCCAGGATATGGAGTTGGACATCCTAAGTTCAGTCCTTCCATGTCCTGGCTGTGTGACTTTGGATGGATTGTCTAACGTCTCTGAGCCTCAGTTTTCCTAGTTGTTATGGCAACTCAGTAAAATAAGGGATGGAAAACACCTAGTGGGATGCCTAACTCATGGCAGGACCTCGGCACGGTTTTCTTTTCCATCTTCTAGCCCAGACAGCTTATCCAGTTTCACTCATTATCTATAAGCTCCCAGGGGAGGTAGCATTCAGCAGCAGTGACAGCCAGAATCCTTTGTCTTAACTCAGCATAGGGAAAAAGCGAAAGCCTTCCTCAGTAGTTGTGATCCACATCCGGGGTGTTTACGTATCCTCCAGCAAGTTTGTGAACTTTCTGAAATTGTATGGAAAATGTAGGTGTATGTGCATTCCCCCTGCCACCACCAAAAGGTTGTTCACGGCTTTCGTAAAACCCTCAGTGTATCCATGAACACAGAAATAGATTAAGAAACATGTATTTACAGAATAAAGGGAAATACCACCAAATAACAATACTGATAGCAACAAGTTATAGCTGACACCTACTGCTAATGGAACCAGCTGCCTGAAAGACCCACCCCGTCTGTCATTAAAGATGGATATTTGTTTTTGACAGTATCGCCCAAGAAAGATGTTAATATCCCAGATTTGTTTCATTTAAAAATAGGTATATTTGAAACTTAGATAAAGTTGATTAAATAGTATTATCCTCATTGCAAAGGATACTGTTATTACCAGAAAGGGATCCGATCCAAACACCAAGAGAAGGTTCTTGAATCTCACTCAAAAGGAATTTGAGGTAAATCCATAGAGTTAAAGTAGGTTTATTAGGGAAGTAAATAAACAAAAGAATTGGTACTCCATGGGTAGAGCAGCCCTGATGGCTGCTGGTTGCCTGTTTTGATGATTATTTCTTGATTATACGCCACACGAGGGGTTGATTAATCATTAATTTTTAATTTTCTGGGAAAGGTGTGGGCAGTTCCCAGAACTGAGGGTTCCTCCCTTTTGTAGACCACATAGGGTAACTTCCTGACGTTGCCTTGGCATTTGTAAACTGTTGTGGTGTTGGTAGTATTGTCCTTTGGCATGCTAATACATTATAATTAGCATATAACGAGCAGTGAGGATGACCAGAGGTCACTTTCATTGCCATATTGGTTTGGGTGGGATTTTGCTGGCTTCTTTACTGCAACCTGTTTTGTCAGCGAAGTACTCATGACCTGTATGTTTTCCTGACCTCCCATCTCATCCTGTGACTTAGAATGCCATAACTGGGGATGCAGCCTAGTAGGTCTCAGCCTCTGCCAAACACTGAGCTCCTATTCAAGATGGAGTTGCTCTGGTTCACATGCCTCTGACATTATGATGACTGTCCTAGGGAAGACTTCTTCTCTACTTTCCTCCCTTTTAAGCCCATTTTCCATTAGTGCTTTTTTCCCCCAGCACACCATGGCTCTAAAGCAGGACCACCCCGTAGAACTTGACAGAGATACAAATGTTCTATCCCTCTGCTTTCTGATGAGAGTGCAGTAGTTTTCTTTTCCTGCCAGATGACCATAAACTTGGTAACTTGCACAACACAAGTGTATTATGTTACAGTTCTGGAGGTCCAAAGTCTAGCATGGGTGTCACCAGGTTTACAAGGATTGTAGCTGGCAGGGTATTTATTTCTATAGGCTTGTAATTTGATCTGTCCCCTTGCCTTTCCTGGCTTCTGAAGCCCACTGTCATTCTTGGTGTTATATGTAAATTTTCAGTGCTGCAAAAGAAGTAGCACTCGAATATGAAATTTCTCAGCAAGGCAATTTCCTCCTATAGAAGGGCATGGCTCACCAATAGAACAATGGCAGGTGCACACCTGGACAAGGGAGGGGAAGGGGTACTTATTCCTGATGCAGGTAGCCTCTACTGCTGTCTTGTTCCCCTGTTGGCTGAAGTTAGACTGCACAGTCTAGGCTAATTCTGACTGGCTATTTTAAAGTGATTAGGGGTACAAGCCAGAATGGCAGGGTGGGTAGTTTGGCAGGAAGGTTGGTTATGGGACAGGTCAGAGCATGTGAGGTGACCAGAGCAGGTGACTGGGATGAGTCAGGCTGGAGAAGGGGACCAGCGGAACAGATGTGAACTACTGATTGGAGCTGGTGGAAAAGGCTGTTTACTGAAACTGCAAGAAGTTAAACTTTAAAATGGAAAAGTAAAGAGAGCTGAACATACTGACACACTGATTCTTTGAAGAGAAACTTGGGGTTTACTATATCTAACATTGAACTAATGACTCTTTCCCTGTCTTCAAAACTAGTAATAGTGGGTTGGGTTTTTCTCACTGAATACTGGGGGTTCTCTTCCATGCCACTGGCATCTGTGTCACTTCTCAGGACCCTGGTGATTATACTGGGCTCACACAGAAAATTCAGAATAATCTTTTTATGGTCATGTGATTAGCAACCTTAATTCTCTATCATGATATCAAGTATCCTATTCAAGGTTCCAGGGATTCTAATATTAACATCTTTGAGGGACCATTATGTTTTCTACCACAGGGAGCCACCAACCACAGGTGTCTGTTGAGCACCTGAAATACAGCTAGTGAGGCCAGGTGTGGTGGCTCATGCTTGTAATCCCAACACTTTGGGGTCCAAGGCAGAAGGATCACTTGAGCCCAGGAAGCGCGGATTGCAGTGAACCTTGATCATTACAGGCTAGGGAATGAGAGTGAACCTGTCTCCAAACAAAACAAAACAAAACAAAACAATATGGCTAGTGAACTTTATCCAACTTTAATTTAGATGTAAGCACTGATACTTAATTCTGTTACTAGTTTGTCTGGAGGATGTTTCAACCGTCAAGTTTTCAAAGGCTAAATATAGATTAAGTATTTTCAATGACAATTCAGTGTCTATATGGAGATATGTAAAATGCAAGACACCGTCCAAAAAAGAAAACACCATAAAAAAATACAAAATATCTTTTATATGATAGCATGTTGAACTAACATCCTAGGACCGGGCGCTGTGGCTCACACCTGTGATCCCAGCATTTTGAGAGGCCAAGGTGGGTGAATCATGAGGTCAAGAGATCAAGACCATCCTGGCCAACGTGGTGAAACCCCATCTCTACTAAAAAATACCAAAATTAGTTGGGCGTGGTGGCACGCGCCTGTAGTCCCAGCTACTCGGGAGGCTGAGGCGGGAGAATTGCTTGAACCCGGGAGGCGGAGGTTGCACTGAGCCAAGATTACGCCACTGCACTCCAGCCTGGTGCCTGGTGACAGAGTGAGACTGTCTGCAAAAAGAAAAATTAAAAATAAGAAATAACATCCTTAATAAACTGGGTTAAACTGAACATTCTTAAAATTAATTTTACTTTTAAAAATATGGCTTCTAAAAATTCAAAAATGACATATATCACTTAAAGTTTATTGGACAGACTTCTCTAAAGTTCTTCAGCATCCTTGAACTGTATCCAATGCTGTGTGATGAGTGCATGTAGTTTTCATTTCCATCAGACAGAATTTGCTACAGTTCTTATTCCGTTTCTAATTGTCCCCTCTCTTCCCTGACCACTGAACTTTGAAATCTCTAGTTCCTGTCTGTGTTCTGATTTCTACTGACAATTTCATGATGGTATCATCTACCAGACTTTGCTCAACCAATACTGCATGAGTAAGGGCTGCCAGCAGTACTCTGGACTCACAGACAACCTTGTGATAGAAGTCATTTATCTGAGCTTGCATCTGAGAAAACTGAGGCTCAGAAGAAGGTACACAGCTGGACTAGTAAGTGATGAAACTGGAGTTGTAACTCAGAGCTGCTTACCCACAGATATCCCTTCCCTGAATGTAAATTAGCTCAACCATTGTGGATAACAGTGTAGTGATTCCTCAAAAACCTAGAACCAGAAATACCATTTTACCTGGTAATCCCATTCCTGGCTATATAACGAAAGGATTATAAATCTTTCTGTTGCAAAGACACATTCACACATATGTTCACTGCAGCACTATTCAAAATAGCAAATACATGGAGGCAACTGAAATGCCCATCAATGATAGATTACAGAAAATGTGGCGTATATATACCATGAAATATTATGTAGCCCTAAAAAGGAAGACGATCATGTCCTTTGCAGGGACATGGATGGAGCTGGAAGCTGTTATCCTCTGCAAACTAATGCAGGAATAGAAAACTGTACACTGCATCTTCTCACTCATAAGTGGGACCCGAACAGTGAGAATACATGGACACAGGAAGGGGAACAACACACACTGGGGACTGTCTGGGGAAGGGGTAAAGGGAGAGCATCAGGATAAATAGCTAATGCATATGAGGCTTAATACTTAGGTGATGGGTTGATAGGTGCAGCAGACCACCATGGCACACATTTACTTAGGTACCAAACCTGCACATGTACTCTAGAACTGAAGGAAAAAAATTCTTTCCATGTGCTTCTGTACCCAGTTACCTAGTCATCACCAGAAAATGCCACACAGGTGGCCTCAGTCGTGTCTGCGTAGGGTCAGACAGAGGAAATTTCAGCACGGGGACAGAATCCAAAGGCATGTATCTCGACACGACTATGCGTTTTCTCTCAGTCATCCCTGGATTCGTCGATATCAGAATCCAATTTCACCAGGATTAGTCTTGGGTTGCTCAGAGCTGTTCATTGAATTAGGAACGATTATAGCGGAGGGAGCCCCGTGGTTCTTTATTAAGGTCTTTGTGGAAGAAGTAAGTGATCTTTAGGAGATTAAAGTGCCGGTGGTGTTTTCTTAACATTTAAAACCTGCGCTGATACCTGGGGAGTTTGTTTATTAAGAAAAGTTCTGCAGCACATATTCTACCTCCTAATAGGACCTTCACCCTGGGCCTGGGTAGAAGCTAGCACTGTGGTCCTAATGAGCTTATGGGGGAAGCTTGGCCTAGTGCCTCCTGGAAAGCCACCTCTTGAGGTTGATGGACTTCCCATCTGTGAAGGGTCCTGCAGCCTCTCCTGCTTGATGGGGAGGCTGCATCTCAGAGTTGTGCATGGGCCTCAGGAACAAAAAAGGCTGATGGTTATTAATAGTGTTAATAGTGATCATAATTATAACATCCTCTCTTTATGCACGGGACTTAACCGTTCACAAAGGCTTGGATGTCATCTTACTCTAAAGCATCGAGGACAAGCCCACATTTATTGTTTTATGTACATGCACGCTGAGATCCACAGACATGAAGTTAGCAGCCTTGCAGCTCACTCATGATCAAACCAGGCTTAGTCACTTACACTGCAGGGATTTACTGAGAACTCACCTTGGACTCCGGTTCCGCAGTTTCAAGCGGTACAGTTTTGCCTCCCAGGATTCATTGGAAACCCAGGAGATAGTTTTGTTTCCAGCTCAGGGGTAGATGACTAGCATGTAGCAGGTGGAGGCCATTGATGCTTTTGTCCATTCTACCGTGCGGAGGATGATTCCCCCATCCAAATGAGCCAGACCCAGATGTCAATGGAGCTGACATTGAGGAACTCTGCTGTAGTGGTAGTGTCCACTGAACAGAAAAGCCACAGTCTCTGCTCTCCTGGAGTTACATCCTGGTGGAAAAGACAGGCAAGATACTAAATCACAGAATAAAATAATAAAAAGGCAAGAAGAGATATGTGCTGTGAAGAAATCAGTGGTCGAAGGGAGAGAGAATGCTGGTGCAGAGTTGTTGTAGATCACGGGGCCAGGGACGGTTTCTCCATTGATTGGCACCTGGGCAGAGATCGTACTGGCATGAGGGCAAATGGTGTCCCAGGGAAAGACAGAATGATTGCAAAGGCCAAAGATGGGGCCAGGAAAAGCCAAGAGGCCAACGAGCAAGAATGGAAGACAGGCAGCAGGTGAGGGAAGAGAACACCGAAGCTTATAGATCCAGAGATCCAACGAGGATCCAGATTGGAAGCCTCTGAGAAGGGGATATCCCTGGTCACTTTCCCTTCCACCTCTAACACCCTTGCTTTACTGACTGCCCTCAATTTCTTCCATTCTCCAAATGTACTGTGTTGCTATATCCCACCTTCTGATCTCCCACATTTGGTCATGTCCATTCAGGTGGGTGTCACTTTAGAGCAAAACATAACTCTTACAGATGCAATAGCTCACGCCTGTAATCCCAGCACTTTGGGAGGTCCAGGCAGGCAGATCACCTGACATCAAAAGTTCAAGACCAGCCTGGCCTACATGATGAAACCCCATGTCTACTAAAAATACAAACATTAGCCAGGCACGGTGGCACATGCCTCTAATCCCAGCTACTCGAGAGGCTGAGGCAGGAGAATCTCTTGAACCTGGGAGGCAGAGGTTGCAGTGAGGTGCGACTATATCACTGCAGTCCAGCCTGGGCAACACAGCAGCACTCTATCTCAAAAAAAAAAAAGAAAAAAAAAAAAGAAAAAGATAAATGGAGAGTTCTTACAGAGATTAATTCTCACTGAGCTTTGATGTGCTACATCTGTAGGGGCTGTAATGCTGCATCCGTAGCCACTGCCCTTCAGGAATGTGCATCCTAGATGGTTGGTTCTATTATAGCAGGTTTCCTACCTTTTACACATTTTCTCCTCCTTAGGAATTATACACTATGCTCTTGCCATAACCTTCAGCAAGCCTCTCACGGATGCTGCAACGACTTGTCAAGTTGAGTGAGGCACAGTGGTAGGTGCTGGGAACCTACGGGCAGCCTCTGTGGTTTTGAGTGTTGATGACCTTTCAAGAGGCTGATGAAAGGCTTTCCATCCAGGCATCCTGGCATCCAGGGCCACAGTCAGAAGCCGCTGGGGAGAGTGGACTGGACAGAGGAAGACTCAAGTCTCCTCTCGGTTCATCTGGGGGTCTCACTGGAGTGACTGCTGTATTAGTCAGGGTTCTCTAAAGGGAAAGAACTAATATATATCTATATAAAGGGGAATTTATTAAGGAGTATTGACTGACATGATCCCAAGGTTAAGTCCCACAATAGGCCACCTATAAGCTGAGGCTCAAGGAAGCCAGGCTGAGTCCCAAAACCTCAAAAGTAGGGAAGCTGACACTACAGCCTTCACACTGTAGAAGGTCCAGGAGTCCAAAAGCTGAAGGACTTACAGTCCCATGTTTGCGGGCAGGAAGCATCCAGCATGGGGGAAGAGATGTAGGCTGGAAGACTGAGCCAGTCTAGTCTTTTCATGTGTGTCTGCTTGCTTTTATCCTAGGCACACTGGCAGGTGATTAGCTGGTGCCCACCCAGATTGAGGGTGGGTCTGCCAGTCCACTGACTCAGATTTCATTCTCCTCTGGCAGCACCCTCATATACACCCAGGACCAGTACTTTGCATCCTTCAACCCAATCAAGTTGACACTCAGTATTAACCAGCACAACTCCAATTGACAGATGAGAGCCTGGCAGGGATATTCATTCCCCCGTCTCCTAGATCTGCTTTGAGGCCACTCCTCTTGAGAACCTCATGCTCCTGAAGGGGCGGAGGACACAGTTCCTTCTGGATAACAGCTGCTTGTTTGTACTGCATGCACCTGTTGTATGTTTGATGGAGAGACATAGCAGAGTGCATGGTGACCTCCAGAAACATGTCCACGTCTTAACCTCCATAGACTGTGAATAAATGCGATCTTATTTAGGGGGAGAAAAGGAAGTCTTTGTAGATGTAATTAAGGACCAAAACAAAAATCCTCCTGGATTTAGGGTGGGCTCAATAACTAGTATCTTTTTTTTTTTTTTTGAGGTAGAGTTTTGCTATTTGTTGCCCAGGCTGGAGGGTACTGGCATGATCTCAGCTCACTGCAGCCTCCACCTCTGGGGTTTAATCGAGTCTCCTGTCTCAGACTCCTGAGTAGCTGGGATTCCAGGCACCCGCCACCACACCTGGCTAATTCTGGTATTTTTAAATAGAAATGGGTTTTTAGACTTAGACTCCCTAGACTCCCACACAATAATAGTCGGAGACTTCAACATCAAATATCAGATAGATCAACGAGACAGAAAATTAACAAGGATATCCAAGACTTGAACTCAGATCCAGAACAAGTAAACTTAATAAACATTTATAGAGCTCCCCACTTTAAATACACAAAACATACATTCTTGTCAGTACCACCTCACACCTACTCATAGGTTTAAATGAAATATCGATCGGCCATTATTCAGCACAATTATTGGCATAAAAGAGGTTTTCAATACTCATATTTAGAATAAAACAACATTCCTGTTCTCCCTCCCTCTTTTTCTTCCTCTGTCTTCCTCTCCTTCATTTTTTTTTCTTTGTTCCTTAAAAAAAAAAGAAAGAAAGAAATGGGTGTTGATCATGTTGGCCAGGCTGATCTTGAACTCCTGACCTCAGGTGATTCTCCCGCCTTGGCCTCGTAAGTGCTGGGATTACCGTGCGTGAACCACCATGCCCAGCCGACAACTAATACCTTTTTAAGGAGAAAAAGGAAGAGGGAAATTTAATTGTCAGCCACGCAGAGGGAAGTAAAGCCTGTATAGATGGGAGCAGAGGTTGGAAGGATGCTGCCCCAAGCCGAGGAATGCCTGGTTTTAGATTTCTGGGCTAAGCAGCTGCAAAAGAATGAGGTTCACAGGCTTTCAGCCACAGTTTTGTGGTGATCCTTCAGGAAACACAGACAAAGACTTAAAACACAGGCTTGTTCTAAATATGTTTTCCCTGCAAGTTCCCAGAAAAAAGGGACAGAAAAAACATCACACTCAAGGAAGTGTTGGTGATAGTCATTAACCGCAACAGACTTTAGGCTCTGTGGTAGCCGGTCCATCATCTCCTGCTACATTTGCGCTTACCGCAGTCCTGTGAGCTTACCAACATTACTGTTCTTTTTGTTTTTGTTTTAGAGGCAGAGTCTTGCTCCATTGCCCAGGCTGGAAAGCAATGGTGTGATCTTCCCTCCCTGCAGCCTGATCTCTGGGTGCAAGCAATCTCCCACTTTTCGTCTCCCAAGTTGCTGGGATGACAGGCATAGGGCCATGCTCAGCTCGTTTTTAAAAATATTATTTAGTGGAGAACAGGTCTCACTATGTTGCATGCTGGTCTCAAATCGTCTTCCCACCTTAACCCCCAAAGGGCTGGGATTACAGGCATGAGCCACTGCACCTGGCCCCATTACCCTATTAATGGCTTGTGTTGGAAGAGTAAACTGAGGCTTAGAGAGGAAAAGTGACCTGCGTAAGATTAGCAAATACCAGAGATCGTCTGGGTGATTCCAAAACCTGGTTCTTTGTGCTACAGCTCAACATATGAAAGGCATGCAGGCTTAAAGAGGTTTCTTTTTTCTGTTTTCTTCCTTATTCAACCTCTCCTTCCTAACACTCCTCCTCTTCCCTTTCCACATGCCCACAATGATCTGAAACACTTTTGGCTTACTTTATTTTACATGCTTTAAGAATTCTTTTTAACACACAGGTATTTCTCCATAACAATTTATAGGCATTTATATATAAGCCTACACTGCAAAATGATTAATTGAGCATTGTATGTTTTTATCAAAGGGAACAACACAAAGATTTCTCCAAAGTCCTGTTTGACTAGAGATGATTAATTTTAATTTTCACATGAGTGGCATAATGCTATTAATCATTTAATATGTTTAATCATAATCTCTGTAATTCCAAATTAGGTTTATTAAACTGAAACATCCAGCAGTTGTACACAAATCCAAATCTAGGTTTCCTTCTCAGGATAAGGAGGAGCTCATTTCATTTTTGCATTTAAACAGGAATGTCTAAGAGGATGGAAAAAAATGGACTAGAACGTTGGGTTTTCAGCTGCAGCATCTGCAAACTCTGAGTCTGATGCAGAGCACTAAAACTCCTTACCCTCTGAGAAGTGACAGTTGCGTGATTCAGGCTCATGTCTGTGTCATGGACGTGGCACACAATCTCATATTCCCAGTGGAGAAAACCCACATTCTGCTCTGTTTGGGTTTCAGTGTTACCGTATTGTTCTTCAGCTATCACATGAAGGTGGCAACGCTGATTGCACACGTCTTCATTTGTCTCTGCATGCACTAGTAGTTCATTTGGTCAGTGAGTCAGCCAACCATTGAACAGACATGTATCATTTGTGTCACAGGCTGGTCATACCAGACTCCTGCTGTGATCCTTAGGTGGCTCCTCATTGCTTTTAGGATGAAGCTTAAACTCTTGCTTTGTACACAGGGTCCTTTAGCGCCCTTACTTCCTCTGAAGGCTGCCCTCCTGCCTTTCCTTCATACATGCCTCTTGTGACCAGTGGTGCTGAAGTTCGCATGTACGCTACTGCATCCAGGACATCATTGCACATTTCTGCATATCTCTGCCCTCTCTTGGTATAGCCTGAGTGCTTTCCTTCTCTTCTCTTACACATCTCCCACCTAAAATTTTACCTCCACAATTGGCAAGCTTTGCTGAACCTTCCAGTGTGGTATGACCCTGATTTAAGGTTACTTCGCCCTTTGTGATTACCTCTTATCCCAACATTTAGCAGTCTGTATCTGCTGGGGATGATGTCTCATGCCTGTAGTCACACTGCTTTGGGAGGCCGAGGCAGGAAAATCATTTGAGGCCAGGAGTTCAAGACCCGCCTGGGCAGCATAGTGAGACCCTGTCTCTGCAAATGAAAATTAGCTATGTGGTGGTGAACGCCTGCAGTTGTAGATACTTGGAAGGCTCATGTGGGAAGATCCCTTGAGCCCAGGAGTTCACGGCTGCAGTGAGCCATGATTGTGCCACAACACTCCAGCCTGAGTGACAGAGCAAGACCGAACTCTAAAAAAACAACAAAATGAGTCTGTTTGTGAGCATCTTTCTCTATCGCTGTCATTCACTAAAGTAGGAATTGCATGTGACCCAGAGGGCTGATTTATGTGTCCAACACAAAGCAGTTGCTCGGTAAAGATGTGTAAACACATTAAAAATAAGCAGATGACAGCCTTTTCTACGTGTTTCTTACAAAGTTCATTCCTCTCTTTGGTATTAAAAAAATTACCATCAGTCTAAATAATTCACTACTTTCCATTTAATGAATACATTGCCAGGAACTTGGCCAAGTTAGTACACATTATTTATTTAATCACAAAGCCTTGGAAGGTGTGAACTCATTATTTTTTATGTTTCAGTTAAGAAAATGTACGGTGGTACTGCTTCCTATTTATTCCAGCAGTACAGACAAAATGACTCAATATTGTTGCCATCATGGCTTGCACTTCAAAGTTGAAGAAATCATCTGGTAGGGCTTTTGATGCCACATCAGCCTAGAAGAAGAATGGTTAGCAGTCAACGGGATGTCTTTCTTTATTTCAAAATGCAATTCAGGGTGTGTCAGGAGGGATAATGCAAATGAAACCCTCCAGTAAATACCAGGGATGGTGAGAAACTTGCGAATTATGTCCATGTTATCTGGGTGTTTGCTTTGTATTTCACTTTGTAAGACGGTCTCCTTCTCTAAGTCGTTAGTATATTACACCTGGCTGCCTGCATTGATAGTTTTGCCCCAATTATGTATTTCTAGATTGCTATTGGTCAGGATGATCCCTCGCTCAAATTTGACAGCATAAGCTTTCTAGCATAGTTTCCAAGTGGGTATCTGATGTGGATGGCGTTTACTGCCACCCACAGGCGACACATGCTAATTGCAGAGAAAGTATCAAACGCTCAAAGTCTGATGTTAGAACTCTAGAACTGTGATTGTAACAGTGCCTATGATACCAATGTTACTGTGACTTTTCCCCTAGTTCCTGCCTGTATACGGGTGTCAATGTAACACAGTGTTATACAGCCTTATTTGGAGGAGAGGGGTGATGAACCAGTGACTTAGGCTAATAATGTTACAGGGTCTAGGCAAAGAGCATAACAGACCTTTCTGCAGAGACGGAAGTGTTCGATATATGCATTATTCAATATGGAAGCACTCCCTACATGTGGTTCCTGAGCAAACTTGAAATACAGCTAATGCAAACAACATTAAATATCTTATTTAACTCACTTAAATCACATGTGGTCAACTGTAGTGGACAGCACAAGTTTGTGCAATTAGATCCTTAAAAGTATAAGTCAGTCAGCTGCTTATTTGAACTCTAGAATGTCAACTAGTCTTTTCAAATTGTTTACATTTAATTATATTTTATCTGCAACTGCCCGAACAATTCTGTAGGCATATCTTAAGATTCTGAAGAGCATCAGTTAAGAAATACACATTCTCCTACCTTTAATAATTATTACCCTCTTCTTGATGAGGTTCCCACTCCCCACCTCCCAACCCCAGCACTTCCCAGTCCCCTCCCTTTGCTTTTTCTAGCCTTTAGTGCTTTTCTCTGTCTTCCAACTGTCTATTTATCAGTGGATTTATTGTCTGTGCTGCCCCCATGAGAATGATGCTCCCTGAGGGAAATGATTTTTGTCTGCTTTGCCCACTGCCCAATCCCAGATTCATGATTAGCAGTCAGTGGATGCTCCGAAAACACTTGTTGAATGAATGAGTGAATGCATGCATGACTCAGTAGTTCCTTCCCTTCTCTGATTTCTGGGTTCTGGCTTTAGAAAAGCTAAAGTGCATTGGAAGATAGTATTTGGGTCCACTGAGAGCCTCTTCGATGTCTCCTTGTTCTTTTAGCAGACAGATGACGCAGCACCGACGGATGGCCAGCCCCAGACACAACCTTCCGAAAACACGGAAAACAAGTCTCAGCCCAAGCGGCTGCATGTCTCCAACATCCCCTTCAGGTTCCGGGATCCGGACCTCAGACAAATGTTTGGTGTAAGTACCACCTCTCTCCTCAGCACTGCTCGCTCCGGAGGTTCCGCAGACCTCCCTGTCTCATGTAAGTTTGCGGTATTTACAATACTAAGGTTAGATGTTTACATAGGGAGAAACGTCTCAGAGCCTAGTCTACGGGTTTTTTGTGGCTAGAATCTCTTTATGGTTTTAGCATGTATTTCTGTACATAATGCTCACCATGTATCTCCTTTGCCAAGTGGTTTTCTTCTAATGAGTAACTCGAAGGCCCAAATGGAAAACAAACTCCTGGATGACCCGCTGTTGTAAAAAGCCCACTGACGGTCCCAAATTTCAGTGGCCCAGGACATTATACTCTAGCTAAAATCCACATCAAGCCCTCTTTGTTTTGCTTTATCTTGCAGTTGTCAGATTATCCACAGGGTGGATGTACTCCTGCATTCCCTAGTCTTTCCCAGGCACTGTGATGTACTCCTGCATTCCCTAGTCTTTCCCAGGCACTTTGATGTACTCCTGCATTCCCTAGTCTTTCCCAGGCACTGTGATGTACTCCTGCATTCCCTAGTCTTTCCCAGGCACTGTGATGTGATGTACTCCTGCATTCCCTAGTCTTTCCCAGGCACTGTGATGTGATGTACTCCTGCATTCCCTAGTCTTTCCCAGGCACTGTGATGTACTCCTGCATTCCCTAGTCTTTCCCAGGCACTGTGCGTTTAGCTTTCAGATGCAGTGGCAGAGAACAATTCTGCATAAAGCTGGGTTTAGCAAACAAAACAAACCACCACCACCTCCACCAAACGAGCTAGCAGTTTCTAAAATCCGCATTGATTCCTGCAGTCTCCATCCTCCTGAGTCCGTGACACGGATTCAGAGGTACTTCCTGTGCTGCTATATGCCACATACCATGAAGGGTAGCCTTGCCCAGGCACCATGGTGAGACACAGAGCAGGCCAGAAGTTTACCACTAACCCAGGAGAAAGTAATAGCATTGGTTTGTTATAGGTCATCTTGTCCCTAATTGTTTTTTTTTCTGGAAGATATCTTCACTGTCCACTTTGGGAAGCCCTAAGTTTGCCATTTCTTTAAGCTCCATTCCACCATTGGACAGAGCTATGACAGGGCTTGAATATCATTCTTGTTTGCAAATGTAGCCAATTTGTCCATGACATCCCAGCAATGATAGCAGGTGCCTGTGGATTCAGTGAAAAGAACTACATCCTTAACTAAGGTGGGCTGCCGAGAGACTCTTCCTCTAAGTTATAAATGGATGCAAATACTAAAAAAGGAACAAGAAGATGTCCAACTTGAATGCCTCATTCTGAGCCAGGCTGGTGTCCTTCTCCATTTAAAATGGGAGGCTCAGGTTCACTACTGTAAGGCACGGCAAGTTGGGGATTACCTTGTACCTTTTGCTTCTTATACACCCATGATGCTTATCAGATATGCATCTGACACAGAAGCAGAACAAGCATCCTAATATTAAAGATACCGAGCCTTGAATGCTGACATTTCAGAGGAAAAGGTCAGCTCTTGCACTTTTATCTCTCTCATTTGGTAATAACCTTGAGTTGAGCCCTCCAACTCCTGCAGAACAGAGATACCCTCGGGCACTTTCAGGTCAAAGATGACTTTGAAAAGTGCAGAGCATTCAAAATGAGAGTCGAGGTTAAGTGTGTGTGAGGCAGTAACACCAGGTTTGAATGATGGGCGGCGAGAGGAGCTATATTCTCTTTGCCATGTCAGGTTAGGAAGACGTCGTGCTATGCAGTCTGTTTTTTTTCTCATCAGGTGTCACTGTGATGTTGGCTTTGAATTCGGTCCCCTTAATTACCGTCCTGACACTCATGACGGCTCACCCCAAGTTCCACCCCTAAGACTACTTTTTCCCCGATCATCTTGGTTATCTTCAAAGTTATCACAGTATACTGCCTGTCATCAAACCTTGATCCAAACCTACTACCTTCTGAGCACGTTTTTAAAAAGACAAGGTCTCACTGTTACCCAGGCTCGAGTGCAGTGGTGTGATCACGGCTCACTGAAAACTTACGCACTTGAGCTCAGGTGATCCTCCCACCTCAGCCTCCCAAGTAGCTGGGACTACAGGCACAAGCCACGATGCCGGGCTAATTTTTAAGTATTTTTTTAAAAAGAGAGATGGTGTCTCGCTATGTTGTTTACGCTGGTCACAAATTGCTGGTCTCAAGCAGCCCTCCCGCCTTGACCTACGAATGTGCTGGGATTACAGCGTGAGAGGTGAGCCACTGCACCCATCCACCCGCCACTCCACTTTTTCTTTTTGGTTTGTGACAGAGTCTTACTTTGTTGCCCAGACTGAAGTGAAGGGGCATGATCTCAGCTCATTGCAACCTTTGCCTCCTGTGTTTCAGCAACTCTCGTGCCTCAGCTTCCTGACAAGCTGGGACTACAGGCGTGCACCACCGCATAAAGTCAAGATTTTTAAAGCAATTGACGAGATGTCAGTTTGACAGGATGATAGATACACTTAATACCTATCAGTTAAAACAACGTGCCATGCGTTCAGCAGCACTAAGCTTAACTTTGTTAATCACACACAGCATTTCTGTCCATTTCTAAACACATGCAAGATTTTTTTCCTGTAAATTTTGTCTATAAAATTACCAGGAATGTATGCATTCATGGACTCCCTTGCAATGACTCTCAAACCTCCGTAGTTTACAACCACCATTCTAAAGAGCTAGAATTTTAGACACTAAAAATCTGTTCTTTCCTGCCAAATATCAGTGGTCACAGAGCCATTTTTTTATACATTTAGCAGCAGGAATCACGTTATGAAGCATCTATGAACATTCTCAAGGGCTCCCTGCAGCGGAGTATAGGGTATTTAGGAGGGTTTCCTCTTTCAGCTCATAGTTACCGCAAGAAGCTACAGTTTAACTCCAAGAAGGTGCTTCCCACATCGTCTAGACATGAGACATCTTCTCTGCTTTTGGTGTTCAATCCTGTCTTCGTCTTCACACTTTGGCAGAGGTTATAGTGAGGACAGTTAGAGACGGTCACGAAGATCTTCGTGCGTTTCACCCGCTCTGTCTCTTGTTAAATCTGGGCATAGGATTTCAAAGTCAAAAGCAAAACAAGACACAAAAGCAACCTCCTTTTTCAAACTGTCGAAAGCTTGGCAGTGATCATCACAACGTCTATAACCATTAATCATTCGACCATGCGCTGGGTGCGGTGTCTCACCCCTGTAATCCCAGCACTTTGGGAGGCCGAGGCGGGTAGATCACGAGGTCACGAGATCGAGACCATCCTGGTCAACATGGTGAAACCCCATCTCTACTAAAAACACAAAAAATTAGCTGGGCACAGTGGTGTGTGCCTGTAATCCCAGCTACTCAGGAGGCTGAGGCAGGAGAATTGCCTGAACCCAGGAGGCGGAGGTTGCGGTGAGCCGAGTTCGTGCCTTTGCACTCCAGCCTGGGTAACAACAGCGAAACTCCATCTCAAAAAATAAAACAAAAATAATCATCATTTGACCGTGCTGTCGGCAGCCATTGCATGCCTGATGGTTACTGCAGGTGACTCCTATTTTAATTTGTATTTCAGCATTTCTTCATAAAGAGTGGAATCTTGATGACCTTTTCCACCTCATGCTTCATATTCTTTACTTTCTACTCTTTGGAAGCATTTGTTCCCCCGTTTGGCATTAAATTCTCTAGCTCGTCTTATATGTCTTTTTTTCTTCATTTGAGATGGGATACTCCTTGGGAAAGACGTTTTATGGCTGCAATATACAAAGCAGAATCACAGTCTTTTAAAAATGCCAGCTGAAGTTCAAGTGAATGGATCTGTTACATGCAGTGACACTGGCACTAGATGTTTCACTGGAAGGAATAGTCGTTTTACATCCTGCTACTTTTTCCTTGAGATGTGTCTTCACTTTAGGTATCATGCATGAGCATGCATTTTCTTTACAAATAAATACTTGATGATCCTAAGAGAGGAACATATGGATTTCTATCAAATTAATTGCAGTATTAAGAATGTTTAACTTAACATTTAAAATTGAAACATTCTGTGTTTTAAATCAGAGAAGTGGACTGTGATATATCCAGACCTCTGCTACAACAGATGGGTGGATCTTCTGGATACCATCACTGGATTGTCAGAACCAGTTGCTTAATGAGTACAGTTCTCAAATTTACACAACAACTTTGTTGATGTCACAGCCTTATTCTAGGGATCAAAATACAGGCCCTTCTTGGATGGCCACCCTTTGGGAGGCCAAGGTGGGAGGATGGCTTTACTTCGAGAGTTTGAGACCAGCCTGGGCAACATAGGGAGACCCTGTTTCTACAACAATAATGTCAAAACACACAAGAAAACTAAATAGGGCCCCAGGAAAGTGGTCCACTGAAGCCTCTCTTTATTGTCACAGAAAAACAGATCACATGACTTTCAGCACATGTGAAGGAAAATTTCAAAATCATTTTTTTTTTTTAGTGATGAGACAGGCTTGCCTGTAGTTACAACGTTAATGCAAAGTTACATCTACCCCGACGTTTTGAGGAGTGAAGCCATTATGGGGGACACGGCATGTTTCCCTCTACTTCTGCATTCTGAGCATGAAGGTGACACTAAGAAAAACTGGGATGATGCCTTTCCTTGGCCTCTATGCACACTCTTTGAACTAACCTTTACTTTCATGTTTTATGCTGTATCCGTTCAAAATCCTCCACAGTTTTTCAGAGAAATATTGTTTGATCTGAGAATGCCTAAGAATGCTTGGCACATATTTGCCCAAGCGTGTGCCTGTAAGTTTCTGGATCCTGTTCTGGATAACAGCTATTGAGACACCTTGTGTGGATTTGAGGCATTGTTGACTGCAGCTGAACATTGCTGTTGAGCAAACAAATGCTAGTTAAGTCTGCGAATGAGTCGTGTCTATTTAAATTGAAAATGTGCCAGCTGTGTTTACAGCATTAGTAGCAAACTTGCCAATTACACTGTTGATACCGTAAATATAGTACAAAACTGTCTTGGAAATGAGCCTTACATCAGCATTCTTCTTCAGGACCTTTCACTGGCGTTGCGAACCATCAACCTAACAGCAAGTGCCACGGAAGCAAACTTTGAGATTGTCTCAGGGCATCTGGTGTCATTGTTTCACTTAGGGAAAGACACGTTAAGATTGCTTTTTTTTTTTTTTTTTGAGACGGAGTTTCGCTCTTGTTACCCAGGCTGGAGTGCAATGGCGCAATCTCGGCTCACCGCAGCCTCCACCTCCCAGGTTCAGGCAATTCTCCTGCCTCAGCCTCCCGAGTAGCTGGGATTACAGGCACGCGCCACCGTGCCCAGCTAATTTTTTGTATTTTTAGTAGAGACGGGGATTCACCATGTTGACCAGGATGGTCTCGATCTCTTGACCTCGTGATCCACCTGCCTTGGCCTGATTGATTGGTTCTGTCTCCATCAGATCCTATTTTGAAAGAGATGTTTTTGGGTTGACTGCCTAGAGAAGGTTCCATAGACGACGGTTGCATCGTGGTTTTGGAAGAAGTCCTCTTCAAGCTTCTCTTTCTGCAAATATATATGCTTCTAGGCTCTTATGCCTGAAACAAATATGATGGTGTCTATGCAGGTGGAATATTCTAGGGTGATTGATTGTATCAAAATTACTGCTTGAGGAGTTCACAAAACTGGAGCTTTCTTTACTATGAAATTCAGTTCACGTTTTGAACGGCAAATCCGTCATTTCCCCAATCTGAAAGTTTTCTTCTATTTTCAGTGATTTTTTTTCTCTGCCTAAAACTAGGGCACTGAAAATGCTCTGTAAAGGAATGTTCTCTTGACCAAGAGATCCAAGTCCACAGATTGCAGGATGAGTTCGCTGCATGTTTTCTGGTGTTTCCATGGTGCGTGCTAGCAATGTCACCCTTCCACGTTCTCTTTGGAGTATTTTCTCCTTGGTTTCTTCCTATTCATATGCTTCTTTGAGCAGAAATACTAGTCGTTCTTTATTTCACAACCAGAAAAATGTACGTCTGTGATTCCCCTGGCTGGACAGTGTATGTATCCTGAGGAATTGGCACATTTCTATGGCACAGAGTGACATACTTTTGGTTACTTTTTCCCATAGTCAGAACTATTTTTATTTCAAGATTGAGCTGTCTGTATTCAAGTGGCATACACATTTTTTCCCTGCTATTCCGGGGAGTGTAGCTTTCTTTGTAGATTCCAGAGGATAGCATCCGTATGTGCTAAATAATTTGTTTCTTGAATGTGAGTGGGACCGTCTTGACATTCAATCTCTGCATCTCTGGATACTCTGTGACTGGAACACATTGGTCAGGCAAGCCTCCCTTGCTTTTCTTGTGGTCTTATTGTTTATTTCTTGTTAATCCTGCCCCTCACCCCAATCACACTCTGTTCTCTGCTACACAGAAGCATGCTTATTGCTCTCCACTCAGGGGAGAGACGGAATATGGAAACTCCAAGGGTCATAAAGGACGCAGTTAAAACACAGAATGCAGAAGTAAATGGAATGATAGGAAAGCTCAAAATGATAGGAAAGCTCCAAACAAAACAGGATGGAAATATTTATGTTGCCCTGTTTAATCACTTGAAGGGCATTTGCTCTCATTCTGCATGGAGGTAAAATTCCCATTTGATTTTTCCCTGGGCTACGGTACGTGATTTTACATCACCTTCTCTCACCTGCTTGTACGCAGGGTAGGCTATTGTACTCAAGAAATGCCCACACTCCTTCACATGATCTCAGAAAACTGAAAACATTCCAAGGTTGGAGGAAAGGATTTCAGATGATCCGAGGCCCCTAGTTTCACAGCCTATGCTCCCCATTTTGAAATGCTAATCAACAACTGCTTGATGTGCATTTCTCACTTGGACTCCCAGATTTCACAAATTTAAAAATATGTAAGACACAATCATTGAATTTGACGTTCAGATAAACAACTGTTTTATTAAGTTTAAGTATGTCCCAAATATTGTGTGCGACATATCCTGAAAAATCCGAAATTTAAATGTAACTGGCTGTCTGCATTTTGTTTGTCTCTAATTTATTTATAATCTGAGTCTTTGTTTCTGGACTTTTGATAGCGCCTATTCATGCCAGTTGTCTAAAATCTGCTTGTTTCACAACATGGAGAATTATCTTGAGAGAATTTCAGCCCAAGCACTGATCACAACTGCTGATACTGTGATTATGATGGGTACCTGGATAGTGGAGTTTGCTGTTGTGTTTGTACTTCCTTTCTCAAATGTTTGTTTGAGCTGCTCCTTTATTTTGTGTGAGCTAGGGGCCAGTCACCTAAAATTCCCGTGCGACACTGATTATCAAGGGTGTTTCTCCTAGTGTTTAGTGGGTAGACCAGAAGGCTCATTGCATATACATACTGGCCACTTTTCATGTTTGCTGCATCAGTGCCTGGGAAAGCAGTCATGCACACAGAAAAAAAGAAAAATAGAATTAACCTCTTGATTAATATTTTCTATCAGATCCCTGCTGGTGTCTTTCATAAGGAGATACTATGTGTGGTTGTATTTGTCTCTCGTTTCAAGCACATTACTTAACCATAAACCATAAAATGTGTATCCTTGATATTCAAAGGGGGGAAAAAATGGACATGGGAAACAATTACCAGTGTACATAGTAAGCACTGAATTTCTCTTCTTGCTTATAAGGTATTTCTGTTTCTTTGCAGCAATTTGGTAAAATCTTAGATGTTGAAATTATTTTTAATGAGCGAGGCTCAAAGGTAAGCAACTTAATTCACTTTAGAATTGTTTAGTTTGTTTTTAAATGTTTGTTATGAATAAGGGGAAACAACTGCACTGTCTTAATCAGCTCATTGTGAAAATGCACTCCAGTGGGAAATTCTCTAGAGACCACCTTCCGTTTTCAAAATGGTGGTAAAGACATCGGGTTCAGTTTAAAATATACAAGGGGATAATTTTAAATTGCTGTTTTTTTGATATACATATATATTTATCAAGTTTCCAGAGGAAAATTATCCATGCATAAAAAAATAATGATGTTGCTACATTTTTGTTTTTCAGTGATAATTATGTTCTTTATATTAAAAAGTGAGTTGCTAGTCTCATGAGCAGGTAAATATGTGATTATTCTGTATTAATAAAGTGCAGTTATTTTCCTGGGTTTTAGGGGAGAAAAATCTCATATACACCAACCTTTTGAATATGATTTTATTCATTAGTATGTTTACCAATCCACATTTCGCAATTTGCCATTGCTGTGAGTTTGGTTTTTCAAGGAAACCAATTTTTAAATAGATTCCCTAGTGGCAATAAAAGTCAGGGGCTCTATGGAAAGGCTGAGGTTCAGGGGAGGTTCTTTTTCAAAACAGAAATATGGGGCAGGTGCAGTGGCTGAAACCTGTGATTCTAGCAGTTTGAGAGGCTAAGGTGGGTGGATCACTTGAGGTCAGGGGTTCTAGACCAGCCTGGCCAACATGGTAAAACCTCATCTCTACTAAAAATACAAAACTTAGCTGGGTATGGTGGCATGCGCCTGTAATTCCAGCTACTTGGGAGGCTGAGGCAGTAGAATTGCTGGAACCCAGGAGGTGTTGATTGCAGTAAGCCAAGATTGCACCACTATACCCCAGCCTGGGTGACACAGCAAGATCCTGTCTCAACAACAAACAAACAAAAGAAAGAAATATGCTGGGAAAAGAAAGAAACCCAAACTACTCAATCCTCCTCTGTGTCTGTCAGTGATTAACCAAGGGTGTTCCCAGAGCAGGAACATCAGCACCACCTAGGAACTGATTAGAAATGCTAGTTTTCAGGCTCCAGCCCTTACCTGTTGAATTCGAAACTGTCAGGTTGGCTTCAGCAATCTGTGTTAGAACCAGACTTCTAGGCCTGTCCTTAAAACAATCAATCGATGCTGTGTCTTTCCTTTGAGACCAATGCCAAACCTCCCCCATGAATGTAACATGCCCTGCTGCTTACTAGCGTTTGGCTTCTGTTGTTGCTGCTGTTCAGGCGTCTTCGTCCTACCTGCATGCACACAACACTCAGGAACCCCATGAAAATCCCCGTTGAGGAAAACAACACAGGAGGCTTAGCAGACACAGAGGGGTAACAGGGAGAGACGATGGGGAAGAACAGAGCTATGGACCTTGGTAACCAGAAAGTGAACGCTTTCAGTAGCTCTGTGGGGTCTCCTGGCTGCCACTCCCAAGGCTGTCAGGAATTTCGAGTTCCGTTCTCCTTGCATTCTCAGACTGTGAATGCAAATGTTGAGAGGTACTTGTTTCGGCCCCTTGACTCTCCTTACACAGGCAACTGGGGGCAAGTCAGTATCATGGGCGGTCACTCAGCAGTACTGGTTTTATTTGAAGTGTTACAGGCCACAGTGCCAGCTCTTTGGGGTATATATCACCACCTTCTCCCATGAAGCAAATCTTTGATTGGACAGGCTTCCTCCCTCCTAAGTAGATTTAGTACTAATTAACTAGGGCAATGTCGAGCGCATCGAGGACAGAAAACCCCAGTATTCTCTCCTCCCTGGCCAAAGTGATATTGTCATCTGTCAGATGAGTGAAAACAGAAGCAAAAAGAATCCATTACACTTTGTGATTCGGCTCATTCAGGGACCTTGTCATTTTTCCATAGCTGCAGATATTTTACGATCATTCTCCAACTTACCTCTTCTGGCTTCTTGTATGAACATGATTATAGGGACTATTTCTATACCTGCAAAGAACAGTGCGTTTAGAGAAAAAAAGTGCCCAGCCTAATCCTGTTCACTCGGGCCTTCTGTATTGTTGGCAAAATTGTAGATGACCCCAATGTTGACCAACTTTGTTCTAAGTCCGTCCAGAACAGCACTGCCTTCAAAGACGTGGGTTTTTTTTTTTTTTTTTTTTGGTAAATCTATGTTTAATTTATATTTTGTTTTGTAACTTTTGCCAGTTGAAGAAAGCTATTTAATTCCTTCTGAGAGCTGTTTTGGGACATTAGAAGAATATCGTTTGCTATTTTGAAAATACAATGGCGATGCTATTTTTAAGACATCTTCCGTCATTCCCATGATTAGCCTGTCTCTGGGGGCTTCAGGAAAAAGACCGTTTAAATTTGCTGCATCCAGAGCCTGACTGTGTGAAGCTGCCTTTTTTTGATCTTGATTCTTTTGGTTTAGGAGACTTCCAAAATAGCCTCTCTCGGTGGGTAGGCTCGCTCTCAAAGAGCTCGCCTTGCAGGTGTTGGAGCTGACTGTTTCGGTTCTGCCGGAATGGCACTGAGACGGTCCAGTTGGGAACCACTAAATGGGAGCAGCAGCTCACACAGGGATATTTTTCATTCTTGACATTATCCTTTATGGGAAAGGGCCTTATTTAGAGGAACATTTTCCTTTTAATGGTTCAGAAACCTGAACCATTTCTATGACCTCATTTTCATCATTTGGTGCTGGACAGCCAGCCAGGAAATTAGTGGGTCCTGAAGAGCCAGGAACTCACCTTCTTGCCTTTCATTCTCGATAGCAGTCCTTCAGGCAGGCCACTCGACACTGAGTGATGAAGGCTGTGTGTGTTGCGTGTGTATGCAGACATGTACAGCTTATACGTACTCGAGGGCTGGATGTGGTATCTCACACGTGACATTCCAGCACTTTTGGGAGCTGAGGTAGGAGTATGACCTGAAGCCAGGAGTTCAAGTCCAGCCTGGACAAGATAGTGAGACCCCCATCTTCATAAAATAGCTGGGTATGGTAATACACACGGCTGCAGTCCCAGCTACTTGGGAGGCTGAGGCAGGGGAATTGCTTGATCCCAGGAAGTCAAGGCTTTAGTGAGCTATGATCCCACCACTACACTCCAGCTTGGGTGATAGAGTGACACCTTCATCTCAACAACCAACCAAAACTATACATGCACAGGCGGTATCTATATTATTTTGGAAATGTATCACATAAGTATTTAATGTATGAATAGCAAGGCAGACACAGTACATTGTAAAGAGGTATGTCACATAGAAAATGAGAGTAAGCATTTAAGGGCGAATGATCCCATATTTTTCCTTTTTAGGAGGTGTACCCAAGCATCTCGTTTACCTCTGATATCGTTTATTTGGGGGACACAGAGATATAGCTACTCCCTAAGTATATATTTAAGAAATCTGGCTAGCCGTGCTGGCTCATACCTGTAATCCCGCTTGGGAAGCCGGGGAAGGCAGGTCATAAATTCAGGAGATTGAGACAATCCTTGCAAACCTGGTAAAACCCCATCTCTACTAAAATACAAAAAATTAGCGGGGCATGGTGGCACGCCTCTGTAGTCCCAGCTACTCAAGAGGCTGAGGCAGTGGAATTGCTTGAACGCAGAAGGCGGAGATTGCAGTGAGCCAAGATCGTGCCATTGCACTCCAGCCTGGTGACAGAGCAAGACTCCATCTAGAAAAGAAAAGGAAAAAAGAAAAGAAATCTGCAGTTTAATCTTGGATTCAGTAGATGTAAGTATTTGTTGCTTTTCACGAGGGCCAACCGTGAGTAAGAGAGAAGTACTTGGTGTCGTCCTGGGCTTTCCTGAGCGGCAGGGGAGGTGGACTAGGAGGATGGGTGAGTGCACTACCCTATGCTGTACTTTGGTGATGCGAGAGGCTGCTGAGAGTCCAGACAGGGAGACTGACACCGTGAGAAGATGAGAAGGCTTCTAGAAAGAAGGAACATTTAAGCTAAGAGAGAGAGAGAGATGAGTAAGAATTTCCCAGGAAGGGGAAAGAGGTATGTCTTGCAGACAAAAGGAGTGGCATATGCAAAGGTCACTGGAACAAAAGCGAGATGAGAAGCTCAGGGTCCCACTGGAAAAGGGATCTTCACATGCTCAGAAACAGCTTCCCTCGTGTAAACATGAGTTTTCTGCACAAGCAACTAGAGGACTGCATTTTTCATATAAGATGAAAAATCTGTACATTTATCCAGCCAGGGTGCTTTACTTAAGCCTTTCTTTTTATTTAATTAATTAATTTATTGTTTCGCTCTTGTTACCAAGGCTGGAGTGCAATGGCGCAATCTCGGCTCACCGCAACCTCCGCCTCCTGGGTTCAGGCAATTCCCCTGCCTCAGCCTCCTGAGTAGCTGGGATTACAGGCACGCGCCACCATGCCCAGCTAATTTTTTGTATTTTTAGTAGAGATGGGGTTTCACCATGTTGACCAGGATGGTCTCGATCTCTCGACCTCGTGATTCACCTGCCTCGGCCTCCCAAAGTGCTGGGATTACAGGCTTGAGCCACCGTGCCCGGCCAAGCCTTTATTTAAGATATAAAATGGTAGGCTGGGCACAGTGGCTCACACCTGTAATCCCAGCACTTTAGGAGGCTGAGGCGGGAAGATCATGAGGTGCAGACATGGAGACCAACGGTGAAACCCCGTCTCATCTGGGCGTGGTGCCACATCTCTGTAGTCCCAGCTACTCCAGAGGCTGAGGCAGGAGAATCACTGGAACCCAGGAGACGGAGGTTGCAATGAGCTGAGATCGTGTCACTGCACTCCAGCCTGGGAACAGAGCGAGACTCATCTCAAAAAAAAAAAAAAAGATAAAACGTTGTATTTGCATGAATGCAAAAAAGAAAGCTATCACCTAAAAATACCAAAGACAAGAAAAAAGGACAATAACTAGGAATACAGAAGGATCAGAATGTATGATTTACAAAAATATTTTAAAGTAAGCAAACTGTGCCAGTCTGGCAATCCTCTTAAGATTCCCATTATCTGCCCTACTAATTGTCCCTGCTCATGACAGGGCACAGGCCACAGATTTCTTTTCTTTAGTAGCATTGAAGGTAAACTCTGGGAAGGTGTGTCTCTGACTCCCCTCTCTGTACCCCTTTTCTTGCAGTCTGGATTTTTTAAGCGGTTACACATCAGCATCAAACCCAGCCCTGTGCTCAGCAAGCCAGGCTCGAAATGTGCTTGTTTTGTTCTGCTTTTTAAGGCGGAGGTAAAAATATTCATCATCTTTTTAAAAACTGCAAATTGCTGTTTTCTGGAGTTAGAATTCTGACCAGGAGGCAGGTCAGAAGCAGCAACCTTAGCACCTGCTCTCAATGTTGCCTGGCACCTTGTGCTTCTTGGCAAAGGTTCCTCACTCATGGTGAGGACCCGGTGAGGTCTCTGGTTCTGTAGCAACACCCAGGTGAGAATTTTGATAACTCGATGACCCAAGGAGACCATGCCACTCTCTTGTCTCAGTGGGAGGTAGAATTGTCCAAAGGAACAGGTAGGAAAGTCTGTTTGGCTTTTCGAGGACTGTTTCTGGAGCAAGTTCTTTTTGGACCCAACTTTGGCAAATCTCAATTAATCAGCTCTAAACTTGAGGAGTACGGAGTAGCTGACAAGAAAAGAGGGAAGTTTAGCAGAATGTAATAACAATGAGAATAATAATAAAAAAGATCAATATATTCTCTTCACCTAAGAAGTGAGACCTTGATGAGAACAGATTAGGCTATTTCCTTTTTAGTGTGTGCCCCTTCCTTGGTATTCAAAATCTATTTCTCTCTCTACCTTTTTCTCTCCTAAATGTACATAATGCTGATTTCAGGGCAGTAGGTTTGCCTTGGGTTCAGACATGAAGCGTGAGAGCGAGATTCTTGAGGATGATGTTGGACAGGTGGGTGAGTGTTCAGTGTCACCTGGCTAAGTTCTCCCCGGTGCTGTGGTAACAGTGACTGCTAGTTCCCATGGGCAGAAATGATGCCCGCTCGCCCTCCAGCTGTACACTGGGTCTATGGATTTTTCTCTTCTTGCCTAGTGAGAGACTGTAAATCCACAGTCCTAGTTTTTGTAGTTCCTTTTGGAACATGTGGCATGGCTTTGGCTGGTAGGAAGTCAGGTGTGTCAGGGAGGAAGAGAATGTTGCCAAGAAGCCTGGGACATGTGATTGGGGCTTTACCTCTACATGTGAGCTTCAGGTAACCAAGTCAGATATCCTTCTGAAAAATCTATAGAAAGCAGCAATATAAAATTCTGCTTACTACAAAGAATGAAAATCTTCTCTTTTTGAGACAAGGGAGACACGGTCTCACCCAGGCTGGAGTACAGGGGTGTGATCACAGCTCACTGCAGCCTCAGCCTCCTGGGCTCAAGCAATGAATCCTCCCACCTCAGCCTCCGAAATAGCTAAGACAACAGGTGCAGGCCATCACAGCCCGCTCAGTTTTTTAGTTTTTGTTTTAGATTTTGAGACAGGGTCTTGCTCTGTCACCCAGGCTGGAGTGCAGGGGTGTGATCATGGCTCAAGCTGGGATCAAAGGGGCATGCCATTATACCCAGCTAAATTTTTTTTTGGTAGAGATGAGGTTTTGCCATATTCCTCCTGCCTTGAACTCTCAAAGTGCTTGAATTACAGGTATGAGCCACCATCTCTGGCCCAAAACCTTCTTTTGGTGGTTTTGATCACACATAGTGAAATGAGAGGTCACGGAAGTTAAATCGCTGGGCCATACATTTTAAGCTCTGTAAGCAAACAGATTTCTGGAGTCCGTTCTGGGATTCTAATCCAGTGGATACAAAGCAAGTCTTGGGAATCTGAACGTTTAATGTGCTCCCAAGTTCCTTCTGATGTGTAGCTAAGTTTGAGATACACTGGCCAAGAGTTAGTTAGAACTGTCAAATAGAGCGAAATCTCCCTAAATTCTGTCTTTTTTCCCTTTGAAGAAAATCATTTCCAAGCTATTTAGTTAGCAAGCATATTTGCAAATCCTATGTGGGCATCCTAAAAGACTAGGCAAGACCCTTCTGTTGTGGAGCAAGTGATCTTAATCAGGTGATTCAGGCTTATCCCACTCTGAGATCCTCACTATGGGAAAGATTTTGGAAGGTAATTGGGTTCAATCCGCCACAGAAAAGCAAAGTGTTTTTTTCTTGATACAGTTCACCCTTGAACAACATGGGTTTGAACTGTGCAGGTCCACTTATATGTGAATCGTTTTTCAACCAAAGGCAGTATTCCCAGGATGTGCGACCAGTACCTACAGAGAGCCGAGTTTCCTCTATACTCACGTTCCACGGGCTGACTATAGGACCTGGATGTGCAAGTATTTGGGTATCGGGGCTCAGGGGTCTTGTAACTAATCTCTAATGGATACTGACTTACAGCTGTCTGTAGCATCCCAACAATGATCATGGACCCTCACCTGAATACATCCACATCTCCGTCCTCTGTTGCTGATGAGCCTATTCTGACTGATGAAACTTTCTCTTAGCCAGCCCCATAGACAATACCTCTTTAGCCTTAAATTTGGAGGCCATTAGAGAGATCTAATGTAGGATTAGGAGTTACACCAGGTGATTGTAACTAGCATGCCTTTGTAATTGTGCATTTCTTTGGTAAAACTGAGTCGTATCATGTCTCGACTTCGCCTGGAGCCAACAAGGGTTATTTGATGCTAAGAGGAGCCCCAAGATACTCCATTATTGCACCCACTGTGCAGTGAGAAATCAGAAAGAGCTGGGCAAAATTTACATGGAAATTGTTTGAAAGGTTGGTGTATATTTCTGAACAAGATGTACAAATATTTTTAGGGGCTTTAAAAATAATATGTCATTTTCTGTACTCTTAGGAACAGTGTCAGTGAAGACAAAATGTGGGTTTTGACAATAAGCAGTTTAGTGGGGTTTTGACAATATGCAGATGAGTGGGGTTGTTTTGTGAGGCTGAACTACTAAGGGCCAAATGTACCTTGGGGTGAATTAAAGGGTATATTTGTTACCTATCAGTAAAAGAGGAAGTGGCCAGAATGTTATTACAAATTACATTAACCAAGTTTCTTTGCTACCTGTTGATATGAAAAATAAATACTGACCTAACGCTAAAACTTTTCAATGTGGGTACACCTTTCCCTTTCTCGTTAACAAAGTCATATGGAAGGTTGTCAAATCCAAAGCATGTGTGCAGTTTGAAGAGCGGGAAAGTCTGAACACAAACATTGAATTGTTTGTTGGTATTTTGAATCAACTGAAGTTTATTTCTATTCATTTCATGGGACTTTTTTGTTCAGCAGACCAGAGAGCTTAAGATTTATTACCAAAAACAGGTCTTTCCTTTTTTTAGGCTTTTAACTTTTGTTTTTGAGAAGTAAAGGCTGTAGAATTGACAAATTTGAATAACCCTAAAACTGCATGAAGAAGAGATGTTCTTTAAACCACACAGCATGACTCTGTAGGCAATGTTAGAGGATTTTGGCATTCATTGTTGAATTTCGTGCACACGTTTTTATTTTATTTTATTTTTAATTTGCATGTCAGAAAAGTGGTTCCCTTTTCTTTTCCTCATTATTTCATTTTATTCTCTGTGAAGACACTGTACATTTCTTTTGATCTCATTTTCTTTTTGTTAGATTTATTTTCTTCCGTAGTGACATTTAGAAAGGTATTTTTGGTATCCTCCTTTGAATTCTTCAGGGGTTACAGCTAACTGGGGACAGAAAAAAAATCTTGTTCACATTTGTCGCTTAATTATTGCACATCTCTGGACTCTTATAATTTCTCTAATTTGCATGTTACAGAACTGAAGCCAGGACAAGAAATAGAAATTAAAGCGAGAGAACGTTTCCAAGTGGTCGTTGACTGAAATAATAATCTGCATGTTGTTTTCCCTTCTCCCTCCTGCATGCAGGGATTTGGTTTCGTAACTTTCGAAAATAGTGCCGATGCCGACAGGGCGAGGGAGAAATTACACGGCACCGTGGTAGAGGGCCGTAAAATCGAGGTGCATGTTCAAAATATTTTCCTTTTCCTCTTTTTTATAAATGTCTGCTTCACGCTCATTCGTTGTTCCAGATGCATCACTGGTGTCTTGTATGTGACCCTATTTCCCCCTCATCGTTTATATATATATATATATTTATATATAAAAAGGAAAACTGGCCTTACTTTTTTTTTTAAATTTTATTATGTTATCTTATTACTGCTGAAAGGTGGATGGCAAACGTGAGACAAAAGAAAGGTTAATTGTAAAGGGTTTTTGTTTTCTTTGTGTTAATTTCCATGTTTGTTTTATAATCAATGGGTGCAGTAGGTTCCAAAGAATAGACAGGGTTGCAATCCGAACAAAATACAGAAGTTTCTTTTTCTTTCCACTTCAGGGTTGAAGAGGGATCCACAGTGGTTTGCAAATTAAACCAAAATGGGAAAACAAAAAAGATTAAAAAAAAAAATGAGAGGTTTTTACTAAATGTCTCATTTTTTTTTTTTTTGTAAGAAGCCAGTTTGAATTTCTGTATTCTTTTGATAACAAAGTGAATAATCAAACAGGATTTCCTGTTCAGTATCTGGCCCCTGTTCATGGAAAGCATAAATGCCAAAATGCTGACACTCGGAGTCTGCTATTTGTACCACTGGGATCTCCTGCAACACAGCCACAGGGTCATATTTGTTAAAACTTTTTTTTTTTGAATACCAGTTAAAAATGCTTTAGTCTTTGGAGTAAGATGTTGCATATTTTGCCTTTCATTTTCCCCTTCGCCGATAACGCTTAGGCCCCTCACCAAACTCTCAGTAACCATGGTAACTGTATACAAACCCATGCTGGCGATGGCGGTGAATGGTAAGTGGTGAAGTCCATCTGCCGTTTCACGTACTTAGTGCTGATATATCTATATACATATATATATACCACGTGAATTTTTTTGACTTGTATTAAGTTTTCTTGATGCTCTCTTTTTTTGGGTATTGGTACGCCTGTAATTGAGTGTACGTTCTAAGCTAGCCTGGGAGGCACTGACTGGATTGAGTTATGACCGGTGCACATCTTACTCAGATTGTTAATTCCATATTGTGTTAAACAATGCACCCTTCTCTTTTATCCTTTTGTTAGCTGTGACTTTAAAGCTTGAATGATTTCGTTAATTCTTGCGATGTAAAAGGCTCTTGTTCCAAGTGTTGAATGCTAGATGTTGCTTTCCTGATGGTTCTTTCCTCCTGAAGTGTTGCACACGGCTAAGACTTGTTTGTCCCTTTTTTTTTGACATTTATGTTCCCTTGTACTTTGTCTCTTCCCTCTTCTCCACTGCATGCTCCTTCATATGAACTTTATTTTATGTTTAAAAAATATTTATCGTTTCTATGTTACCATGGAGTACACGCATGCTTTTAAATCTTCAATTATGCAGTATCTTTTAATTTGCTTTTACTGTCTCTTTATTAAACTCTTAATGATATGACATTGCTTTATTGAAATGATTTGTAAGTTAAATGGTTATGAAGTAAATGTAATTTTAAAAATGTATGATTTTGTTATGCACCTATTGCCTTTTATAAATTAAAATGCATTTTAGTTTTTAGTTTTCTTTTTTTTAATAAGTAAATCACGGTCATAATGCATGCAACTAATTAAATTGGGAGCTGGCCGTAGAATATGTGCTTATTTGAGTTTTCTATGTACATAGGTAAATAATGCCACAGCACGTGTAATGACAAATAAAAAGACCGTCAACCCTTACACAAATGGTAAGTAGTGATCGGCCTTTTGCAAGAAGAAATTCTCTCTACCTCTGAATCTTTTGATTTAATCAAAAATTCTATTACAACGAGCTGTGTTTGCCTGGGCATTGACACTGTGTTTTCACTACTGACCTGCTACAGTGAACCGCCTACATCAGTAAGATCATTTTCACAACAAAGGCAAATGGACTGTTGAGGTTAAGTGCGCATGTCCTCCTCCTCTTTCTCGAGTAATTCTTCTTTGGGACTGAGATGCAGTAATTACTTGGAAATTGGTTATTATATTATCGTAAGCTGCGGGGAGAATTTGAGGTTTGGTATTGAAAAGCAAAAAAAAAATACTATATCTCCTTTTGATGATTATTAATCAATCATTCCTGGAAATACAGTCACAGTTTATTCTGGCTTTCAGTCTTCTCCAGGGAGATTAGGCATTTGAAGTGGTTTGGAGGGTGCCTCACGTCTGAGTTCCACAGGGTTAGCAGAATGTGTGATGGGGTGTTTTGTTCCTCTCTGGGCTGCTCGATGTTGTTACTTATTTTGGGCGAGTTGTGAATTTTGCTGTGTATTGCAGACCCCATCAGGACAATGCAGTTCTGTTTTTAATCAGTCATACTTCTCTAACCTTCACACGAGTTATTAAAAAAATGAAGCAATGCAGTAAGTTGAAGTATATACACATGGTAGATTGTACCCATTAAAATGAGCAGAATAAAGACCATAAAGGATCTTGTAATAAAAAATTGAAAAACATATTTACAGCATAACTTCAGATAAATTATAGTAGCCCAAATGCTAATGGTTGTGTTCAACTGTGAGACTGGCGATGTTTTGTTTTTGACTTATAGGTTTATAAAAGTAATATAACTTTGTTACATCAAAAGGGGGGATATGGAATTTTACACTTCTGTAGTTCCATGTGCAATTAAAGCTTTAGATTGTTTAAAAGTAAAAAAAAAATTACAGATATGTCGAAAATATATTTAACATAACCCCATTGCCACCCTGGTTTCCTACCTCCCTCCCTCTCAGAAAAAGCCACTTTTACCGATTGTTGTTTATAGTTTTATTTTGCATATTCATGCCCACACAGGTAGTAGGTGTTCATTTAGAGTATTCACAGTATTGTATACATTTTTTATGTGAATATCGTGATGCACCTGTCATTTTAATTGGCTTTTTATAGAGTTCTTTCAGTGTTTATATATACAGATTAGACTATTATTTCAGTGGTTACATAATATTACACAAAACAGATAAATGGATTCAATCAGAACTAAATACTAATTGTTATATAATTGTTTTCATTTCCCTGGGATAAGCAAGGATTATCAATTAGTGATTTCTTTTGCCAGTGACTAGCAGTTGAACAGTTTGTTCTCAATTTTAAAAGGGGCATCATTCAACTCTCTCTATGATAGGGCTCTAAAAGTTGTAAGACCAGAAGAAGTATTCTGCTGTTTTTCTCAGCTTTATCAAGTAAGACATGCCCTTAAATGGTGTAGACTATTTTCATACCAGACTTTAAATGCTAAGTGCTGCACTGAAGCAAACCTCTGATTTATGTGTCATGAAGCCTTTCTGCTTGGATAGAAGTAACAATTCTGAAACTCGCCAGATTTAATATGTGGGGACATCAACCTGCTGATCGGGCATGCTGTTTAATTACGAACTGGCACAGCTGCCCAGGCACATGTGTGCTTGCACACTTATCCATAGCTTCTCATGTGTGTTGAGTGAGAAACTGGAGCAAGAAGAGTCCAGTATGATTCCATAAGCCATATGCATGTATATTTAAAGAAAGAGTTACAGATCAATTTTATGCCCAGGGACTGACAACTAGACCTGGAGGATTTTTTAAAACACCATTGAAAGCCAATTTACAAATCACTAGCCTTTCTGGAACATGAGGTATGCATTATGTGAAGCATTTTAAGTGTACTAGACACACAGGCAGCCTTTTAAAGAGGACATCATTATCCCTATTTATTTTAGAGATGCAACACTGAGGCTAGAGAAGATGAAGCAATTAGTACAGCTTTTTCTTTTGTGAGACAGGGTCTCACTTCATCACCCAGGCTGAAGTGCAGTGGCACAGGTTATTATAAAGTAACAAAATGTTGTGGCCATGCCTGTGTGTATCAGGAATCACTTTCCCTTTGTCTTCTTGTAGAATTGCACTCAAATGGCAGCGAACTACAGTAACAAAAAATTAAATGTGCAACCTCATGTTCCTGCTGCACGTTGGCATGCATAGACCGCCAGGTTTCCCGCACTCAGTTTCCAGGAATAAGTCACGTGGGGGTCTCATCTCTGTATGTAAAAAAGGTACTCAAAATTGTGCCTATCACGCATGCTGAGTAAGGGGTAGAGGGATAGTCATGGTAGAATTTATATTTCTATAGAAATATACATAAATATACATACACACATATATTTATGTGTGTATGTATACACACACACACACACATATATATAGTATTGCACTTTAGGTTCTTGGGTACCTGTAAAGAACATGTAGGATTGTTGCATTGGTACACATATGGGGAGAAATGCTAGATTTAGGTGATGGGAAGGAAGGCAGCAAACCACATTGCCATGTGTTATACCTCCCCTAGTGTGTGATGTTCCCTTCCCTGTGTCTGTGTGTTCTCATTGTTCAACACCCATCTATGAGTAAAAACATGCGGTGTTTGGCTTTCTGTTCTTGTCAGTTTGCTGCCAATGGTGGTTCATCCGTGTCCCTACAAAGGACACGAACTCATCGTTTTTGATGGCTGCAGAGTTTTCCACGGCGTATGTGTGCGCCACATTTTCCCTGTCCGGTCTCATCGATGGGCATTTAGGTTGGTTCCAAGTCTTTGCTATTGTAAACAGTGCCGCAGTGCACATTCGTGTGCATGTGACCTTATAACAGAACAAGTTATAACCCTTTGGATATATACCCAGTAATGGGATTGCTGGGTCAAATGGAATTTCTATTTCTAGGTCCTTGAGGAATCGCCACGCTGTCTTCCACAATGGTTGAACTAATTTACACTCCCACCAGCAGTGTAAAAGTGTTCCTATTTCTCCACATCCTCTCCAGCATCTGTTGTCTCCAGATTTTTTAATGATCGCCATTCTTAATGTAGTTTTGATTTGCATTTCACTAATGACCAGTGATGAACATTTTTTTTGTATGTTGTTTGTTTCTTGGCCTCATGTATGTCTTCTTTTGTAAAGTGTCTGTTCATATCCTTCACTCACTTTTGAATGGGCTTGTTTTTTTCTTGTAAATCTGTTTTTGTTATTTGCAGATTCTGGATATTAGCCCTTTGTCAGATGGGCAGACTGCAACAGTGTTTTCCCATTCTGTTGGTATTCACTGTAATGATTAGAGCTTCTGCACAGCAAAAGAAACAGAGTTTAATTAGATCCCATTTGTCGCCAATGTTTTTGGTGTTTTAGTCATGAAGTCCTTGCTTATGCCTATGTCTTGAATGGTTTTGCCTAGGTTTTCTTCTAGGGTTTTGATGGTATTAGGTCTTATGTTTAAGTAAGTCTTCCATTCATCTGGAATTCATTTTAGTGTAAGGTATCAGGAAGGGGTCCAGTTTCTGCTTTCTGCACATGGCTAGCTAGTTTTCCCAACACCATTTATTAAACAGGGAATCCTTACCCTATTGCTTGGTTTTGTGAGGTTTGTCAAAGATCAGATTGTTACAGATGTGTGGCAATGTCTCCAGCTTTGTTTTTTTTTTTTTTTTTTTTTTTTTTTTGCTGAATTGACTCGGCTCTGCGAGTTCTCTTTTGGTTCCATATGAAGTTTAAGGTGGTTTTTCCCAGTTCTGTGAAGGAGGTCATAGGCAGCTTGATTGGGACAGCACTGAGTCTATAGGAAGTTACTTTGGGCAGCATGGCCATTTTTACCATATTGATTCTTCCTAACCATGAGCATGGAATGTTTTTCTCCATCTGTTTGTGTCCTCTCTCTCTCATTTCATTGAGCAGTGGTTTGTAGTTCTCCTGGAAGAGGTCCTTTATGTTCCTTGTTTGTTAGAATAAAATACCTAGGAGTACAACTCTTTTTAGCAATCGTGAATGGCAGTTCATTCTTGACTTGGCTCTAAGTCTATTATTGGTGTATAAGAATGCTTGTTGGAGATCCAAGATGGCCAATTAGACACAACTCCAGTGCACAACACCCAGAGAGAGAGAGACAAATCCAGAGATCTCCTAACTCCAACTTAGGTACCAGGTGCATTTCAACAGGTCAGGTCCAATGGTGAGCAAAGCCCACTCAGGGCAGACTGAGGCAGGGAGGGTTGCTGCTTCACCCAGAAGGTGCATCTGACTGGCAAGTCAGAGGCTCCCCTTGGGCACTCTGATCCTGATACAGCCCTTCCCGCAAAGCCTCAGCAATACACAGAACAGGGGATCTTTTGCTAGTCAAGTGCCAAGAATTACAAGGGAAGAGTTGAATAAGACCCTGCAGACTGAGCTATCACCCCCCTGCCACTCCCTCTGCCCAGAGAGAGGGAGCTATCAGTGGAAGCAGCTGGGCAGGCCCCTACCCCAGAACCAGAGCAAGAAGCAGCTAAAATGGGGAGAGGGGCATCTGGGTGGGTCCCTACCCTCCCCCACAAATCCCAGAGGGCTGAAGCTCTGACTCGAGCAGACTGTAGCCAGCCCCACAGTCTGAGATAAACCCTGAATGATCCAGCCCAGTGGAGGAAGGGCACAACCCACCACTAGAGGGTTGCGACTGCACTACATGTTTTAATAAAAACCACAGGAAGCCTACATAGCAATGAGATGCTGTTCTTGACAACCTACAGAAGAGGCAGGCCTAATCTCCCAGTACGAACAAAAAAGACACAGGAAGCTTCCCTAGAAACCCAGTAGCATCTCCACAGGCAGCCAAGTGACCTCATCAAGCAGCTCCCTGACAACACAGCCAGGGAAATCCACAAAAAGATGAGAAAAAAGTGCAAAAAAGATGAAACCATCAAGGACCAGAACACCTCTTCTCCAACTCCTCAACAATATAGGATTACAACTTGACTGAGGAGTGCAACGAATTGACAGAAACAGGTTTCACAAGGTGGATGATGATAAACTTTTCTGAGCTAAAGGAACACATTCTAAGTCCATGGAAAGAAACAAAAAACCTTGAAAAAAGGTTAGACAAAATGTTAACTATCTATTCTCTAAGCTGGTTATTGTAAACGACTTGATGGAGTTGAAAAACACAACAGGAGAACTACGTGAAGCAAACATAAGTTTTAATAGGCAACTCGATCAAGTAGAAGAAGAAAGGATATCAGAGATGAAATATCAACTCAATGAAGTAAGAGAAAAAAACAGTGAAAAGAAATGAACAAAGCCTCCAAGAAACAGGGGATTACACGAAAAGACCTAACCTATGCTTGATCACTGTACCTGAATATGATGGAGAGAATGAATCCAAGCTAGAAAACAAGCTCCAGGATATTAACCAGGAGAACTTTCTAAGCCTAGTAAGGCAGTCCAAATTTCAAATTCAAGAAATACAGACAACTCCACAAAGATATTCCTCAAGAAGAGCAACCCCAAGGCACATAATTGTCAGATTCACCAGGGTTGAAATGAAGGAGAAAATGCTAAGGGCAGCCAGAGAGAGAGGTCAGATCACCCACAGAAGGAAGCCAATCAGACTCACAGCAGAAACTCTACGAACCAGAAGAGAGTGGGGGCCAATATTCAACATCCTTAAAGAAAAGAACTTTCAACCCAGAATCTCACATCCAGCCAAACTAAGCTTCATAACTGAAGGTGAAATAAAATCCTTTATGGACAAGGAATTACTCAGAGATTTTGTCACCACCAGACCTGCCCTACAAGAGCTCCTGAAAGAAACACTAAGCACAGAAAGGAACAGGTACCAATCACTGCAAAAGCAAACCAGTGGGCAAAGACCACATATACAATGAAGAAAATGAGTCAACTAATGGGAAAGAAAACTAGCCAGTAACAAAATGGCAGGATCAAATTCACACATAAGAATAGTAACACTGAATGTAAACGGCCTAAACACCCCAATCAAAAGACACAGACTGGCAAACTGGATAAAAAGTCAAAACCCATCAGTGTGCTGTAGTCAGGAAACCCATCTCACATACAAAGACACACATATAGACTCAAAATAAAGGGATGGAAGAGGATTTACTAAGCAAATGGGGAACAAAAAAAAAAGCAGGGGTTGCAACCCTAGTCTCGGACAAAATGGACTTCACACCAACAAAGATCAAAAAAGACAAAGCAGGACACTACATAATGGTAAAAGGATCAATCCAACAAGAAGAGCTAAGTATGCTAAATACATATGTACCCAATACAGGAGCACCCAGATACATAAAGCAAGTTCTTAATGACCTCCACACAATAATAGTGGGAGACTTCAACACTCCACTGTCAATATTAGACATATCAGCAAGACAGAAAATTAACAGGGATATCCAGGACTTGAATGCAGAGCCTGGACCAAGCAGATATAATAGACAGACACAGAATGCTTCACCCCAAATCCACAGAATATACATTTCTTTCAGCACCACATTGCACTTACTCCAAAACTGGCCACATCATTGGAAGCAAATAACTCCTCAGCAAATGCAAAAGAATGGAAATCATAACAGTCTCTCAGACCACAGCGCAATCAGACTAGAACTCAGGAACAAGAAACACACTCAAACCTGCACAACCACTTGGAACCTGAACAACTTGCTTCCAAGTGTCAACTGAATAAACAATGAAATGAAGGCAGAAATAAAGATGTTCTTAGAAATCAACCAGAATCTCTGGGACACCTTTAAACCAGTGTAGAGAGGGAAATTTATAGCAATAAATGCCCACATGAGAAGGAAGGAAAGATTTAAAATCGACACCCTATCATCAAAATTGAAGGAGCTAGAGGAGCAAAATTAAAAAAAAAAAACTCAAAAGCTAGCAGACAACTCAGATCAGAGCAGAACTGAAGGAGATAGAGACACTAAAAACCCTTCAAAAAATCAGTAAATGCAGGACCTGGTTTTTTGAAAAGATTAACAAAATAGACCGCTAGCCAGATTAAAAGGAAAAATAATCAAATAGATGCAATAAAAAAGGATAAACGGGATATCACCACTGATCGCACAGAAATAAAACTACCATCAGAGATTACTACAAACAGCTCTGCTCACATAAACCAGTAAACCAGGAAGAAATGGATAAATTCCTAGAAACTTGTACTCTACCAAGACTAAACCAGGAGGAAGGTGAAACCCTGAATACACAGTAAAAAGGGCTGAAGTAGAGGCAGCAATCAACAGCCTACCAACCAAAAAATGTCCAGGTCCAGATGGATACACAGCTGAATTCTACCAGATGTACAAAGAGGAGCTGATTCCATTCCTTCTGAAACTGTATCAAACAATACAAAAGGAGGGAATCATCTGTAACTCATTTTATGAGACCAACATCATCCTGATACCAAAACCCAGCAGAGACTCAACTAAAAAAGAAAATTTCAGGCCAATAATCATGAAGAACATAGATGCAAACATCTTCAATAAAATACTGGCAAACCGATTGTAACAGCACATCAAAAAAACTTATCCACCATGATCAAGTAGACTTCATCCCGGGATGCAAGGCTGGTTCAACATATGCAAGTCTAAAAATGTAATTCACCACATGATTATCTCAATAGATGCAGGAAAGGCCCCTGACAAAATTCAGCAGCCCTTTATGCTAAAACCTCTCAATAACTAGGTATCAATGGAACATATCTGAAAATGATAAAAGCTATTTGTGACAAACCCACAGCCAATATCATACTGAATGGCAAATACTGGAAGCATTCCCTTTGAAATCTGGCACGAGACAAGGATGCCCTCACTCACCATTCCTACTCAATATAGTATTGGAAGTTCTAGGCAGAGCAATCAGGCAAGAAAAAGAAGTAAAGGGTATTCAATTAGGAAAGGAGGAAGGCAAATTGTCTCTATTTGCAGATGACCTGATTGTATATTTAGGAGACCCCATTTTCTCAGCCCCAAATCTCCTGAAACTGATAAGCAACTTCAGCAAAGTATCAGGATACAAAATCAATGTGCAAAAATCTCAAGCATTCCTATACACCAATAGCAGACTGAAAGAGAGCCAAATCAAGAATGAACTGCCATTCACAATTGCTACAAAGAGAATAAAATACCTAGGAATACAACTTACAAGGAATGTAAGGGACCTCTTCAAGGAAAACTACAAACCACTGCTCAACGAAATAAGAGAGGACACAAACAGATGGAGAAACATTCCATGTTCACAGTTAGGAAGAATCAATATCATGAAAATGGCCATACTGCCCAAAGTAAGTTACAGATTCAATGCTATCCCCGTCAAGCTACCAATGGTGTTCTTCACAGAACTGGAAAAAAAACACCTTAAACTTCAAATGGAACCAAAAGAGCCCCTGCATAGCCAAGTCAATTCTAAGCAAAAAAAAAAAAAAAAAAACAAAACAAAAATCAAAGCTGGTGGCATCACACTACCTGACTTCAAACTATACTACAA
>CM052660.1:104147630-104165901 GCA_028533165.1 Leontopithecus rosalia | reverse complement strand
TTTGACAAACCTCACAAAAACAACCAATGGGGAAAGGATTCCCTGTTTAATAAATGGTGGTGGGAAAACTGGCCAGCCATGTGCAGAAAGCAGAAACTGGACCCCTTCCTGACACCTTACACTAAAATTAACTCCAGATGGATTAAAGACTTAAACATAAGACCTAACACCATATGAACCCTAGAAGAAAATCTAGGCAAAACCATTCAGGACATAGGCGTAGGCAAGGACTTCATGACTAAAACACCAAAAGCATTGGCCACAAAAGCCAAAATAGACAAATGGGACCTAATCAAACTCCACAGCTTCTGCACGGCAAAAGAAACAATCACTAGAGTGAATTGGTAACCAACAGAATGGGAAAAGATTTTTGCAATCTACCTGACAAAGGGCTAATATCCAGAATCTACAAAGAATTAAAACAGATTTACAAGAAAAAAACAAGCCCATTCAAAAGTGGTCGAAGGATATAAGTGGACACTTTACAAAAGAAGATGTATATGAGGCCAACAAACATGATAAAAAGCTCATCATCACTGGTCATTAGAGAAATGCAAATCAAAACCTCATTGAGATACCATCTCACGCCAGATAGAATGGCGATCATTAAAAAATCTGGAGACAACAGATGCTGGAGAGGATGTGGAGAAATAGGAACAGTTTTACACCGTTGGTGGGAATGTAAATTATTTCAACCATTGTGGAAGACAGTGTGGAGATTCCTCAAGGACCTAGAAATAGAAACTTTATTTGACCCAGCAATCCTATTTCTGTGTGTGTGTGTGTGTGTGTATATATATGTATATATATATATATATATATATATCTTATATATTATAAATATATATATATCTTATATATTTTATATATATATAAGATATATATATATATAAAATCCCAATACTGGGTGTATATCCAAAGGATTATAACTAGTTCTATTATAAGGACACATACACACGAATATTCGCTGCAGCACTGTTTACAATAGCAAAGACTTGGAACCAACCCAAATGTCCATCGATGATAGACTCGACAGGGAAAATGTGGCACACAGGCACCATTAAATACTATGCTACCATAAAAAATGATGAGTTCATGTCCTTTCTACGGACATGGATGAACCTGGAAACCATCATTCTCAGCAAACTGTCACGAGAACAGAAAATCAAACACCGCATGTTCTTACTCATACACATGGACACAGGGAGGGTAGCATCACACACTGGGGTCTGTGGAGGGCAAAGAAGGGAGGGACAGTGGGGGGCAGGGAGTTGGAGAGAGATAGCATGGGGAGAATTGCCAGATATAGGTGATGGGGAGGAAGGCAGCAAACCACACTGTCATGTGTGTACCTATGCAACAAGCTTACATGTTCTTCACATCTACCCCAAAACCTAAAATCCAACTAAAAAAAAAAAAGTTTAAAAACAAACAAAAACGGTGAGTTTGTGTCCCTTGTAGCAACTTAGATGTATCTGGAAACCATAATTCTCAGCAAACTGACGCAAGAACAGAAAACCAAACACCATATGTTCTTCGTCATAGGTGGATGTTGAACAAACAGAACATATGGACTCAGGAAGAGGAACATCACACACTGGGGGCATTTATGGGGGGTAGTGCAGAGACAGTGGGGGTTGGGGAAGCTAGGGAGGGATAATATGGGGAGAAATGCCAGATAGAGTATGCACCTAAATTAAAAATATGATTGTGATTTTTGCACATTGATTTTGTATCCTGAGACTTTGATGAAGTTGCTTATCAGTTTCAGGACATTTTGGGCTGAGATGATGGGGTCTTCTAAATATACAATCGTGTCAACTCTAATCCAGTAAAGACTGTGGCTTTTGTAGTGGAGGTTATAGAGAACTTTGGTATTCAGAGAAAAGTAGTTCTCAAAGCTGTCCCAAGTTTTAACTCATGAGTATCGTCACTACAAATAAATACCCTTTAAATGGCAATACAATATTATTGATAAAATATAGGACCCTTTCAAGTTCTTAATAAGCAAAAGGATAGAGTTATGGCAAAGAGGGTAAGTCAGCACCAATAAAGTCACACTGAAATGAGAAAATTAAGCCATCAGTGAGGTTCACTCATTAGCTACACAATTCATTCTCACGGAGCATAGAAATGATACTTCAGCAAAATTATAAATTACTAGAGCCATCAAAGTTTCAGGTCATCTCCAGGTGATGAAATATAGTAATCAGTGTCAGCATCACATTCCTGCATTGCTTCAATCACGTATCCAGAAAAAGTTTTAGCAGCTGCATAGTTTCCAGTGATAAATAAGACTGAATTCTTAATGTGATGGGATACCTGTCTATTATAGAAAATTACAGTTACCAACATGGAGGACGTGGATACTCTTGTGAGAATATTAAAACAGTGACACAAGGAAAAAGTGTAGAGTGAGTTGTAGGCTTCTGGACATTCTCTCAAAGTTTCACAGGATGGGGATTGGACTATTTCTCCATTGCTATTTCTTCCGAGGACACCTACCCGCATGGCGTACTTGGGGTATGCTGTGTTCTTTGGGGATCAAATGTTGGATCTCCAGTACAAGAGTGAGAGCTGAATTCACAAGGATTTCCTGGATGCTGGCGAAGTGCAGGTGCTAGACATGGCTTTTTCACTTTCTTAGAGATCTTAGGGAGGATCAACATGGGGCACGCCCCCATATCCAAGACCCTACAGAGAGGCAGACTTTGTTGCCAGTATCAGTTCTGCCATTCAGGGGCTGCTGAATTGTAGGCAAGTTGTTTGAACCCTGTACATCCCAATTCTCTAGTGGGAACTGTACAAATGATGGGAATTACATCTTAGTTCTTTGTGATAATCTTGAAAGATAAAGTGCTCAACACAATGCCAGGTATGCAAAGTGCTCTGAAAGATTTTTCAGTACTATTTATAGTACAGCAGTATTTACTTGATATTGGGATTATGTGTAATTAGTCCTATTATTCCTTTATTGTCACAAATAGTTGAATTCCCTGATAGATACTAGTTTAAGGATTATTAAGGTGCTAAAACAGCCTGAACAGGTAAAATAAGCAAGCAGAGAGGCTTTGAAAAACTCATTCTTGGCCAGGAGCAGGCTCACATCCATAATCCCAGCTCTTTGGGAGGCCAAGGTGGGAGGATCACAAGGGCAAAAGATAGAGACCATTCTGGCCAACATGGTGAAACCCCATCTCTACTAAAGACACAAAAATTAGCTGAATGTGGTGGCAGGGGCCTATAATCCCGGCTACTCAGGAGACTGAGACAGGAGAATCGGGTGAACCCAGGAGGCAGAGGTTGCAGTGAGCCAAGATTGTGCCACTGCACTGCAGCCTGAGCGACAGAGAAAAGATACTCAGTCTTTGGGGACTGTCTTTTGTTTTCTTACTTTAGTAAAGCAAAGTATTTCTCTACTAGGAAAACTCCATAACAACAACAACTGGAAGTAACAATAAAAGATCTCAAACCTTGGATGTCCCTTACCAGGCTCACAAAAGGGATAGCAGTGGCAAATGCGACTGAGTGGCGAGTTAAGTGTGGTAGCCCCTGGCCACCTCTAATGAGTCTGTCTGTGAGGGATTCTCAACTTAAAGTTGCCATTTCTGCCAATGTTTCAAGAGAAAGAGAAATCCTGTATTTTAGATAGAATGTAAATTTTGACAACAAATACATGCTTTTAAAAAAGAATACCGAGTGAGCCCAAAGCAAACCCCTCTGTGCCCAATGCAGTCCTCACCTCTGCTGCTTCGGAATTTGAGAGCTGCCTCCTGTACCATGTCAGCTGCCACGTCTCTAGCATCCTTAGTACATGTCTTTGGAAAGTATTGACAGGCAGTTTTTGTAACGCCTGTAGTGTACTTAAGGGTGCTCTCTGGAATGTGCTTCTTGGAGAGAAAGCATGTGATGTTTTTTGTGTGCACATTCAGACTTGGCCTCTTCACACCCCACACGGTCATAGTTAACACCAGAGGTCTTAGCCAGCCTGTTTTAGAAAAATGCTGACACTTGACCTTTGACAAGCTAAATCTGGGGAGGGGATTTGGTTGTAGCCCCTCGAGTCCCAGCCACAAAGGGGTCTCTCTAAACTGCTTGTGTGTCTGAGACGGAGCGAGACCCCAAAACATCTGGTCTCTGTTCCATTGCCTTGTTGTGGGGCTGAGGGGGCCCTGGGAGGCTGGGAGCAGTGGGGCTTATCAGCCGTTCTCCTTTTGTTGTAAGCCTCATTGTTTGGTTTAATGTCCTTGATCAAAATCTCTGAATTTGCAAGGCCTGGGGACGTACACAAACTGCCTAAGAAATTAAAAATGGGATCATTTTGTTCATCTTCCTGACAGTGCAGGCTCTTATCTCCAGCAGGGTTATCCCAAGGGTCTCTTCCAGGTACTAGGAGGAGTCACAGGGAATGTGGATCAATTTGCATGTCATTTGCATTCATTTACATAAACCCACATGAGCTCTTTAAGTCTGAGCAGAGGTGATTTTTCAAGGGCTGGATTCTAGACCAAATGGACGTAACAGACATTTACAAAATGCCTTATCCAACAGCTGCAGAATACACATTCTTCTCATCAGCCCATGGAACATTCTCCAGGATAAGTCACATCTTAGGCCACCAAACCAATCTCAACAAATTTTTAAAAAATCTAAATCATGTCAAGTATTTTCTTAGACCAAAACAGAATAAAAGTAGAAATCAAGAGGAACTTTCAAAACTGTACAAATACCTGGGAATTCAACAATGTGCTCCTGAACGTCCACTGGGTCAGTGAAAGCATTTTGAAAATTGTTGATCTGACACTTCAGGTGGGGAGGGATCCAAGATGGCCGATTACTAGAAGATCTGGACTGCAGCTTCCAGCAAGAACTCACTCAGAGGGTGAGTGGACGCTGCATTTCCAGATGGATTTTTACTGCCCACAGACCAGGAGATTCCCGGGCAGAGGAGCCCCACGGGTTGCCAGCGCAGCTGTTTTGGCTGGTGTGGCGGGTACCCACACAAAATACATGGGTCTGGGTGCAGTTTTAGCTGGTGACTGGAGTGTCTGGGAGACAGAGTCACCCGTTCAACTGATAAATAAAGGGACTGAAACAGGGAGGCAGGCCAGCAGATTCCCGGGCAAAAAAGCACCAAGAATCTCCAGTGCAACTGTTTCAGCCAGCACAGTGGGTTGCCGCACAGGAAATCACACAGATCCTGGTGCCTTTTCAACAGGCAACTGGAACACCTGGGAGACACAGTCACCAGCTCAACTGAAAAAAAGGGGACTGAAGCAGGGAACCAGGCCAGGAGATTCCCGAACAAAAAAGCACCACTAATCTCCAGTGTGGCTGTTTCAGCCGGCACAGCAGATCTACACACAAGAAATCACACAAATCCGGGCACTATTTCAACTGGTGACTGGGACAGCTAGGAGACAGAGTCACCCGTTCAACTAAAAAAAAAAAAAAAAAAGAATCTGAGGCAGAGAGCCAGGTGATCAGGCTCAGCCCCCTTCCAGACACCTTACACTAAAATTAACTCCAGATGGATTAAAGACTTAAACATAAGACCTAACACCATAAAAACCCTACAAGAAAATCTAGCAAAACCATTCAGGGCATAGGCATAGGCAAGGACTTCATGACTAACACACCGAAAGCACTGGCCACAAAAGCCAAAATAGACAAATGGGACCTAATCAAACTCCACAGCTTCTGCACAGTAAAAGAAACAGTCATTAAAGTGAATCGGCAACCAACAGAATAGGAAAACATTTTTGCAACCTACCCATCTGACAAAGGACTAATTTCCAGAATCTACAAAGAATTAAAACAGATTTACAAGAAAAAAATAAGCCCATTCAAAAGTGGGCAAAGGAAATGAACAGACACTTTACAAAAGAAGATAGATATATGAGGCCAACAAACATATGAAAAAAATGTTCATCATCACTGGTCATTAGAGAAATGCAAATCAAAACTACGCTGAGATGCCATCTCACGCCAGTTAGAATGGCGATCATTAAAAAATCTGGAGACAACAGATGCTGGAGAGGATGTGGAGAAATAGGAACACTTTTACACTGTTGGTGGGAGTGTAAATTAGTTCAACCATTGTGGAAGACAGTGTGGAGATTCCTCAAGGACCTAGAAATAGAAATTCCATTTGACCCAGCAATCCCATTACTGGGTATATATCCAAAGGACTATAGATCGTTCTACTGTAAGGACACATGCACACGAATGTTCACTGCAGCACTGTTTACAATAGCAAAGACTTGGAACCAATCCAAATGCCCTTTGATGGTAGACTGGACAGGGAAAATGTGGCACATATATAGCCATAAAACATGATGAGTTCGTGTCCTTTGTAGGGACATGGATGAACCTGGAAAGCATCATTCTCAGCAAACTGAAACAAGAACAGAAAATCAAACACTGCATATTCTCACTCATAGGTGGGTGTCGAACAATGAGAACACATGGACACAGGGAGGGGAACATCACACACTGGGGTCTGTGGGCGGGAAATAGGGGAGGGACAGTGGGGGGTTAAGAAGTTGGGGAGAGATAACATCAGAGAATAGCCAGATATAGGTGATGGGGAGGAAGGCAGCAAATCACACTGCCATGTGTGTACCTAAGCAACAATCTTCACATCTACCCCGAAACTTAAAATGCCATAAAAAAGACAGTATCCAAATATATGCTGCTTATAAGAAATCCACTCTAAATATGAAGAAAACATAGGTTAAAAGAAAAGGACAAAGAAATATTCCATGCTAAACCTAATCAAGGAAGGCTGGTGTGGTTATATTAATATCAGACAAAGTAGATTTCATAGCAAAAAGTATTACTGAAGGAAAAAAGGGGCATTTGGTAATAAAGTGGTCAATTCATCAAGATGATATAATAATCTGAAACAGTTATATACCTCATAACAGAGCTTCAATACATGAAGCAAACTGTGATAGAACTGCAAGGGGAAACAGACAAATCTGTAATTATAGCAGAGATTTCAATACCCATCTTTCAATAATCAATACAACAAGTATATAAGAAACTGATGAGCATATAAAACACTTGAAGAACACGCTCAACCAACTTAATATAATTGATATTCATAGAACACTCTTCCCAACAACAGCAGAACACACATTCTTTCCAAACATACATGGAATACTGACCAACATAGAAAAGATATTCTGGGCTATAAAACAAGTGTCAATAAATTTAAAATGGTTCAATTTGTTCTCTGTCTGCAATAATTAAATTAGACTAACAGAAATGTATCAGAATTCCCTAAATATTTTGAAGGCAAATAACAAAATCTAAATAACCCATAAATCAAAGAAACAACCATAAATTGAAATTTTAAATAAATTATAACATCAAAAATATAAAATAGAGGTAAATCTGATAAAAATATATATGACCCACGTGCTGAAAACTGCAAACCATTGTTGAGAGATATTAAAATGGGCATAATTAAAGGAGATATATATTGTGTTCATCTATCAGATACTCTAAATATTGTTAGGATTTGTCATTTCTCCCTAAATTGACCTATAGATTCAGTTCCATCCCAATCAAACCAGCAGGCTGATTTACGTAACAGAAATTGACAAGTTGATTCCAAAATTCATATGGAAATTCAGAGGACCTAAGAAAACTAAAACAATAATGAAAAAGAAAAAGTTGGAAGACTTACACCACCTGATTTCAGGAATTATTACAAAGCTAAGTAATCAAAACAGTGTGGCATTGGTGCCAAAGGACAACTAGATCAATGGGACAGAAAAGGTCCAAAAACATTCCTACACATATATAAGTTATTAATCTTCAACAAAAGTACGGAGACAATGCAGTAGAGAAAGGACAGTCTTTTCAACAAATGGTGCTGGAACCAGTGGATATGCAAAAAAAAGTGAACTGCAGAGTGTATCTCACATTATATTAAAAATTAAGTCAAAATGACTTATTAACCTAAATGAAAAACTTAAATTCATAAGACTTCTAGAAATAAAGCAGAAGACAATTTTTGTGACTTTGGGATAGGCAAAGATTTCTTAGATACAATAAAAGCAAAATATATAAAGAAATTTTTCTCATAAACTACACTTGATCAAAATTGCAAATATCTCTGCAAAAGAATAAACCCAAAGAAAATGAAAAGAAGACAGTGATAAAGATCAAAGAAGAAACTAGTAAAATGGTTCTTCTCTATTAAGGAGGTATGAATATATCCATTCAAAGAGTAAGAAAAAATGAATACAGAAAAACAGAAATCATAAATCACTCTAAGATGGTAGAAATAAGTCAGTTACAATAAATGTCAAAGAACTAAACTCACCAATTAATTACTAAAATATGTCAGATTAGAAAAACATCCAATCCAACTAAGTACTTTTTTTTTTTTGAGACGGTGGGGTCTCTGGTGCCCAGGCTGGAGTGCAGTGGCACAATCATGGTTCACTGCAGCCTCGACCTCCTGAGGCTCAAATGCTCCTCCTATCTCAGCCCCATCCCCACTTCCCCCCAGTAGCTAGGACTACAGGCTCACACCATGATGCCTAGACCATTTTTGTATGTTTTATAGGAACAGAGTTTTGTTGTATTGCTCAGCCTGGTCTCAAGCTCAAGTGTTTTACCTGCCTTGACTTCCCAGAGTGCTGGGATTACAGGCATGAGCCTCTGTGTCCAGACACCTATATGCTGTTTAAGAAAGACACGTCTAAATTATAAGGACAGAGATAAGTTGAAAATAAGAAGATAGAAAAAATATACATAAGGCAGATGCTAAACAAGGTTGGTTTGGCTGTATTAACAGACTTAATATAAAGTTAATATAGTTATGAAGCCTGTTGATATAAAGACCTTCAAACAAAAAATCATCAGGGTTAAAGTCACTCACCAATGATAAAAAGGTTCACCTCACCATGAAGATATTACGTTTAGAAATGTAATATCTAAACATGCATGCACCTAATAAAATTGCCTTAAAATATATACAGAAAAAATTAATGGAACCACTTGGATTGTGAAGAGGTGGTGAGGAAGGGAAAGGGAAATTACACTCTTTTTTATCTCAAGATAACTTTTTTTTTTTTTTTTGGAGTAAGAGTCTCACTCTGTCACCCAGGCTGGAGGGTGGTAACACAATCTTGGCTCACTGCAAACTCTGCCTCCCAGGTTCAAACAATTCTCCTGCCTCAGCCTCCCGAGTAACTGGGACAACAGGTGTGTTCCACCGCTCCTGGCTAATTTTTTATATTTTTAGTCGAAATGGTGTTTCACAATATTGGCCAGGCTGGTCTTGAACTCCTGACCTCGTGGTTCACCTGCCTCAGCCTTCCAAAGTGCTGGGATTACAGACATGAGGTACTGTGCCTGGCTAAGATAACTTTTTTTTAAAAAAAACCTTTATAGTGGAGAGGCTAGTAATAAAGAACTCCCCTGTGGCCCCTCCCCAGCCTCCCCAACTTAAGGCTTGATCATGTTTCCCACATCTCCCTTCTCCTGCATGTTAAACAAGATAACTATATTTAACTATTTTGTCCTTAAAGATAATAACTCCTTTAAAAAGAAAGTACCTTGCTATTATCACACTTAAAAATTTAAACAGAGGTACTTGATGTCATCAAATAAATATTCCATTGGTTCACAATTCTGATTGTCTTTTAATGTTGAAATGGTTAGGTTGATTGACTCAGGACCCTAATAAAGCACATTCATTAAAAAAAAAAAAGGAGTGGGGAGACTGACACAGGGAGCTAGGAGGTTCCCCAGTGAAAAAGTGCCACCGTCTCCAGCGGCTGTTTCACCAGCGCAGTGGGTCTACACACAAGAAATCACACAAATCCGGGCACCATTTCAACTGGTGACTGGGATGCCTGGGAGACAGACTGGCCTGTTTAACTGAAAAAAAAAAAAAAAAAGTGGGGTGTCTGAGGCAAGGAGCCAGGTGATCAGGCTTGGCCTGTCTCACCCCCACAAAAAAACAGCAATCTGAAACGCTCTGGACTGAGGGTTTCTCAGCAAGCACAGCTGAACCCGGGATAGTCCAGCTCTGTGGGGGAGGGTTGTCTGCCATTACTGAGGCAGTCTACCACTACAGAGGTAGTCTGCCATTACCGAGGCATTCTACCACTATGGAGGTAGTCCGCCATTGCTGAGGCAGCCCGCCATCACCAAAGCAATTCTAACTATACCTGTATAAACAGGACTGCAGGGAAGTTCACACGGCAGCAGGCATGCCCCACAGAAGCTCAGCAAAACCTCTGCTGGCAGACTGTGACTAGGCTGCCTCCTCGCTGGGCATGGCAGCCCTGAAAAAAGGCAGCAGCATGACAGACACTTATAAATAAAGCCCTACCATCCCAGGACAGAGCACCTGGCAAAAAAAAAAAAAAAGAAAAAAAAAAGGTGTTTATGAGTTCTGCCGCAGCAGACTTAAATGTACCTGCCCAGCAGCTCTGAATGAATAACAGAGCTCACAGCTCAGCACTTGAGCTGCTATAAAGGACAGACCATCTCCTCAGGCAGCTCTCTGACCCTTGTATATCCAAAGAGTCACCTCATAAAGGAGAGCTCAGACTGACATCTGGCGGGTATCCTTCTGGGACAAAGATAGCAGAAGAAGAAACTGGCAGCAACCCTTACTGTTCTGCAGCCACTGCAGGTGATCCCCAGGCAAGCAGCATCTGGAATGGACCTCCAGCAGTCCTACAGCAGAGAGGCCTGACTGTTAGAAGGAAAACTAAGAAACAGAAAAATAACTTGATCATCAACAAACTGGATGTCCACTCAGAGACCCCATCTGAAAGTCAACAACCACAAAGACCACAGGTAAATGAATCCACAAAGATTGGAAAAAACCAGCACAAAAAGGATGAAAACACCCAAAACCAAAATGCCTCTCCTCCTCCATGAGATCACAACTCCTTGCCAGCAAGAGAAGAAAGCTGGATGGAGAATGAGTCTGATGAATTGACAGAAATAGGCTTCAGAAGGTGGGTAATAAGAAACTTCTCTGAGCTGAAAGAACATGTTTCTAACCCAGTGAGTGCAAAGAAACTAAGAACCCTGAAAAAAAGGTTTCATGAAATGCTAGTGAGAATAAACAGCTTAGAGAGGAATATAAGTGAATTGATGGAGCTGAGAAACACAACATGAGAACTTTGCGAAGCATACACAAGTTTCAACAGCCAAACTGACCAAGCAGAAGAAAGGATATCAGGGGTTGAAGATCAACTCAATGAAATAAAACAAGAAGGCAAGATTAGCAAAAAAAGGGTAAAAAGAAATGAACAAAGTCTTCAAGAAATACAGGACTATGTGAAAAGACCTAATCTATGTTTGATACGTGTACCTGACTGTGACAGAGAGAATGAATCCAAACTGTAAAACACTCTTCAGGGTATTATCCAGGAAAACTTCCCCAACCTAGCAAGGCAGGCCAATATTCGAGTCCAGGAAATACAGACAACTCCACAAAGATATTCCTCAAGAAGAGCAACCCCAAGGCACATAATTGTCAGATTCACCAGGGTTGAAATGAAGGAGAAAATGCTAAGAGCCGCCAGAGAGAAAGGTCGGGTTACCCACAAAGGGAAGCCCATCAAACTCACAGCAGATCTCTCAGCAGAAACCCTACAAGCCAGAAGAGAGTGGGGGCCAATATTCAATATCCTTAAGGAAAAGAAATTTCAACCCAGAATTTCATATCGAGCCAAACTAAGCTTCATAAGCGAAGGAGAAATAAAATCCTTTACAAACAAGCAATTACTCAGAGATTTCATCACCACCAGGCCTGCTTTACAAGAGCTCCTGAAAGAAGCACTAAACATACAAAGGAATAACCAGTACCAGCCACTCCAAAAACATACCAAATGGTAAAGAGCATCGACAGAGTGAAGAAACTGCATCAATGAACAGACAAAACATCCAGCTAGTATCAAAATGGCAGGATCAAATTCACACTTAACAATATTAATCCTAAATGTAAATGGGCCAAAAGACGCAGTCAAAAGACAGAGACTGGCAAATTGAATAAAATGCCAAAACCCATCAGTGTGCTGTATCCAGGAAACCCTTCTCTCATGCAAGGATACACAAAGGCTCAAAATAAAGGGATGGAGGAAGATTTACCAAGCAAATGGAGAGCAAAAAAAAAAAAAAAAATAGGAGTTGCAATCCTAGTCTCTGATAAAATAGACTTTAAATCAACAAAGATCAAAAGAGACAAGGATATTTACATAATGATAAAAGGATAAATGCAACAAGAAGAGCTCACGATCCTAAATATATATGCACCCAATACAGGAGCACCCAGGTACAAAAAGGAAGTTCTTAATGACTTACAAAGAGACTTAGACTGCCACACAATAATAGTGGGAGACTTCAACACTCCACTGTCAATAATAGACAGATCTACAAGACAGAAAATTAACAAGGATATACAGGACTTGAACACAGACCTGGACCAAGCAAACCTAATAGACATTTACAAAACTCTTCACCCCAAATCCATAGAATATACATTTTTCTCAGCACCACATCACACCTCCTCTAAAATTGACCACATAACTGGAAGTAAATCACTCCTCAGCAAATGCAAAAGAACTGAAATCATAACAAACAGTCTCTCAGACCACAGTGCAATCAAGTTAGAACTCAGAATTCAGAAACTAACTCAGAACCGCACAGCTTCATGGAAACTGAACACCTGGCTCTTGAATGTTACTGCATAAATGATGAAATGAAGGCAGAAATAAAGATATTCTTTGAAACCAACGAGAATGAAGACACAACATACCAGAATCTCTGGGACACATTTAAAGCAGTTTCTGGAGGAAAAAATATATAGAAATAAATGCCCACATGAGAAGGAAGAAAAGATCTAAAACCGAAACCCTATTATCAAAATTGAAAGAGCTAGAGGAGCAAGATCAAAAAAACTCAAAAGCTAGCAGAAGACAAGAAATAACTAAGATCAGAGCAGAACTGAAGGAGACAGAGACACAAAAAAACCCTTCAAAAATTTAATAAATCCAGGAGCTGGTTTTTTGAAAAGATTAATCAAATAGACCACTAGCTAGATTAATAATAAAGAAAAGAGAATAATCAAATTGATGCAATAAAAAACTATAAAGGGGATATCACCACAAATTCCACAGAAATAGAAACCATCAACAGAGATTATTACAAATGACTCTATGCACAGAAACAGTAAACCTGGAAGAAATGGATAAACTTCTGGACACTTGACTCCTCCCAAACCTAAACCAGGAAGATGTCGAAACCCTGAATAGACCAATAAAAAGGGCTCAAGTTGAGGCAGCAATCAACAGCCTATCAATCAAAAAAAGCCCAGGTCCAGATGGATATACAGCTGAATTCTACCAGACATACAAAGAGGAGCTGGTAGCATTCCTTCTGAAACTATTCCAGACAATCCAAAAAGAGGGAATCCTTCCCAAATCATTTTATGACACCAACATTATCCTGATACCAAAACCCAGCAGAGACTTAAGAAAAGAAAACTTCAGGCCCATATCCATGATGAACATAGATGCAAAAATCTTTAATAAAATACCGGCGAACTGATTGCAACAGCACATCAAAAAACTTATCCACCATGATCAAGTAGGCTTCATCCCACGGATGCAAGGCTGGTTCAACATACACAAGTCTACAAATGTAATTCACCTCATAAACAGAACCAAGGACAAAAACCACATGATTATCTCAATAGATGCAGAGAAGGCCTTTGACAAAATTCAACAGCCCTTTATGCTAAAAACCCTCAATAAACTAGGTATTGATGGAATGTATCTTAAAATAAGAAAAGCTATTTACAACAAACCCACAGCCAGTATCATACTAAATGGGCAAAAACTGGAAGCATTCCCTTTGAAATCTGGCGCTAGACAAGGATGCCCTCTCTCACCACTCATATTCAATAGAATATTGGAAGTTCTAGCCAGAGCAATCAGGCAAGAAAAAGAAATGAAGGGTATTCAATTAGCAAAGGAGGAAGGCAAATTGTCTTCATTTTCAGATGACATGATTGTATATTTAGGAGACCCCATTTTCTCAGCCCAAAATCTCCTGAAACTGATAAGCAACTTTAGCAAAGTCTCAGGAAACAAAATCAATGTGCAAAAATCTCAAGCATTCCTATACACCAATAGCAGACTGAAAGAGAGCCAAATCAAGAATGAACTGCCATTCACAATTGCTACATAGAGAATAAAATACCTAGGAATACAACTAACAAATAATGTAAAGGACCTCTTCAAGGAGAACTATAAACCACTGCTCAATGAAATAAGAGAGGACATAAAGAGATAGAGAGACATTCCATGTTCATAGTTAAGAAGGATCAATATCATGAAAATGTCCATACTGCCCAAAGTAATTTACATATTCAATGCTATCCCCCATCAAGCTACCAATAACCTTCTTCACAGAACTGGAAAAAAAACCTCCTTAAACTTCATATGGAAACAAAAGAGAGCCCTCATAGCCAAGTCAATTCTAAGCAAAAAAAAAAAAAAAAAAAAAAAAAAAAAAAAAAAAAAAAAAAAAAAAAAAAAAAAAAAAAAAAAAAACAAAGCTGGAGGCAGCACACTACCTGACTTCAAACTATACTACAAGGCTAAAACAGCATGGTACTGGTACCAAAACAGAGATGTAGACCAATGGAACAGAACAGAGGCTTCGGAGGTAACACAACACATCTATAACCATCTGATCTTTGGCAAACCTGACAAAAACAAGCAATAGGGAAAGGATTCCCTGTTGGATAAATGGTGGTGGGAAAACTGGCTAGCCAGTTTCTGCTGAAAGCAGAAACTGGACCCCTTCCTGACATCTTACACTAAAATTAACTCCAGATGGATGGAAAACTTAAACATAAGACCTAATACCATAAAAACCCTAGAAGAAAACCTATGTAAAACCATTCAAGACATAGGCATAGGCAAGGACTTCGTGACTAAAACACCAAAAGCATTGGCAACAAAAGCCAAAATACACAAATGGGACCTAATCGAACCACAGTTTCTGCACGGCAAAAGAAGCAGTCATTAGAGTAAATTGGCAACCAACAGAATGGGAAAAAAAATTTGTAGTTTATGCATCTGACAAGGGCTGATATCAAGAATCTACAAAGAACTAAAACAGATTTACAAGAAAAAAAACAGGCCCATTAAAAAATGGGTGAAGGATATGAACAGACACTTTACAAAAGAAGACATACAAGAGGCCAACAAACATGAAAAAATGCTCATCATCACTGGTCATTAGAGAAATGCAAATCAAAACCACATTGAGTGCCATCTCACGCCAGTTAGAATGGTGATCATTAAAAAATCTGGAGATAACAGATGCTGGAGAGGATGTGGAGAAATAGGAACACTTTTACACTGTTGGTGGGAGTGCAAATTCATTCAATCATTGTGGAAGACAGTGTGGCGCTTCCTCAAGGACCTAGAAATAGAAATTCTATTTGACCCAGCAATCCCATTACTGGGTATATATCCAAAGGATTGTAAATCATTCTATTATAAGGACACATGCACACGAATGTTCACTGCATCACTGTTTAGGATAGCAAAGACCTGAAACCAACCCAAATGCCCATCAATGATAGACTGGACAGGGAGAATGTGGCACATATACACCATGGAATATTATGCAGCCATAAAAATCGATGAGTTCATGTCCTTTGTAGGGACATGGATGAACCTGGAAACCATCATTCTCAGCAAACTGACACAAGAACAGAAAATCAAACACCGCATGTTCTCACTCACAGGGGGGTGCTGAACAATGAGAACACATGGACACAGGGAGGGGAGCATCACACACGGGGTCTGTGGGAGGGATCTCAGGGAGGGATGGGGGGGTGGGGAGTTGGGGAAGGATAACGTGGGGAGAAATGCCAGATATAGGTGATGGGGAGGAAGGCAGCAAACCACACTGCCATGTGTGTACCTATGCAACAGACTTACATGTTCTCACATGTACCCCAAAACCTAAAATGCAATAAAAAAATTGTTGATCTAAATGAAAATGGAAATGGGGCATACCAGGGTCTGTGGGATACAGCAAAAGCAGTGCTAATCAGAACGTTTACAGCAATAAATGCCTCCATAAAGAAAGTAGATTTCAACTAAGCAACTGAAATGACAGTCATCTCTAATAGGATTCTTATTTAACGTATAGCCTATGGAATGAACAGGTCCTTGGAGATTGGAAGGAGACATAATCATAGCCAAAATAAAATTAGTTCCTTAGTTAAAAATAAAACTATATTCCTTTAGTTTCTTTAGAGAAAAACCAAGCAAATATTTATGGAATGCTTATTTCACCCAACGTCGTTTTAGATGCTGGAGATTCATGTTGGACAGCAGTCTTGCCTGCTTTACTGTTAATTTAAATGAGGGAGAATGCTTATAAAAGACAATTATTAGCAAGCAAAGAAAGAAAGAATCTAAATCCACAAAGCATTAATGGCAGTGCAGAAAATAAAACTGGGAATGGAATCGTGGAATCAGTAACTCTAAGAGGAGGTGGGAATGTGACATTAATAAGTGGCATGTTCTGAGAAGACTCCAGAGAGCTAAATAACGTCATGTTGACTTTGTGGAGAGCTAGAGAGAGTTCTCCAAGCAGAGGGAGAAGTGGGTACAAAAAGACTTTGTTATACAGTGATCTTGGTGGGGTGGGGTTATAAAGGTGAAAATGGCCAGTGTCACTGTAGCTGGAAGAGAGGGGAACAGGGAAATAAAGGGACTTGGTACCAAAGGGGCAGTAAACAGTTTAGTCAATAGTTAGCTTGTGCTTACTGACTAAGGCAAGACATTTGTGCTTAAGTTTGGGAGGACCTACTGCATTCCAAGTACAAGGATGACAAAGGTGATGTTCTTTTTAAAAATTGCTTTTGTCACCATGACCAGAATGGACAGGGGGAGGGTGGAAGAGGAGATAGTAAGAGTTAGGGCATTTTTTGCTGTCGGACCTATCCAGGCAGCTACGGGAATGCCTTGGTCTGCAGCGGTGACAAGGGAGAAGGAGAGAAGAACTTTTCAAGTTTTAACCAACAGGACTTTCTAATGGATTGCACATGGGTAGAATCAAGAGAAGTGCACAAGAGAAGAATCAAGGAAGTACTGATGATGGATTTGATTTTGCACAACCAAGCGGATGGGGATGCCATTTGAAGAGAGAAGGACTTACTGAGTAACAGGTTTTATGAGTAGAGGGAGAAGAGGGAAACTGGAAGTTGGGTTTTCATGCCTGTCATGGAGTTCAGAATGGCCTTTGGTTTCCTACAATGGGAGTTGGGTAGCCTTGTTTAAGAGAAGGGATCAAGGGTGGGAAGAAGGCTGACACCTGCACTAATGTTCCCATGATGACCCGAGCATTTCACTTTGCAGCACGCAGATTCCCAGTTGGTTTCTTGTAGAAGAGACTTTATCAGTACCTTTCTCACCATTGATACGTGCGAACATGAGATAGCACAGATCTCCTGAGGAGGGAGAGTATCATTTATTCTCTATCATTTTTATATGAAGACAGATATTACCGTGGTTAGACTTGGCAAACTCATAATTTACAGAAAGATGGAAATAAACAGCAGATTACAGGTGAATAGACAGATGATAGATAGGTAAGTTTATGGATAGGTGAGTAATCGATGGATAGGCTGATGAGACAAACATGATTTCTAGGCAGCTGCAAATGCCTCTGAGAGATCTGGCCTTTTTTGCTTTGTTTTTAGACAATGAGAGGCCATCGGCAAAGATAAAATTTTTAAGAGTCACACCAAAATTCATTGATAAGTATATCTTCGGTGAAAAGGAAAAGGAACTCTTATATGCAAAACAAGGTATTTAAGGTAGTAAGGATATTCAAGAAATGAAACCTGAGATGAAGAGTATGGAAAAGACACCATCTCCACTACCAGTAAGAACATGAGTGGCCGGGCGCGGTGGCTCACGCCTGTAATCCCAGCACTTTGGGAGGCCGAGGCGGGTGGATCATGAGGTCAAGAGATCGAGACCATCCTGGTCAACCTGGTGAAACCCCGTCTCTACTAAAGATACAAAAAATTAGCTGGGCATGGTGGCGCGTGCCTGTAATCCCAGCTACTCAGGAGGCTGAGGCAGGAGAATTGCCTGAACCCAGGAGGCGGAGGTTGCGGTGAGCCGAGATCGCGCCATTGCACTCCAGCCTGGGTAACAAGAGCGAAACTCCATCTCAAAAAAAAAAAAAA
>CM052660.1:104101073-104147130 GCA_028533165.1 Leontopithecus rosalia | reverse complement strand
AACCCCGTCTCTACTAAAGATACAAAAAATTAGCTGGGCATGGTGGCGCGTGCCTGTAATCCCAGCTACTCAGGAGGCTGAGGCAGGAGAATTGCCTGAACCCAGGAGGCGGAGGTTGCGGTGAGCCGAGATCGCGCCATTGCACTCCAGCCTGGGTAACAAGAGCGAAACTCCATCTCAAAAAAAAAAAAAAAAAAAAAAAACATGAGTAGAGTGTGAGATGGGGAACAGTGGGAAGATGAAGAGGAGTGATCACTTAATAACTGTTCATTTAATATGACTTCGCATAACTGACTTCACAAACTCTAGGTGTCTGTGGAAAAACTAGAAAGACAGAACATCAAATATGTCTGCGGCTTAATTTTCTACTAGTTTTCTACAGTTTTTCCTAAACTCCAAGTCGAAATGTAGACATTAATTCCCATATCCTCAGGAATTGGACTTTTTAAAAGGAAGTGGTGGAATTTCAGTTGGTCAAATCGAAGTCTTTCGAGATAATCAAAACACATTCTGAAATGTCTGAACTAATATTTATTTTTACATCAGTATAGAAATTCTTATAAGGCAAGATGTGATTAATGCAAGAGAGGAGAGTGTCAGTATGAAACTGCAGAAACTGCTAGGGCAGTAGGTCTTAGAATTTTATGTTTCTTTCTGTCTAAAAATGGGGCCCAGAAATTAAATATGCCTCCCAGGTAATCGAAGTATAACACGCTGAAAATCGAAGTATAACACGCTGAAAAACCCTACTCTAAGATCGTCCTGGGGGCTGTAAACCACCTAGCTTATTCAAGTTGGAACTGAAAGTTCTTAGAAAGAAAACATTCTTATCAAGTTTTAGAAAGTTCTGGATTTCGGTAGATGTAGAGCCTCTGTTTTCCTCAGTAAACACTAGGAACCCCTCTGGACTATATCTTAGGCCAGGCAGAAAGTCACATCTCTCCCTTCTCAGCAAACCTAAGGAAAAGTTTGGGAGGGATGACGCTGGGAGAAATGCCTGATGTAGGTAACCAGGGAATGGAGACAGCAAACCACCAGAGCATGTGTGTACCTATGCAACAATCCTACAAGATCGGCACATGTGCCCCAGAACTTAAAGTACAATTAAAAAAAAAACTTCATTCACAGTCAAACCTTTATCATTCCCTTTTCTCAGAAACATTTTTTAAAGGCTCTTTGGCATCGGACCCTCTGCTCAAGGACTCAGAGAAAAAGAGTATACACCTTACCTTCCTGTCTTTCAAGGATTGTGTAGGTTGTTTTCTTTGGGGGTTGGTGGGGAGACAGTCTCTGTCATCCAGGCTGGAGTACAGTGGCATGATCTCAGTTTCACTGCAACCTCTGGCTCCCAGGTTCAAGTGATTCCCACGCCTTATCCTCTGAAATAGTTGGTACTACTTTGTATTTTTAGTAGAGACAAGGTTTCGCCATGTTGGCCAGGCTGGTCTTGAACTCTCAGCCTCAAGTGATCTGCCTGCCTTGGCCTCTCAGAGTGGTGAGATTACAGGCACGATCCATTGTACGCGGCATGCTTGAATGTTTTTATATTTTGGTTTTGTTTTGAGACGGAGTCTTTCGCTGTCATCCAGGCTAGAGTGCAATGGTGCTATCTTGGTTCACTGCAACCTCTGCTTCCTGGGTTTCAGCAATTCTCCTGCCTCAGCCTCCCAAGCAGCTGGGATTACAGGTGCCTGCCACCACACCCAGCTAATTTTTTGTATTTTTAGTAGAGATGGGGTTTCACTAGGTTGGCCAGGCTAGTCTTGAACTCCTGACCTTGTGATTCACCTGCCTCAGCCTCCCAAAGTGCTGGTGTTACAGGAGTGAACCACCACACCTGGTCTGCATAGGTGTTTTTATAAACACTTAATCAGCAAGAGCAGGAAACAATCATAAAACCCTAAAATGTGATCATTCTCTGGAAATTGTTTCCTAAATAATGCCCAATATACATGTAATGTGCTTTCCAATTTGTGAATATTCTTGTATGTTCTTTTTTGAGTAAAGATTTCTAAAGGGTCCAGATTCATTTTATAGGAAACTCTCCATCCAGAACATTTGGGAAATTACAGAATTCCATTAATCATATATACAGGTTATTTGAAAGTTACCTTAGATATCATGCACTGATTAAGAATTTTTTACTGTTCCTGAATGCATTAAAATATATTCCACAGTAAATCTCCAGGGGATAAAATATCATTTTCTTTGGTATTCACAAAGCACTTTGGAATTCTCTAGTATCTAGGAGTTATAATTAGGAATGACAATTGTTATCTGTTGCTGCCAAGAATTTTGTTTACGCGAGCTCTCTTATTTTTGTGAACTTAATGCAAAAGGGTGTGATGGATTATCTAGGAGTGATCTATGAAATAAGACAAAAAATTGAAATTACAGTTCTAAAAAATATTGATATAGTAGAAAATTACTTACCATGTCATTTTCAAAGTGTTCACTTGTGACCGGTCAGTAGTTTCCATCCCATTAACTCGCACTGGCAGAAAATCAAGGAAGGGCATTAAGCTATTGTCTTACTTACGTTTTTAAATATTATCAATCTATTTTCATCTGTGTGGTTTTTAAATCGTTTTATGCATGCCCAAGTGACATCTCCTTTACATTTTAAAATACAACATAAGATACTTTACCCTATTTGGTTTGTGATTCATATGCAATTATGTAAGTTGTTAAATCACGTGATAATGTTTTTGTCTATTTGTTTTAAGGCTGGAAATTGAATCCAGTTGTGGGTGCAGTCTACAGTCCCGAATTCTATGCAGGTAAAGACTTTCTCTTTGCACGAAGTCTTATTGCCGTGTTCTAAATGTGCTTTGCCTGCCAAGAAAGAATGGGTTTTGTAAAATCACCTGAAGCAAGTGAATTCCTAACAAGTTCTGAATGATTTCTTTGGGCAAAATCAAGAGTGCTCAAAACAGTTTAAAAATTACAAGGGAATTGTGTAAGTTTCACGGTTGGGGGTCAGCATGGAGCCACTGCTCCTTAGGACAATTCACATTGATTTTGCCCTAAAAAAGCATTGTGACTTTGTTCAATCGTGTATTGAACAAATGGAGAGCTGCTGCTGCTCACTGTATTTCAATGTGCCTGAATGTGTGTTTCAGCCATACCTTTCCATTTGGGGTTGCACTTCCTTTTTCCTGGCAAAGCAGAGAACTGAGTTGGCTTAATTATTCCAATAATGCGGGAGTGATTTGGAATTGCCAAGGGAAAACCTATTTAGATACCTAAATAGTAAGTTGTCTGTCTTCGTTCGTTAATCAGTTTCCCTTAGCAATTCCATTTCTCTCTACTTTGCCTTCCAGAATATGTCTCTCCTCACCTCTTCCCTGCCTAAGCACTAGTTACCTCTCAACTGGGAAATCCATTCTCTTAGAAATTTTGGGAGAACATAACCCAGAAGCAGTAGCGGCTGAGATTTCATGTCTCGCTGTCCTGGGCTTGGGCCCACACTACTGCCTGTATGTCTCCTTGCTCATGAACAAGGCTGCATTGAATACCTAGGACTTAGTAGTAGATTTGCCACGTGGATATTTAAAAGAAGTCTTCCGTGTGGCTCTTGCTTTTTAATAAGGAAAAAGATATAACCTGTTGATCTAGAGCCACTCGCGTAGTAACCTCTTGACGGTAAGTCATACCCTTGCTTTGTTTCTTCCTGGGCTGCGTAGCTGTCATCATTTTGCTGATCCTAAACACTGGCCCTCGTAGATGAGGAGGGAACATGGAAAACTTAGCTGCTGTGGTACAACAGCCAGTCTGATAAAATTTAAGTTAAAAAAATGTGGTAAATCTGGAAAGGCTTAACAGGATAACCGATTTCTTGATTTTACGTAGACCATGTTTGCAGGTGCTCTTCATGTGCGAGCTTTTCCAGGAGCCTGGGCTAAGTCCAGGGCTTCCAACACTGCAGAATAGCTGTGTTCACTCTTATAGGGAAAGAGACTTCGCTGTCAGGCTTTCCATGATCATATTGGGAATCCTACCTCCTGAGAAGACACCTCTAGCTGAGTGAGGAACATGGAATCCATGCCCACACAGCCCAGGATCAAATTCTGCCTCCCCTACTCACCAGCAGTGTGACTCTGGGCAAGTTACTTAACCTCTCTGTGCCTCAGTTTCCTCATCTGTTAAATGGAGATGATGGTAACAAACTTGTAGGTGTTTATTAGAATTAAATGGGTTGATAGAGGAAGAGTTGTATGTAGCCAGCACTGTGTAAACATTTAGTAAATAAAAGCGAGTATGTTAATCTCTTTGGCAGGAAGGGAAAGTTAGTCGAGAGCTGATTTTACTGAATTCAGAGTATACTATGAGATGAAGAGATTCTTTTCTTCATGAGAATACTAGTCCATTAGTTCTCAGTTTGTTCATTTAGGGAGTGTTAATTTCTGGGCTCAGGGGCATGGCAGCCTTCAGGGGACACACAGAACTTGGCAGGTATTGCCGAGATACATATTTGTGCAAAGCTGCAAGGAAATCAAATCCCCCAAATGGTTGAAAAGTCAGGCTGCAGCTTCCGTGTCTCTGCAGCAGGCACTGCCCCACGAATAGAGTAGTTAAACTAAAGAAATGTCAGTTTCTCTGACTACGTGCACATATCTGGGTGCATATTTTCAGCCTAAAATCGTAGATTCAGGAACAAGAAGCCAGAAGTCTCCTTGCGGGGAGGAAGGGTATGGATGTGTGCCTTGTGTGGAGAGGGAGAAATGCATATTACAATTTTTCTGGTCCTGTCAGTCACCCTTGGGTCTTTTAAGCCAGAAAATGCCAAATATCTCCTTTAACTTATGCTTTCAAAGCCACAAACATATCTGTGGGTCTTTAAGAGGATATCAAGACAGGAGAAGCAGCTCAAACTGACTTATGCATATAAGAATAAATTAATCTGCATGACTTCTAGAACATGAGAGCAGCGATTCAGATTAGCCTAGGGCCCAGCTTTGGAGGTTCGATCATTAGGTTAGAAGAAGAGGAAAAGTTGTAATGTAAGTTGATATTTACTGGATACTTTCTGTGGGCCAGGCACTGTTCTAAGCCCTGTACATAAGTTTAGTGTATTTCACCTGCATGGCGATTTTCCAAATGAGGAAATCAAAATACAAAAAGTTGGAATTACTGACATTAGATTTCACAGCTGGTCAGGAACGGGCCAGATTTTGAAATCAGGCTTTGATCATCTCAGAACATTTATAACCAGTTGATTTTCTTTTTTTTAGACAGAGTCTTGCTCTGTCACCCAGGCTGGAGTGCAGTGGCACAATCTTAGCTCACTGCAACCTCCACCTCCCCACTCCTGGGATCAAGTGATTCTCGTGCCTCAGCCTCCTCAGTAGCTGGGATTACAGGCACCCACCACCATGCCTGGCTAATTTTTGTATTTTTTAGTATAGACAGGGTTTCACCATATTGGCCAAGCTGGTCTGGAACTCCTGACCTCAGGTGATGCACCCAACCTGTTTATTGTTTTACTAAATATTAAAGGTCATGATTCTTATTGACTGTCTCCTATGATCATGCTGCTGCTGTGTGCAAACCAGTAAAATGAAGGTAGAGAAGTAACATAATCATTCCGTATTACTTCAGCGTCCACCACCACAACCCTATCTCCAAGTCTTACCTCGGAAATCTGAGTATATGTGTTTCATGCTGCCACTATCTGGATTATGTGGAAGATCCACATGCTTCCCTCTTTTCAACTGTCCAGTTGGATGTAGATGGAGCTCCTGATATTCAGAAATGTGGGGAAATGTGGCAGCAATTTTAACACTGCAGAGCAATTCCGATGACATAGTTGAAGACCTGAAAACACCGAAAGTAGCTGGCTTAAATCTCAAGTTTCAGGCACCTGCATCTATGGAATGAGACCTATGCATAGCGATAGGTGCAGAGTGCATTCATTTCCGTATTCAGGTATAATTACTAGTGTCATGCATCTACATTTCCATGACTAAGAATTTATGGGGCATTTTAAATTTCCCCAGCTATAAAAATAGTCTGAATGTATCTGGCAATTCTGAGTATGCCTCAAAGCTGAAATGAAGACCCTGTCATTGATTTGCTTTGTATTTTGAGTTGACTGGCTCCGTATCTGCTTAAGATAGAAAGTAGGACGTATTAGTCCTTTCTCTATATAAGGTTGTGTGTTAATGGCATATTTTAAAATATCCCCATGGTATCATTATGATACATAATGAACCTTATGCAGAATTAACAACCCAGTCTCTAACTGTCTCCCAGGATGGGGCATGAAAAGTTCACCTGTTTTTTAAATTCAAATCACTATTTTCTATCTCTTCTAAAGGTAATTTTCCTAATTTAGTAGACTTTTCCTTACTATTTATTTTCTGAATCATAAAATGGCAAGTTACTGGCCAGGCACAGTGGCTCACACCTATAATCCCAGCACTTTGGGAGGCTGAGGTGGGTGGTCTCAGGAGTTTGAGATCAGCCTGGTCAACATGCTGAAACCCCATTTCCACTAAAAGTACAAAAGAATTAGCCGGGCGTGGTGATACGCACCTGTAATCCCAGCTACTCAGGAGGCCGAGGCATGGGAATCGCTCGAACACAGGTGGCAGAGTTTGCAGTGAGTAGAGATCGGGCCATTGCAGCCCAGCCCGGGTGACGAGCAAAAGTCTGTCTCAAAAAAAAAAAAACAAAAACACAAGTTAGTGATTTTTGTATATAACCTTTTGATGCCCTGAGTACGTTTTTATTGCAAACTCAGGGCGGGGGCAGGAAGAGCCATTGCACTTCTTAGTGAGGACCTTTAATTAATAATATTTGCTTTGATAAATTATGACATTCCTTTTCCCTCACACATGCATTCCAGAGGAAGCATTGAGAAAGCTCTTATAAAACAGTTTTTTTCCTGAATTCTCATCAAGTCATACTTATGAAAACCCTTTTAAATGTTTTTCCATACCAGTCTTCAGAGCGTATACATATATATCAGCACATCCCATGCCATATATTAAGGTAAACCTTCTCCCAGCAGAGATGGGTGGTTTTCTATAAAGCTACAACAGCACTGATAATTTCTCCTAAGTCTAATCATCTCCACAGTCCTTGAGGCTTATTGAGGACAAATAATTTTAAGTCCCCACACACAAGTCCAGGTGAATCATGAAGCCTTTGGCCAGTGTCTGTAGCCCTTCTACTTTAGAGTTCAAGTAAAATTGAAGTCAGTAAGGAGAAGTAGACTGTCTGAGATTATTCATACTAGCAAGCCTCATGTAATTTAATGTAATTAAAAATAGTGTTTCTAAGAGTCTGGAAGAAGAGGCCTCAGAAGGGATTCTTACATTTTGATAATTTCCCTTGTTGTCCAATATATATATTTTAAAGGTAGTATCTTTTAGAGATAATCACATTTTCTAGCCAATGAAATTATTGATTTAAAGCACCTTTACTCTTCATAAATAAGTAAAGCAGAATCAAAATAAATAACAGAAGGTTATACAAGGTTGTCAGCATGGTGCTGACAAATGGTAAATGTATCTGTTTCTCAATTGCCAGTAAGATACACACTGCAAAGCTCACCCACATTGTATGTCATATCTGCCAACTCATTTCTGTGATTAAATATTCCATCAGTGGGGCTATAAGGCAGCAAAGCTTAACAAGATGCATAAGATGCACCACTTGAACACACATAACTCACTTCCAGAGATGGAGAGCACCCCACCTGCAAAGGGGAACTGGAATAGAGTTCAATTACTCCATGAGACATGATCAATAGGGAAAGGCAAAGATCTTCTAACAAGATGCAGATCTAAGATAGAGTTAGGTCCCCAAAACGAGCAACACACAATTAAAGTAGAAATAACGAGATGCAGAGTAAATCAACTTGAAAACCTCGAAGGTGATAATAAAAACTACCCCTAGGGATACTTATTATTAGTGGAATTTGGGGGGAATTAAGGCACTCTGAATGGATACTCCTGAAAAGAACAATTTCTGGTGTTGAGACCAAAAAGAAAATGACAAGAACTAAAAACAGGGCATGTCTGACTGCAAAGTCACATTTGGAAGGTGGTCAGGCCTTGAAGCAAGCTCACTCTGGAGTTACAGGGAGGATCAGATAAGATCATGAGCATCAGAGAACTTCACAGACTGTAAAATAGAAGAGATTCGTGTGATCACCAAAGTCGCCTGGATGGATCGTATCCATGTTGGGAAGGACCTAGTTACTGATCACATGACTTGATGCTGGGCTAGGTGATGGTAAAATGGATTTAGATCTCAGTATGAAGTTTAAAAGTAAAGATGATGGCTATAGCACTCTTTGATTGCTTATCTCAAAAGGGCAACTGTATTTGACCTTGGATTACACCCATAGGAAGGTACTGGTCTTCTGTGGGCTGAGGTGAACCATGATTCATCTCAATTGAATAAAAAAAAAATCCATGCAGTCTCCCTCACATTTTTCCTCCCACTTCCACCACCAAAAGTCTATTACAGTTAAAAGAGAATGACTTTTAGTCACACTTTTAGATGTACCTCTTTCTTTCTTTTTTTTTTTTTGAGACGGAGTTTTGCTCTTGTTACCCAGGCTGGAGTGCAATGGCGCAATCTCGGCTCACCTCAACCTCCAACTCCTGGGTTCAAGCAATTCTCCTGCCTCAGCCTCCCGAGTAGCTGGGATTACAGGCACGTGCCACCATGCCCAGCTAATTTTTGTGTTTTTAGTAGAGACGGGGTTTCACCATGTTGACCAGGATGGTCTCGATCTCTTGACCTCGTGATCCACCCGCCTCGGCCTCCCAAAGTGCTGGGATTACAGGCGTGAGCCACCGCGCCCGGCCCCTCTTTTTCAATTCCCTTCCCACAACATGGATACAACAGCATCTGAGGAAAGTAAGGTTTTCTGGATCCCCTCCTGTGATCACTGTTTGGACAGAAGTTTGCTCTATTTTATTTAGATTGGTACTGGGCTTAGGGTGATCTGGCAACAAAATCTTGGGTTCTGAGCATGCTGTTTGGGATGAAAGAGCACACTGTGGGTTGACAAGGTAACAGTTACCGTCCAAGCCCTTCAAAGCGGCAAATAGTCAGGTGCCCCTCTTGGCTCAAACATTTTCCCATACCTGACCGGAGGACTATCTATACTCAAAGCAATGGCCATAAGGAGCAGTTCCTCATGAACCAATGACCTTTGGCTCTAGGATGTTTTGTATATTTTCACATCTGCCAAATTCAAATGCAGTGCACTTCAGTGAACTGGAACAGGAGAGTTCAGATTTAAGTCCCCAAGCAAAGGATTTTCAGCCTGGAAATGTTCCACTTCAAAGAGTTTGTCTTGTACATCTGTTTACCTTTGCCTCCCCTTTTGGTTGCAATTCACTTTGCTTTCCTCCTCTCCTCCCCACCTCTATGTAGCAGATTTTATTCCAGCCCTGCCCACATTTGGCCTTAAGTTTTATCTCCGTCCTTCTAGATCCCGCCCAGGGAATGCAGCTCAACTTTGATGAAGCCTGTGGGGTTTTCTGATCTTCAGATAAGATCAGTACCTGCTTATGTGCGGAAAACTGCATTTTTGAAATAAACTGGTTCTCTCTCTCGTGTGGGAGAACTGCTCCCCCCAAAAGCAGAGGGTATCAAGTTGGTCCTTGTACAAGAAGCCTCACATCCAGGCTATGGGAGGAGGATAAGGCTTGGATATCTGACTCCGGATAAATTTCACAGGGCAAGTTTGAAGTTACAATTGTCCACACAGTAAGAAACTCAAACCGTTAACAGCAAGCCACTATCAGACACTTACTCCATGCAGGCACTATGCTGAACACCTTGTTTCCCACCCCAAATCCTTATGAAAATGCTATCTCATTATTTTCATGATCAAATTATGAAATCAAGGTTTCTGGAAAGCTTACCTCATTTGCCAAATAACAGATGTACTATGTGAAAAAAATCTACTTATTATGTAAAGGTCTTTTTTTTTTTGACTTTCAAGCCCACATTTTTTCACTGCTTTGATACAGCATCCTCAGTAGGCGTAGACGAGAGAGTACCACAGAATGTAATGAATGAAAACACATTTGCATTTAAATATTGTCTGCCACATCCCAGACTTCATGATGAGACCTTTGCATATATGTACATAAGTTAGAGGTTTTCAGGAATAGTGTTGTTACCTTCCATTTGCAGGTAAATTAGATCCAGTGAAGTTACGATGCCAATGGGTGCTTACTGTAAAAGTTAAGGAACGAGGCCAAAGTCTTGTCTTTGTGATTCTAAAGCTCATTATTTTTACCCACAAGTTGCCTCTCGCAAATGCTTTCTTTAACTCAAGTCCTGGATTAATGATACTTAACATGGAGTGACCTTTCTGTTAGGGGAAGGTGGCAATTTCCAGAAACATTGGTTGAGGGGCTGGGGGCGGCAGGGTTGTTCACTGCTGACCTCTAGTGGGTGGAGGCCAAGGATGCTTCAAAACACCCTGCAATGCACAAGACATTCCTTGACCACAAAGAGTTATCTGGCCCAAAATGTCGATAGTGCTGGGTTTGAGAAATTCTGTCCTCACGGATACTGCTATTCAAGATTCCACCTAGTCATGGAATACCTTAACAACTCTCATGCCCCACCGGTTGCTGCCACTAATAATGTATGAACAGCTGCAGTCATCAATGGAAGTCAAAGAATTTGAAGACTTTTATGTACATGTTTCCTCTTTGGAGCATTGTATTTTGATCGTTTGACTCCAGCAGGGAAAAGCATAAACTTTGATTTTATACCTCACAGCTGTGTTGGGAGTCCCCGAGACCACTCTCAGGCTCTGTGATTGACTAGAAGGACTCGCAGAGTTCAAAAAGGCTGTTACACTCCAGTTAGATTATTACGACAAAAGGACACAGATGAAAAATTAGCAAAGAGGAAAAGTGCATGAGGGAAAGTCTAGAAGAAACCCAGCAAGAGCTTCCAGGTGTCATCTCACTGTGGAGTCACATAGATGTGCTTAATTTTTCCAAAAATGGCATGTGACCGCACATGCATAGTGTTATCAGTGAAGCTCACCTGAGCCTTAGTGTCCAATGTTTTATTTAGAGGTTCCTCACCTGCATGGCTGACCAACTCTCAAACCTCAGCCCACTCTGTAGAAGTGTGATGAACAGGAATTCACCATAAATGGTTGCCATAAACAATTGGATCAAACGCATATGGTGTGGTCCAAGGCCTCCGGCATACAAAAACAATTTTTGTTTTAAAGATGGAGCCCCACTCTGTCACCCAGGCTGGAGTGCAGGGATGTAATCTTGTCTCACTGCCACCTCTGTCTCCCAAGTAGCTGGGAGTACAGGTGCCCGCTACCATACCCAGCTAATTTTTACATTTTTAGTAGAGATGGGGTTTCATCACGTTGGCCAGGCTGGTCTTGAACTCCTGACCTTAAGCAATCCTCCCACCTGGGCCTTCCAAAGTGCTGCAATTACAGGTATGAGCCACCGTGCCTGGCCCAAAAATAATCTTACTAGGCAGAGAATATTCTAAGGGCTGATACTTCATCTCTCAGGAGCTGTCCAAAGGCCCATCATAAGGACAAGCTGTTTTTGGAAATGTGCAGGGTTTGAGGTAGCCCAGGCCTGATAGAGTCTACCGTTCCCTGCACAACAGTTAAAAAACTCAAAATTGTAAACTTAGAATATATAGCAACAGCCATAGTGATGGTGGCAGCCTGGATGATGTTCATAGCATAAGAAACATGATACTACTGGGTAGCCTGACTCTAGGCAAAAAAAAAAAAAAGAGCCAAATGTAGTTATGAAAAAAAAAATGTACAGCTTGTTGGCTTAGAGCAGGGGTCTGCAAACTTCCTCTCAGTACGGGGACAGACGTGTTTTTAACTTCGTAATCTCTATGATCCCTGTTAGAAATGCTCAGTTCTGCCACTGTCATGCAAAAGTAGCCGTAGTCAACATGTAAGTGAATGGGCATGACTGTGTTCCAGGAAAACTAAGGACATGGAAATTTAGATTTTATATCATTTTCATGTGTCACAAAATTGTATTTTTTAAACGTGTAAAAATGTGAAAGCCATTCTTAGTTTACAGACTGTACAGAAACACTGTCCCTACTTTGCAGAGCCTGGCTTAAAGAGCTCAGAGGTAATAATGCCCTCCAAAAACTCCAGAGTTTTTGGGTTTTTAAAATGCATAATTTTAGCAGTTATATACTATATGAACCCATGACCTTAGCTCGATGGTACTCATTTATTTGATGTTCAGCAGGGAAGGGCCAAAGAGACAGACCACTTGCTTCTATGAATTCATCTTTTAGTGCAGATTTATGGTATTAGGCACTAGACATTGTGCTAGGTGCTGAGGTAGCAAAACAAACCCAAACCTTCCCTCTACAAGTCAACAAGGTAGAAGAATGCAAAACAAATAAACTATCAATGAGCGTATAGTATACGCAGTATACGTGATACCTGCTGGAGCCAGAGGAGTAACAACACTCCCTGTGTTAGGAGTCAAAGGGGTGGTTTAAATTGAGTCTTAAAGGGTAAATAAGAGTTGACCTGGCAAAGACAGTGGGTCAAGATCATTGCAGGAGTGAATATGGATGTGGCTGGTAGAGTCCCAAGGCATTTCTCAACTTTTATCTTTAGAATCCATTGAGAAACCTTAAAAAGAAAATGCAGGTGGTTGATCTTCACCTGATACCTACTGATTGGAATTTCTGAGCCAAGTTAACTTTTTTTTCCAAAGGCTGAGAAATATTTATCTCTTAACATCAGTGAGTACCTTCCAGAGAAAGGTTGCAAAAGACCTGAAGATTTTACATAACAAAATCTGAATTCTGGGGTGTATCCTTTCAGTGGCAGGCAGCCACTGAAAGCCGTGTTAAAAATAACAATTATAGGCCGGGCGTGGTGGCTCAAGCCTGTAATCCCAGCACTTTGGGAGGCCGAGGCGGGTGGATCACAAGGTCAAGAGATCGAGACCATCCTGGTCAACATGGTGAAACCCTGTCTCTACTAAAAACACAAAAAATTAGCTGGGCATGGTGGCGCGTGCCTGTAATCCCAGCTACACAGGAGGCTGAGGCAGGAGAATTGCCTGAACCCAGGAGGCGGAGGTTGCGGTGAGCCGAGATCGCGCCATTGCACTCCAGCCTGGGTAACAAAAGCGAAACTCTGTCTCAAAAAAAAAATAAAATAAAATAAAAAATAACAATTATAATAAAATCAATGAGCAAAAACACTTGTTGGTGAGTTAGCACTTGCATCTATACTTACAGTGAGTAACAGTCTTATAATTAATACTCTTATTACTAATATGTGCATTAAGCACTGTGGTATTGGAAGAAATAGGAGCAGACTATCAACTACTCAGCAGCGCTGGAGATTGGATTCTTAATTACTAATCTAGTGCCCCAGACAATGGCTACTGGGTGAAACTTATTTCCCAGTTTTGTCTAAATCTTCTAAGAAAGTAAATTACCCAAGATTTCAAACCTAAGGTGACATGATTTTTTAATGTTTCAACTTATTATCATTAGATTATAAACTCTTTACTTCAAAAGACTTTTGTTTCCCACTTTTTTAAATTCTTTTTTTTTGAGACGGAGTTTCGCTCTTGTTACCCAGGCTGGAGTGCAATGGTGTGATCTCGGCTCACCGCAACCTCCGCCTCCTGGGTTCAGGCAATTCTCCTGCCTCAGCCTCCCGAGTAGCTGGGATTACAGGCACACACCACCATGCCCAGCTAATTTTTTGTGTTTTTAGTAGAGACGGGGTTTCACTATGTTGACCAGGATGGTCTCGATCTCTTGACCTTGTGATCCACCCGCCTCAGCCTGCCAAAGTGCTGGGATTACAGGTTTGAGCCACCACGCCTCGCCTGTTTCCCACTTTTATTGTTCTTTTCAAAATTTATTGTTCACTGTTATTCCCCCAACCAATTAAGTTGGTGTGTAAATAGAAATAAATTGACCAAATTGTGTTTAATACCCTTTTGTGTTAATTACATGTAGGTATTCTTTCTCTAAGCATAAAACAGAGCAGTCCTGTCTTTTGAAAATGTAGTTTCGAGGAACCAGCTAACAAATGGCAAAATCCTACTTTGAGTAACTACATCAATGACAGTTAATGCATTTCTGGAACTTCCATGAAACTGTTATAACCCATTACAGTCGAAATATTGGTTTATGAAAAATTAATAAAGCCAGTGGAAAATGGAACTCCGCATCTGCATTAGCTATTTACACCAAAAGAATCAGCCAGAATTAATTATGCTGTATGCTACATTCTAATGAGTTTTTCATTAAACTGTATACCATTATGGAAACTAAACAAGGATTATTCAAAGAATAATGCCAACGGCTGTTATTTTGTTGAGAGATTAAGTTAGTTAATGGGTTATACATTTAAATCTGACGCAAAGGTTAATTGATGCACACTTACTGTATTAAACCCAGTATCATTTTAAAACACAAACACCCCAGTATCCCTGATATTTCCTCAGGAGGAAAAAAAAGAAAAAACCTATTTGTATGTTTCTAGTGTTTGTTTGATGTGCATGTGGTATTGTAAAGATTGAAATCCCCTGTATTCGTTCTCTTACATTTTTGAAAACGATTTTCATTAGCTGAAATATGTTTGTTTTTAGCCATAGCAGGGGAAGGGGAGTGTGAAAGGGTATGTGTGTGTATGTCGTGGCAGGCATATTAAAACAACTTTATCCAATCACTCTGAGAGATTTAAAGGTGATGTGTATTTTCTACTTTCACCAAAAGAGTGAGGTCAAAATTGTAAACCTAATCTGGGAAGGCTTATGAAGGCAATTCAGGATGAAGAGTCTCTTCCTCCATTCCACAACTAGAGTCCCTCCTAAAAGCATTCTGTAATAGTACATGAAATACAAAAGAAGTGACAACAGAGAAGCCTCTCTAGACAGCTGTTGAGGCTCTTACAGCATCGAAGAGGCTCTTATTCCCAAAAAGATGAGAAGAGAGGACAGAAGGCCTTCTAGGTTCTTTGCAGAGACTTGTAAACTTCACTGCTAAGTTGAAAGACAGTTTCTAATTTCTTTTTTCCTCATAAGAGATTGCAAACTAAAACGTTTTTAGAAGCTGGCTGTGAGATAAGTAAGTGAAATGTGCCAAATTGGAGGAGTTATGTCCCTATCACAAACAGTGGCTTCTCACCATTGCCCACAGTGCCGAACAGGAATCCTACCCCAGACACCCATGGTCTGTCCCTGACTTCCCACTACAAGCTCGACCTGCCTTATCACGTTAAACCTCCCAAATTTAAGCTGTGGCAAATCATTTTCAATACTGAAGTATTTGCCATTAACTCTGTTACGTTTAGCATTATGTTTAGTGGCCAAACAAAATAGCTCAACAGCTGTAAATTTGCCATTCCTTACTTCAAACAAAACCACACTAAATCGTACAAGCATCATTGTCTTAGATAACCAATAATAATAGCTATTTCCATGAATACTCACTTATTACTTTTTGCCAAACATTTTCATGCAGCAGTTCTAATCCTCACAGTAATAGCCAATAAAGCACACATTTTTGTCCCCGTTTGACAGATGTAAACACTGAAGCTCAGAAAAGTCCAGCGATTCACCAGAGTCAACTCACCTCCAGTCAGCAAGATCAGGACACAAAACAAAGTTAAACGTTTCAAAGCCTGTGCTTTTTCAACGACACTATACGAATTTCAAACGTTCACTATTTCTCCTCTCTGCTTTTTTCCTTCTCTCTGTCTTATTTCAATCTTGCAAGTAGGATTTTTCTTATCTGTAGAAGATACATTCTGCCCAGAGCCTTCCTTGGTTGGATTTAAAGCCCTATCGCAGATCCTGAAACATGATCAGGAGGTTCTAGCTAACATCTTTAGCCTGGAAGAGTTAGGTGTTTCCAGCCAGACAGCAGCTTCGGAATTCTCAGATGTTGCTTCACTGAAGTGGGGTTAGTGGATATTGATCACTGTCATACTGAAGGTTGTGTTTTTATCAACTTAGGACCAAGTATCACCATTATAAACAGGTGTAGCTCTGAGAGAGAGTAAGCTTTCAAGTCAGACCAAACTGACTTATAGATCAGTTTTATTCTGTTTTTTTTTTTTCCTTCCCTGAGCTTTCATTTCCTCTTGAGTTTGATAAGGAAAAAAAAAAAAGAAAAAAAAAAAGACATAGGCCAGGCGCGGTGGCTCAAGCCTGTAATCCCAGCACTTTGGGAGGCCGAGGCGGGTGGATCACGAGGTCAAGAGATTGAGACCATCCTGGTCAACATGGTGAAACCCCGTCTCTACTAATAATATAAAAAATTAGCTGGGCATGGTGGCGCGTGCCTGTAATCCCAGCTACTCGGGAGGCTGAGGCAAGAGAATTGCCTGAACCCAGGAGGCGGAGGTTGTGGTGAGCCAAGATCGAGCCATCGCACTCCAGCCTGGGTAACAAGAGCGAAACTCCGTCTCAAAAAAAAAAAAAAAAGGCATGTACAATGCATCTTGTGCAGTACCTGAAACCCAGTGCCACCTTAATGGGGACTGTCAGTATTAGCTGGATGACATAGTGAGGCTTCTATGTCATCCATAGCATATTGCTGTTGTCAGCACATCTGCACCCCCAGCCGGAAGCATGTTAAAAATGCAGAGTCTCAGGCCCCACCCCAGACCTCTTAAATGAGAATCTGCATTTAGAAGAGTCCCTTGGTGGTTCAGAGCACAGGAGAGTTTGGAAGCAAGGCCCTAGCAGACCTCTTATCTATATAGTGACACCCATAACTTTGAAGGACAAACACCTTGCAAGATAAAACTTATTTTCATTGTTTTTGTTGTGGCCAAATACTCTATGGAACAACTTTTTGAAATAATTTTCTTTTTTGTCTTTTTGAAAGAGGGTCTCTGTCACCCAGGCTGGAGTGCACTTGTACAATCTCAGCTCATTGCAACCTCTGCCTCCCGGGTTCAAGCAATTCTTGTACCTCAGCCACGCAAGTAGCTGGGGCTGCAGGAGTATACCGCCACTCCTTGCTAATTACTGTATTTTTTGTTAGGACATGGTTTGGCCACGTTCGCCACGCTGGTCTTGAACTCCTGGCCTCAAGTGATCCACCTGCCTTGGCCTCCCAAAGTGCTCAGATTACAAGCAGGAGTCACCGTTCCTGGCCTAATTGTTTTACTATTTTTGAAAAACAATGAATTGGAAAGAAATTTTGAGCAAGGATTTTTTTAAAGCCTGTCCTTAAAAAAAGTTTCATTTTTGTTCAAAACAATTAAAAATTTTTTGGCAAGTGTTGATCAAATGATACCCTCCTAAATACTTAGTGCCATGTCCCTGGGGAAGAGCTAATGGTACACTGAGAGACAGTGACTGTTAGTCTCGTTCCAAGCTGTGAAGGGATCTTAGCACACTGATCAGTAAACTTTGTCTGCAAAGGGCCAAACAGTCAACACTGTCTCCTCTGCAGGCCATAAGGTCTCTGCAATTACACAACCCTGTCATTTTAGCAGAAAGGCAGCTATACACAGAAATGAAAGGATGTGGCTGTCTTCCAATGAAACTTTACTTATTTTATACGGAAACTTGAGTTTCAAACAGTGTTCGCTGGTCAAATGTCATGTGATTTTTGTCAAAAGCATTCCTAGCTCACGGATCATATAAAAATAGGTGGGGCATAGGGGGGTCGGGGGTAGGTTTGGCCCAAAGTCTGTCATTTGCCAACACTTGATTTAGAAGACGTTTGTTAGAATCACGGGTCCAGGAGTCTGGCTGGTATGATTTGCATTCAGCTCCACAAGATCTGTGTGACCTTGGGCAAGAGCAAAGTGTCCTCTAGGCTTCAATATCCTCATCTATTCAATGGATGTAAAAATAGTGTCTGTCCTTTAGGGCTGTTAAGAGGTGATAATCCAAGTTAGAGTTGAGCAGAATGCCCAGTGCTTCTCAGGTATTCCGTAAAACACTTTGGAAACTGGTATTATGTTTATCATACTGACTTAGTCCAATATTTTCTGTCAATGCCACTATCAGCCTGAACTTTGGCTGCAGGAGAGTAAGTGAACAGTTTGAGTAAGTCATCAAACTTTTCAAACAATAAATAATTAAGGAGCAAATTGTTCCTCTCTGTATTGTTCTTGAGACTTTTCCAAAAAGTCTCAAGTGATGTCAAAATAAAAAGCAAAAAGAAGAAACAAATAAGAAATGGTTTCTTTTTGAATCTTACGAAAACCAAAGCTTAGAAAAATAAATTGGAGTGAGGGATTATTTACACTATAGACAGACTTGCTTCAGGGCTCCTATAAATATGGAAATCCCTTGGTACAATTAAAATATGATTTGATTTATAAGAATTAAACACACAGAGCAACATTTTTCTGCAACATCTGTGCCCAAATGGAAATATCACTGTACTTAAAACTCTACCGTAACCCTTCAGAGAAGCTCATCTTTCTGGCTGGTATAAAAGCATTAGGGATTAACTGTGAAAATATTCTTACATGGATTAGCTCAATGCTAGTCTGATGTTCAAAAATGAGTGACGGCGAAAGTATCCACAGTCCACTGGGGCTTTGGGTAAATTTTGGATAAATCTGTCCATTGAAATCAGTTGCCTCCATTGGTAGAGCCCTCATGGCAACCTCTTTGGCTTCTAAGTCCAAGAGAAGTTTGAGGCTTCTGGGTCACTGTGTAGGGTATCCTCATTATAAGGCAGGTAGGTATATCAGTTGGCTAGTGCCACCATAACAAAGTATCACAGACTGGGTGGCTTAACTAGCAGTCCCCACCCATTTTGGCATCACGGTTGGATTTTGTGGGAGGCAGGTTTTTCAAAGACCAGGTAGAGAGAGATGGCTTCAGGATCATTCAGGCACATTTCTTGTGCACTTAATTTCTATTGTTATTACATTGTAATATATAATGAATTAATTATATAATTTGCCATAATGTAGAATCAGTGGGAGCCTTGGGCTTGTTTGCTTCCAACTTGACCATCCCATCTCGGGGTGATGGGAGACAGTGACAGATCAGATTCTCATAAGGAACCCACAACCCAGATCCCTCACATGTGCAGCTTACTATAGAATTCAAAGTTTTATGAAAATCTAATGCCACCACTGATCTGAGAGGATGTGGAGCTCAGGCAGTAACTGGACCCGTGAGGAATGGTTGTAAATACCCATGAAGCTTCACTTGCTCACCTGCAGCTCACCTCCTGCTGTGTGGCCCAGTGAGGTCCATGACCTGTGGCTTGGGAACCCCTGGCTTAAACAGAAATTTATTTCCTGACAATTCTGGATGCTGGAAGTCTGAGATCAAGCTGAGTCAGTTTTTCCTGAGGCCTCTCCCCTTGACTTGCAGATGGACATCTTTTCTCTGTCTTCACATGGGTTTCCCTGTGTGTGTCCTCTCCTCATCTTGTAAGGATGTGTGTCAGATTAACGCCCACCCATATGACCTCATTTTAACTGAATTACACCTTTAAAGACTGCTCTGCAAATAAAGTCACATTCTGAAGTACTCAGGGTTAGAATTTCAATGTATGAATTTTCAAGGGACCTAATTCAGTGGGTAACTGTATAACAGTATAACAGGAATGCCTATGTCTCCTGGATAGAAAACCAAGCGCAACCTGCCCAGAAGTATGCAATGTGTGGCTTTTTACCCATTTTTTACAAAGATGTTGTACCTACCACCTGCCCGCCTCCTGAGGGAGCATTCAACAGAGTATCTAGGGCCAGAAGTGAGTTACTCTTTTTCAAAATTCTGTCCAAGCAAAGACAAAATCTGTCAGTGAACAAAATGGTAAAGACAGAACATAAGCAAATTCTACCTTTTTGTCCACAGAACTGCTTTTTTTCTACTTATGCAGAGATGACCTTAGGCCTGGATTTCCCAAAGTGCATCTGAGGATCTCCTAGTTGCCGATTAGAAATGCAGATTTCTGAATGACTGATTCAGACTTTTTAGGGGTAGAACCTGAAAGTTCGCCATTTAACATTCTCTCAAAATGATCCTTCAACTTTCGTAATGTCGAGGACTTTCCGTTGAATTAAGACAAGAACTCATAGCCTTGAGACTTAGGGATCGGACTCTTCTCAAGACATGGGAACTTATTAGAATTGCAAAGCCTCAGGCTTCACTGCAGACCTTCAGCAACTCTGAGGGCAGGGCCCAGCAATCTGTGTTTAAAAGTCCCCCAGCTGATGCTGGTGACAGGTGATGTGGGGAACCAGTGGGGTACTGAGACCCCCCCGCATTAATGCCACCCCACTTCTGAAAGTACTGCTCTGATGAAAAAAAAATTGGAGGTTTGTTTCAGCCAAGCGTTCATTTCTTATCAGTTCATTTCCTTGTTCTTTCAATCATGAGCATTTTCCTCCATTTCATCTCTTTTGAGAAAAGCATTTAAAAATGATTCTGTATCAATGGACTGTAGGAAGGAATCATTGATAACATGAGTGACAATTTTGGAAGCCAAATAGCTTGATTTTCATCTAAAATTTACCTCTGATTGGTAAGGTTTTTGGTTAAGGACTTACTTGATCTGTGCCTCTTTTTTAATGCCAGTGAAGAAGATCTAATACCATCTGATTCCTCTTACTATGGAGGGACAAATGCAACACAGATATTCTCTGGCAAAGATTGAATAAACCTTTTTCTCTGTGTAGAATCAAAACATTTCTAGCATTGGTTTCTATTACTACTAAACTTTCAGTTATGATAGCATTATATAACAGAAATATACAATTTTGGCCAAAGCCATGTGTTGTATCTAATAAAAATTGTTCTAAAATAATTGTATTTATCTCAGTGAACAATGTGACTATGTAGGCTAAGGTTTGGGTTGATAGAATTATTCTTTTGTTATTTTTGTGTATATATTTGTTACCGAGCCTATGAGCACTAAAAGCGATAACACATCATACTCTGGAAAAGCACACGGAGATGTACCCCAAAGCCCTGCACAGGGCCTGGCACACAGACTAGTAGGTGCCAACAAGTACCTGCTAAATGAATACTACTATACCATCAAAATTCCTGCCTGAGCGCTAGAGACAGAGGAACTAATACGCTCTTGTACCACTCAGTCATTGCCCTGCAGGGTTCCAGGATTCTCCTCTTAACCCTCTTTCCAGAGTGAGCTCCTTTCCTAGGCTGAGTGACTTCAGGAAATCCAGACCTCAGTGGAGAACTCTATTTGTGTGTGACTCTGCACCAACACCCAGTAGAGGTTTGTGGAGGTGATACGGCTCTGATGACTAGAGGAACACCAAGGTTCTTGGTCTTGCACCAGTAGGATTAATAACACAGACACACGTGGAGTGGTTTTAAGGAGCGAAAAGTATAATACGCAAGAAAGGTGTAAGAAAGAAGAGAATAGCTCTCCCGTACAGAGACAGGGGATTGGGGCTTGGAACAAAAAGAAACCGTGTGGGTGATGGAAAAGTGGTAGATTATAAGGGAGGCTGGAGGAGGTAGTGACTGATTTTCATATGGCCCACGGGATTGGTTTGGCCAGATGTGTTATTTACGTAGCCCACAAAAAATGCGGCCCTCCCACCTTGGTCCTTTAATATGCAAATGCAGGTCTCCATGATGTTCTGAACACATGGTGTTATCTGGAGGTGGCCATGACACTTGGCATAGGTGGTGACAAAGGGAAGACAGCGGGAATGCCATATTGAGTAGACCCAGTCTCGAATGGCCTGCATTTGCATATCAAAGCTTGCTCGCCCGGCCCTTCAAGCCTCCTTTTCTGTTAGAAAAGAGATGCTTTGGGGGTTCTTATTACAGGAAAATTTCCACGGAGAACCTGTATCTTTATTATCTGCCTACAATAATTTCTTAGTAACTCCTGTATTAGAGGTATACAGACAATACATGACATATATGGAAACTTCCTGTACAGGTACTCCAGAATACTCATTCCATCCTGGCTATTTCATCAAGTCTAGGCTTTGCTCTTTGTGTGTTCAAACACATCCTCCAGATTTCCTAACCCATCTTCATCTTCAAGCTAATGAAGCTAATTGGCCACTCCCAGGTGCCAGGCAGTTGGGATCTTCCTCTAACATTTTTAAATTTAGAAATTACATAGCAAAGGGTCTAGTTTTTTACCATGTGCCAGCTTGGAGCTGTGCCCATTTGATACTAAAAGGGAAGAGGCAGACATTGCAAAATGCCCTGTCTTTTCTCCTTCCCATCCTCTAATTTTATTTCTTGAAAGCATAGCATGGCTGCCTATCAGAAACCTTTGGATTCTCTCTTCATTTGCTTCCTACCTCTTAGTCTAGGTTCCTGGATGTATGAGAATAGAAGATAAATACATGATTCCTGATCTCTTGCAATTAGTAACATCAATGGGGCAGAGACTCATTAGATTACAACACCACAATTTTAAAAAGAAAGGAAGCTGAACTCTACCAGACGAAGGCACATAGATGGGGTTTCTAGGAGAAGCCAGAGCAGAGTCCAGAAAGGAGCTATCTAGAGCGAGGAAAAGATTTCCTGGGAAAAGACAAAGGCTCTGCAAAGGCATGGAGGTCTGAAACCACACTGCTGTTCTGGTCAGGGTTGGCAGCAGAGTAAATACATTTCAACACTTCCTCCTCCCTGTCTCTGATGGGAAACATCCCTTCTAGGCTTGTCCCTGCTCCTTCAGGGGCTGAGAGTGATCCATTACCCACTGCAGGGAGACTCTGGCTGAGCAGAAAGGGTTTTGATGCCCACCCTGAGACCTTGACCCTGGCTTACTCCTTTTCCTCACTGGAGGATTCCAAATCCTGCTGAGACTGGCTGGGGGACATGTTGCCAGGACTTGGGGATGCCAGCACTCAGAGCGGACGAGTGTGACAGGCTTTGGAACGGGCTGCCATTATTCTGAGGTTGAGGTCTGTCCCATGGAGCTAGTGTCTGCCAGGTGCTGATATAGTCATCGACAGCTCAGGAAGTGGTTCACCAGGCTGCCCAGGTTTCCTGTCAGACTGGATGAGCCAACTTTAAAAGAATCAGGAAAGGAGGGATAACACTTCAAATAGATGGAAGCTATTTCAATCTACAGAAGTTAGATGTAGCTTGTTTATCTATTTGAACCTTGGGCAGGCAAATTTCCTGCCATGAACAACATGCAGAAGAAATATTGGTTGAAAAAAAAGGAAAAAAAACCACTATTTTTTAGCCAAGAAGATAGAAGTGGAGAGTTCTCTTTAAAAAGTGTATTATGATTCAATCATATACATTAATCCTTCTGAAGACAGGTGTTTTGCTAGGCACTGGGGATAAAATGATGACTGTGATTTGGCTCTACCCCAGGTGGATTTGGTAGTTCAGACGATCAATATGTAATAGAAAAGTATAACACAGCACCATGAAGGATCTATTAGGGAGCTTTAAAAAATGTAAGATAAGAGCATAGAATAGGGAGTCACTAATTCAGCCCTGAAGACCAGGGACAGAGGAGGTCACTTTTAGACTATATAGAAGGAGAACACGGGAAGCCACTTTTTTTTAAGTTGAACCACATGAACTTGGAAACACACTCAATTCTATTTTGAAAAAAAAAAAAGATAATTTCAAATGGTTTATTCTAACACTAAGAGCAGGAATGGCATGGAGGTTTCACCCCTGTCACCAACTCTAACCAAATGGAAAAAACTGCCTACTGGCTGTGTTGAGAATGACTGTGAGGACTCTAGGCCAATAGGAAAGGATAGTATTGAAACTGATAATTCCATTCTGGCTCAAGAATGGGCAGCTTGTGGCATAAATTGACCCCAGTTGCCATACTTAAATTATAAGGAGTTTGTTAAGTAAAAGCACAGAAGTCTGATTAAGTACAAGATGTCACTATATCATACAGATGACAGTTCATGGCATTTGGGAGTAGAATGTTTATGTTGGAGTCTAGGGACAGACGGAAGATCCAGCTCAGGAGACTCACTGAAGAGCTATGTTGAGGCTTTATTGGGAAGTGCTTTGAATGACCTTGTAAGCACTCTTCATACTGCTGCTTGTATCCTGTTACCTATTTGACTTATTTTTTAAAAAACAAATACACTTACCCTTCCCTGCCCCCCAAAAAATGCTTGGAGGTTTCAGTGTTCTCTGCTGCTTTCGTTTTGTCAAAATCAAAGCCTCCTTTAAGGAAAGGTCACAAAGCACTAAGGGAACATACAGTAAGTACTTTGCAAATTAAATTGGAAGATGTTTTTAGATTAAACAAAAACCAAGTTCTGTGAAGGCACAGATTTTGTTTTACAAAGGTCAAAATCACTGCATAAAGATTTTTTTTTACTACTAAGAAAGTATCCAAAGAAGTTATTTCAGTCTGTTTCTGTTCAGGTTCTCAGAATCCACAGCATAAGAAAAATTAGGAATGCTTCATTATGCCCTGCCAGAGGTAGCTTTCCAGGCAAAAATCTGTGCTGTGTCCCAATGGAATTCTATAAACTGCATTGAGGATACTGAAAATTGACCCAAGGGTTGAATACTGAAATGTCCTTCTGTGTATATTTCAGTCACAGTTATACATTTTTCTTTTGAAATTTAGGCACCCCAAGAAACTTCAGATCCGACTGTAAACGTGTTTTTTTTAACCAGGTGTGCACAGGAGAGAAGGTTGAGGAACTTTCCCTAAATCAACCTGCTACGATCCTATCCTAGAAGATTCTGATCTGTCATTCTCTGTATATCCTACAGAAACATTCCTGTCTTTCTAAGATTTCTAGCAGTGAGCACGAGCACAGGGATGACCACTGCAGAGTCACACAGGAGGACTCACTGATAAAAAGCAGCAATTGTAGAGGGGCTGAGTGTCTTTCCCGGTGGGTAGTTTGCATTTCTTCTTGGTGGGTTTTATACCCCGACCTCCATTCTTTGGAGTTTTGTTTGGTATCAATCCCCAGTGACCTGCTAAAACTGGAAATACCTGAGGAGAAGTTGGATCGTGTAAAGAAACTCATCCAATATATTATAATAATTTTGTTTTATGAGATGGAGTCTTGCTCTTGTCACCCAGGCTGGAGTGCAATGGCACGATCTTGGCTCACTGCAACCTCTGCCACCTGGGTTCAAGTGATTCTCCTGCTTCAGCCTCCCGAGTAGCTGTATTACAGGTGCCTGCCACCACAGCCAGCTATTTTTTGTATTTTTAGTGGAGACAGGAGTTCATCATGTTGGCCAGGCTGGTTTTGACCCCCGGACCTCAGGTGATCCACCCGCCTCAACCTCCCAAAGTGCTGGGATGATAGACATGAGCCACCGTCCCTGGGTGATAAACTGTTTTTACAAGAAGAAGAAAGAACTACAAGTCTAGCAAAGGTGGATCATGACTGACACCCCTCCAGACTCTTGATAAATTTACTATGAAGAGAAGGTTAATTTCACCCTTATGTCAAGGGCTATTTTGGTGGGGGTGGATGGTTCTTCTCCAGCTGTAAGCATGGGAAACCAGATCGAAAAGGACTACGGGACATTCCTTCAGGTAGAATTTCTGTCCCTGGGCTGCTTCTCCTTGGAAAAGAGTAAATGAAGTTGTCAGACTGATAACAGGGAAAGAGTGAGATGGATTAGGAATTTCAAAAATCTTTGCGTTACCTGGAAATAAGGTACAAAATCTAGAGAGGCACAAATAACAGAGGGGGCAGTAGAATCTGGGGAAGGCTTTTCAGACCTCCTCATGTGAGCCATCACTTCTGACTAGGTCCCTGATGGATGGTTGGGTGCAGGTCGGGAGAAAACACCTTTAGAATTGTGTCTGGTCTCCTGTCCCTCTGTGTGGCAGGACCCCCCACACTTTGGTAGTTTTCACTCCATTTTTGTTTATCGTAGGGAAGATTCAGAAAGATCATAGAACCATTCTATAGGGCACGTCTCCAGGGATATAGAAAAGTTCTCTGTTCTGGGGGTGCACTCGTACAGCTGGCTTCTTATCGTGGGAGACTGCTTTTCTGTGGTGGTCATGACAGGGAAATTCCAATCAAATCGGGGTGGTTGACCTTACCCAGCCGGGAAGTGACCAGAAACCACAGGGAGATATTTCCATCACCGCTAATGGCCTTACAACTCCTCCAACTTCTAATTCTTTTCAAAGCCTTGGAGTTTTAGTTTTGCAGTAGAAGGAAAGTAGAATTGATACCCTGACTATTCCTGACCCCGGTCCATCCCTGGAGTGGGTGGTTGTTCAAAACCTGTCATAGATTGAGGAGGTATCTCAGGATTCCACTGTTATTTGCTGCTGTAAAATTCCATCATGCAAGGGTAAGCCCTGTGTCCTCTGCTTTAAGTCAGGAGGCGGCAAGTCATTGCTGCAATGCAGCCGAGGTTTGCAGGATGAGTTCGGCAGCCTCTCTGGCTGGAAGGCAGAGAGCTTTAGGGAACAAAGTGGAAAGGCAGAAGCCGAAGATCCTCTTACCCAGTGTCCAGTGTGGGTCCAGGGTGGGTCCAGGGTGGGTCCCAGGCATGGCAAAATTTGCATTTATTTCTTATCTACCTTCTGTTCTTCAGAAAGACTGACGTTTGAGGGAAGGTAAAGTTTTCTCAAAGCCTATCAACATGTATGCTTACTATTGATTATTACATGGCCAACCCCTGACTTGGGTACATCTCCAGTCATACAATTCACAGCCCTTCTTGGAGGTAGGTATATTTACCCCTGTTTTCCAGATGGAAATGCTGAGGCACAGAGAGGTACAGTGACTTGCCAAGACCCCACACTGAAGAGGTGTCAGAGTCAGGCTTACTATCTGGTTCCCTCCAACAGTCCTAAAGTCCCCTTTTCAGTATGCCGCACTGCTTCCACTCCTGATCTGAACCTGGGTCCTGGGGCAGCCAGACCCCGCTACACAACCCCATGTGAAAAGTCATGACGTGTGCTTGGTGGGCTGGGTTGGGGGTGGGGCTTCCACTGATTCCCTTTGGCTAAGGCAGGAGGCTATGTTGGGTGCCCCTGTCCTGCGCTCTGGGATGTGGCTGTGTTTTCATTCTCAGTTGCATTGCCGTGATCTCTCAGGTGTAGTGTGCCAATTCCCAAACCAGATACCATCTCTCTCTCTCTTTCGTAGGCACGGTCCTGTTGTGCCAGGCCAACCAGGAGGGATCTTCCATGTACAGTGCCCCCAGTTCACTTGTATATACTTCTGCAAGTAAGCCCACTGTCGTGGCTCTTTTTGTTTTGTGACATAAATCTGAGTCCAATCACCTTCCTTGCCATGTAAGTTCTCTCCCCCTCCCTCCACCCCACCCTCTCTTGTGGGTGTCTCTGAGGTGAAGTTATTTTTCATAAGCATGTCTCTGTCTCCCTTGCCACTTCCCAGATGTCCTGGCCATTCTTTGTTAGATCCGTCAGGATTTGGGTCCAGTGGTTGGGATGTGGGCGTGGGGCTGGCAGGGAGGGGCGTGGGAGGGTGGGAAGCTTTAGCTCATTGCCTGCCTTTTATCATAGCTTTGTAAATTCATATCAAAATAGTTTAATAGCATATGCGACCACCCAGAAGGCACCCTCGCCTAGCAGAAGATGCTTGACCAGGACTTGTACACACTTGACTCCTGATCATACTACTAGCCTGCAGCTTGTTGCTTGTTTGCAAGGCTGTTCCGTCCTTTGCTATGTAATTTCAAGGAAGAGAAGCAGAGAGAAATGTAGTTCCCCCCGATTTAATGAAGTGCAGAGAGAGTAGCAATAAAGAATCGTCTTTTAAAAAGTTGGGGTATTTAAACATAAGTAAGTATAGCCGTCAAGTGCTGGAGGGAAGAGACCGCAAATAAATACGAGATGTAGATCACCACGTTGATATGGCAGAACCAAATTTCTTTGCCTGGGGTGGATGCTCTGGGGTGAAGAATGCCCTACCCTCACCCCAATTTCCAGAGCAGGTGGAAGAATTAAAGCTGCCACTGATTCTACCATGTTCTCCCAGGGGGTATGTCCCTTCTTAAAGAGTCTCTCAGTCACAGCTGAGACTTTATCATCTGTTTTGTACAAAGTATGTAAATTCTGTGAAGTTTCCATAACTGCTGAATGAGTTCTCTTGAGGGTCAGTGTTCAAAAGTGAGTCTGGGGGCCCTGGAGTGGGGGTGGGGGCTGCTTCTTAGACTGGCTGTAAAAGGCAGGGGTGGGAATGACAGCAGGAGTGCCAGGCTCGAGAGGTAAGAGACACAGGAGAATCCTCACCTTCATGCCAAAACCAAGCATCTTTATTTCCTAAATTGTGAAGCTGAGGAAAACCAACCTCCTCACTGTGAGGGCAAAGGTTACCAGTGGTCACAGGGAACCAAAATATAATGTGACACACCCAAGGGTCTGAGGTCCTTAGGAGGTCCAACAGCCAGTTATTTTTCCTTGTTAGAGTTTTTTTCGAGACTAAGTCTCACTCCATTACCCAGGCTGGAGTGTAGTGATGTAATCTCAGCTCACTGCAGCCTCCGCCTCCTAGGTTCAAGCAGTTCTCATGTTTCAGCCTTCCAAGTAGCTGAGATTACAGGCGTGTACCACCACGTCCACTGGTTGTAGTTTTAGTAGAGATGGGGTTTCCCCATGTTGGCCAGGCTGTTCTGCTACTCCTGACCTCAGGTGATCCACCCACCTCAACCTCCCAAAGTGCTGGGATTACAGGCATGAGCCACCACACCTGACCCAGAGTATAATCTTCAATGGCAGTTTTGGCATTAATTAAATGCCAAGATATTTTTCTGTGGCTCCCAAGAAGCCCAAATCTAACCACACGGGCAAGACGTGGTTCTTTCTGAATCTGTGACAACTACTGCCCCCTTCAGGCCAATGTAGATGTGTGTCCAAGTATCTCCTGAAATTGTATTGCTACTACACAGACTTGTGTATTCCTCTCAAAACCTGCACCAGGTGGGTATCACCATGTTTGCTTTACAGCTGAGGACATGGAGGGCACTCAGAAGTGGATCAATTTGCCCAGGATCGCAGAGCCAGTATATGGTAGATTGGTCTTCCGAACCTGGGAAAATTATTCATCCTTCAGCTGCCTTTCCAAGTCTATTTGACTAAATCTGATCACTGTTCCATGTACCTGGCTTACTTTCTTGTCTATAAATATTTTCTGAAGGAGAGTTGGTGTACCAAAACGTGCCATTCTAGGGTTGGGTCCTAGAATATTAATTATTTTTTTCTCGAACATTGCTGTCCTATAGAAGTGTCTGGGATAAAATCTTTATGCTATCCAGCACAGTGCTGATGGGAGTGAGGCACAGATTTTTATCTCATTTTATGTTACATTAACTAACCACACAGGGCTAATGGTTACCCTGTTGCACAGCATGGCTCTATACTGTATGACATATCTATGTATTTATTTTCTTTACACAATTGAACAAAACAATCAACTCCAGAAGAGTGCTATTTGAATTGGTATAGCTATTCTGTTTTTTTTTTTTTTTTTAAATGCGGTCTCACTCTATCACCCAGGCTAGAGTACAATGATGTGATCTTGGCTCACTGCCCACTCTGCTTCCTGGGTTTAAGCAATTCTACCTCAGCCTCCTGAGTAGCTGGGATCACAGGCGCTCACCAACGCGCCTGGCTAATTTTTGTATTTTTAATAGAGATGGGGTTTCACCATTTTGACCAAGCTGGTCTCGAACTCCTGACCTCATGATCCACCCACCTCAGCCTCCCAAAGTGCTGGGATTACAGGCATGAGCCACTGCACCGGACTGGTATAGCTATTCTAAAGTGACTTGGGGAAAGCATATGTCTCACATAGCACACATGAAAATATTTCCCACATTCTCCATTATAAAATAGCTGAAGCATACAGAGAAAATGAAACCATCTAAAGCAAGGGTCACCCAACCCAGCCCATGGCCTGTTTTACAAGGCTTATGAACTAAGAATGGTTTTTAGATTTTCTAAAGGAATGTAAAAACCAAGCAACAAAAACAGCAGAGACCTGGTTGGCCTGCAAAGCTTAACATTTTAAGACTGGCTCTTTACAGAAGGAGTGTGCTGATCTCCAATTGAAAGGGTTGATTTTAGTGTTAAAAATACAAAGAGGCCATCTCACTGCACTGTGTGTAACTGTACTTTAAAGTAAACATTTATAATTATGGAAATCTTACAATGTGCATCCAACATCCTTCATTTCTAAATTTTATCAGGCATATTACCTACACATTTCATCTTATCATGCCACGTGCTCTTCATGAAAATATGTTCACGGCCCCATAATACTCTGTTGTTTCACGTTACATTTTAATCTATCCCCCCATTCTCAAGAACTTAGGTTCGCAGCACTTTTTTCAAAAATATTAAACAACATAAATGCTCTTTACTAGAGCAGTTTTAAAGAAAATAGCTAATTTTACTACCCCATTTAAAAAGCAAAACCAAACCTAGTTTCTTCCATTAAGAATCTTCACTTGTCGACGCTTGAGCAAGGGTATTCAGATTGTCAAGCTGGATTAGTATTTTGTAATGGTGACCAACTCTGAGACCAGGTGGGTAGCCAGAGGGGCTTTCGATTACTTCTGTCTGTAGTCTGTGCGTTGGTGTTGAATGTTAAGTTTATCTGCACATCCCTAAGATACATTGCTGCAGCTTCCTTTCCCCTTTACGGCTTTTTGGTCTAGGCTGTTTGTGGTTTGCTGGCTCTGCAACATTCACTTAGATTTTTCTCTTCCAGGTTAGATGTCTGTTCTAGAACAAAGCCATTCCCCATTTCCTGCAACAGTTCAGCCAGCACATAAAGGGTCGTTTTTGCATGAACGCCTGTGTACACACACCCCCCCCCCACCAATTATACTCATCATCCAGGATTGTTTCTCTCAACAGGTCCAATTTGCACAGGGCTCAGTCACTTATTTTGTCCTTACATTCTCATAGGTAAAAATTTTTTCTCTAGGAATCCAACCATTGCCCTCAAAGCTGAGGCTGCCATACTTCTCCGCAATCGTGTAGGATGCTCTTATTTTTTAACTTGAAAATGCATGTGTTCCTTATTTCTGCTCAACAGCTGTGGTCCTGAAAAAGGTGTGTGTAAATGACACTTTTGTACCCTGAATCCTGCATGTACTGACTTCCAAGGTAGCCCTGGGGTTTTGTTTTGTTGCACTTCTTTTCCTCCATAGATCTTTAAATGGCCTTAGATTTTATTTTTTAAGACTTAAATTGCACCTCTTCCTAGCCCAAGAGCTAATCATCTGTAAATAACACCCTTCAATGCAGCAGGGGAGATGGTTTTTAAAGGAACCCTGCTGAATTAGTCTGTAATGAAAATAATTCCTACTGAAGTGATCTGCTTTTGAGGATGTATTTTTGTATAATAGGGAGGTTTTTTTCCACATTAAGTGAATCATCCCAATTATGTAACCCAGGACACCTAAAAGTATTAAGAGAAGGATTTTTACTCATAACTTTGGGTCTATACAATCTCATTCCATAGATGCTTCCATCGGACCCCAAATGACTCCAGTTTTTCTCCCTCACCCCTGAACTTCATGTGGGTTTAAAACCCTAGTGCAAATTGTCACAGGTCATTATGCATCCTCTTACATGTCCCAGTAAACTCTCATCCAGAGTATAAACTAGACCTGCTTTCTATCCAACTTAAATAAAGAAAGAACAAAACTCTGGAGAATTAGGCAAGATTACCTAGTATCAAATGCAAAAGATTGACCATTACTTTTCAATAGGCTTTCAATGGAAGCAATTCAACCCCTTAACAGGAAGGTTTAGTGAAGCGGGAAGGGCTGCTGGCATGTGTACTGTTCATCCCCTTCTGAAGGCCAGTGTTCAGCCCCCTTCTCTTGTCCAGGGGAAAAGTACTAGCTGTATTATTGCCAGCACTGTTTTGCATACAGTGAATGCTCAACATCAAAACTGGCACCAGGCAGAAACAGGAAGGTAAAGGACATACCACATCTCTTCCAAATTAAAACATGAATTCCACTTTCATTAGTTGATGTATCAAGAGGTAAATCATTGGTTGGATGAATGAAAAGTTCACTTCTGATTCAGATTAGCAAAGCGAGCTATCACGATCCTTATTTACATATGAAGTAGCTGTTTCCAGAAGCACATCAATGTTACTTTTGTTTTCTTCATGATTTTATGAATACATTTTTAATTACAATAGTAACAGGTGCTCATTGTAATCAGTGTGAAGTGTGCAAACACACACACCACACACCCCACCCCTACACACACACATACACACACACACACACACACACATGGAATAATGCAGGAATAATATCTTCACTTTATCCAGTAACACAAACCCTTAAAGTGTGTGGATGCCCAGTATCTTTCTACATTTTCTCCATGGTTATTCAGAAAAGGACATACACGCAATGTTTGGGGTGTGTTATTAGTTCGACTTTACACAGAGGGGAGCATAGGTGTTAATTACATGGACATTCCATATATTAATCATATTTAGTTTCACATAATACATTGTGACCTTCCCCCTTTAAGCCTTTTAGATATTTTCATACTGTTTAATGGCATAAATGGTCAACAGTCGATTCAACCATTCTCTAGCCACAGGCATTCAAAGCCACTTCTTTGTATAATCCCATACTCCCTTTATAAGGCTCTGGTAAATACCCTTACCGACCACTACTTCCAGTTCTACACTCAGCACTCCCGAACATGGAAGTGCTGTTTCCCTCCCAGCATTTCTGCCAGCACTGACATGTTTTGCTCTCTTTATTTTTGCCAACTGCGTAGTGGAAACTAACATCTCAATTTGTTCTAGTTTGTACCTTTCTCCTATTAGGGATCATCATCTGTTACATTTTTTTAGGCTATACTTTTGAATCCCCAGTACACAACTTCCTTTTGAGTTCTCATTTTATTATCAATTCACGTGTGACAATATGATACTTGTTCATGAGGAGGATAACCTATGAATAGCTTAGGAGTTGCAAATCTATTTCCTATTTTGATGATGAATGTTGCTCACATTCCACTATACATTTTTAATTACATAGGCAAATGTGTCTGTCTTTTCTAATTATTTTAGGTATCATTCTGGATTACAAAATGCCTGTCAAGATCAAGTTTTGTTTTGCACTGTATTAGTAAGATTGAGCTGCTATAACAAAATGCCATAGACTGGGAGGCTTAAGCAACATTCATTCATCTTCTTACGGTTCTGGGGGCTGGAAGTCCTAAATCAGAGTGCCAACAAGATTGGGTTCTGGTGAAGGCTTTTTCTTGACTTACAGACGGCCGCCTTCTCCCATGTTTTCACAAGACAGAGAGCGGGGAGGTAGAAAGACAGAGAGGGGAAAAAGCCCTCTCTGGTGTCTCTTCATATAAAGGCATTCATCTTATGAAGGCCCCACCCTCAGGACCACATCTAAACCTAATTACCTCTCAAAAGGCCTCATCTCCAAATACCGTCACATTGGGGGTTACAGCTTTCACATATGAATTTGGGTGGAGGAGACATAATTCAGTCCATAGCAAGCCCCTTGATACAGGGACGTCCGTTTTATTTGTCAAGGGCTAAAAAAGCATTTTCCAGACTAAAGTTCTTTATGGTTTCATATGCTTATCAATGCCATTGGGTATATTTTCCACAGTTCCATGAAAGTCAGAGTTGAATGTCAGATCCACATCAGGACAAAACCTCAAGTTAACATAAGATGCATGATCATTTCCCCTGAAATTTTCACCCTGATAGCCCTCCCTCCTCAAAAGAAAAAATAGGTATCACAGGCAAATGCTTGGAAACCTGAATGTTATCAAATGCAAAATCATTTCCTCATTTATTCAAGGGCAAGCGGTAGGGGCATAGTTTTAATTGATATATTGATCACAGATTTTATGGAAGTAATTGTGTGGAATTCATAAAACAATGATTTAAGTGGCAGAAACATACATAAATCAGGCCTGCACTATCTTACTTTTAGGTAATTGATAGAACTTCCATGGGTTTCTGCAATTAAAGTAAGGACCTAAATTAATTTATGGCTTCTGCTTCTGCAGAATATAGAAAATGTCAGTAGGCTGGACTCTAATAGAAAGCACACATAAGGTCATTGTGTTACTGACACATTGGTTTGAAGAGTTGTGTCTTCTTTTTCCCTCACTTGCCAGTAACTGACAGCTTCCCTATTTTTTTCCAATATTTTATGGAGGGGGTGCTTAAAAATAACTAGCTCTGGGATGAAGGTAAGCAAGTGAGGGGCTCACTTCAGACAGAGATTAAAGGGGTTGCCCAAACTCTTCAAATGGCATTTTAATGACATATTTTTAAAAATCTAAAGTAATGGAAAAACATCCATGATGCACAGAGTATCAAGACAGAATAGGTTTTATTAAGTTTTCCTTTTGGAGCCTTAAGATCCAATCTGGCTTCATCCAGTACTACTTAAATTTTGATCAAGGATTTAAAAAATAACTTGGATTTTAAAAGATTGCATTAAAACATCATGTATCTTCATTACAGAGTTTTTTGGTGTTTCCTCCCTTCCACCCCTAAGTTCTGCAACGCCTAACTGTTGTTACCCTAGTTCCAGCCCCGAAATTATGATATCCATAAACAAAAATAATGGTTATTAGGCATCACTATATGTCAGGCATCCTGCTAAGCCCATCTTATGAACTTAATCCTCAGAAGAAAGCATAGAACAGGTATGATTACTTATGCCCTCTTTCCTCAGGAGGTAATTTAGGCTTGGGGGCATTAAAGAAGCTTGACCAAGATCACCCACTAGATCAGCTTTGAAACGAGCGTGTTCCTCTTCACTACTCTCTAAAGCTTCCCCCCGAGGTGGGAAACAGCATGGGCACCAAGAATTGGCTGAGCAGGCAATGGTCCTATGGAAACTCTCAACACCTATCGGGTATCTCTACTTGGGCCAAGGTTGTGCTGTCTCCTCCCCATCCCATGATGTCTGGAAAGGCAGTTTTTCCCTCTTTGATATCTCTGGACAGGCTTTAGCAAGTTTTGTTTTTTTTTTATTTTTGTGTTTTTTTTTTTGAGACAGAGTCATGCTCGGTTGCCCAGGTGGAGTACAGTGGCGCAATCTCGGCTCACTGCAATTTCTGCCTCCTGGGTTCAAGTGATTCTCCTGCCTCAGCCTCCTGAGCAGCTATGGCTACAGGCACGTGCCACCATGCCCAGTTCGATTTTCAGTGGAGACGCAGTTGCACCATGTTAGCCAGGATGGTCTTAATCTCCTGACCTCATGATCCACCCACCTTGGCCTCCCAAAGTGCCGGAATTACAGGCATGAGCCACCTGTCCGGCCCTCTTTGTCCTTTTTAACCAATTTCAAGAAAAAATTAAAACCACTAGTTTAACCTCCCATCCCCAGTTGTTTAAAACGGAAAGTTCTGCAAAGAGGCATCCACATTTCAGGCAGCTGCTCTGTAGCTCTCTGTCATTGCTTTGGTTATTAATCTCAATGCAGAATGGTGGCTTTCATCTTTTTCAGATGGGTGTCTTGCTTTTCTGCAAAAGGCTGCCAATTGCAGAAACTACCATCCCGTGGTGTGCCCCCAAACATCTTATTTGTCTTGATATTTCTTTCACAGAAATACATATGACAGATAAGGAGTCACTAGAGGATGCGTTTGCTTTGTGTCAGACAGATATTAAAACAATAAACTATGTTGCCCTGGGATTCTGGTGCATGCACAGCCAGAGAACAAGACCGAGATGAGATGTTTCGGAAAGGCAGTGAGGCAGTTGTTCTGGGGGAATTCCCTGGAAACCCCAAGTCCTGTGATAGCATTGACAGAAACTGTTTTTAATGTTCACATTCTCTTAAGAGGATCAACTGGCTGGTGCAGCTCCTGCATTAAACTCCTTGACAATACTTGCCCTCACCTAGCACCATCGCAGGCAAGAGAAATCCTTCAATAGTTTGAGAGGCTTATTTTGAGAGTTTATTTTTTTAAGCACTTATCTGCATTTTATCTGCTTCCCCAAACTAATGTGGATTTAGAATTTTTTTTTTTAAAAAAATCCATTTTACATTCAGTGCTGTGAGCAGGTAAGCTGCAGGGGACAATGACAAGATCTTGCTCGATTCATGAAATGGGAAGGAGGAGAGTGTGATGCCATGGAGCAGGTGCACATGCCTAAGGGCCCAGCTTTGTAAATTGAGCCAAGCCCTCTCTGGGTCTACAGAGCTGGTGATGATCAGCTTAGGAAGGGAGAGACTGAATTGAAGGGCGCTCATGTCACTCAAGAGTTGGGGCAATCATACTCTCTTCGAATACCAGGCTTCTTGGACAGAAATGTGTCCAATCACAGAGGTGGCTGCTTCCTCCCTTCTCTTCCAAAACAAATATCCTACTCAGTGCAAAGATCATGAGAAGCTCAGGTTGCCTCTCATTAAAGGGAAAACAGAGCCTGGTGTAGTTCATAAAAACCCAGTAATAAAAACATGTGCTTCGCTAAGAATGTCAAAAACACCATTTTCTCATATCGTGCTTGGGTATGAAAGAACTGTCATACCCAAAGCTATGTATTTCTCCTGGAGAACTTGGGAGCATTGTTAAGAAAATGCAGTTTCAGGACCAAACACCACACCACGTATTTTAGATCTGTCTCCTTGAGTTTTGTTTGCCTGCACATAGGCTCTTGATACCTAATTGCTTTTCATGTGAAAGAAAACAGCAAAGGCCTAACAGTCTATGGGTATCTATTAGCCTTACCCTGAGTATTTGCCACAGCAATCTCAAAATTTTCCAAAAGATTGTTTTGCTTTTTTCTGGCAAATCCTAATTCCCACTAGTGGTTTTACAGAATTTTTCTTGAGCTACAACGTGATTTAGTGAAAAGAGCTGGATTCAGGAAGGTCTGGGAGGAAACTCTCATGGTGAGACTAGTGCCAAGACCTTGGTCAAGTTTCCTTGCCATGTTAATAGCCATGACTACCTACTACCCATGACCAGTAAATGAGATTGCTATGCAGAGACTTCTAGGCTGCTAGAGGCATTACGGCTCCCCAAATGGCTGCGCTTTCCTTTTCTGTCTTAGAAGCCATCTTCTGCAGCATTTTTTTAAAGTCCACCAAACCAGATGTGGTGCTGCTCTTCTAGCTACTGGAGAGGCTGAGGTGGGAGGATCACCTGAGCCCAGGAGTTTGATGTTACAGTGAGCTGTGACCATTCCACTGCACTCTAGGCTGGGCAACAGAGTGAGACCCTGTCTCAAAATAAATAAATTTCACCAAAGAAGCTGGTTTGGATGATTTACATTAGTCTAGTGACTGGACTGGTAGCCCATTCCTGAATGGGACTCCCTCAGTCTGTGCTATAGGGTGTTTTGGAGTCTCTGGCTCGGGTATCAGGCAGATGACCCCTAGGCTCAGAGAGCACCTGTCCTCCAGATTGGCTTTAGCATTGATCAGAGGATCAGGACTCTGGTTAAGTCTGAAAGCTGATGCTCAAAAGTAGATGACCTCAGCACGCACAGACAGACCCGCTATCCCCCCCAGCAATGGCTAGGTGTGAAATGAACAATGCATGTGTGCCGCATACCCATCCTGTGAATCACCATCAGCCCCCTCTGAGGGCTTCATGTTCGGGAGCTGCGTCAGCCCAAGAGAACCATGGGAAATCCAGTCCAGCATATAGAAGCTAATTTATCTCACTTGCCCTGTTCCTACCTGGAGAGACAATTCACCGAGCTTGCTGTTTCAGCCAGCTGTTAGACAGAACATGAATGATTTAATAGTTGAAACTTGAGTATGTATATGCACCGGATAAAGTAATTATATAAATTATTTGGGTTTTTTTCCCATGGCTTCCTGGGAAACAAGAACATTGTTATCAGTCCAGGTTTTGTTAAACGAATAGATTATGACGAATTGCCTCGTCCAAATTAAAATAGATCTCAGCTCTTCAGGGCTTTGTCTTCTCCTTCAAAGCACAGAAAGCACCTTTGCAAATATGTTTCACGGTTCTGCCAAGTTAAACACTCTAAGATCAAGACTCATTCTCATTTTTGCCGAATGAAATGTTACAAAAATCCTGCCCAGGGTGGGGGGAACTTGTCAGTATCTGTGAGGAGACCAATCACAAACACCTCTTCTGCACAGCAAAAGCATATCGCTACACATTTAGCAGCCACGATATGTGCCACTTGTCTGTTAGATTAATCCAACCAGAGATCATCTGTGAGAAAAGATACAACAGCTAACTTTGGGAGGTAAGCAGGAACAGCGTGGTAGGTAGTTCAAACCAAGTCTACTGCCTTTGCTCAGAGACACAAAGACCTTAAATGATCGAGGAATATTCACGTGTGTGAATGGTGTTGTGGCTTTTGCTGTTGCTTTGTTAATTTGTTAAGTTAGGGAACCTTTCTCCTTTGGGAACACCATACTCCTTGCTCAGAGTAAATCCTGGTGTGCTCATTGCATGTAATTTATATTTTTCCTAGATGACTAATTTCTTTTATTTCCACAAAAAGGAGACTTATTTCAAACCCAAGTTGTGAGTAAGGTGTTATTTGATAACATATTAACAAGGCAATTATATACAGAAAAATGTGCAATGGCCCAAAATGTTATGAAAGTTTCTTATGCAAATCTTACAAGGCTTTGAAATAAGTTTCCTATTCCAGTCTTCCAAATTAATTTCTAGTTGAATTTAGTCATAAGGAGCTCATTATTTTGACAGCAATCACGTTTGTGTGCAACTGAAGCCTTTACTCACTGTACTATTGCAACCCTGCTCAATATCTTTACAGAATCTGTATTCCCAATGTTTTTGGGTTAAATACCCGCCCCCGACACACCCACACCCACACACCCACACACACAGGCACATCTAGATGTGGAGGTAAACCCTAGTGGCAAAGGGAAACAGCTTGCCTTTGAACTCTTATCAGGAACATAAATCAGTGGTGATCCCTGTGGCCAGCATCCAATTAGCAGAAAAGGAACAGTGCCTTTCCAGGTGTCCTGAAATCTCAGAACATACATATATAACAGAAGATTCAGATCTACTGCTAATGAGAAAGAGGAAAAAAAAGAAAAAAAGAAAAAAATAATACGTAACAGAAAAGAAATGGCAGGCACACACACACACGCCTCCATTGTCTCCTCTGGTCTGAACAAGGAGCATATTGAGATCTCTGAGAGACTGTCAACAGATTCCCCTGCAAAGTAACCCAATCCATGATGAATTGGGGCTGGCTGTGTCTCAGATTTGGCGTGGATGTAGGGAGACGATATAGCAGCTTGCACAGGCAATAGGAGGGAATCCAAACTGAGAGGCTTTAAGAAGCAGAGAGAGAGAGTAGAAGCAGAAAGCTTTCCCCAAGCCTGGCTGGGGTTGCCTTCATGTTGCATGATGGGTAAGATCATAGGCTCTGGTGTCAGGCTGCCTTCGTTCAAATCCCTGGGTGAGTATCCGAGCTGCTGCTCTATACCTCCATCTCCACCCCAGCAAAGTGAAGATAGCAACAGTCATGGTTCATACGGTTTTATGAGATGTTAGTGGGTTACTCTCTGGGTCTGGCAATTAGCAAGTGCTAGAAAATCCTAGCTGTTATCATGCAGTTGAATTTCCCTCACCTGATAATGGAGGCTTGTTCGAATTTTGCCAACTGCAATCACAACGTTCCTTGAATTACTCCACGTATCACTGCCTGGGTTTTTAGACAAGTGAGGTCTAGAATCCCTTATCACTAACTCCATCACCAACGCATAGTTTCTCTGGGAATATATAGCCTTCTCAGGCGCATCTTAGCCACTATCACAACGCATTTGAGGATTGCCGCCCATTGTCTTTTGTAACTGAAGGACTGTGCCATTCTGAGTTCATTATACACTGTAGTCAATACACCTCTCAATGATATCACCTTGTGCTCGGTTCTCTTCTAGTTGCTGGAGACATAGAGTCCTCAGGCCCCCTGTACTGAGATACATGTAAGGAAGTTGAAATCAAGTCAGGTGATAAGAACTGAGAAGGAAAAAAATCAACAGCAGGGTAATACGATGGTAACTGGTAACCGTCGTGGGGGTCAGGAGTCGTGAGATTAGGTGGGGAGGTAAAGCCTTTGGTGGCAGTGATGTTGAGATTTGGGATCTGACTTTGGCAGTCAAGTTCACGGTTAGCAACTGGACAAAGGGGAGAGAATCTGCAAAAGCAACTGAAATGCAGCCAAGCGAGGCTGGAGGAAAAGGAGACATTTTAGCCTCTTACAGTCTTCTTCCCCAAGTCTAGCTGACGTTGGGATTTAGATCTATAAATTTGGCTTGGACAATCAGGCCAGTACGTTGTCACCATCTTTCCCCTCCCCCTTCAAAAATGTGCATTTCTCTCCAAGTTCACATTCTTTCCAATTCCTTCGACGCATCCCAATCAGACCTATAACAGCCTAGAAACTTCTGGCTAATTTGGATTTGACTAAAACTTTTGTACCATGACGTTATGTAAAGAGATTCAATTATGGCGCGCAGTGTTTTGTGAGTAACTACCGCCCATAAAAAGTTAATTAATCAGGGCTGTGTCAATTTCCTCGTGCCATGTCAATTTGCTGCAAGGTAATTAATCACTAATCACCCACCAAGCAGCAGGCCCAGGGACAATCCACGAGTCATTTATTGTCTTTCCCCAAATAAATGGCACACGCAGCCAGGAAGAAACACATCTTGCCTTTGATAATATTTTTATCGACACTTTTGCATGTTGTAATAGACTGCAGCAACAAGCAGCTGCAGTTCAATGGAATATGAATATTAAAGAAACAAATGAGCAGAGATTTATAGGACATTGCGTTTCTGTAATGTCAGTGTTGAGATTAAACCCAGCAAATGAACAGTGAAAAATTACTCTTCCATGTGGAGAATGGTGATTAGACTTGTACATTAATTAGAAATTTTTGTTTTCCTATTCAATGCATTTCAAATGAGGATGTCCTATAAGAAACTGTTTGTCCAAAATGTAGATTTATTCACTTCTAAACAGCAGTATTTAATAGCAACATGCATTTCATACTGAAACAAGGGTCAATCCCAAATGTGGGTTTCAGGGATAAATCTATGTGATTATGAGAACTGGAGATTCCACAAATTAAGTGGCCATTTTGTCTTTTTATTAGTGACTGAAAGGATGGAACCTTTCTCCTCCACCCCCGCCTTTTTTTTTTTTGCAGCCAAATTCTGAAATTACTGGATTTTTAAAAATGAAAAGCCTTTCCATTTTTGTTTGGAGGTAGCATTTAATAGGCTTCATCATGTTAAAATGTTCATTCCAGGCCATTTAAAGAGAGTGACCTAGTTGTGTGTAAATTCTGTATCATAAACCAATTTGATGTACTTTTGAGATTCGTTCTGAAAAAGGAGAAAACATATTTTGCCATTTGGAAAAATCAGATTTTTTGACTCTTCATTGTGATGTTCCTTGCACGATGCCCTGCCTCTGAAATTGCTGCTCTATGAGCTACGGCTGGCGGTTCATCTTCCCTCAGTATGTTACCTATTACGCCACTTCTTAATTTATGGTCCAGCACACGGAATGGGAGTTCCCCCAAGGGGAATCCTGCAAAACCATCAACCTGCTGTTGAAAGCACATCTGCACCCCCAGAATTGTGTAAGTGAATATTTCCTACCATAAATTACCCACAGAACAATTTCTCCCCAAATTTGCATGAGTATTTCTCAGTCTTAAAACCTTCCAAGGGTGGGGAAATGTGTCATAATGGAGCAAAGGGAGAGGAGGAGTGGGACAAAGAGAGCCCCCCCCAATCCATCCGGATGCACACCTTTTCCCGGGCATCTGGCAATCTCATGCAAATTCAAACCAGCGCACAAATGCAAAGAATAATTGCCCATTAAAGCGGTTGTATATTTTTATGGCTTTGATGCAGAATCCGCCCCCCTGTCGGGTTTTGCATCTGCTACTCTTCCATCTCTCCCAGAGCTCTAAAACTTTAATATGCAGTTTATAACCCTCAAGTATTTTCCACTGGTTTTGTGTTTCTTCTCTTGGGATTTCCTGGCTGGTGAGATGATCTCATTTATGTTTATTTTTGAAGGTAAGCACCATGTTCATAAAAGAGAGGGAGAGAAGACACACTCATCACTGTAAATACATTGAGTGCAGGGCTCATTTGAGGTGGGAGGTGGGGGCTTTGTTTCTGAGGGGGAGGCAGGCAGTTAGCCGTTGACACTTTAGTAAATGGCCCATTACACCCACACATCTTCCGTTTTAAAACGTTGATTTGCCATGATACTTCAGCACCACCTCAGCATGCCTCTTGTTACATCCCTACAGCTTCCTTTTCGTCGAGTTCCATGGGAGAGACCGTCTTATTCCCAGGAACTGAGATGGTTACTCCACTAACCTCCCCTAAAATATGCTCCGTATATAAATCTAGCTGAAGGGTGAGAGTGGGTGGGTTGGAAATGCTGATGTGTCAACAAGATGCTCAATTGGTATTTTCCCCAAAAGCTCTTGCCCTGTTTTGAGAGAAATTCATTTTTAGCTTATGCGCTAAATCCAATTTTTGTTTCAGTGATACCAGATTTTTCTCTTTGATTCATGTTGGATAAGGTTTCAGAAGGCATCTCCTTCAGTGTAATGAACCTACAGGTTTTCCTGTCTCCCTCATTCCAAAAACCAAGGATTTATACTGTATCCACAAATCAACCTGCATCCTTTCCCCATTGTTCCTTAATGATGGTCTGCTTACATGTGAGTCAACTTGAAGTTGAACATAGGAAAAAAAAAAACCTGCCAGTGTTAGGGTTATAAATGACCACAGTTGTCTTTTTCCTTTTGTAAAACACAGAGGCATTTACAAATATTGGATAGGGCAATATGTTTGACTGTTAACATTAATGTCAACTTTTTTTTAACATTAATTCTAGAAGTGGAGAGAACATTGTGAGTTTCCATTTGGCATTTTGCACTGTTTGTTAGTCATTCACTGCTCTCTTACTGGATCCACACTTCTAAACTAGTGTATTTGGCATATCTGGATCCAGATTCTCAGCTAGGACAGTTAATGTAACTCTCAGTCAAAAGGTAAGTGTCATGCCTCACAGTAAACATGTAAGGGGTTCTCTCTACTGGTTCAAAGACAAGACAGTTTACTCTTAATTTGTATCTGAATCATCTGTCCAGGTAATTATCCCAAATATACATTTCACCATGTTCCAGAACTCTGTAGACCACCACACCACACCTATAGCAAGTAAGAAAAACATCCATTCTTCCATGCTGTGCTGAGTTTAAAGGAAGTGTGACAGACACTTGTACGTGTGCATGTATTTTGCCCTTGAAATGAATTTGTCTTAGTGGCATTGGAAGAAAGCCACGCTGTCCCTAAACCAAGCATCAGAGAAATCTTCTAATGAAGATTGGAAGAAATACAGAAAAAGCACAGCTACAAGTTTGACAAGTTAGGAATTATCAAAATTGCTATTTTCTGTCGTTCTTGGTTGCACACATTTATTTTATTCAGGGACTATTCTTGCTGGGCTGTCAGAGAGCATTTGTCTGAGGTTATAAGGAAAGAGAGATGTGTTGAATACCTTTTAATAGGTGTTATCTCTCTGGGGCCAAAATCTGAATCCTGCTTTTCCATAAACAAGAAGCAATTTTAAATCTTGATAGCATGCTGCCCTCAAGGAGAATTTTAACGAATTGAGGGCTCTGATCATCTCAAGTGCAACAGACTTGTCCAAGCAGCTTTCCCTTGCATTGAAATCATACTCATTCTAAATGTGGTTACTTTTTCTGAGTCAATGAAATGCCTCCAAGGATGGAAGTAGAAATTATCTTTCTAGGGATTGTGACTAAATTTCAGTTGTGTTATAGGAAAGGGGTCCCAATCCAGACCCCAACAGAGAATTCTTGGATCTCGTGCAAGAAGGAATTCAGGGCAAGTCCACAGTGCAAAGCAAAAGCCAGTTTACTAAGAAAGTGGAGAAAGTACAGCTACTCCCATAGACAGTAGGGTGCCCCCCAAGTAAGCGGAGGAACATGTCCACTTCTAAGTATAATACTTGTTTATATAGGATAAAAAATACCATGGGGAAAGGTGCTCTGCTACAAGGGTTTGTGATCAAGGATTAATTTTTTTTTTTTTTTTTTTTTTTTGAGACGGAGTTTCGCTCTTGTTACCCATGCTGGAGTGCAATGGCACGATCTCGGCTCACCGCAACCTCCGCCTCCTGGGTTCAGGGAATTCTCCTGCCTCAGGCTCCCGAGTAGCTGGGATTAAAGGCACGCGCCACCATGCCCAGCTGATTTTTTGTATTTTTAGTAGAGACGGGGTTTCACCATGTTAACCAGGATGGTCTCGATCTGTTGACCTCGCGATCCACCCACCTCGGCCTCCCAAAGTGCTGGGATTACAGGCTTGAGCCACCACGCCCGGCCAGGATTAATTTTCTTAATCACTACATTTTGTAAAAAGTTGGTGTTATCTTTAAAGCAAAATTTAAGGGAATGGTTCTGTTCAATATATCCGGATATCAGGACACTCCCAAGTCTGGGTCTGTTTAGTAAACATTATCAATCTGTTCCATTAACCTTGAACATCTAGAGGCTGGGAATACCTAACTTTCTGGGAATGCAGCCCAGCAGGTCCCAGCCTAATTTTTCCTAGTCCTCACTCAAGATGGAGTTGCTATGGTTGGAACACCTCTCACCGTTTTGCCACTTGCCTGCTGTTTATCTGCAAATTCTGGGCGGGTCACTTTGTACACAGGACAGTACTATGGAAGGCGGACAGTGAAGAGGAGGTGGCTTCACTCTCCCAGAAGGAAGGAGACAAACATCAGCTAAGCACCGACAAGATGTCTAGATGCAGTATTATGTACCTGCTACCTGCTTGGTGCCAGTTCGTCATCCTAATAGATGAACAGAACAAATGGACATCACCACCCTACGGAGCTTGCATGCACGCACCAGTGAGAGTCCTTCATTTCTGTGACCCAAGCTAATGGTTTTTACATGAATCAGGGGGAGGATCAGGGCAGCCCTCTTTAGAAGAAAATTCCAAAAAAAGATTAAAAGAAAGTATTGCAATGAAGGCAGGCATGAATAAAGAAATGAAGGGGAGAAGAGAAGAAGAAAGAGGGAGGGGAGAAAGGAAAACATGGCTGCAAGGACAGGAAGAAGGGAAGAAAAGAGGGAGGCAAGGAGGAAGGAAAAAATAAAGGAGCAAGTGTAATCAAGGAACAGAAGAAAGGCAACGTGATCGATGAGCATTTTTCTAACTAGACTAAAGGCACCTTGGCCAGCCCTGGATTAACAAGAAAGACATAACTGAAAATACCTTCCACCCAGGACACGTGAATTCTCCAGCCCTTTCTCCATGAAGCCTCTGGTCCAAAGCATGACTGTGGAACCCTTTTGTTTTGCCCAGGGTATTTGGCCTTCCAGGAAGGCCCTATTTAAGCCAGGAATTGATTTGTAGTCCTTGGCTGTGTTCCTTTCACAAAATAAGAAGTCCCCCAGTGTGTCCTGCCTGGCGGAGCCCGAAGACCCTCCTAGGAAGACTGGTAAATATCCTGCGTCAAGAAATCCATTTTCTCCCTGTAACAAAGAGGGCACAAAATGGAATCCTGGCTCCATGCTTTTAACAGCACGTGCTCCCGTCTCTATTGCCAAGTTTCTGTTTCATGTTATATCTCAACATCTGAATCCTCCAAGAATTATTGTAAAACCTGCTTGTGGCTGAGAGGGAACTTGTCTGGCTCCCTCGGCTCCGTAGCTAGTGATAATGAATGGGTCAGCATAATTACCGTGTTTCCTCACACAGGCAGCCAGCTGCTCTGCCAGATTGTGAATTTTTCATTTTCTTTATTTCAAAATCCAGGGTGCTCCTCTGAAAACTTAATAGTTGAACTGTGGCAAGACAGATTTGGAGTCAAAGCCATTCCCACTCATTTTCTTCCCAGTCCTGAAGCAAGTGTCTCATCTCTCATTACTTCTGGGCTTTTATGATATTAGAATTTACTCGCGCTCCCCATTAAAACCCAACACCTCTCTGCAGTTCCAAGCGTACCAGTTGCCATGTGATCCAGGAAACTCAGGTGCTAGGAGCCGGCAAGGAATTTAAATAAAACAGCATGATCTGTCTTTAGCAAGAATAAAAGAGTTAAAAATAACCTTTATGGT
>CM052660.1:104083477-104100573 GCA_028533165.1 Leontopithecus rosalia | reverse complement strand
TGTTCTCCAGGTTGATGTACTTAGGGACTTTATTAACCACCTATACTCTTCTGAACATCCCTTTTGCTTGTGCTTGAGTACACAAGACCCCATGTCTCTCCCTCTGTGAATCATTTATCTTTGCAAGGGAGCAACTGCAGTTTCACAGACCTCCATTTCCTTCAAGCCACAGAAATAGCTGAGGCACTTCCATTACTTATGGAATATGTAGATTGGAAATACAGTATTAAGTAGGTAACAGTCACAGAGAAAGCAGAGTGGAGTTTTCCTTATTTCTCCTTGCATTTGATCTTGGAGTCAATTTGATTGTTCAGTTTGACTGAGAAACCACAATGCCTGGTCAGCTTCCTATGACTCACATTTGGGAGGAATTACCCAAGAGGTAATTGCTGTTCAGGAAGCTCACAAGCTGGTTATTTACGCATCAAGATAAAAGGTGGAAGCATTGGAGACAAACGCTGTAAACTTAGTATCTCTAAGGTTAGAAAACAGCAGCTAGACCCCAGTCTGCTCCCTCGAAGGGAACTCCCTGAATGCCTATTATGTACCATGCATATTTCCTGGGAGTACGATGGACTGCTCTAATGGATCATCGCATGTGTTACTATTTTTGAGATGGAGTCTCACTCTATCACCCAGGCTGAAGTGCAGTGGTGTGATCTCAGCTCACTGCAAACTCCTCCTCCTGGGTTTGGGCAATTCTCCTGTCTTCAGCCTCCCAAGTAGCTGGGATTATAGGCATGCACCACCATACCTGGCCGTGTTTTTTATTATTATTCTAAGCCTGAGCATCTAGTGTCAGCTGAGGCTTTGGGTCTTGGTTCTCTAGGTATCTGAGCAAGATTCTCTGCCCTTTCTCAGGTAATTAATTATCACACATCTGTGTAAACTTCCCAAAGATTCCTTGAGAACTATTTTGAGGAGACCGCATACTATTTGGGATATAGGAAAGGCAGGAGAGTAACCCAGGAAAAGACTTAAAAGCTGGCCAGTGGAAAAACAAATAGATCCTTCGGGAATGTTTTCCGGTTAAGTCCCCAAAAAGCCTCTGACACCAGTCTGTGGGACTGTGTATCTTTCTGTGTACAGATCAGCCATGCTTTCTGGTTTTATTCTCTAAATATCAAAATCCCAAACTTGTATTATTTGATGCTTAGGAACCTTATTCATTTAATAGTAGGAACAAAAGTCATCATGACCCCTCCTCAGAATGCTTTACACACAGGGGTGTCCAATCTTTTGGCTTCCCTGGAATAGACTGAAAAAATAGTCATAAAATATGAATATGCTACAGCTAACGAGCCATACATAGACAAAAAGAAATCACAAAGAAAGTCTCATGTTTTAAGAAAGTTAATTAATTTGTATTGGGCTGCATTCAAAGCTATGTGCATCACAGGTCCACACGCAGCCTATGGGCTGAGGGTTGGACAAGCTTGCTTTGCAGAATTCTCTGTCTATAAAGTGCAACTTCTTTGCTAGTTTCAAAATGTAACCCAACAGCATCTTAATAGAGTGAATTTATAGAGAAACATCATGAATCAGTGGTCTTTAAAGCTTTTTTTTTTTGGAGGGCAGAATGTGAAATACCTTTAATAATCTGATTAAAAATTTTCTCTAGGAAAATGTGTACAAACACACAGCGCGCGCACGCGCACACACACACACCCCTCCCATTCTGTACAGATGCCATCAAGTTTATGATCCCACCTGATATCCAGTCAAAAATAGCTGTATTTGAACACATTAAAAAGTCTAATTTATTTTCTAGTTGGGAGGGGCATCTTGGTAGAGTAGTTGTAAAGAACCTTTTCTCTAAAAATATATTTGTGGCTGGTATGTGTTATGTTACACAAGCAGGTTGTATAGTTTGGGCATTTTATACTTTTTTTTTATAGTAAACTAATATTCTATGGTGCAATCATTCCCTGACTTGCATTCAATTATTTACTGCTATTACTTTTCTAAGAAAATAAGATGTGCATTTGCATTATGTCCTTGCAAAAGCATATTAAGTCCCAACATGATTGACAAGCAAAACAATTACCTTTGCATGGCTAGATGGACTGTCTCTGCATTGAAATAGGACTGCACCTATTTAGTGCACGATGGTAACTCCCTTCTAACTGTTCTGTGGTTAATTTATCTATAGCTGCACCATAGACATGGATCCCTGTGCCTGTTTCCCTACATGTGATATTTTAAGTGCAGCTGTTTGATGAGGCTTTAAAAGTTATTTGGATACATTTTTGGAAACTAGCATATGACTCTGTGATAAGAGCTTTCCTGTAACCAGCTCCTCCTTTAGAATATGACTTAGGAGGCTCACCTTCAGTTTTGTCTCAGATGTGAAGTTAACTAACACCTGGGGAATGGTGTTGCATGGAGCAACAATTCTCATACTCCTGGGACCAGCAGCATCACCATAATCTGTTAACTTGTTAGAAATGCAAACTCTTAGATGCTGTCATCCGTATCTATTGAATCAGAATCTGTTGGCTGGGCGTGGGGCCCAGCCATCTGTGTTTCAACAAGTCCTCTAGGTGATTCTGATCCACATTCAAGTTTGACCACCATTGCTGCTGCTCTGTCCTGCCATAGTACTTAAGAGTTTGGGCTGTGGAGCCAGACTTCCTGGGCTCGAATCCCAGTTCAGTCAATACCAAGCTCTTTCAGTTTCTCCATGTCTAAAGAGGCAATGGTATTATCCACCTCACAGGGGTGTTATGAGGAATGAGTGGGATCACGAGCACGGAACTTCCAAACTAGGAACTGATCCTTGATAAGCGTTCTACAAATGTGAGTAGTGGCAGTAATGGTGCTCGTGCTATTACTCGTAAGGAGAAAAACTGTTTTGATAAAATTGGCTTCCCATTACATGCCTTTATTTCACACTGCCAGTGAAGATGACTACACTGTTCCACGATTTTGAGTTATCATACAGATCACTCATCCTTTATTTCTCTCCAAGACGTACATGTGCACTTTGAAAACAAGTAATCCCTCTGTGATGGGGTTTATAAAAGCAACTACAATCACCTTTCCTCCAGGAAGCCACCGTATTTAGACCCTAATGCTAGACATTATACCTTTCCCCCGGCCCCTTCAAAAAGCTAGGCACCTTTCAGCCATGGGACTTGCCTTGCTCTGTCTATGGCATCCTCCCCACCCGGCACCCTTTGCCTTGCCAGCTCTTCCTTTCTCTCCACCGAGCCAAGGCTGTTAAGTTTCAGTGGCATTTGCTCAGCCTGTCTCATCTCTGCTGCTGGCCCTGCCTCCTTTCATTCCACATTCAGGACATCTCTGCTGCTCTCTCCTGCAGCATCTAACACAGCTGCAGTTGTACAGTTTTGTGCATAATTTGTGACTGTGCACCCCACTCCCTGTACACTCTGGGAGGGCACATTTACTGAGGGGGCTTGCTTCCTCTGTCTCCATGCCTTGGCATAGTAGTTGGGGTACAGCAAACCTTTCGCTCATTGAGAATTAGTTCTTGTTCAGTTTGAGCTTGTCATGATGGGAAAGCCAGATCAGTTCCTCTTTGGTTCAATGTCTCGTCAATGTGGGATGTCAATATCCCCCAAGTAACTTTCCATGGCCCATGGTGGAGGACAAAGTATGGCGATCAGGTCACCCTAGTGAACAGAGACTCCTAAGAGCAAACATCGAGGCATGTTCTTTCCTTACCTTTAGGCAATATTGCTACAAACAGGCTTAACATGGAGGCACAAAACTGGGCATGGAGCATAACAACTTGTCTTAATGAAAGAAGGGATCAGTTTCTTAGCCAGAGCTCAGCCTCAGCCACATCACAGAACCCCACTCTTGGCCCACACCCATGCCATGTGCCCCGCTGGAAGAGCCCCCAAGGCCCGGGTTTAGTTCTTCTCTCCATCATTCCCAGAAAATCAGAGACAGATGAGGTTCCCCCAGAGATATTTAGAAGACATTATTTCCCATATCTAAAGGTATATGTTCATATCTGGTTAAAAATATATTGTTTACTTCTAGACTGGTTTCTGCCTAATATTTTACCCTGTTCTTCTAACTGAGGTTCCAGTCTATGAATCGTATTTCTCCTCCACGGACAACACCCACTGATACTGAATAGCCAAATCATAGACAAACCTGAGGCTCCTCCCGACCCATTGTAGAATCCTACCTGGAGTTGATAAAGAAATGACTCAGTCATCTCCTGAAACCTTTTCATGCCCAATCTTCCCTCTAAAACATGGGCCCTAGTCACTCAGTTAGTGTACATCTTCTATTTAATAAGCAACGTGTCAGGAATTGAGAGAGAATGTTAGCTAAGCCACTGGGTGTAGCTTTTAAGGTGCAAAGAGTCACATGCACACATACCTTTCATGTGAGGTAGACATTGATGAGTGGCTCAGGTAAGAGACAGAAAAGTGATGCTGGTGTTCATACTGGGAGAAGTCACCCAGCGGCAGGTGAGCACCGGGTCTCCGACATGGTGACCTTTGTTAGAGCTACATTGTCAAGGATGATGCCCATCCCTTTGCAAGCATTATCCTGTGAAACCCTCCCTTGAGGTGAGCACTTAGCTACTTTCCCATTTTCCAGATGAGTAAGGTTCAGGTATCTCAAGCAATGTGTCCAAAGGTACTGAGCTATTGAGGATGCTTCAATTTGATGCCAATGTCCATGTGCTTCCCATCTGACTGGGCTCTTGAAAGGTCATCTCACTGCTTTCGGATGAGGATACTGGAAGAAAGGGCATTGCCCACACAAGGCATAGCACGTGAAAGGGCATGGCCGCAAGAATGGGACGGAGCTGTTTTGATATGGCTAAGTGATCAGTTCTGTGGATTAGGACCCACTCTAAATATCTGTTGCCCCCTCCCATCAGATCTGTTCCAAGTCCTGTTGGCAGAGGGTGACTCTGCCTTCTGACCCACAACTGACATTGTCACTTTATATTGGAAATGTTGAAAAAGAGTTGAAAGCGTAGTTCACGATGTTGCACACCTCAGTATCTTGGATTAGGGCCTTATGCCCCTTCACAAGTGCTCTTGTGAACTGTAGACCTCCCAGATCAAATATGAACCATAGCTGAAAGCTATTTCTACTGATCTTCTTAGCGTGTGAAATCCCTGATGCATTTTTAAGGATAGTGGTACTTGGAGTTTAGTCAACAACTCCAGAATACTCTAAGAAGCACACTAGAGTGTTCTCCAACAAGCCAGTGTCATAATTGCATGTGTGTATCAGTACTTTGTGTGTGTGCTGTAAAATGCCTTCCCTTGGCTGAATATGCTTGGCTTACATGTGGGTCCAGTCCGCTACTGAAACCTGCTGGAATCCTTTGGTATTAAAGCCGTCCTTCTCTTAGAACCTCAGCCTCATTCAATGGTGGTGATCACTGGTCCTTTGCCTGAATCATAAGTCATCTGGAAACTACATGGGAAGACACTGGGGATGACTGTAAATAACTACTATCCTTTTAAAAATAGGTGTTTAGAAACAGTTTTATGTCCAAGATGCCTTGTGGTTCTTACAAAAGCCTGTGAAGGGTATATGTGATTCTCATTAAACTCATTTTAATGTTTAGGAAATATAAATCGGTTTCTCACGATCGCATAGCTAAAAGCTGTTTCCTGGATATTTTACTCAAAGTATACCAAAAAGCTTCAGGAGAATCATTCCCTAACGCCCGTCCCTAGCCCTGTGAATTCTCTTCTCTTGAGATGGTGACTCTATGGGTGGCAATCAGAAAGCTGTTGTCAGATTGGGCTTGTTCAATCATGGTATGGGACCTTTGCTTAGTCTAGATATAATTTACGAAACATACAGATATACACCTGCATATACCCATGTACATAAAAATACAAATACATGTAAATATCCCAATATACTTATATAAGCATACACATGCACATGTGTTTATATAGGTACATACTATACAGAAGTGCAAACACGCATTCCTCCACACTTGTCCATATTACCATACACACAAATAGGCACACAATACACTTGTACACATAGACCTGTGTGCACAAAACACATTCTTGAGCACATACCCATGCTCACCCACATATCATTAGGGATATTCTCCATTTACCATAAAATAATGCACATGGAATTATCAAATATACTACAGTGTGAAAAAAGATAGAAGAAAAAAAATTTTAAATCATTTGTGTTGCCCAGCTCAGCTCAGGCCATTCAGCTCTAGCCCATAGTTAGAATTCTGCAGTCTATGTCTGTAGCCTTATAATCCTATTTTTAAATAGATGGTTTGGGGGTTTGTTCCGTGGGGTAGGGGTTATGTGGTTTCATTGCCAACTCTGACCTGTTAAGATGCTCATGTCTCTCTGGGCCTCTTAAAATAAATCTCAGTCCTCTTTGCATTTCAAAGTTGTGCATTTCTGCATCTACTCCTGAGAGAGTGGCAAGTTTGGGACCTAGCACGCCACTACCACCAGGTCCTAATCCTGGGCCAACACCGAAGCCCCACCCTATTTTCTCGGTTTGCTCAACGGCTGTTGTCTCCAACCTCCTTAATCAATGTGAAACGATCCTCGGTTCCTGTGTTTTGGATTGTGACCACACTAATCTCGCCAGTGCAGGGGTTGGTGTGTCTGCATGGGAAATGCACTAATATGGATGTTTCTCTTTGTGTGTGCACCCTTGCAGTGTTGTTTACCAGGATGGATTTTATGGTGCAGACATTTATGTAAGTATTCATTCACGTGCATGCCGTCCCCATTTCCTCCTGGAGTCATTCTTTTTACAAGTTTGCTGCAAATTTCTCTCCTTGGTCTGTAGGAAAGAATTCAGTGGCTTGTCTTGCAGGATGGAAGGCCGTCTGCTCCTGAGCTCATGGCAGACCTCACTGGCTGTTTAGGGGAGTGGCATTAACTATTTGATCAACTTCAGAATAAATACGATCCCCCCAAAAAGTCGGCCACTGAAGACCCCACCTCACCCACAGAGAAATTGTCTCTCAAATTCTTAATATGTTTTGTTTTTCATATAATATTTAGGATAACAGCTGTAGTTGCCAGATGCAGAGGGTTAAAAAGATATTTTCATGGCTGATATTTGATGTCTGTCCCAAAAAAGTTATTTATCACAGCAGGCTTAAGAATACTTTGTCTCTCTGGACTTGCATTAGTTTAGCCCCAAACATCTCCTAATTCTCTTAACAAAATGTTTTTTAAACTGAACAAGGAGCCCCCATTTCCTTTAGCCTTTTATTCCATTTCCCCCAATTACCTGACTTAAAATTGCTTGCTAAACAGTAAAACCTTATTAAGCGTTTTTAGAAAACAATAGGCTATTTCTCATTATGGGGACCATAATTAAACTTACCTATGGCCATTGTCTATCTAAAGGCCATAGGTAAGTTTCATTAACATCTATGGCCATGTTCATCTAAGGTAGTTGTTCTCCCACATTATGATATGAGCATTGATGTTATGAAAATGATCGGGAATAAGCCATTTTGAGTGAGTGGGCAGTCCGTGCTGGAGATATTCTCTAAATCACAATTTGTATTACAAAAGACCTCAGTCAATGGGATATTTGTTTTTTAGACTAGATTGCAAAAAAAAATCAAATTTCTGATGAAATTGGTACCATGTACTAGAAGATGAGCAAGGCACTGATTAATTTTATTCCTTTTGAATTTCAAATCATTACAATTTTGAGATACAGTATTTATCTCCGTCAATGATGGACTGAGCTGAGCTCTACTATTGCATTAAGTATATTTACAATCATCTGTGGGTTAGTATTTTTTCCCCATAATAAAGTGAGTGACCAACCCCTATGTCCTTAATACACTCAGTGATCAATCAGTTTTCTTCTTTTTTGGGGGAACTTAAGGTTTTCCTTCTTGTGTCCTTTTTTCAGACTTTCAGATTTTAATTGTAAGCCAGGCTGGGGCTGAGCAGTTCGAAGCCCATTCATATCCTCAGGCACCTGCTAAACCTAATCACCAGTCCTGGCTCTCGCCTTCATGCAGCCCGTGGGTAGATTATTGCAGATGGAAGGAGCCAGAATGGTAGTTGGCACCACTGAATTTAGGGCTTTAGAAATAAAAGGGAGTAGACAAGAAATAGAGAAATGCTTTTTAAAAATACCACCTGGAAACTATCTTCATCAACACCTACCCAAGAAAAGCATGCAGATTTCCCTGAGTTTGGTTAAAAGTAACATTTCACAATCATTTAGTGAGTGTCCACCCTTCATGCCTCTGTTTCTTCAAACTTACAATTTATTGAAACATTCATGTGTGGTCTGTTATGCAGATTTCAAATTGGCATCTTTTCCTGACCTCAGATTCTTGAGTAGCAGGAAGGAGAGGCTGCCTGAAATCAGGATCTGTGGAGCTCCCACAGATAAGGAAAAAACCTATTGGGGCATAGGGCTGCATCAGAAAATCCACAGAGCTAGGCAAACAGAAATAACACAAAGTTAGAAGAAGGGATATGCCAACCTCTCGGCTAGAGAGGAAAAAGAAAATAGGCTCACGGAAGAAAGCCACAGAAGTGTCCCTTTGTGCTTTTCTAGTTCCTTTAGATTTTGTTTCTCACACATTCATCATGTCTGAGCCAAACCCACTGGGTCCAGTGGTGCAGTTCTGGGTGAGCATCTGGGTGAGCTTCACAGGACAGAGATTCTTCCAGTTCTAAGTTGCCTGATGTCTCCACTTATAAGACCACCCCTCTCTCACTTTTCAGGCTATAACACACAGCCAAAATTTTTCTTTATTTTCCTCTCTCTTTATATTATGGTAGTAAGATGTTTTCATCAGGGAAGTATCATATACGCAATCAGGTGGCAGAAAAGTTTCTGCAGTATGAATTTAGAGACTTGTTTATCCAGCACATATTTCTTTCCTATCTCTAAAAGATTGTTGGGGGGGGGTGTGTGTATTGGACAGAAAGAACCTAGCCTGCTCCACTGCCCACCTCAGCAGCAGAACAAGAGGTCATTGATGACCTTAGGTTTATTTAAGGTAAAGAAATAGAATTATGTTCTGCACTTCAGAATATACAGAACAAGATTCATCCTAGCTTGAATTATGTCATCATCTTGAATGCGCTTTTTGAAGCCACTCCGCTACCTCCCTGGAGAAACCAGCATGTTCCAATGAGTGGAAATATCCCCCAAGCTTAGTTTTTAAAAGAGATAATAGTTAAAGAGTCTTAGAAGGTCTTATGACATTCTGTCTTAAAGATTTTGGCTTGTTACTTCAGTCTCATTAAAAACAGTACAAATAAATAGGTTTTGGGGAATTCTGAGAGGCCCCAGGATATATGCTAGACACATCAGACACCTCTAATAGGTTTAAACCCCTTTTTATTTGAGACAAAGTCTCACTGAGGCACCCAGGCTGGAGTGCAGTGGTGCGATCTCAGCTCACTGCAACCTCCGCCCCCCTGGCAATTCTCTACCTGCCCTGCAGCAATTCTTCTGACTCAGCCTCCTGAGTAGCTGGAACTCCAGGCACCTGCCACCACCCCGGGCTAATTTTTTATTTTTAATAGAGACAGGTTTCGCCGTGTTGGCCAGGGTGGTCTCAAACTCCTGACCTCAGTGATCCACCTGCCTCAGCCTCCCTAAGTGGTGGGATTACAGACGTGAGCCACCGTGCCCAGCCATAAACCTCTTCATTTTAATTTTATGGTGTAGAGTACTAAGTCTCTAGCTTCAGTCACTGCTAAGGAAGACAAAAGAGGACGCTCTCAGATTCTTCCCACTCAAAAGATTCTCCACCCTGGCGGTGTATCAGAGCAGGTCAACAACTCAACAGCACGTATCTCAGAACTACTGGGCTTTTCTAGGTACCCTGCTCCCTCCCTCCCTTGTCCTCTGTTCTCCAAGGTCTTCCCATCCCTACCAACTGATCTTGGAGCCCTGGGGCATTTTTTAGTTCTGCCAAAGCACATAGGCTTTGAAACACCTGCATGATGCCCATAACTGGCAAGCCACCACCTCCTCTCTCAAATGACCTCCTTCTGAAAGTTTTCAGAGGAGAGAGGATTGAGCAGAGAGGGACAGATGATCACAGATGTCCTGAAATTGCCAAAGAGAATAGACTTGTTATGAAATGCTGTGAGCCAGACACAAAGGAAAAAAACCAGGACAGCTCGTTTGGGCAGAGGGCAAAGAAAAGGCCTTCATCCTACTCAGGAGCCGAGCCCTGCAGGAACACCACTGCCTCTAGTCACAGTAGAGAGGTTCAGGCACAGTGTGGGTGGGTACTCATCAGAGAGGACATGGGGGTTGTCTGAGAAAGGAGGATAGGAATAGTGTGTACCCAAGTCCCTTCCACCAGAGAACAGAAGAGAAAACTCACACACTCTTGTATAAAAATATAGGAATTTTCATAATGAAACATATCGGATGTACCAGTTCACTATTATTGTCTAGTGGTATACCTTTAAATTCATTTTAATTAAAAAGCAGGTCAAGTTGAGCAAACTAAGGAATAGAGGCGATACAAACAGTTGAAGTACAAGGATTAAGGTTCTTAGACCTATAGAGTCACTCATATTTGAAAGTGAAGCTCTAGATTTTTTTTTTCCAAGACAGTCTCTGTCACCCAGGCTGGAGTGCAGTGGCATGATCTCAGCTCATTGCAACCTGTGCCTCTGGGGTTCCATTGACTCTCCAGTCTCAGACTCCTGAGTAACTGCGATTACAGGCACCTGCCACCACGCCTGGCTAATTTTTGTATTTTAGTAGAGACAGGGTTTGCCACGTTGCCCAGGTCGGGTCTCAAACTTATGACCTTAAGCGATCCACCTGCCTTAGCTTCCCCGCAAAGTGCTAGGATTTACAGGCATCAGCAACCATGCCTGACCCCCAAAGCTCTAGGTTTTATGAAGCCAGAAGTTGACCAAGGAGTGGAAAACAAGCGTTATTTAACTAAACTGAACCAAGACTTTTGTTGGGTGACCTTCTCAGGAAGAGATCACAGAATATGGCATTTGATCTAAAGATAACTATTAATATTACAAATGTGAAGAATGACAAAGAAATAATGAACTGTTCAAAAGAATGGACAGATGCATAGAAACTGGGGTAGGATAGTGGGGTGTCTGACAGTAGGAAGAGCCGAAAAGAGGTGATACACAGTATAAATGTTAATCATGTTCCTTGTTATTAAGAACATTCCCAGTATTCCCAGTGTCCCAGTATTAGAAGCATCCATGAGGGCTGCCTAGTAAATATGTCTTGAGAGTCCCGAGCATTTTGCCACCATTCCTAAATTCTGTATAACAAGGTTCTGGTTACCGCCACGGCTAAATACAGTTATTTCTGAATTCATGTCACTTTACCACCCATGCTTTAAAACAGAGGTATTCCCATTTCACCGATGTGTGATCTCACGAATGAGAAGTATCCATAGCTTCGGGAACATGTAAAGCTGGAACGTAGGAATTCTTCAAATAGAAACAACCCCTGCTCTTTCTTCCAGAGACCTTGCTTTCACTGTAAGGCAGCTGAGGATTGGCATTTGGCTTCCCTTCGCAATCACCATAGTGGAGACCTCAAGTCCACAGAGAAATTAGGCAACTGCTGTGTCTGTAATGGGAGACCAGATGCTGACTGTTTTACCCGTATCACCTCATCTCTCCTCACCACAGCCCTTGAAACAAGGAATCTTATTACTCCATTTTGTCTCTTGTTCCAGATGAGAATTTTAATTTTTTAATTTTTTAATTTTTGAGACAGAGCCACCCTATATCACCCAGGCTAGAATGCAGTGGCACAATCTCGGCTCACTGCAACCTCTGCCTCTCAGGTTCAAGCGATTCTCCTGCCTCAGCCTCCAAAAATAGCCAAGACTACAGGCATGCACCACCACGCCTGGCCAATTTTTGGATTCTTAGTAGAGATGGGTTTCACCATGTTGGCCAGGCTAGTCTCAAGCTCCTGACCTCAAGTGATCCACATGCCTTGGCCTCCCAGATTGCTAGGATTCCAGGTGGCAGCCACTGAGCATGACCCAGAAGAGCAAACTTTTTCCCCCCAAAAAAGAGAAAATAATTTGTCCAGAAATCTTCACCGACCCTGGGGCTTGAGCCCGCATGATCTGACTACTGAGTTCAGTACTTAAACCCTGAGCCTACAAACTAAAGTTATTGCTCTAGTGGAGCAAAATTTGAAAAATACAGTGAAAGATGGGAGAGAAGTGAGAGAATAATGGAGCACAATGGGGTGGGAAGGCTACTGAGAAGAATATTTGTACTGGAAACATTGAAATAAGCAGTGAACTAGAGGATAAAGGGATGGTGGAGGGGAGAGGAAGAAGAACGTTACCAGGCATAGCACTATAAACTTAGACTCTTAAAGAAATAAATTTGAACTGGAAAGGAAACGCAAACTCTGTAAGAATAAACATGCACACACCCTTTATAGGGTACATCCCTCAGTCTCTTCAAGTGTTCAGCTACCTCGGTGTCTGCCCTGGAACTGGAGAATTTTACTTCCAACTCTGACCGCTCACATGAGAAAAGATTAGTCTTGCCCATGAATGACTGTTACCTCCAAAAACCACATCTTAGTCCGTACAAGGATTCTATATAGACCTTCCTTGCCAGTACTAGATTTGTATGAAATGGTAGCATTTTGATGACACGTATTTTAACACCGGTTTACGCACACATACTCATATACCCAGTTTCTCTAGTTTGAAAGTATTAAAAGCAGTTATTGTATTAAAAGTATTAAAAAAAAATTAAAAAGTATTAAAAAATTAAAAATTAAAAAGTATTAAAAGTATTATAAGTATTAAAAGCAGTTATTATGAATTCATAAGTTCTACTTTCGCTCTGCTGTTGGTTGAAATAATTAGGCATTGGTGTTAAATGCTTAGATAGTCCAGAAAATTCCAATCATGAGATAAAGAGATAAATTTGAACTAGGTAATTTGGACTGTTGAAATATGCTTTTGCGAGGTAAGAAGCCATGAAATTATCTTTTCCTTCTTTAGCAATCGACACAAGTTACAGCACAAAGTGGTTTGATCCCTATCTCCACCTTCTTTGATACTCTCCCATGCAGAGATTTACAACTAAAAATGCTTGTCAATGCCCAGCGCCCCTTTCAGCTTGGTGGGTCAGTCCCAAGTCTTGGTGAAATAAGAGAAGCAAACTTGTAAATGAATTGCTCTGGAATTTGTCTGACTTATGCATTCTCTTTTATTTATTTCATTTTTGCATTGAAAACATTACATTTCTGTTTCCTTATAGAGTAGTGTATCAAGAGCCTGTGTATGGCAATAAATTGCTGCAGGTATGAAATCCCGACTGGTGGAGAAACTCATCACTATGATTTGTGGGTTTGCTGTGAAATCCTTACTAACAAGATAATTCTGGGGAGGGCAATCGTTCTCTAACACAGGAGGAAAGACTTAACTGAATTTTCCAGTTTTAATATGAAATCTCCTAGAATAGAGGTGGCTGTCCCTGTATCTTTCGATATATCCACTGACCGTGTTGTGGCAGTTTCTTCCAAATATGGGTGCTGTTTTATGACAGATAGTAGCTGGCCTTGGCACTGAACCTCGTTAGATCCTGAGTATCAAAATGATGGTCTCACTTGGCTGTTAATTTTTTAGTTTAAAAGGTATCTGGACTCAATCAATACATATCCAATGAAAAGAATTCAAGGTTCTGTTTGAACCAGTTGACTGGGTAATGTTTTAGTAGGTTCCCAGAGTAAACTGGAAAGGTGAAATCAAAAATCTCATATATCCAGCATTAAGAGCCAGCATACCTGATGTCTAACATAACCCTCCCTGGTCCTTTTAGAGCTGATCTGAAATTTATTTCACACCTGTTGCTATAGATTTTAAACCTATTTCTCACTACTGAATCAACCACCAACTGAACATGTTTGTAGGAAGAAAAAAAACATTCTTTGGAATGTGGCTGGTTGAGAGTCTCCAAATTTGGTCTATTAAGGACATTGAAACTGTCCAATAAAATAAGAGATGAATGTGAAACTGAGGATGATCAGTGGGAGTTTTAGGACATTACTTTCCCTATCCCTACAACTCCTTTTATTCTTCAGTACTAAGAGTGAATTAAGAAAGTACTTTTAAACCATGAGAATTTATTGAGTTGTAACTGAAACCTGAATGTGAGAAATAGGTACTTTAACCTAGTAAAGGGCAATATAGTTAAAATTCCTGAGATAAACTTTCATTGTCACACTTCAAGAGAACTGGACTTCTGACTGTCACCCTTCAAAACTAGATGAACGTGGCTGGGCATGGTGGCACACTTGTATTCCTGTACTTTGGGAGACCAAGGCAGGCAGATTGCTTGAGGCCAGGGGTTCAAAGACCAGCCTGGCCTACATGGCAAAACCCCATCTCTTAAAAATACAAAAGTTAGGCCGGTGTGGTGGCACATGCCTGTAGTCCCAGCTACGTGGGAGGCTGAGGCAGGAGAATTGCCTGAACCCGGGAGGCACAGGTTGCAGTGAGCTGAGACTGCACCACTGCACTCCAGCCTGGATGACAGAGGAAGACGGTCTCAAAAAAACAAAAGACTATATAATACAGATAAATTAGGGAGTCATCAAGGTTTTCATTTTACAAATGTTCTTTAAGTATTATAGTGAATAAGATTTAAGTTGTATGTATACCAACATACCTGTTTTGCACAAAGCAAGACCTGACCTGGGATATTTTTATATTTTTTTATAATAATATAACCAGGGAGCCTCTACCCCTGGTTAAGCTGATTACTACTTTCCTATACACTCAAGCTGAAGGAAGCACACATAGCACATATATGTTACAGACCTACAGATGCTCACATCCCCACTAGTACAAAGAGGTTTCCCCTCCCCTCCTTCCTCTGTGGACACTAAAACATCTGTTTTCAAAAGTATGCTCTAAAGTGAAAACTTTAAGTCTCGAATTCTCCGAGATGCCTTGGAGGTCCACAATGTTCATGAATATTGACCCAAGGAGTTCCACGAACAGTTTTACTTTAACTGAGCATCCAACCAGACTGGTTTGGTTGTGGAAACTTTCCTTTCCTTGCTGTGAATGCCCCGATTCTGAAAATGTTGTATTAGCTGGGCACAGTGGCTTTCACCTGTAATCCCAGCACTTTGGGAGGCTGAAATGGGAAGATTGCTTGATCTCAGGACTTTGAGACCAGCCTAGGCCACATAGTGAGACCCCATCTCTAGTAGTAATAAAAAAAGAAAAGGCAAAGACCGTCATTTGAGGTCCTGAATGGGTGACCACCTCGGGGTGACCACCTCAACGTGGCGACCTCAGTGTGATGACCTCGGGGTGACCACCTTGGGGTGACCACCTCAGGGTGACCGCCTCAGGGTGACTACCTCAAGAGACCTCTAGAGGTTTTGCCAACCAAGGACACTTCTCAGTTCACATGAGTGGGTCACTTTGGTGGCCTTATTTGGTGGTGGTGGCAAAAAGATCCATAATGGCCATTTGAAATTCTTAGATAAGGTCATGTTTATATTTTGCTGCCCATGATGTGGAAAAATTATGTTTCATGAATGAGGAGTATAGAACTATTTTGTGCCTGTCATGCCTTGTTCCTTTGGTTTGGTGGTGTGAAGATTCTAATTGTCAGCGACACATTTTTGTCATGATCTCGGAAGACCAGGTTCAACATGAACATCATCTGGTGACAGCAACTGAAAGTGAGTGTTCCTTTTACAGACACTGCCATGGAACCTCAGAGTAGTTTTGGCTATGCTCAATGAGCTGCCAAATCCAGAGCAGTAAGATTGATTAGAGTCACCTGTTAGAAAGGCAAATTACAGCAATTTGTATTTTTTGTATATAAAGCAATTTATATTTTACAGTGTATGCACACATACTGAGTTAATACACAACTCTGTTACTTCTCCAGTATGAAATGCACACAGAAGAAAAATACGGAAGGAAGACTACGAAATAGAGATGGAGAGATAAAACCACCTAATCCCATTTTTCCCTGATTATTACATAATTCAGGGATCATTTAGACTGGTACTGTCCAGTCCTTCAGCCACAAGCCCCCATGTGGCTTTTCAGATTTCAATTCAAATTAACTGAAAAGTAAATTTAAAATTTAACTCATTGCATTAGTTACCTCTCAGGAGTTCAATAGTCATTTACTAGAAGTAACTGCGATGTTGGACAGCACAGATACGTAACATTCCTCTCATCTCCGAGTGTTCTACAGGACAGTGATACCACTGATGAAGGCCAAAAAGTTCTCCACTGGCTATGGAGACTTCACCTCGTGATCCTGACCCTGAATCGGAAATACTCACAAGCACATTCCTAGATAATAAAGACAGATGTCAAGGCATTGATGACCTAGGCGTGTCTCGTAAGAGAAACACACGTATACACACACACACACAGTCTCTCCACTCGGAGCTTTAAGTCTGCCGCAGCTCATGTCTCCTAGAAATCAGCTAAACAATTCCAGCCCCTCCCTACCTCATTATTATGTGCACCTGCACACCTGTACCTTTCTGTACACATCATGAAAGTCAAGAAGATGAACAAATCGTATAGAAAAATGGCTACAGAAACCTGGTGACCTGATTTCTCTTCAGCCTATCCTTCTATTTGTTGGACTCAGCGATGTTGTAACAACTGCTCTGGTTTTATAACTCCCTTAGCACATTTAACGTGTTCTCCATGCCTACTTGGAGGACATAGTATTTGGAACACCAGGTGGCATCTGGCTAAGACTTTTTTTGTGGTTACCTTCCATTATCTTTTTAAGGGAAGCTTTGAAAATAAAAACCTGGCTCTACGTGATTAGTGATTACCTGTCAGTTTCGGATGTGTCTTCTCCAGGACTGACCCAAAGAATAAATTGTGAGAGATAAACTCATTTCTTTGAATTGCTATGCAAGTGATAACATATTTACCCTGAGAGTTAACTATGGCTGGAAGGAGGCAGAAAGAAATGGAGACCAGGTTACCTATATCTTGTAAGAGGCTTTTTGTGGCTTCCCTGCTTCATCTATTTCTTATTGTACTACTTAGTTTCATGAGGCCAAAGGCAACAAGCCGAGTTTTCCCTCTCATGATTCTGCTGTTGCATACCTCCGACACACTACTT
>CM052660.1:104062553-104082977 GCA_028533165.1 Leontopithecus rosalia | reverse complement strand
ACAGATTCATGGGATCAGGACATGGCATATTTGGAGAATCATTATTTTGTTCTGGTTGAAACTGATTGGGGCCCAAACCCTTCCTTTTTATTCTAACTTCCTCTCTTCTCTCCACCTTCTCCCCACTTACCCATTCCTAATGAGTTCCAAGATCACAGAGGTGGAAAGGAAGACCTCTGGGCAAGACCACCTCCAGAGCCATTTTTGGCTGGCACATTCCAGGATATAATCGAGACTACATTGTCCATTCCAAGTCCTAAGGGGTCATCATATTTCTGAAAGGGAAAAATAGGAAAAATCCTCATGGTGAACAAAGCTTTGACTCTGTCGTCAGACAAACCCTGGATTGGATTCTGGCCTTTATGAGCTAGTCTCCTCTGGCACGTGACAAAATGCCTCTGACACGAAGATTCTTGTCATATATCAAGGGGGACAGTAACAGTTATCATCCTGGCTGGAAGATATTATCAAGTGAGATAGATGTGCAGAGTACCTTGAATTCATGAAAATGCCTGACACTGCGCCTTTCCTTCACTCCTTTCCTTATAATTCTCCTCCACCTCTCAATGCCAGATTAATTGGACAACATGAAAATACTAAAGGCTCACAGAAAAAAAAAAGCAAACCAGTAAGTGTTCTAGAATTAGATAAAGGTGATGGTTGCACAACTCTGTGATTGTACTAAAAGACGCTGACTTATACACTTAAGGTAGTAGATTTTATGATGCATAAATTATATGTCAATACAAATAAAATTTTAAAATTATGTCAATAAAAATAAATTTAAAAAAAAATCAAGCCAGCAAACAAAACACACACACACACACACACACACACACACACACAGACACACACACAATGTGGAAAAGTCAAACACACACACACGGACACACACACAATGTAGAAAAGTCAAACACACACACACACACAGACACACACACAATGTAGAAAAGTCAAACCTATTTTCCTGGTCTTCAGTATCCCTGAACTCTAGAGTTATTGAACACATGACATGAAAACACCAATCTTTGAAGATATGACACTGGTATATGCTCTTCCACTGAGAGGAGGCCATTGGAAGTGGGAGAGGAAAAGGGCCCTTATGTTGTTTTCTAGGGCAAGCAATGCCTCATTTCTTCTTTTTTTTTAAATTTTTATTGCATTTTAGGTTTTGGGGTACATGTGCAGAACATGCAAGATAGTTGCATAGGTACACACGTGGCAGTGTGTTTTGCTGCCTTCTGCCCCCTCACCCATATTTGACATTTCTCCCCATGCCATCCCTCCCCCGCTCCCCCCCCCACTGTCCCTCCCCTATTTCCCCCAATAGACCTCAGTGTGTGGTGCTCCCTTTTCTAGAGCTCATGGGGTCAAGCAAATAAATCCTCAGGCACTGCTTTCCAATTTCACTTGTTGCAAGTGAATACCAGTGTCTTCACCAGTATTCAGTGAATTTCCATTGTGATCAGCTACAGAATAAGTTTTCCAGGTGTTTTGCTTCATTTCAAGCTGTTTATGTCATTGAACCCAGATAATCTATTGTGAGAGGTTGAGATGGGTTGGATTATTTTACTGGGGGCAGGGAGGAATCTTCTTATTTCTTCCATTTAAAGGGAAAAACACAATATTACTTCCATTACTTCCCAACTGTTGACGGTTTCCTAAATTCAAAACCACTGCTGTTCTTGACATGGCCTTTGTATACATTTCTACCTCATTGCCTCATGCCAGGAGGACTTCTGGTCTTCCCTTCCACACTTCTGTATGTAAGCGCAACCTCACAGGGACCTCTAACGCGAGGTGCATCTGTAGTTTCCCGGAAAAACTTAGGATCTGTTTGCAGCAGCACCTGACGTCCTTTGACCTGATGCAGTAGTGTCTCTGCTGATCTGCTATTCAGCTTTCAAAACATAGTGGGTTCTTCCTCCATTACACTTTCCCTGGATCATCCAGGCAGAGTTAAAATACTTCATTTCCCTTAGACCCTCCATTACTCCATTCCTTAGATCCTCCATTACTTTAGTAGACCAGTAGACTCTACTGGAGTATCTACCACTTTGCTATTTCTATGTATTTATCTATATCTGTTAGTAGAAAATAAGCCTTTAAAACAGTGGCTGTTTTACTCGTCCACATGTCCTCAATATCTTCTCTATAGGAAGATCTGGCCTATAATTGGTTCTCAATCTCTCTCTCTCCAAATACAACAAGGTGGTTGGGGTTTAGTATAATAACAGTCTGGTCAACAATGAGGCAGCTTCTGCTGACTGGTTATTTACCACACAGAGAAAGGCATAAGTTGAGATGCTTTTGAACACAAAAGAAAAACTGCCAGAAAAGGGCTTAAATACTAGCAATTTATATTCTTTTATAGCAAGAAATCAAGAATTAGGCAATTCCAGGGTTAGGTCATCAGCTGCCTAGTCTCTGTTAGATTGTTCATTTTCTAATTGTTGAGTTTTAAAAATTGTTGACACTCTTTAGATACAAGCTGTTGTCAGACATGTGATATGCAAATCTTTTCTCCTAGTTCTGTAGCTTGTGTTTTCCTTTCTTAATGGTGTCTTTCAAAGAGCAAACCTCCTTTAATTTTGATGAAGTCCAATTTATCAATTTGTTCTTTTACGAGGTCACATGAGCCCTGTTCTTTTTAAAGCAAAGTCTGGCATGGAATAAACAAGTTTGCTGGTCTATTAGTTGCAAATGGTTTTTGTGCATCTGCAGATACCTTTCATTCTCGGAGTGTGAAACTCATCCCCATATCATTTTTCTAAGCCATTTACAATGTATTGATTGAGGAGAAAAAATGCCTGGATTCTGATACTTTGTGCAATAATTTGCACAACTTGAAAGCAGGAGTGATTGATAAAAGAAAGAAAGAATCTTGAGTTGCAGCAGAAACCCCATGGAGCTCTCATTTGCTGAGAGGCCCTGAGGTACAATGAATAAAAGCATGGACATCAGAGTCAGCTCTGGGTTCCAGTTCTGGCTTCTACAGTGACTGTGTGAATTCAGTCCCCTCAGTTACCTTCTTAATGGTGCCATTTTCTTATTGCATGGTGGGGAAAACAAATTATTCTGCTCATATGGTAGTTTTATGGGTTCAATGACAAATTGAATATATGTGTTTGCATGAGGGCAGGGCACATGGTAAGCAAGTGGTAAGTGTCAGCTACACACCTCCCAGGCCACACTGCAGCAAAGCGGCTTTTCTAAACCCGGATTTATCCATTGCAGTTCAACTAGAAACTTTCTTCTTGGTTTATAAAAAGACACATGAAGAGAAAAAAGGGGCAAGCCACAGCCTGGAAGAAGATATTTGCAAAATGCTTATCTGATGCAAGACCTGCATGCACGATATATAAAGAACTCCTACAAATCTATAAGAAAAAAATACAATGACAAAGAGGAGACCTGGTTAAAACTGGTCGAAGTATTTGAATAGACATGTCACAAAACAGAGCATCAAAATGGCCAGTAAACATATGGAAAGATGTTCAACATCATTAGTCATCAGATAAATACAAGATAATACCATGAGGGGCTGGGCATGATGGCTCACGCCTGTAATCCTAGCACTGTGGGAGGCAGAGGCGGGCAGAGTGCTTGAGCTCAGGAGTTGGAGATCAGCCTGGGCAACAGGATGAACAGGCTGAAACCCTGTCTTTACAAAAAAATACACACACAAAACAAATTAGCCAGGCATGGTGGTGTGTGCCTATAGTCCCGACTACTTTGGGGGCTGAGGGAGGAGGATCACTTGAGCCCAGGAGGTTGAGGGTGCAGTGAGCTGAGATCGTGCCACTGCACTCCAGCCTGGGTGAGAAAGTGAGAACCTGTTTCAAAAAGAAAATACCTTAAGAAGATTTTAATACACACCCATCACAATTGCTAAATTTTAAAAGACTGGCAATACTAAATACCAGCAAGAATATGAAACAACTGGAATCCTCTTATATTGCTCGTGATATAACCACTTTGGAAAATTGTTTGGAAGTATTTACTAAAGCTGAGCTTGCCCTCTGATACAACAGTTCCACACCTGAATATACATTCAACAGAAATGAACACCAATATCCTCCAAAAGACATGTACAAGAAACTTAATCATAGCTTTATTCATAATGTCTGAACACATTTTTACCCGCAATTTTCATTAACATTAGCATGCAGCGCATAAACTGTGACGCATTTAACAATGGGAGGCTGCCCAGCAGTACAAAGCATAAAACTAAACACAACAAGAACATATTATTACATAGAAAATATTGAATAAAAGAAGTCAAATGTAAAAATGTGTATGTTGCATTATTTCATATATAAATTCAAAAATAGGCAAACATGATACTTGGTGATAGAAGTATCTATCTTGGTGGGGCGGTAGGGGCAATACTGAATAACCCAGAGCAAGAATAAATACATAGAATGATTCCATGCAATGATATAGGAGTTGTTTCTATGGAGGCATCCATATATATGAATGCATCAAACCATGCATGTAGGTTTATACCCTTTACTATTTGTAAGCTGTATCTTTTTTTTTTTTTTTTTTTGAGACAGAGTCTTGCTCTTTTGCCAGGCTGGAGTGCAGTAGCACGATCTCGGCTCACTGCAACCTCTGTTTCCCGGATTCAAGCAATTCCCCAACGTCAGCCTCCTGAGTAGCTGAGTCTACAGGCGAGCGCCATCACACCTGGCTAATTTTTTGTATTTTAGTAGAGACGGGGTTTCACCATAGCCAGGATGTTCTCAATCTCTGGACCTCATGATCCACCCGCCTCAGCCTCCCAAAGTACCGGGATTACAGGCATGAGCCGCCACGCCTGGCCACATCTTAATTTTTAAGTGTGTGTGTTGTAGGTCATCATTGCTTTTCATGAACTGACTCACCTCCCCTCAATGCTCACATGTTGCTAAACTAACCAAAAATTGCCTGCATATACAAGGTATCATCTCACAATCAGGATTTTGCATGTCCTATTTCCTCCTCACGGCCTGGAAAAATACACCATCATCTTCAGGCGCCACTTCAGACACAATTACCTTGTAAGATGATCTCTCTGTCACCCTTTCCCTAAGACTGCATTCATCAAGTGTACCTCTTTTGTGCCCTAGTAGCACTGAATATGTACTTCTCACCCAAGCTGAATAAAAATGACCCATGTTCTAGTCTATCTCTCCTACCAGATTCTGACGTTCTCCAGGGCAGGGGCCTCCTCTGGTTTCCAGCTGAGCCCCAACTTACAGTACATTGCCAGGTGCTTTGCAGGGGTGCAATCAATGCTTGCTGGATTGCATGCTGAATCTCTCCTCTTGCAAACAAAAGTGTAACATCAGTGGCCCAGATTTTCTCCTCCCAAGAGTGTTGGTGTTTATAGGGCTTTTACTAATGCCACTCTGACATGTTCTTTGCACAGGGCCTGTTGGAAAATTAGATCAGGTGCCTCCTCCACTGTAACATATGACACTTTTCTAATTAGGGCAATGTTTAATTTACTGTCTCATGGCTTTTTGAATAAATATAAATTGTCATACTAAAGTGACAGGTGTAAAACCCAGGATGGCTGTGTTAGCGAGGTTAATCTGCTGTTAATCAAATCAGTTCTGCTTGACTTTCTCCCAGGGAGTGAGAGATAATGGGCCTGTTTAACTGGAGATTAGCCAGCTTTTGGCTGGAAATCCCTCAGGGTTCACCTGAGCCTCCCTGTGTCTCGTTCAGAATGAAGATATTCAAATGTGTTGATAATTAAAGTTGGTCCCTTCTCCCTCCTTTGGCACCTCATGAGGCAAGGATGCTTTCTACTGAGCCTTTCCATTGACCAGAAGGTTTTTCTCTGAGTCCTGTTAGTTCCGAAATATTCTGGAATGTTACTCAAAGACCTTCCAAAACTCTAAATTCCAGCCGGTAACACAGTTGGCTATCTCAACCCCCCTTGCCACTCATCAAGGTAAAGCTGGAACAGGGACTGCATGACAAAGAAGGGCCTAGTTTTATCCTGGATGTGGTCCCATGAATGTGTCTGTGGTCTAGGAAGAGAGGGACTCTAGCCAGAAGCCAGTGAAACAGTTGATACAAGGAACTGTGAGACTGGAACACAAAAGCGGTATTGATTTGGGGTCTAGGAGACTAAGTTGGGTCTGGGCTAGGGAAGAAAGGCATTCTCCTTAACTTTTGCCAAGACCACATTGTGACTTTGGTATTGTGAAGCCTGCGGGGAACAGCCTTGGTTTGTAACCTCAGGGATTTGCAATCTCAAGAGTGCTGCAGTTCTTACTCGTTAGCAGGGAAACATCAATAGTTCATCCCGGACTCCAGCTCCAGGCATGATGCACCATGATTGGTGGCTTTGCAGGCTGCAAGGCTAAACAGACACAAATGAGAAGAAATTCCGTGTTCTGAACTCCTGAAATTATTTTTAGTAAGACTTTGGATGGATTGACAATTTCATTACCCAGGTATGGGAAACACAAACTAAATTTGAATCATTACCATTAATTTGAACACTGCCATTATAAGAGGTGAGATCATGACATGTTTAGAACAGCACAAACGAGGCAGAGTGCTGCGTTCAGATCCCAACTTAAAACACAAGTTACGTGGCTATGAGCAAGCCATTTCACCATTCTGAGTCTCAGAATACTCACATGTAAAATGAGGTTGTGATTAAATGAGACTGTGTGCAAAATGCACTTAAAATTGCCTGATTATTGTAATGCCAGCACTTTGGGAGGCCGAGGCAGACGAATCACGAGGTCAGGAGTTTGAGACCAACCTGGCCAACATGGTGAAATTTCGTCTCTACTAAACATTAAAAAATTACCCTGGTGTGGGGCAGGTGCCTGTGAGCCCTGCTACTTGGGAGGCTGAGGCAGGAGGATCACTTGAACCCGAGAGGCAGAGGTTGCAGTGAGCTGAGACCACACCATTGCACTCCAGCCTGGGCAACAGAGCCAGACTTCATCTCAAAAAATAAAACAACAAAAAACAAAAAAACTGCCTAGTTATTACAATATATTCAACTGTTATCATTAGTTATCACAATCATTAATTATCAGCATTATCATCACAATCCTCATTACCACGATCACCCTCATTATCACCATCCACATCAGTATTAGTACCATAGAATAGTGAAGACTGAGGAAATTAAAATTACATTGGCATTAATTAATTAATTAATTATAGGTGAGAAAAGCATTGATCAGACACAGAGGCTTGTCTCAGGAACACACAGTCAATCAGAACTAGAGTTAAATTTGAACACAACCTTTTATTGTGTGCCCAAATTTAATGCTCTTCCCATAAAAAAGACTTGAAACACAGTGAAGAGCGTATGAAACAGGACTGCAAAACAGTAAATGCGGTAGAATTATGTCTGATTAATTTCATACGCAACATGACTACATGGCTCGTTGGTTTCAAAAGAAAGAGCATGTTCCTAACTCTGAAATTTGGAGTTTTCTTTTCTTTTCTACCTACAGATTAATGATATAAGAAGAACAGACTTGTTCTCTTCCATCTTTCAGCCAGCCTTACATGGTTAATCTCCTCTGTGACCCTGAACCGTCTCTGGATTTTGGAGAGGCACAACAGTGCATCCACTTATGTTCCCGTAACTCACCCAACATGTAAAACAAATAACTAGGCTGACATGTCTGAAGTGCTGTGTCGTGGGCAAAACAAGGAGGAAAGACAGTCTTGCTCTTCTATTTATGGACTATAAACCCTTTACAGTGGCATTGATGAAGGGTTTATAGTCAGTACACAAGCTGGTTACACCATAAATTGTAATGTTATATGATAAACTGGGACTTTATAGCAGTAGTAGATATCAAAGAAAAAAATGAGTTTGAGTCTGAAAAGATCTATCATCGAAGATACTTGCTGCAAGTTTAAATATTCAAGCTTGTTTTTGTCTTCATTTCACTCAAGCATTGGATAATTCATGTTCTTCTGTGTGGGGATATATAGATTTACCTAGCTATCAATTGTGCAGAAAAAATAAATAAGAGAAAGCATCACCGAATGGTGAATGGCATAGTTATGACGTGGGTAAGAAATAGAAGAGGAGGCACACTGAATTATTCAAGCATTTGGGCTTTCTATTTTTATGCTGGCAGATGACAGGTGAGGCTTCCCCCTAGTTTGGGGCCTGCAAATATGGCACTGTTGTAAGACATCTTGGTTCCTATATCAAGAAACCGAAAATATTTACAAGGGAAATATGTTGAATATAAGTTAATTGCCTCTCGTTTACATTAAAGCTAACAGCAGAAAAATGTCAACAAATGTTAATTTCCCAGCCTCTCTAATGGGCACACCACACTCTTTCAGCTCTCAATTCTGTCCTTATTCATTACGGAACCGAAATTGCTAATATTTACTTATTACTTATTTATATTTTCATTTGAAAGTAAAAATAAGCTCATTTGCCATAATAACAGCTTAATATTTCCAGTGCGACAAAACTGTCTTTAAAAAGATTCCTATTAATGGCCTCTCAGAAGAAGACATCATACAGTTCTCATTTTTTGCATATGGAATAGAGGAAACTATCATTAACTTAGAACGTAATCATCATTCACTTTGGTGCTTACGTGGTGCTCTGCAAAAAAAGTGCCTTAAATTCATAGAGGAAAGGAAGGGCTAGATATTGGCTGAAGGCTAAAACCAAACTTCAGAGAATAAGAGCCAAGAGAAACCATTCCAGAGGGCAGGAGTTCAGTCTCACATCACACTTGCAAGCCTGAAATTACTTGGAGTTGGCATGCTAAGAGGTCCCAAGGTCTTTAAGTTGTTTCACTGTTTTCATTTAAGTAAATGCCTCCCCAAACACAATTTTATATAATCAACAAAAGGTCCTCAGTAACCTGACCAGAGGCTGAGTTAGGACGCCGGAGTTCCCCTAGTTAAGTAGTAGTTAAGGTCTTTTCCCAAAGACCTTCTACAGACTGTGGGCTGGAGATCATACCCCAGACCTCAGCTCAGTTATGTGACAAGCAGCTTGGTGGCCGGGTCAATCATCCGCTTATCCACAATGACCCTTCTTAAATCATATCCGTACTGGAAAAACCAGACCTCCTAGGTCGCCTGAGACTGATGGACTTCCTGGGCAATGAGACTTTAAGTTTTTAAATCTAGTGAATTCCCAACAAACCAGATGCACTGGCAACACTAATGGACCTTCATTACTAGGAATGGCTAAGAGAGAAATTCAGTTGGCAGCTGTGTAAGTCTAGGCGAGGCTCAGATCGGAAAATTAATGAGTGAGAAAGATAGCCATTTGCATAGAGGTAAGGCTGTGATGGGTGTAAATATCTAACTGACTGGGTCTAGAGCAATGTGAAAAAATTAATATACCTCTGAATGACAATTCTGATTGGCTGGAAATGTCTGCCTGGAACTATCTGTTGGAAAGTATTATGAAGCTACTTAACAAAAAACATGAATAATAAACTTCATGGAATGAAAGAAAACGACAGCAGCAAGTGCACAAAGAGAAGGAGAACTAAGAATTGGATGTAGTTGTCAGGAGTTCGAGACCAGCCTGGCCAACATGGAGAAAACCCATCTTTACTAAAAATTAACTGGGTATGGTGGCACACGCTTGTAGTCCCAGCTACTTGGGAGGATGAGGCAGGAGAATCACTTGAACTCGGGAGGCAGAGGTTGCAGTGAGCTGAGATCATGCCACTGCACTCCAGTCTGGGTAACAGAGCAAGATGTCATCTCCCAAACAAAACAAAACTTCACTTAAAATTAACTTCAAAAGTCTTAATTAAGAAGTGGCTATCACAGCCAGTGAAGACAAAGAAGAAAGCACACAAAACTAAGATATAAAGTGTTACATCCTTTCGCCATGCATAAGTACATTCTAAACAAATAACCTTGTTTATACTGTTTGCCAACTTATTTCTTTTGTCTTTTTTATCCAAAAGAGTATATTTTGAGCAAACCCACTGTCTTTAAGTACGTTAAATACAGCTTTATTGCAGATGCTTGCAGAATGTATTAGTACGTAGAATCTGCCCCAATTTAGGTAACAGCTCTCCTATTGTTACACGTCTGATTGCTAACATGCACCAATTTTTGATTTACAGACATGGCAGTTTTATACAGTTCAACTTAATAACTTATGTGCTCCTACCTGAACCTAATAAAAATACTAACTACAAGAGTAATGTCAATGCGCATACTAGTAGCTAGGGTTTTACATGTTTCATTGGTTCTTTCCTTAGGGGAAATTCCTGAAAGTGGACTTGCTGACTCTAAGGATAAATTCCAGTCCTAAGGAAGGACCATCAAATTTTAGCACTAGAAGGCATCTGCAAGTTTAGCCAGTGCTCAGTGTAGAAAAGAAGCTGTCCCTGAGGCTGGATCATTTGTTCAGAGCTGGGACTCACAAGCAGCACCACGGACAGATCCTCCCAAAGTCACCTCTTAAAATAGATGTGCATTTTTCTAGTCTCTGCGCTACTAGTGCTAAAATTATAAAAACATCAAATCTACTTGCCAAAAAATGCAGATATCATGAAGGCAAGTATGGGCATTTGTGTCCAACATTTGGATGAAGGAGCCAAGTAGAAAGGGCATGATTGGGCCACTGCAGACGATGGATTGGAACAGTGTCCCACCAGCTGCAAGCAATAATTTACATTCTGTCTTTCTCAACACGTTACTTATTCCTTAAATTATCTTTCTTTCTTAAGTTATAGTATAGAAAGTGCATAATAAAGGTCTTTAAGTTGTTTCACTGTTTTCACTTAAAGAAATGCATCCCCAAACACAATTTTATATAATCACCAAAACCAATGTTTCTCTCTGGTTGGTCAAGTTATATTTTCTTTGTTTCCCATTTTTTTTCCTAACAAATCTACAAAACATCATCCTCACTTTATTCCGACATTACATCATTGTTGTGTTCTTAATGATCATGCCCCAATTTCTGGCATCAGTAGCCAAGCTGAATTTGACTAGGGAAATCACCATGCTGATATGCCAAGACTTTAATCACCAGGGAAGAACCAGCGGCCTTTGGAGGCAGCAGAAATGCAGGCCTGAAAAGCCAGTGAAAGTGACGTGATTCCCTGTAGTTACAAAAACTGGGGCGGGGGGGACGAAGTGTGGAGTTTAGAGATGAAAGATAGTGGAAGATCCAGTCTACTGGAAACTTCCCACCTCCAAGCAGCAAGGTCTCCCTTGAGGCAGCTGCCCAATACATGAGACCATATTTCTTAGCATGTTTTCCTCCACTCTGACTATTCTGCAGCTTTGGATCTATGGCTTTAAAAGAAAGAAGAAAATCATTTCCAAAAGAACCAATTTGCTAGCAGCTTCCCTCCCTGCTCCTCGCCCCACCCAAAGTCAGACAACCACTTTGCAGCCACTCTCTCCTGCACAGAATTACCCAATTACCTTCTAAATTATAAAAGGGAAATCTTCCCCACCAACTGTTCCTGGCAGGGCCAGGATGCGCAGTGTTGCAAAAACTGTAGCAAAAAATGTAAACAAAAGAATCCCAGAACAGGGGGCAAGCTGTCCACATACGCCAATCCCAGTCGCTTCAATCAAAAGCAGAATTGCTTCCCCAATAAGTGAAGCCAGTACAACTAATAAACTTAGGCGCTAATTGCTGGCTGCAGATGTATTAACTGAAGCAAATGCGATCCCGGCAACCATTAATTATCTAATGAGGCCAGCAGTCTTCTGATGAGGTGGGGGCTGATTAAATATTAAAGAGTGACATATGGAAAGTGCCAGGAACAAAAGATTTCAATCTGGGGGGAAAAAGAATGCACGAAGTTAAAAAAAGAGAAAGAAACTTTCTCGCTCTCTCTTTCTTTCTTTTTCTTCCTTCCTTCCTTCCTTCCTTTTTCTTTCCTTCCTTCCTTCCTTCCTTTTCCTTCCTTTCCTTTCTTTTCCTTTCCTTTCTTTCTCTCCCCCACCTTCTTTTTAAAGACAAGAGCCATCTCTGTGTCTGAGAAAGGTAATTAAAGTCCCATTGCTAGCACAAGTCTCAAAGTGACTTCAGTCAAATCTGACTTCTGAAGCTTCAATGCAGATGAAAAGGTGTCAGATTAAAAAGGGGTGACAAAAACATTCCCATGTAAAAGCAGTTGCCTCTTTGTTTAACCCTTAGAGCGAGGATGAATGCCTGCTGTTTAGCTACTGCCTCTGCTTTTCATCTAGTGGAAGCAAACTTCTACGCTGAATCAAACCATGAGGAATGTTCATGGGTAGGGTCCCTGCAGAAGCGGTTCCCAGATTGGTCTTTAAGCTTCTCTTCTAATGCTTGTGCATTAAATCATCAAAAGAGTTACCCCTTATAGGACACTAACAATGTGCCAGAAATGCTGCTAAAAGCTTAATATAAGTGATCCATTTCTTCCACAAGATAGGTAGTTAGTCTCCCCATTACAAAGGTAAAACATTTGAGGCTTAGAGGATTAGAGTGACTGACTCAGTGTCACCACAGTTAGTAAGGAGCAGGACTGAGATTTAAATGCAGGTTGTCCACTCTAATGTCTTCGTTCTTAACCATTACACGACGTAGCCCTCCAAATAAGGTGAATTTAATGGCCAAGTGATAAAGAAATCATTTCTTGCATGACACACTCTTCTAGTAGAAAAGTAGGAAATAGATTTAAATGGGTTTCTGTCTGCCCCCAGATAACATGATTGCCTGACTTTCCACAGTGTTTCAAAAGCAACTTTTTTGAATTTGTCTCCAACCCCAGGGAAGACGTTGGGTGACCAGCCATCTGTTTTTCCATGTTTGAGAGGTTTCCTTTGGGCAGACAGGACTTTCAGTGCCAAAACCAAGACAGTCCACTGGATTGGTCAACCTGGCAGATACAGATAATGGTTTTCTAGGTCTCCTTAATTAAAAACCCAAGTTACGTTGAGTTGACATTGTTGACATATTTAAATACAACTTGGGTTTCAGAGGGATATGAGTAAGAAGTAGCAGGGATGTAGCAGTTCAGCCTCCACCCACTGGTTAGTCATTTCCTCATCTAGCTCTCAATTTCCCAGCTAAAAATTGAAACGCTTGACGAAGTAAGCAATACCCACATTTTCTTGCAACTTTAAATTCCTGTGAGTCCAAAGGGGGTAAAAATGAGTTTAAAGTCATTGTCATTAATGACCACAACCAGAATTTGTACAGTACTTCATAGTTTGTATAGTACTTACTTAACACTGTCCGATAGGATTCTCCTACAATCTGGAGATATAGACGAACTGTTAGGTGTTATATTGGAAAAGGGGGCACTCATTAATTTGGATTTCTTATAGAAATAGTTATTAAAGCAAACTGCGTTAAAAAAATCAAGGTGCCAAGTTAAAACCATAGGCATTGTGGCCGGGCACAGTGGCTCAGGCCTGTAATTCCAGCATTTTGGCAGGCTGAGGCAGGTGGATCATGAGGTCAAGGGATCGAGACCATCCTGGCCAACATGGTGAAACCTCGTCTCTACTAAAAATACAAAAATTAGCTGGGTATAGTAGCACATGCCTGTAATCCCAGCTACTCGGGAGAATGAGGCAGGAGAATTGCTTAAACCTGGGAGGCAGAGGTTGCAGTGAGCAGAGATGGTGCCATTGCACTCCAGCCTTGTGTCAGAGCGAGACTCTGTCTCAAAAAAAAAAAAAAAAAGACATTGCCTCCTTGGCCATTCCAGTGATCAAGCACTTAAGACCCTGTACATTTTAATAATGTAAAGTATAAAATACAATTAAAAATATATACAGTATTATATATAGTACAAATACAATAAAATATAAATTTAATAATATAAATAATAAAATATATTTAAAAACCTGAAAAGTGAAAAGTGACTATTGCTTCTTTGCACTAAAGAGGAAGGAAGTCCTTTCTTTTCTTCAGAATTGTTCTCCACTTTCCCAAATCAATAGTCCAGCATTCTCTAGCATGTATTCCACAACATACTACCTCAGCAAAATGCTACAGAAACGAGAAAAAGTTCCATAACAATTACATATATATGAAACAGCATGGATGAATCCCAAAACGTCATACTGATTGAAAGCTGATACCATTTAAATACAGCTTTAAACAGGCAAAACTGGGTAGTGATCTAAAAAAAAAAAAAAACAGAAAAGATTTTTTTCTGGGTGGGTGGGTGGGTGGGAGTGGGGATTAACTGGAAAGAGGCATGCCGAAACCTTCTGGGCTGATGAATTCAGCTCACACAGATCTATGCGTTTGTCAAAAATCATTGTTTGATACGCTTACAATGTGTACATTTTGCATTGTGTTATTTTTTTATTTTTATTTATTTATTTTGAGATGGAGTCTCGCTCTTGTTACCCAGGCTGGAGTGCAATGGCGCGATCTCGGCTCACCGCAACCTCCGCCTCCTGGGTTCAGGCAATTCTCCTGCCTCAGCCTCCTGAGTAGCTGGAATTACAGGCACGCGCCACCATGCCCAGCTAATTTTTTGTATTTTTAGTAGAGACGGGGTCTCACCATGTTGACCAAGATGGTCTCGAACTCTTGACCTCATGATCTACCCGCCTCGGTCTCCCAAAGTGCTGGGATTACAGGCTTGAGCCACCGCGCCGGGCCTGCATTGTGTTATTTTTTACCTCAATTAAAAATATGACCATGAAATACATTTAATTCTAGTTCATAATTTGCATGCTGAAGTGTTCTTGTTTGAAGAACTCTGAAATGCTGTGATTTACTTTAAAATGGCTCCAAAACCAAAAAGGATTGAGGAATAATAGGAAAAACAGATGTATGGATGGTTAGATAAAACAGACAGCAAAGTGTTCACTGTAGAATGTAGGTGGTGAATACATGGGTATTCACTGAGCGAGTCTTCTAGTTTTTCTATTTGTTTGCAAATTTTTATAATAAAATGTTGGGGAAAAATAAACAGATCATACTCTTCAAAAAGCTTCTATATTTAGGCAATGCTGCCTGCGATTTATCCCTCCTGTCTTCCCCTCGGGTATATTTAGAGCTCAGAAGCATATTAAAGGTTTTAAGTCTTGTAGTTAAAGCAAAATAAGTAAATTACATTTAGTCTCACATTTCCTAAAAACATTTGGTTATAAAACTCTTTGTTTTATTTATATTTTTTCTTTGCATTGGTGAAGCATCTTTAGGCCTTTTTTTTCTGTACTGTGAAGCATACTACACTATCAGAATACATTTACACCTAGAATCCGGTATTTCAGAAGAATGTATGTCTTTAGGGTGTGTCAAGTCAAGTTTAGAATGTGGAAATTGTTAGAATTTGGATTCTTTTCAAAATGGGTAGACATGTTCCCCCTGGAGCCAGAGTTTGCTCACCTGTGAGATGTGCAAAATGGCTCCTTTCTTGCAGGAATAATGTGAGGAGTAAATGAGGTAATTCGGTAATGTGGCTACCCACAGGGAGGAAGAGACAATGCCAATCGCATTTGTTGTTCATGTTGAAAAAGGTCTGAACGGTGAGCAGATTCAACAGTGTCTGTCTTGGGAGTGTCGCTCCCAAGACACACTGCAGTGAAAAATCAAAACCACTGATATTCAGAGAAAAAGAAACTTAAATCCCCGCAGAGAAAACATAGTTATATACAAAAGAAAATAGTCTGAAGCTACCTCAACAAAGCCCAGATAAAATTAGAGTCCTATCTCCAAAGTTCTGGGAAAAAATTAGAAATGGCCCAAATGACCTTCAACAGTAGAAAGGCTAAATAAATTGTGGCATATTCATGCAATGGAATAATACACAGTAATGAGAAAAGGATCAACTGTTTTCTACAACACAGTGGGTGGATCTCACAAACCTAATGCCAACTGAAAGAAGTCAGACACAAAGTAGTACACACCTGATTGTTTATTTACCTAAAGTATAAAAATCAGATAAAATTAATCTGTGCAGTTAGAAATGCAAATATTGCTTACCGTTGTGCTGATGGTGGGAGAGGGATGGGAGTGACTGGGAGGGAAAATGAGGATAGCTTTTGGGTACTGAGAATATTCTGCTCCATGATTTGCAACCAATTCAACTTCATCCTCACAATCACTGTATTTAGCTAGCTAGCTACCTATAAAACTCCAATGTAAAACTAAGAGATTTGCAGACAGATGCAAAAGTCTTAATGTGCTAACAGTTGGAATTCTTAAAGGAAAAAATGTAAGAGACTGAGGAGAAATATTAACCACTGAAATAAAAGAACAAACTAACAAAACTAGAGATGAACATGAATTGTCAAATCAAAATAACTCACAGCTTCATGGACAAGACTTATAGACTTACAGATTTCTAGTAAAGCCTCATGAGATACCCTAGTCTCAAAGATAAAAAATTGTGCTATTTTGATGAAAAGAACAGACTACAAATACAAGACAGGGAATTAGGTAGATTTCTGCTGTTTCACCTACCACATTTTGTAGCCTGTGGGTAAAAAGGGTGGTGATAAAGTATTTCACATCCAACTAAAACACAGCTCTTGTTCAAGTGCAGAGGCAAAGTGTTTGAAGAAGCTGATTGAGGAAGTACTTGAACCAGAAGAAAATTAAATAAATATCCACAGACAGAAAGATAAACTATACAACAAACAGAGGTGGGCAGTGGATCTCGTGATATCATAATTCTGCCTAATTGGTCAATGATACAGTGACAGGGAATAATAATCAGTCCTTAGATAAGAATTCTCAAAACAGGAGCACATACCTCTCTTTTGATGAGCTGGAAAATGTTAATGATACTATGTGTATTAGTCTGTTCTCACACTGCTAATAAAGACATATCCAAGACTGGGTAATTTATAAAGGAAAGAGGTTTAATTGACTCACAGTCCAGCATGGCTAGGGAGGCCTCAGGAAACTACCATGATTATGGCAGAAGAGGAAGCACACACATCCTTCTTCACGTGGCAGCAGGAGAGAGAAGAGTGAGAACAGAGTGAAGGGGGAACCTGCCTACAAGGCCATCAGATCTCATGAGAACTTACACGCAATCATGAGAAACCAGCTTCATGATTCAATTACCTCCCACCAAATTCTTCCTATGACGAGTGGAGATTACGGGAACTATAATTAAGATGAGATATGGGCAGAGACACAGCCAAACCATATCACTACAGAATTGAATTTCCCAATGTTATCAACACAATGTAGAAGTTGAGAGTGCTCAGGGAGTTCACCATAAAGAATTTTAAAGGCTTTGGAAAGAGACAGATGAGGAACACGTAGAATGAATGGCAATGTGGTGAGAGCCATAGTTAGACTAATTATTAGCATTTAGTATGGTGTTGTAAAAAAAATCGCTTTAAATATGGCTGTTTATGAGGGAGCTGCTCATTGGATGGAGCTTCCAAGCAGCTATCCCAAACTACGAATAAGTATAAAAAGACAAAAATTGATTGCGTTATTTTGAATCAAGGTTGATTGTTGCCCAAACCTTAAAGTATTGAGGTTGCAGAAATGTAAGCGTTTATAGCAGACGCATTGCAGTATGTGGTGATAGAACCCTTGCTTTTTGTGGAGAAGAGGCAAAGGAGAAAAACAGACAGAGGGAAAAAGAAGAGGTGCTTTTTGTTGAGAGCTGTGATAAGTGGACCTTGGAACACAAATTGCGTTTTCAGAGAGGGAAGTTAAAAACATACCCCCTGGGCAGCTGGGGAAATACTGCTGTGAAATTAAACCCAACAACACACAGCTGCAGATCCCCTCGGTTTGACCAAGATGCTGAGAGGTTTTACGTCCAACGAGGGGAGTGTCACATTCTGGAAAACACGTCACCCCCAAACTGATTTGCCTAAAGTGTAAGAATGATCCCTTCCTCAACTCCCATTTTATTTTTTTGATAATCCCCCTCTTTATTATAATCTTCTTAATATCCATCTGTTCTCCTTTAGGCAGTGGCTTCTTAAATTCAAATATCAGGCTATTTTTATCGCAGAAGAATATGTAAAGCAATAGAAAACAGTTTAATGGATTTTGGAGCCTGTGGCCCTCTTTAGTAACATTTCCATAATGAAATCCAGTTACAGGCATCCGTGTTGCCACAGTTGACTGTTCACGAAATGAGGAGTGAATGCTTCCTTCCTGGAAGGTAGCCCAGTACAGCAGAGTGTGAGATAGCCACCCTTGACAGCCACCTGGTATTTCCTCATTCTGCTTTGCACTGGATTATGTTACCTAACTTCTGATGCAGTGACATTCGGTGACATTTGGGAAATGTGTTCCATGCCTGGGTTATGTGGAATGGAAAATAGAGGGTAGTTTTCACAGAATAAGACCCGGGAAGAATTCTTTTCCCTAGGAAATTAACATTACAAAGAACACAGGCTAATGACTTCATGAGATAGCATTACAGAAAGGTGCAGTGCAGAAGAATGAATGATCTTGATGCTTGATGATCATACTTCAGGATATAGTAAATAAGTTATTGCTATAAATGGACACACTGTGTTCTCAAATCCTGCTATAACAGCAGAAAGATACAGAGAAAAACTCACCTTAAGGGAGCCTGGGGTCTATCAGCAAATGTTATTCTATTACAAGGTAGAAAACAAAATGATCCCTTGCATTTTTGAAATACAAACTTCCCAAGTTATACACACTATGATGCAGACTCAAAAATTTGAAAGTAATTTGAATTTAGGTGCACACGCCACATTTGATTGGCAGGAGCGTGCTGAGCGTTTTGTGATGTCTTTTGAAAGGCTATTGATGCATTTTGTTTGTACAGCCTGGTCCCTGAATGCCTGAGGGTCCTAAGGTCCACAATGGCACCTCTTTGGCCCCATAAATGAAGGAGTCCTCTAGAGCTCATTCAGATAATCTGACCAACAGGACAATTACTCATGGCTTGGGTGATTACCACTGAATCTCCAGAGAGTACAGCTAGAACTACTTTTCTTCCTCCGAGCAAAAAACACCAGAGCAGAAAGAATTACAATAACATATTATTACAATAGTATTATTACAATGATCGTATTAAATTACAATAGATTCCCCCCCAAATTGCTTTACTGTCCATCCTGGTAGGAGCTTTTGACCATCTCATGGATTTTTAAATGAAGTCTATGGTAATTTCTATTACTGTCCCTGTTTTAAAGAAGTAAAAACTGAGGCTTAGAGGAACTAATTTCCATAGCCAAGTGTTTTTATTTATTTATTTATTTAGAGACAGTCTCTCCCTCTGTCACCCAGGCTGTAATGTAATGACGCCATCTTGGCTCACTGCAACCTCTGTCTCCTGGGATCAAGTGATTCTCCTGCTTTAGCCTCTCGAGTAGCCTAGACTACAGGTACCTGCCACTATGTCCATCTAATTTTTGTATTTTTAGTAGAGATGGGGTTTTATCATGTTAGCCAGGCTGGTCTCAAATTCCTGACCTTAAGTGATCTGTCCATCTCAGCCTCCCAAAGTACTGGGATTACAGGCATGAGCCACTGCGCCCAGCTGCCATGGCCAAGTTTAACAATCTCATTAAGTGTCGGCAATTTGTCCTAGAGCCAGCACTACCTGACTCCAAACTTCTAAGCTCTTAGAACTCCTGTTTTACTGCTTTGTGATATCAAAATCTGCTCCTTTGCTTCCGGGGTGAAACTGATATTCAGGAGAAGGGACAGGGATCACCTAAGGACATACTGAGGTATTGGCAGTTGAAACTGAAATCTGGACCTCTTGTGGGGAATTATCCCCTATAAATGTAACAGAGTATACATACGGAGTCACTATTCGCTGGGAAGTTGTATCCCACTGCAGGTGTCTCCTACTAACTGCAGTAAAGTCGGCTTCATCTCTCTCCATACCTGCAGTATTGTTGGGCCAATTTATAGAGCTTCGTTTTCAGAAAGAAAATGTGAACAAAAGAAACTCGGGTTTTATACAGACTTCTGAGAAGTGCTGCAGGCACCTTCGTTCTCACTAAAACAGGTTCTGGGTGGATACCGCATAAGAAACTTTCTAATTGGTGCGATTTGGGAGTACCAGAAATGGTCTTGCCTTCCTCAAATTATCTTCTTCCACTGCTTAAGGCATCTGCAAAGAGTAATGGGTATTACTCTTCTCCGTTAAAATGTAAACTTATTCATTCAATTATTCAGCAGTGATTTTAAAAAATTATGTTTATTGTGGTAAAATACAACATAAAAGTAACTACCTTAACCATTTGCAAGTGCGCAGTTTAGTGATATTAAGCACATTTGTATTATTGTACAGCCACCACCACCATCCATGTCCAGAACCCTTTACATCTTGCAAAACTGAAACTCTGTACCCATTTAACACTAACTTCCCATTCCTCTCGTCTCCCAGCCCTTGGTTACCATGCCACTTTCTGTCTGCGAATTTGACTATTCCAGGTACTTTATATAAGCAAGATCATACAGTGTTTGTCTTTTTGTGACTACCATAGTTCACTTAGCAAAATGTCTTCAAGGTTCAATTAGCA
>CM052660.1:104019448-104055581 GCA_028533165.1 Leontopithecus rosalia | reverse complement strand
GGCATGTCCTATACTGGTTTTTCTTTGTAAAGGATTAACTGTCCATTATAAAATAAAGAGCTTTCACATGCAAATCTGGATTCAGCATGTCTTAACATATCAGAGCTCTGACAACATGGGTCTTGCCACCTGCATGGCAACCATTAACACTCACTTCCAACCTTCCCCCTGGACTACTCCCAAAGTCCATTATATCATTCTTACGACTTTACATCCTGATAACCTTAAGTTCCACCTATAAGTGAGAGCATATGATATTTGGTTTTCCATGTTACTTCACTTCGAACAATGGCCCCCAGCTCCATCCAAGGTGCTGAAAAAGACCTAGAATAGATAGTGATAGTCTTTTTTTAGATGACACAGGCACTCTGCAAATTGCTATAGCCCCCTTTCTTCTAGCTGCGCTCCTTTACATGGCTGGCCTCTGTAGGCATTTGAGTTTGTAACCTTGACCTAAAAGAAACTTGATCCAGGCCCTCTACGTGCTCAGACTCCTTAAAATGTGGGTAGTTCATGGCTGGAGAAATCACCATGTCCTCAGGGAGTCCCAGTCATGATTTGAACATGATCACAGAAAGCCTCCCTGACACAGAACACTGTCCCCAAGGATACCCTGGGCCCTACCTCAGAGTCTGGGAGTGTCACTTTATTCAGCTAACACATCCTGTAGCCTCAGCAGGCTCCACAGAGAGTAATCTAACAGGATGATTTGCAAATCCTGCAGGAGCAGCTGCAAGTTGAAGCTCTAGTCTCTAGGGATGGCCAACGGAGCAATCAGCTTTGTGTATGGCGTGATTGTTTCCTCCCCAGGGAGAAAGAATTAATGAGAGCCAAGGAAGTTCTGTCTTTGGGGTCCTGCGGGGGCTTCTTCTGGGGAAGAGGATGCCAGCCTGCCTCCAGTCAAATTTAAAGGACCCTCTGAGGGATTTGTTTTTGAAGAGCAATGGACGGGAAAGATCACCCAGATTATCACTTCAGGGAGAATGTTCCTCCCCTTCCATCTTCCTTCTCAGCCACATGGGCTCTGTTAGCTATGATCCCATTTAATACAGCCAGGGGCAGTCTTGCAACCCTGAAATTTGCAGGTGAAGGTGCTCACATTTTATTATCCAAAAATGTCTCTTGTGACTCTTAATTATGACAATTTCCTGGCCCTAACTTGATGGCAATTGAGTAAGTCTATGGTGGAGCCTGGGAATTTTCATGTTTAACAAACAACTCAGATATTTAATATAGATGGAGCAGAGTTTGAGGGGAAAAATATATAGATTTTTTCCTGGAAAAAACATGCTTATTTTTATTTTTATTTTTATTTTAATAGTTTTTAGGGTACAGGTGGTATTTGGTTCCATCAGTCAATTCTTTCGTGATTCCTGAGGTTTTTGTGCACCTATCACCTGATCAGTTTATACTATACCCCACGTGTAGTCTTTTATCTCTCACCCCCTTCCAACCTTCCCCCTGGAGTACCCCCAAAGTCCATTATATCATTCTTAAGACTTTACACCCTCATAGAGTAAATCCCCCTTGTAAGTGAGAACATACACTATTTGCTTTTCCATGTATGAGTTACTTCATTTGAAATAATGGCCTCCAGCTCCACCTGAATTGCTGCAAAAGACATTATTTTGTTCTTTTTTATGGCTGAGTAGTATTCCATGGTGTATATATATACCATCAGTGTAGAAATCCCAGAAGAGGCAAGACAGAAAGCAGGTCAAGGATTAGGGCTGGGGATAGGTGCAAGGGTTGACTGCAAATAGGCATTAGGTGAACTGTTAGGAGTGATGGAAATGTTCTAACACTGGATTTTGGTTGTGATTGTGGAATGGTCTATACAAGTTAAAGTTCACCAAACTGTGTACTTAGAATAGGTGAATTTTATGGCATGCAAATTAAACTCCAATAAAGTTGCTAAATAGACATAGACACACACACACACACACACACACACACACACACACACACTCTGAAGTAATAACGAATCACGTAATGATGTAATGAGAGAACAATATAGAAAAATAATGAATGCTGTCAATCATGAAGGATGAGAGCAAGCAGTTACCGAGCCACATCTATGGGCCAGATGTTGAGCTGAGTTTTTCTGGTATTTTTTTCCAACTTCCATTTTAGACTTGGGGAGCACATGCTAAGGTTGGTCAGGTATATTGGATGGCATTGAGGTTTGGGGCATGAATGATCCTGCCACCCAGGCAGTAAGCATAGTATTAGTAAGTAGCTTTTCAGCTCTTGCCTTCAACTTCTCTTCCCTACCCAGTAGTCCCCAGCGTCTGTTGTTCCCATCTTTATATTTACATGTACTCAATGTTCAGTTCCCGCTTATAAGTGAGAACAGGCAGTATTTGGTTTTCTGTTTCTGAGTTAATTCACTTAGAATACTGGCCCCCAGCTGCATCCATGTTGCTGCAAAGGGCATGATTTTATTCTTTGTAAGGCTGCAGAGTATTCCATGGTGTATATATACTGCATTTTCTTTATCTAGTCCATGGTTGATGGGCACCTGGGTTGATTCCATGCTGTTGCTCTTGTGAACAGCACTGTGATGAAAATCCGGGTGGATAGGTGTCCTTTTGGTAAACCAATTTTTCCTCAGGCTTATACCCAGGAATTGGGTTGCTGGTTTCTAATGGCAGTTTACCTCTTAGTTCTTTGTTGAGTCATGCTTTTATTATGATTCACTGTCATTATCTCTCATTCCTACCCATGACATACGTACTGCCATCTTCTTGCAGATAGGGAAACTGAGGCTTGAGAGGTTAAGCGAGAACACACAGCTACATATCTAAAGATACACAGCTACATAGGAAATAACTGGAATTTGCACACAGGTGGTCTTACGCCTTACTAACTGATTAATTCAGTTGGTCCATCACATGAAACTTACAGTCTAACATAAGTAGGTATGAAGTCTGACTTGACAATTTCCAACTACCTTTCTCAAGCACCCATCAAGGTCTCACTAAGCTTCAGTTTCTGTATCTGCAGGCTGAAGATAATAGTAGCTATCTCAAAGGGTTCTCAGAAGAACAATATCCCATGAGATAAGATACGTAAAGCCTGGTACATATGCAAAGCTCTCCAACAAATAGAGATGTCATTAAGTTAGAATATGTGGATCCCTAAGCATACTGGTTAATGTATTTCAGGAGCTTAGTAAATATTAGTTAGTATATAACTCTAAATATTAGGATGATTATTTATTTAACCATGACCTAACCTGAGCATTCATATTCACCACGACGAACTAGGGGACTCATTGTGTTAGACTGCATGTAAACCACAGGACACAACCCTGTTCTCCAGGGTGAAGAGGCACGTAAACTCAGAACTGTAATAAAATGTGCAAGGTATAGCTGGTGACTTAGTTGACACCTTCAATGGTGGCACAAAAATAGAGACCATTGTTACATAGGGATATACAGCAAGTCTTCACAAAGAAGCAGATAGTGAATAATAACTTAATTGTATATTTTAAAATAACGTAAAGCATGTAATTTGATTATTTGTAACTCAAAGGATAAATGCTTGAGGGGATGGATATGCCATTCTCCACGATGTGCGTATTTCACAATGCATGCCTCTATCAAACCATCTCACGTACTCCATAAATATATACACTTACTATGTACCCACAAAAGTTTAAAAAATATCTTTTTTAACAAAAGAAGCAGATAGTTGAGCTCAACTTTAAAGAACAAGCCTTTTTCTTGGAACCCACCAGAACTCCAATCAATGATAGACTGGATAAAGAAAATGCGGCACATATATACCATGGAATACTATGCAGCCATAAAAAGGAATGAGTTCGTGTTCTTTGCGGGGACATGGAAGAAGGTGGAAGCTATTATTCTCAGCAAACTAACATAGGAACAGAAAACCAAACACCACATTTTCACTCATAAGTGGGACTTGAACAATAACAACACATGGACACAGGGAGGGGAACATCACAAGCTCCTTTCTGTTTGGGGAAGCCAGATTCTCAGATAATGAGAATAATCACTTCATTATTTTCTCACACAAATACTGACGGCTCCATTCTCAGAGTAGAACTCTCCAGGTGGAAATATAGCACTGACGCTTTTTGGATGTCACCAGTTCCATTTACCCCCTCCATGCTAACTCCCTGAAGCCGCCATGCAAAGTATGGCTTCCTGGGGACTCTGGGATGCAGCATTGTGGCTCAGCATGTGATATCTTCTACATATCCCCTGTTGTGATCAGGCAAGCATTCGTGAAAAGCTGTTCTACCTGGAGCATGATTTCACATCTAGTACAGCTAACAAACTCAGGTGTTTCTAAATGACTTTAATGTGAGTGGGAGGAGTTGTTTAACCTTCCCCTTTACTTTTCGTTTAAACTTCCAGAAATGCACAGCTTCTGGCTAAACAGAGTTACATGTCTTTTCTTTCCCTGAATTTTTCAATCCAGAGGGAAAATCAGCTGAAGGTGAACCTGACGCTGCAAGCTTCATTAGGGTTAGCAGGAGATGGAGTGACTGAGGAGCTGCCTTGCTTCCATTTTAAATTGCAAAAGTAAAGGCAGCAACTTAGAAAATTGTTCTTCTAATTCTTAGTAATAGCTATCTGCCTTACTCATTATGACTGAAAATAGATCGGAGGGGGAAATGCATGGAAGGCCAGGACCCAGTATATTTTAATTCTCTAAAGCATCAATATGGAAAGGGAGGAGAAGGAAATTCTGTGCTCCTGGTCATTAGCAAATGTACTCTGTCTCATACAGACTGACTTCTTTCAAGTATCTCTGTCTCAAATTTTATTAGATGAGAAGGACACTCTACTTTTATGCAAGCACGCTGCAAATTACCTGATTCTTCATTCAGCTAGTATTCTTCCAATTGCCTTAAAAGACCATAAAAATGCTAATGCCATGGTCTACTGTTAAATGCTCAGCTATTTAGCCCAGCAGCCCTCCTTGTTTAATAGTTTTGCTCATTTAGTATGTACAATTTGTAACTGAGTAAATCTCATTTTGAAGGAGGCTGGGGAAGTTAAGCTGCCTCTGGGAGTCCGGGATACACCCTTTCATGGCAGGAATATCACTAATAGCTACCTGGACTCTCTGAGCACCTGCTAATGAATGATTCTCAGAATGGCTAATGAGCTTGGCTATTATTATATGACTTAAAATGTGAGTCTGTTTGTTTTTCCTGTTGTAAGGTTATTTGGAACATCCAAGGGAACTTGGATATTCATGCAAGCAGGTAACCTGCACCATTATCTGGTATCTAGGTATTATCTGAATTGATTCTGGCAACCCCTCCCTCCTGAACATCAGCTACACTCTGAATGAAATACAAAATCTAAGCCAACACTGAGAGGATGGAGTGTGGGTTTGCACCTGTTAAAGATGTCATTGTCCAAAACTAATTAAAAACCTATCTATATGTCCTGTAAAAATTGTTAATAGGCAAATAGGGAAAATAAGTTTGGCAGGGGGAGTGGGGCAAGGTGGGGAACCTGTCCTGAGAAAGGTTTTTACTTTATTCATCAAGTGATTGGAGATTCACTGGAGATGTCAGAGCAGAAAAAAATGAATCTGGTAGCAGCGTGCTAAGCTCATGTGGAGAGGAAGTCTCAGAACACCCATCAGGAAGGACTTCTGGAGATGTAAGGGTGAGATACTAAGGGTTCCAGCCAGAGCAGTGTTGGCTAAAATGAAGAGAAAGGAGCAGGTATAAGCAGTATGAAATTGTGGTAGGCAGAATTAAAATGACCTCAAATTCCCAGCCTTGACAACACAAACTCTTGAACAATCGCCCTTTTTTGAGTGCTGGCAAGACCCGTGAATATAATGGATGTCAATCCCATGGCTAGGTCACTTAGCTGGCTTTGAGGTGACAGCAAAGGAGATGATATCAGGCGGGCTGACCTTATCAGGAAAACCTTCAAAAAGGGTGAGATCATTGAAATTCCCACTGTAGGTCTCAAGGAAGAAAGCAAGCTGCTATGTTCTGAACTGCCAGTAGAGAGGGATAGCCTCTAGGAGCTGAGCACCTCAGTCTTACAACCACAAGGAACAGAATTCTCATAACCAATGAGCTTGGAAGAGGAACCCAGATTCCAATGAGATTTCAACCCAGGCTGATTTCAACCTTGATTTCAGCTTTATAAGACCTTGAGCAGAGAAGCCAGCCATGCCATGCCTGGCTTTTGTCCTCCTGACCTGTGAGATAATAAATGAGTGTTGTTTTTACCGGGTAAGTTAGCCATAATTTGTTAGGCAGCAATAAAAAACTCATGTCAGTTCCTACTAATTAGGAGATCATCAGCCTAAAAAGACTCAATCTAAATTATAAAAATCTTACTTTAAAAAATGAATTTATATTTCAATATAAATGACAAATCAAGTGAAGAGTTGGTTAACCAAGCATCTCCAGCCTGAGGGTCTTTTGAACTTCCTTTATTGAATATATATGATATGTTTATAACCTACTTTCTTCCATGGTGCTGTCAAGTTAGTCTTCTCCTTCCCCTTTCCACCTGCCCTCCTCCAGTGATCCTCCAGTATATTATTTCAGATATTACAGTAATTATTAACCCTGGTTGAACCAGACTCTATTCAGAATTATGTCTCATTGAAATTCTGTAAGGTTTTAGTCTACTTCTGAGTCTCAGATAAAGCTACACCTTGATACAGAAGACGAGGTACTGACTGGGATTGACAGGAAAAAACTGATCAGCTCTCTGGGTTCCCAACATGTGAAATCTGCTTTCCTAAAATTTTCTGTGGCCATGGTCCAGGAAGGGATTCTTTGTTCTGAGGGTTCAGAAGCACTTTGTTAGTGTTGTAGGTAGGTCTGATCTGCCCACAGTCAACCTGAATTCAATTCGGGTTGAATTCAGACCCTGATTCTAACTCTTTAAACTTCCACATCCATTTTAAAAATGCTGAAAATGTGTCTCCCTTAGAACACTTTTGAAATGGGATGATTATCTCCTGTACCCCAATTACTTGTGGAAAATTTAAAAATTTCAAAAGAGACATGCTAAGGAAGAAAGGAGATTATGTTCCAGTTTAAAGATGAACACTGAGCATTAAAAAAAAAAGAAGAAATGAGATGATTCAATGATCAGTAAGGAGGAGGAGGAGGATTTATCAACATAATGAACACAGAGTAGGGGTTTGACACTGAGTGAATTAACAAACGAATGAATGGGGGTGCTTGGTGATGGAGGCCAATTCATGAAATAAATGTAAAAATTGGACCAGATAAGCACTTTGGATAATTATTTTGGCTGACCAAGAAGTTAGCAGAGATGCCAGGTCATTTCCAAAGGTTGCTTGGTAAGCATGAGATTCTAAGCAAAGGCAAGGAGAGATTTTTTTTTTTTTTTAATGTAGGAATCGCCTGTTTTATGGTACCAATCCCTGATCTCCAGATAAACCTATCATCACATTCAGGTTGAACACACTCAACAAAATCTAAACCAACACTGCAAGAGTGAAATGTGGATTTGCTAGTGTCCAATGTCCTTTGTACAGTGGCTGGCTGGACACTAACATGAGAATCTGTAAATCTCCCTTTTGTAACCATTACCAACCCCTTCTGAAGAACTTAGAGTTTTTTTTTCCCAACATATTGATTCAAGTCCAGCCTTACAGGTTTCACCACCATTCAGTTTCATCAAGCTGATATTATATATCCATTCTCTAATTTTCCAGGTGTTAATGTCATATTTTAAACTCCAGAGAGTGATGCTATGTCCAGTCTTTTGAGGGAAGGGGCAATCCAGATTTGCCACTCTGTCTTTTCTATAGAATAAATCACACAAACTGAATAGACCCAGTGAGATTACAAAGCCAAAACCAAAATGTAATTCTCCCAAAGTCATTTTAAACCAAAGACAATTTGCAGACAGAGACATGAATATTTTTTCTTGAGTTTATGATCTGAAAGATTTATGAACCAGGATCTTAAAATTCAATTTGAGTTATGTGGAAGAATGTCCTGAGTTTTAGATGTGTGCTGAAGGATTTAGAAATCAAGTGTCATGATGTCTGAAACTTACTTTTTTACTGCATTTTAGGTTTTGGGGTACATGTGAAGAACATGCAAGATTGTTGCATAGGTACACACATGGCAGTGTGATTTGCTGCCTTCCTCCCCATCACCTATATCTGGCATTTCTCCCCATGCTATCTCTCCCAAACTCCCCAACCCTCTGCTGTCCCTCCCCTATTTACCCCAACAGACCCCAGTGTGTGAGGCTCCCCTCCCTGTGTCCATGTGTTCTCACTGTTCAGCACTCGCCTATGAGTGAGAACACGCAGTGTTTGATTTTCTGTTCTTGTGTCAGTTTGCTGAGAATGATGGTTTCCAGATTCATCCATGTCCCTACAAAGGACACTAACTCATCATTTTTTATGGCTGCATAGTATTCCATGGTGTATATGTGCCACATTGTCCCTGTCCAGTCTATCATGGATGGGCATGTGGGTTGGTTCCAGGTCTTTGCTATTGTAAACAGTGCCACAGTGAACACTCATGTACATGTGACCTTATAACAGAATGGTATATAATCTTTGGATATATACCAAGTAATTGGATTGCTGGGTCAAATGGAATTTCTATTTTTAGATCCCTGAGGAATTGCTACACTGTCTTCCACAATGGTTGAACTAATTTACACTCCCACCAACAGTGTAAAAGTGTTCCTATTTCTCCACACCCTCTCCAGCATCTGTTGTCTCCAGACTTTTTAATGATCACCATTCTAACTGGCGTGAGATGGTATGTCAATGTAGTTTTGATTTGCATTTCTCTAATGACCAGTGAAAATGAGCATTTTTTCATGTTTGTTAGCTTCATATATGTCTTCTTTTGTAAAGTGTCTATTCATATCCTTTGCCCACTTTTGAATGACCTTGTTTTTTTCTTGTAAATCTGTTTTAGTTCTTTGTAGATTCTAGATATTAGCCCTTTGAAAGATGGGTAGATTGCAAAAAATTTTTCCCATTCTGTTGGTTGCCAATTCACTCTAATTACTGCTTCTTTTGCCATGCAGAAGCTGTGGAGTTTGATCAGGTCACATTTGCCTATTTTGGCTTTTGTTGTCAATGCTTTTGGTGTTTTGGTCATGAAGTCCTTGTCTATGCCTATGTCCTGAATGGTTTTGCCTAGATTTTCTTCTAGGGTTTTTATGGTGTTAAGTCTTATGTTTAAGTCTTTAATCCATCTGGAGTTAATTTTAGTGTAAGGTGTCAGGAAGGGGTCCAGTTTCTGCTTTCTGCACATGGCTAGCCAGTTTTCCCAACACCATTTATTAAACAGGGAATCCTTTCCCCATTGCTTGTTTTTGTCAGATTTGTCACAGATTGGATGGTTGTAGATGTGTGGTGTTGCCTCCGAGGCCTCCTGTTCTGTTCCATTGGTCTATATCTCTGTTTTGATACCAGTACCATGCTGTTTTGATTATTGTAGCCTTGTAGTACAGTTAGAAGTCCGGTAGTGTGATGCCTCCAGCTTTGTTCATTTTGCTTAGAATTGACTTGGCTATACATGCTCTCTTTTGGTTCCATATGAAGTTTAAGGTGGTTTTTTCCAGTTCTGTGAAGAAGGTCATTGGTAGCTTGATGGGGATAGTGTTGAATCTGTAAATTACTTTGGGCAGTATGGCCATTTTCATGATATTGATCCTTCCAAACCATGATCTTGGAATGTTTCTCCACCTGTTTGTGTCCTCTCTTATTTTGTTGAGCAGTAGTTTATAGTTCTCCTTGAAGAGGTCTTTTACGTTCTTTGTTAGTTGTATTCCTAGGTATTTTATTCTCTTTGCAGTAATTGTGAATGGCAGTTCATTCTTGATTTGGCTCTCTTTAAGTCTATTATTAGTGTATAGGAATGCTTGTGATTTTTGCACATTGATTTTGTATCCTGAGACTTTGCTGAAGTTGCTTATCAGTTTCAGGAGATTTGGGGCTGAGACAATGGGGTCTTCTAAATATACAAACATATTCTCTGCAAATAGAGACAATTTGACTTTCTCCTTTCCTAATTGAATATCCTTTATTTCTTTTTCTTGCCTAATTGCTCTGGCTAGAACTTCCAGTACTATATTGAATAGGAGTGGTGAGAGAGGGCATCCTTGTCTAGTGCCAGATTTCAAAGGGAAAGCTTTCAGTTTTTGCCCATTCAGTATGATATTGGCTGTGAGTTTGTCATAAATACCTTTTATTATTTTGAGATACGTTCCATCAATACCTAGTTTATTGAGGGTTTTTAGCATGAAGGGCTGCTGCATTTTGTCAAAGGCCTTCTCTGCATCAATTGAGATAATCATGTCATTTTCGTCTTTGGTTCTGTTTATGTGGTGAATTACATTTATAGACTTGCATATGTTGAACCAGCCTTGCATCCCAGGATGAAGCCTACTTGATCATGCTGGATAAGCTTTTTGATGTGCTGTTGCAATCGGTTTGCTGGTATTTTATTGACGATTTTTGCAGCTATGTTCATTGTGGATATTGGCCTGAAGTTTTCTTTTCTTGTTGAGTCTCTGCCGGGTTTTGTTATCAGGATGATGTTGTTCTCATAAAATGATTTGGGAAGGATTCCCTCTTTTTGGATTGTTTGGAATAGTTTCAGAAGGAGTGGTACCAGCTCCTCTTTCTATATCTGGTAGAATTTGGCTGTGAACACATCTGGACCTGGGCTTTTTTTGGGTGGTAGGCTATTAATTGCTGCCTCAACTTCAGCCCTTGTTATTGGTCTATTCAGGGTTTTGACTTCTTCCTGGTTTAGGCTTGGGAGGATGCAAGTGTCCAGGAATTTATCCATTTCTTCCAGGTTTACTAGTTGATGCACACAGAGCTGTTTGTAATAATCTCTGATGATGGTTTATATTTCTGTGAAATCTGTGGTGATATCCCCTTTACTTTAACACCCCACTGTCAATATTAGACAGATCAACGAGACAGAAAATTAACAAGGATATCCAGGACTTGAACTCAGATCTGGAACAAGCAAACCTGATAGACATTCACAGAACTCTCCACCCCAAATCCCCAGAATATACATTCTTCTTAGCACCACATCACACCTACTCTAATACTGACCACATAATTAGAAGTAAAGCACTCCTCAGCAAATGCAAAAGAATGGAAATCATAACAAATTGTCTCTCAGACCACAGTGCAATCATGTTAGAACTCAGGATTCAGAAACTAACTGAGAAGAACCGCACAGCTTCATGGAAACTGAACAACTGGCTCTTGAATGTTGACTGGGTAAACAATGAACTGAAGGCAGAAATAAAGAAGTTCTTCAAAACCAACGAGAACGAAGACACAACATACCAGAATCTCTGGGACACATTTAAAGCACTGTCTAGTGGAAAAATATAGTAATAAATACCCACATGAGAAGCAAGGAAAGATCTCAAATCGACACCCTATTGTCAAAATTGAAAGAGCTAGAGGAGCAAGATCAAAAAACTCAAAACCTAGCAGAAGACAAGAAATAACTAACATCAGAGCAGAACTAAAGGAGATAGAGACACAAAAAACCCTTCAAAAAATCAATAAATCCAGGAGCTGGTTTTTCAAAAAGATCAACAAAATAGACTGCTAGTCAGATTAATAAAAAATAAAAGAGAGAAGAGTCAAATAGATGTAATAAAGAACGATAAAGGGGATATCACCATAGATTGCAACTTACTTTCAACTAGAGCAGCAAATAAACACACATGTGTGGATATCTATATATATATATACCTATCTTTCTATGTATATATGTATGCATGCATTCCTATCTTTCTATATATGTGTATATATGTATACCTATCTTTTTATATACATACATTTAGATATACTATATATCTAAATGTATGTATAGAACAAATCTAAACCAACACTGCAAGGTTTGTATATGTATAGGTGTATCTACACATAGGTATATAGCTACTATATAGGTATATCTATATGTAGATATGTGTGGCATGTATATGAATGTTCATTGTACTGGTCTTTCAACATCTGTCTATGTTTGAAAATATTCCTTAAAAAATGCTGGAAAAAAATTCTACCTGTATTTTAATTCTATTTTATTATTATTATTTTGAGAGAGAGTCTCACTCTATCACCCAGACTGAAGTGCAGTGTTGTGATCTCGGCTCACTGCAACCTCCGCCTCCCAGTTTCCAGCAATTCTTCCTGCCTCAGCCTCCCTAGTAGCTGGATAACAGGTGCCCACCACCATGCCTGGCTAATTTATATATTTTTTAGTAGAGACAGGGTTTCGTTATGTTGGCCAGGCTGGTCTTGAATACCTGACCTCAGGTGATCTGCCCGCCTTGACGTCCCAAAGTGCTGGGATTACAGGCATGAGCCACCATGCTGGGCCTTAATTCTATTTTGTATGTTTAAAGGTGAATTTGTGCTCTTCTATTCTTTTCTTCTATAATATTGATTCTAATCAGTTAAATATACAGAACCTTTTCACTAGGGCCTCCTTTTACCAACGGTTATATTTTATGTGTTATTCTTTTATTCCCTTGTAGTGATTTTGTCCAACTCTCTTCTACTTAGGACATGGGTTTGCTTTCTGCTTTTAATGTAATTTTACATTTAACCAGAGAAGGCTTGCTTGGGCTCTTTCTTTTTACTGATGTCTTATTTAATAAATCAAAACCAACTCTAGCTTCTGATATTAAGCCCAGCCAATACTCCATTTCTTATTAGGATGAAAACGTCTGTGACTTTCCCCCTACTAGGCTGCCACAGGACAACTTTGCATTTAGTGACGGTGGTCCAGAAGTTACAGGGAATTAGATCTAATTCAATTTGGCTCACTTGGATCCAAGCCTCTTAACATAATTTTCAAGTGTTTGACCCAATCAGGATCATGAAGTGGAAAATTTGAGAAAACCTGATTACTGAGGGTTGCCCCCCACCTCAAAAAATCAAAAGGACTGTCGGAAGATGTTTAAGAAATGACGTTGCATGGGAAACATCACATGTGTGAGTCAAGATGCTTCAGAATCAGTCGACCAGAAAGGCACCTTGTTGTTGACTCTGCTGAGAGGACACACTTGAACAGGCAGGAAGATGGGGATCCTGCTGAGAGAAACAGAGCAGAGCCAATTGTGTGTTAGCAACTTCCTCCCCAGAAGAGCTTCTAAGCTGAGTGGCTCTGTGGAAATCTTTCTGAGGTTGATGATGATGGTGTTGTGTTCCATAGAGTTAGTGAGCGAGGTCTTACCATGGAGGAAAACCTTGACCAGAGGCAGTTCCGATGAATTTCTTGCTGATTCAGGCAATCCTCATAACAATACCACAATGTTAACAGAATTATCCCCAAGTTGAAGGTACAGAAACTGAGGCTCAGAGATCTACATAATTTACTTTGCAATGACACAGAGTTGGTTCTTCACATTAGTGATTTAGATCCCAGAGCCTGAGCTCTTTGTCATAAATAGGAAGCTTAGAGATCATATACACTAATCTTTGCCTGCCTTCATTTCTTCTTTTTCCTTCCTCCTTCCTTTCTTTCCTTCCTTCCTTCCTCCCACCCCTCCCTTTTTCTTTCCTTCCTTCCTTCCTTCCTTCCTCCCTCCCTCCCTTGCTTCCTCCCCTCCCTCATTTTTTCCCTCCCTCTCTTCTTTCCTCTTCCTCTTAGCACGCAATATACTGTTGGAGTATTATAAACTTCAGGAGTACAGCCAGGAAGAAATGAAATAAAGGTCCTTGCTCTCATGCAGCTCACATACTTGGTGCTCATAAGTGAAAAAGGACACATTAAGCAGTCAGGCATGCTTGGGGTATGGAGCTGCGTGCTTAAACACGGAGTCTATATAGAAACCCGTGCAAAAGCCCTGTGGCCACAGCTAATGGGTTCCCAGCATATTTGAATAACAGCAAGGAGACCATTGTGCCTAACGGAGGGAGCAAAGGGGAGAGAGGAGGAGGAGAGGTTAAAGAGGTGACTGGAGGCAAGCTCTTGTAGGGATTTTGCTCTGAGAAAAATACGATGCAAGGGAATTTAGACACAATGACAAGACTGACTTCCATTTTCAAAGGGACACTCTGGCTATTGTATTTTAGGGCAATGGAAGAACCAAAGAGGCCAGTTAGAAGCCAGTGAGGAAATCCAGATGAGAGAGATGTTTGTCACTCATGTTAGGGTGGAGGCAGTTAAGGCAAGGAGAAGTGCCAGATTCAGAACATGTTCTGAAGGTAGGGGCAAAATCACTTTCCAGTGGACGGCAAGGGGAGTGTGAGAATAATTGAGCAGTGGAGCTCAGCTCTGGGGTGGGGCCTATGTATTTGGAAGGATGCAATGCCATCAACTGGGATGGGAAAGCTATTGCAGCTCGTTGGAGGTAGAATGAGTATAGTCTGGAAAATATTGTTTTCGACTTCTTGATTTTGAGACACCCATTAGACATCTGAATAGAGAGGTCTATAGTTTAGGATAAAAGTGTGGGCTGTCATCGATGATAGACTGGATAGGGAAAACGTGGCACATATACACCATGGAATATTATGCAGCAACCAAAATGATGAGTTCATGTCCTTTGTAGGGACATGGATGAACCTGGAGACCATCATTCTCAGCAAACTGACACAAGAACAGAAAATGAAATACCTCATGTTCTCACTCATAGGTGAGTGTTGAACAATGAGAACACAAGGATACAGGGAGGGGAGCATCAAACATTGGGGTCTGTTGGGGGCAATTAGGGGAGGGACAACGGGGGGTGGGGAGTTGGGGAGAGAGAGCATGGGGAGAAATGCCAGATATAGGTGAAGGGGAGGAAGGCAGTAAATCACACTGCCACGTGTGTACCTATGCAACTATCTTGCATGTTCTTCACATGTATCCCAAAACCTAAAATGCAATTTAAAAAAAGTGTGGGCTGTATAGCTGCATGCAAGTTGTTAGGGAGGAGATGATAGAAACACGTTGATCGGTGATCAGCCAACCTTTGCTCACCTACCTTGTATAACTTAAGCCCAAGTTTTTTCATAACATCTACTTGTCTTTCTCTCTATATTAGATATTTCTCTTTAGCTCATTTTTACAATGAAGACCTGTTCGTTTTCTTTAAATTTACCTTAAAAAATTAATAGGTAATGCACACATCATAAAATTAGCTATTTTTCTAGTGTAATATTCTGATTTTTAACAGATTTATGAGATTTCACAACTGTCAACACTATCCAGTTCTAAAATATTTTTATCACTGCCAGAAGAAACCCTAAACTTATCAATAGTCACTCTGTATTCCTGCCTTTTCTGAGGCCCTGGCATCTATTAATCTACTTTCTGTCTCTATAGATTTGCCTATTCTGAGCATTTCATAAAAATCGCATTATACAATATGTGGCCTATTGTGTCTGACTTTTTTTGGTTAGCACAATATTTTCAGTGTGTATTCATGTTGAAGCATGTGTCGTCACTTCATTCTTTTTCATTGATAAATAATACTCCATGGAAGGAATATACTATATTTTAACTATCTATTTATCCGTTGATGGATATTAGCATCGTATCTACTATTTTAATATTATGAATCATGCTGCAGTGAGCATTAATGTGCAAGTTTTTATGTGCATACATATTTCCAACTCTTATGGGTATGTATGTAGCAACGGATTGCTGGTCAAGTGGTAACTCCATATTTAACTTTTTGAGAAACTGCCAGACTGAGTTTCACAGCAGCTACACTGTTTTACATTCCCATCAGCAATGCATGAAAGTTCCAATTTCTCTGCATTCCTGCCAAGATTTGTAATTGTGTGTCTTCTTGATTATAGTGATCTTGGTGGGTGTGAAGTGGTATATTATTGTGATTTTGATTTGTATTTCCCTAATGACTAATGATATTGAACATCTTTGCATGTGCTTATTAGTCATTTGAATATCTTCTTTGGACAAATGCCTATTCAAGTTCTTTGCCAATTTTTAAATTGGGGTGTTTAACTTTAGTTGAGTTTTAAGGATTCTTTGTATATTAATATCATCTGTATGACTGGCAAATATTTTCTCCCATTCTTTGGCTTTCACATTCTTAATAGTGTCTTTTGATGCATGAAAGTTATTAACTTTGATAAAATCCAACGTATCTATTTTTAATTAAGAAATATACCTGAGTTTTATAGTTTCTGCTTTTACATTTAGATCTTTGATACATTTTGAAATGTTTTCTATATCATGTAATATAGGAGCCTAAATTTATTTTTTTGCATTTAGACATCCAATTGCCCCAGCACCACTGTTACAAAGACTGTAACTTCTCTAATGAATGGTCTTGGCATCCTTGTCAAACATTTTCTGAATTTACTTTATAGATTTTTTCCAGCTTCTTTATTTAGTAAAGAAGTATATACAGCAGATGTGTTTGTAAATGAATACAAGCAAGCAGGTATACGTATATGTATGTGTGTGTGTGTGTGTGTGTGTGTGTGTGTGTGTGTGTACACTCACATATGTGTATATATGTGTGTATATGTATATAATTTTCAGATGATCTTTAAAAGATCTTAATATTCTTGTTTTCTATCTTAATAAAAGATGAAGCTCCAACTTTGTAACTGTAGGTAGTTGAGATTTGGAGACAGGGCTAAAGATGGGCAGATTCATTAGGACTGTAGTACATTCTCTATAGCAGTTACCAAATCACTTCTGTACTCCAACCACTCATCGTTTTTTGTTGGTGGTGGTGGGGTAGCTTTGTATTTTTATTTTTTTAACCTTTTTTAATGATTATATTTTAAGTTCTGGGATACGTGTGCAGATCATGCAGGATTGTTACACAGGTATACTCATGCCACGGTGGTTTGCGGTATCCACCTCCCCATCATCTACATTAGGTATTTTTCCTAATGTTATCCCTCCCCAATCCCTCCACCCCCTGCTATCCCTCCACTAGCTCTCCCACCCCCCAATAGGCCCTGGTGCATGATGTTCCCCTCTCTGTGTCCATGTGTTCTCATTTTTCCACACCCACTTATGAGCAAGAATGTGTGGCGTTTGCTTTTCTGTTCTTATGTCAGTTTTCTGAGGATGATGGTATCCATCTTCATCCATGTCCCTGCAAAAATCATGAACTCACCCTTTTTGATGGCTGCATGGTATTCTATGGCCTATATGTGCTACATTTTCTTTATCCAGTCTATCATTGAGGGGCATTTGGGATGGTTCCAAGTCTTCACTATTGTAAGCAGTGCTGCAATGAACATACATGTGCATGAGAAATGCAGATCAAAACCACACTGAGATTCCATCTCACACCAGTTAGAATGGCGATCATTAAAAAATCTGGAGACAACAGACACTGGAGAGGATGTGGTGAAATAGGAACACTTTTACACTATTGGTGGGAGTGTAAACCATTGTGGAAGACAGTGTGGAGATTCCTCAAGGACCTAGAAATACAAATAGCATTTGAAGGCCGGGCGTGGTGGCTCACGCCTGTAATCCCAGCACTTTGAGAGGCCGAGGTGGTGGATCCCGAGGTCAAGAGATCGAGACCATCCTGGTCAACATGGGGAAACCCCGTCTCTACTAAAAATACAAAAAATTAGCTGGGCATGGAGGCGCGTGCCTGTAATCCCAGCTACTCAGGAGGCTAAGGCAGGAGAATTGCCTGAACCCAGGAGGTGGAGGTTGTGGTGAGCCGAGATCGCGCCATTGCACTCCAGCCTGGGTAACAAGAGTGAAACTCCATCTCAAGAAAAAAAAAAAAAAGAAATACCATTTGACCCAGCAATCTCATTACTGGATATATACCCAAAGGATTATAAATTGTTCTGTTATAAAGAATTTCATTTTTTTAAAAAAGGAGAATAAATATCTGAGGCAGTTGTAATAAATCTTTGACAATGTGAGTTGGGTGAGCACGGGTACTCCTTATATTATTCTGCAAACCTTTTTTATACTTAAACATTTTATTAAAAACAAACATCTCAGCATTGTACAATGTAATCCAACCAAACACTTCAGATGAGATAGGAACTGTTGATTTTGTTAAAGTTTACACATGGGCCTTTAACTGTGATAAAATTTGTTTTTACCTATCAATACAATAGTTCTTAGACATATCACTGAAATGTAATGATTAGATGAATATAAATGGATAATCTTGTTTTTGGAGATGGAGTTTCACTTTTGTTGCCCAGGCTGGAGTGCAGTGGTGCAATCTCCGATCACTGCAACCTCCGCCTCCCAGGTTCAAGTGATGCTCCTGCCTCAGCCGCCCAAGTAGCTGAGATTATAGGCATTTGCCACCACACCCAGCTAATTTTGCTTAACAGTGAGGAGGTTTCTCTGTTTTGGTCAGGCTGGTCTCGAATTCCTGACCTCAGGTCATCCACCAGCCTTGGCCTCCCAAATTGCTGGGATTATAGGCATGAGCCACTGTGCCCAGCTGGATTAATCTTTTCTATAGTTGACAAGGCAGCCCCTTGGAATGATGCAAATCTCTCTGTGTGGTTCCACCTTCTAGGTGGAGTCACTTTATGTAGATGTCCATGTGTGTCTTATTGGCCCACCTTCTTTCCATTTTTATTATCTACCTGCCCTCTGCCTCCATTTTACCCAGGTACCACCTTCACCCAGTTATTGCTCTTCCTTCATACTTGGTCTTCCAAAAAGAGCCTTTTAGTCACTGGGTAGAGAATTTCAAGGCATCAAACTCATATGTGAATATTCACATAACAATATCGCATGATCACCATTTCTACTAGGCAGGGAAAAAGGATTATAAGAAAAGAGGGAGGAAACAGGGAACCTGTTGGGGCTAGGCTGGAACAAAAAGGTAGAGGACAACAGCAAAGATACGGAATCAACCGAGATGCTCATCGGCAGTGGATCAAATAATGAGAATGTATAATGAGCCTATATACCATGGAATACTACACAACCATAAAAAAGAGCAAAATCGTGTTCTTGAGTGCAACATGGATGCAGCTGGAAGGCATTATTCTAAGCAAACTAACATAGAAACAAAAACCAAATACTGCATGCTCCCACTTGTAAGCAGGAGCTAAACACTGAGTACATAAAGACACAGAGATGGGAACAACAGACATTGGGGCTTACTTGACAGAGTAGAATGTGAAGAGAGCTGGGGTTAAAAAGCTACCTATGGGGACAGGGCACAGTGGCTCACACCTGTAATCCCAGCACTTTGGGAGGCGGAGGCATATGGATCACAAGGTCAAGAGATTGAGACCACTCTGGTCCACATAGTGAAACCCCATCTCTACTAAAAATACAAAAAAAATTAAGTAGTTGTGGTGGTACGCGCCTATAGTCTCAGCAACTTGGGGGGCTGAGGTAGGAGAATTGCTTGAACGCAGGAGACAGAGGTTGCAGTGAACCAAGATTGTGTCACTGCACTCCAACTTGGTGACAGAGTGAGACTTCGTCAAAGAAGGAAGGAAGGAAGGCATGGAAGGAAGGAAGGAAGGAAGGAAGGGGAAGGGAAGGAGGGAGGGAGGAACGAAGGAAGGAAGGAAGGGGAAGGGAAGGGAGGAAGGAAGGAAGGAAGGAAAGGGAAGGAAGGAAGGAAGGAAGGAAAGGGAAGGAAGGAAGGAAGGAAGGAGAGAGAAACTACCTATTGGGTACTGTGCTCACCACTTGGGTGATGGGATCATTTTCACCCCAAATCTCAGCAACATATAATATGCCATGTAACGAACCTGCAAATGTACTCCCTGAATCTAAAATAAACATCCAAAGAAAAAGAGGTGAAGGAGCAGAAAATCATATCCTACCATATAATCATCAGGCATTGAGAAGTTAGGTGGCTTCCACCCACAGTCTAGAAAGGTGACGAAGGGGACACTTTCAGGCAGAAAATGCTTTTCATAAAACGCCTCTGGATTATGCTTTGGAAAATGGCATTAGCTGTGGTGGTGATAAATGGTCTTTTAAACCCACAAAACATTCATCAGCTTAACACTCAGGCCCTTCAGGTGGCACAGAGAGCGAACACTGACTGGAAACATGAAATATGGGCCAGTTCACCATCCACTAACTAAAATGTTTCATCTGGTAATCACTCCAGCGCAAGATTTATTTTTGGTTTCACAAACATCTTTTTAGTTTAAATTAGATTCGAGGGATCCTCTCTCTCCATCATCTGACATCCTGGAGTTTAATATTTTGGGGGGCCTCTTTTCATTAACCCTCTCATAATCATCTTCCAAAAAGAAAACTGCATGTGGAGCTGAACAATAATTATGAACTCCACTGGAAGTTTGGGCTGACGGTATGCTTTGAAGGAGGCGGGCTGAGAGTTCTTTAACCACAGGAATTATGAAAAAGTCTGATATAGAAGTGGAATTTCCACTCTATCCCCAACATCATCCCAGGTATTCTTAACTTGCATTGCAAAGCTCAGCGTGGGCATTACTTCTACTATGGGAACATTTTCGTTGTTGTTTTGAGGCAGAGCCTTGATCTATTGCCTGGGTTGGAGTGCAGGGGCACAGTTACAGCTTGCAGCCTTGACCTCCCGGGCTCAAGAGATCCTCTTACTGCAGTCAGTCCCCAGAATAACTGAGACTACTTAGGCATGCCACCTTGCCTGCCCAAATTTTATATTGTTCATAGAGATGAAGTCCCGCTACATTGCCCAGTCTGGTCTTGAACTCCAGAAGTCAAGTGATCTTCCTGTCTCAGCCTCCCAAAATGCTGGGATTACAGATGGGAGCTACCGTACCCAGGCAGAAACATTTTTGTTTGTTTCTTTCTGCCCACCCCACCCAGACAGAACCATACACTTCTTCTCCTGGACTCCTACAGCTCTCTGTGGTGCCTTCCTTGAAGTCATCCACCACTTGACTTCCCAGCCCCTTTCTCCAGCATTTTCCTCACGGCCTTGGATACCCAGTGCTGGTCTCAGTTACGGTTGAATTCCCTCTGTGTTTGCCGGTGTCTGGCACACAGCAGACATTTGGCGAAGAAATGAAGTGATCTTTCTGTGTGTAGTATGCTTGTTTGGATCCTGAGACAGTGAATAAGAAAAGCCTCCAAGAGGTAAGTAGGCAAGTAAGAAGACAGGAAAGAGGAAAAGAAAGAAAACTGAATTCCATGCCAAATCTCACTGAACACCATTTTCAGTATAATGAGAAAGGACTCAGAGAAAATTTAAAGGGGAAAAGGATCTTAATGATAAGAAACAAAAACCCTTACGCACCACATGGCAGGGTGACAAATTTTAGAAACAGATTAATTTCTCTGTTAATGTGTAGGCTTGCTTAGTATTTCCCCCTTCTCACACAATTCGTCTCTAAACATTTTCATTTATTTATTTTTAGATGGAGTCTCGCTCTGTCACCCAGACTGGAGTGCAGTGGTACAGTCTCGGCTCACTGAAATCTCTGCCTCCCAAGTTCAAATGATTCTCCTGCCTCAGTCTCCCGGGCAGCCGGGATTATAGGTGCGTGCCACCACACCCAGCTAATTGTTGTACTTTGTATTTTAGTTTCACCATGTTGACCAGGCTGGTCTCGAACTCCTGATCTTAAGTGATCTGCCCATCTCAGTCTCCCAAAGTTCTGGGATCATAGGCGTGAGCCAGCACACCAGGCCCTGTTCTCAATTCTGCTTTGCTTTTGAATATAATTGTTTCATTCTGTTAAAACAAATTCAGTATAACAGCATGTTAAATTTAACTCTAAGTACCTTAGTCTCGCTCTGTCTCTCTCGTCTCCCCTAACCCTTACGCTACTCTCTGAGTTTTTAAACATCAACAATGTCTTTGAATTTCTTCAGATTTTCTGAAGTCTCATATATTTTGGAGGACCCAGTTTGGAGCTCCACATAGAATTGTGTTTATTTGTATGTGCTTGAAGAAAAGTAATGTCGAGATAAAGTTCTTCAGAGAATATTTTCACTGTCCCTTGAATTTACTTGAGTGGGGTATATTCAAATGCACTGTAATAAATATCTCCTCTGATCACCAACCACATCCACAGTCTCCATTTGTATTTATTTCGGGAATGAGTCTGCATTTCTATAGGTTCAGAATCAGACACATAGATAGTATCAAATAGCATTTTTAATTTTAATTTTTGTGGGTACATAGTAGGTATGCATATTTATGGGGTGTATGAGATGTTTTTATGCAGGTATGTAACATGTAATGATTACATTATGGAAAATGGGTATCCATCTCCTCAAGTACTTATTCTTTGCATTATGAACAATTCAATTTGGCACCGTCCAGGAAAACAGAAGTCCACATAGGTGATTTTGATACAATTGTAAGTCTTTTCATTCAGTTTAGCCAACATTTGCTGAAATTTTGCCACATATGAGGCACTGGTGTAGGCAAGGTCCACAGGCTTAAAATGCAGAAGAATGAATCTGCAGGGACATGGGTTTAACAGGTCTCACTCCCTCCAAAACTGGATGAGCTCCCTTTGCAAAATCATTCCAAATGAACACACAGTAAGTATGCACTTAACATGATTGACAAGTTTTCAGAAATTCCAACTTCAAGTGAAACGATATACAGCAGATTCTCAATAACATTGCTTGCTTCAATATCCTTGTACAGCATTGATGGAAAAGAGTGGTTTTATTCTAGTTCACTTCACTTAGGTTTGCAGTTTCTAAGAACCTATCAACAATGTTAAGTGAGGATTTACTGCACACTCTAAAATTTAAAAAGAAAATAAAGTACTTGCTGTGAAAACACAGTTTTAAGATAATTCCCCCCAGCCATTCTTCTTTAAGAGAGGCACCTTAAATATATCATTTGCAAACTTCAGGAGACACCCCTGAGCACACATATTAAGAAGCTACGAAACCTGGTCTCGAGGAGTGAAGCAGGTATTGCTAATGGCTTTGGGAGAAGTATTTGGCTGGGGCTCCATCACCAGAGAGAAGGGAGCTCAGCACAACCTGATGGTTAAGAAAGGGCTTCTTGGAAAAGCTCACCAATTTACATGCCAAATCTGCATATACATATTTTAATTATTATTTACCTCCAACCATTTATTATGAAATGAAGGATCCTTAAATGACCCACCTGAGTGACTACAGCCCCCTCATTTTGGACACAGACTTCATATGTGTGTGTGTGTGTGTATGTGTGTGTGTGTGTGTGTGTTTAAAATCGTACGTCAAATTCTGTGGTGCATGTGCAGAATGTGCAGGTTTGTTATACAGGTACACATGTGCCATCGTGGTTTGCTGCATCTATCACCCTGTCATCTACATTAGGTATTTTTCCTAATGCTGTCCCTCCCCAAGCCCCCCACTCCCTACTATCTCTCCCCTATCCCCACAACGCTCAACAGACCCTGGTGTGTGATGTCTCCCTCCCTGGACACACATTTCTAAGATGTTCTCATTCTCCACATGTAGCATTTTGCACATCTTCTTCAAGTACCTCCAAACTGTGACACTCTGTTATTTCTACATTTAATGGCTTGCTGCATCTTTTATCATAACAGAGTAGTGTACCTGTGTCATTCAATTCTGTCTCCACCCATCTCCTGCCTATCTCATTCATTCCTGGATGGGCTAAGCAAGAAAACCCAATGCCAAACTTCTGTTACCTTGTGTTAAAATGAAACTAAATAGTGTCAGAGGCTGAAGAACAAAGTAGGTAGCATCTGTGATAGTCATTTTCTTATTTCATCCTCTTCTGGGGGCCAGAGGGTGGAAAGTGAGGTGGGAAGGACTTCATTTCTTGGAGTACTCCACATTCACGTACACTTCAAAGAACTTCGTTTTTAAACTCTCTAGTTTGGCCAATAACCTAGTTTATTTATTTGTGGTTTATTTATGTATTTATTTATTTATTTATGCAACTCTAGGTCGGCAATGACCCTGAAAAAAAAGGGCATTGAGAAAGTTCCTGGTTGTTCCATTTATCTTTCCCTTTTTGTTTTAATTTTAATCACCGTTTATGTTCCAAACAAATTTAGATTCTGTGGAGGCGAGGCTAAGTGATACATAGTTACTTGATCAGTCAGCCAGATAACATGAACCTTCATCACCAAGAACCACATTTACACATATTTATCCTTTTCTTCTATTATTCACTCCATAACCCTGGGAAGAGGAGTGTTGTCATTGGGTCCTGTCTATTTCGACCTTGGCAGCCTGTAAGAATACTTGAAATACTCATCTCCAAGGACTGACCTAAAAGTAATCAGGAACTAGAGGCAAAGTTAACAGCCATCTGGTACTCTCTGAAGGCTGTCAATTATAACTTATTCTCCGCCTTTACATTTGATTTCCTTGGGAAACCTTCCACCTACCATGGACATCTTTTCCCAGCCTCCATGCTCCAACTTTGGGCACAAGAAAATGATTTCTACTAGACTAACTGCTAAAATATACTGAAATGATGTCCCTAACACCTCTAACAGTGTTGCGTTATAAGTGACGCTGTATTAGTTTTCTGTTGCATCTGTAACAATTTACCATTAACTTAGTAATGTAGGCTGAGCACGGTGGCTCATACCTGTAGTCTCAACACTTTGGGAAGTCAAGGTGGGAGGATGGTTTGAGCTCAGGCGTTTGAGATTGGCCTGGGAAACATAGGGAGACCCGAGCTCTATTTTTAATACTTTTTAATAAAGAAGAAAAAGTGGGCCGGGCGCAGTGGCTCACGCCTGTAATCCCAGCACTGTGGGAGGCCGAGGCGGGTGGATCATGAGGTCAAGAGATCGAGACCATCCTGGTCAACATGGTGAAACCCCGTCTCTACTAAAAATACAAAAAAATTAGCTGGGCATGGTGGCGCGTGCCTGTAATCCCAGCTACTCGGGAGGCTGAGGCAGGAGAATTGCCTGAACCCAGGAGGCGGAGGTTGTGGTGAGCCGAGATCGCACCATTGCACTCCAGCCTGGGTAACGAGAGTGAAACTCCGTCTCAAAAAAAAAATTAAAAAAAAAGAAAAGAAAAAAACCATAGCAACTTGAAACAACAGGAATTGATTATCTCACAGCACTGGAGGTCAGAATCCAAAATGGGTCTCACTGGACTAACATCAAGGTGTCACCAAGGGTGTCTTCCTTTCTGGAAGCTCTAACAGAGGAATTGTTTTCCAGCCTTTTCTATCTTCTAGGGACTACTCACATTCCATAGCTTAAAACCCTACCACCTTCAAAGCCAGCAGTGGCCTGGCCAGACAGACTTGAGCCTGTCTTATATTGCCTCACTCTGACCCTTCACCTGAGCTCTTTTTTTCAACCTATAAAAATCCTTTGATTACAATGAACCAAGAGAGTCAAGAGATAATGCAAGAGACTCCTTCTCTCAAGGTCAACTGATTAGCGACCTTAATTACATCTGCAATTTTAATTCCTCTTTGCCAAGTTCTAGGGAGTAGGGCATAGACATCTTTGGGGGAGCATTATTCTACTGACCACAGGTACTCAGCACATATGGGAAAAAATTTTACACTTACAGATGAAGTTCACTGGGTTGAATTTCTTGGGATAGTTACTTGGTTTTGAAAAGACAAAGAGAGGTTATGTTCTCTTTTTATCTTTAACCAGAAATAAGACCATTTTCATGTCTATCTTAAGGACAGAAAGCAAATACGCAGCAAGGGAAGCATGTTAGCCTAACGTTTAACCACATTAATGATAAAGACAGTCATAGCTTGAGAGCTCAGCCTGACTCCTTGCAGCTAGCTGAACATAGACAAGCAATTGACACTCTCTGGACAAGCACTAGCCAATAGAACTTTCTGTGGTGATGGGCATGTCCACATCTATGCTGTCCCATCTGTAACTACTGGCTGCATGTGGCTCTTGAGGCCTTAACACATGGGCAGTGAGTTAAAGGAACTAAATGGTCAATTTTATTTAGTTTTAATTAATCTGAATTCAAATTTAAATAGCCACATGTCACTGGCGGCGGCCACATTGTACAGAACAATTCTAGGCATTTCTATATAAATGACATAATGCAAAATTTGGAATTAATACTATCCATTGTTAAGGGTTGTTTTCAGGATTAAATGAGATTATTTATATAAAGTGCTTAGCATGGCACCTGGTTTATGGTAGCTGCTCACAGAAGTTATATTTATTACTACCATTGTGATTGCTGCTATTATCATTTTATTTCTTATTGCTACTTAAGACCATTATTATTTACTACTAATAATAAGTAACATTATTTTTATTTGTACCCTTTGCATTAATGATTTCCTGCTAATTAGATAATGTTTTCATGTGTCCATAAAGGAGGAAGTGGGCTGGATCACAGAGAAAAGGCATGGAATAAAAACAGCAGACGGCTTTCTCCGAGGAGGAAAACCTAAATTACAAGCTCTTCTCTGGATAGGGAATCACAGGAAATCATGAAATTTGGAAACCAAAAATTCCAACTGAATTTCATGAAGTACTTCCACGAGGTAGAGGCACACAATTTTGTAAGGAAGATCCCCTCCGTACTGGCGGGGTATGAACTAAGTTCTAATTCAAGAGCCTTAGAAGTTATTTCTTTATATTTATAAGATATCCACTTAGCAAAGCTGTAAGTGTGTGCAGAGATTATAGACACAGCATAAGCCACTCAGACACTGATTTATCTGACCACAGTCGCAGCCACGTAAAAAGTGGAGGTAGAAAGAGTGTAAACTTTGGAGTTGGAGCAAATGGAAATTGAATGACCACTCTGCCATTACTTACTGGGCGACTTGGCCAAATAACATACCCTCTTCAAGCCTGCTTCCATATCATGAAGGAGATTGAATAAACCAATGTGTGTCAATTTCTTAGCACAGCACCTGGTATACAGTACATGCTCAGTTAATTAAATTGTGCACTTGGCATATTAGAGATGCATAATACATTTTTGCTGAGTGGTTGAATAAATCTAGGGACCCAACATGAAATGACTTTATATATCACAAAAAATGGGTATATAGAAATGGTGCCAATGACCTGGGCTCTGAATACAGAAGCACGCTCATGAGTCTTGCTGGTTGTGTTCTTCAGAGCAGATGCTGAGACACAGATTGAGAAGCAAGGTATTAGAAATCAATACTTGGGAAAAGACGAGGAGGAAGCTGCACTGAGGAGAAAGTCAAATGCAATGCAGGTCGCCGTAGGGTCTTGGCCAATGAGGCAGGGACATCTAAGAGGATGTTGCCCATGAGTTTGGGCAGAAATGACTGGGCATTTATACCTTGTCCTTGCCTAAAGACTGGCTTCAGGCTGCCCAGGAAGACTGTGATCTCACTCCAGGGTGCTCTCAGAAGCTGAAACAGACCCTGCAAATGTCAAGGAGCTGGAGCTCCCTGACACCGCACTTCTCATAGCTGGACAGAGCATCCTGCTGTGAAGAGGGATCTTGGAGATACATCCTTTGTTCACCCCAGTAGAACGCTCAGATGGTGAGAGCAGGTGAAGGGATGGAAAATGCAATGAACGTTCCCAGGGTCATAATCAACCAGTGGCAAATATGTAATAGGAATCCAAGAGAAACAGAGAGGATGCTATAAACTAAATCTGGAAAATTTCCTACATCACTCCTAATAAATTTCTATTCATTGTAATAAGGACATTTATGTGAAGAAATAATATTCCCAAACAGATCAGTACAGGACAAGAAATGTGGGGTGCAATTGAGAGTAATAGAAAGATTTAGTTCAAACAGAAAAAGCTTTCTAATTGCAGTGATTAAAAACTTGGGCAATGACATCATAGCGATTTGGGATCAAGTCCTGATTCTGCAAGTAACACATGACTGTTAAGTCACTTAACCTCCCTAAGCCCTGGTTTCCTGATTTGTCAAATGGGAACAGAATTGCAATTGCATAACAATGTCGTGGTGACTGAATGAACTGAGGCACCTAAAGGGCATTCTGTTTAGTGTATGATATTCACTCAACAAATTTTAGCTTTTTCTAGTGTTCTGAGCAGACTATGAGTTTTCTGCAATTTCTTAGTGAGGAGAGGTTTGAAATTAATATCAGACTTTTCTTTCTGCCAGACACATATATAATACTGTGTATTATTTAAAATTTGTGCCTAAGATATACATAAATAAAACATTAGTAAAACATACATATTTCTAATGTCATACATAAGACTCAACATTACCAATGATTTTTATTTCCATTTACAGTTACGTCCACTGAATCATAAATTACATAATCTCCCAAGACACTGTTATACACCAGCTTACAATCTCTCGGAGAACTGAAGAATGCATTTACATAATAAATTATCTGAGACATTTCAGTCAGAAGAATATTCTAGTGTTTAATTTTGTTGAACCTAGATCACCCAATTTCTTTTGGCCCCGTAACCCTTATTTTTCATGTGTAGATTTATTAATCAGAACACTTGAATTTGCAAGCAACAGAAACCTAACTCTAACACACTAAGCAAATATGCAGATTTATTGCACCAAGGAATTGCATTGAACAAGGATGAAGTTCAGGCCTGGTGGAAACAAGGGACCAAGTAATGTCATTTGTCAGCCTCTGAACCATTTTCTCTGTGTCCCCTTCATTCTCAGGAAGACTCTCCTTAAATGGTTAAAACACTGAAATGCCAGTTCTAAGGTTTCTGTGACAATATAAACGCTAAGAAGGGAGGAAGCAAGGTTCCTGTTGTTGCTGTTTTTGTTTTATAAAAATCAATTTTGGGTGAAGTGTCAGGGTGGCCTCTCAGGAGTCCAGACTGGCCATTATCACTGTGACCAGAATGAGGTAAGAATGCTAAATGCCTACCTTAGGTCAGATGTCCACCTCTGGAACTGAAATAGGGTCATTCAAGTCAAACTCATCCAAAGCACAAAGACTTAGAGGGTTAAGCCCAAAATAGCCTCACTGCCAGAGAGGCCATCTGAGATCTTTGTCTTGCCAAAAACAGTTCCATGCTGACTTTGCAGAAAGGCTTAATTTCTCCTCCGGAGCTCTGAGCAGGGTTATTAACAGTCCCTTTCAAGTCCTCCCTCTGGGAAGCTCTACAAACAGCTGCACTAAAAGGAAGAGGGAAGAAGCACTAAAGCTTTTGGAGCCCAGGCTGTGCACCCTCTGGCAGCCCCAGGCTTTATCCGGGCAACCTTGATGTAGAGCAGCAGCATTCAGGCCAGGTTGGAGGCCTGAAGATTTTCAGCAAAGCTCATTTCTGAGAATGCCTGCCAGGGAGTGCCCTGTGCAGCCATATCAGGGAATTGAGAATAAAGCTGATATCCAAGAAAAAGACCGTGATTTATTTTAGGATAAAGATTGGCTGGTCAGAAAACGTTTTACTTAGGGGAACATGCAATCGTAAGAGTTGCTGGTGGATGACAAGTCACATGTGCCACCATAAAGTGTTGTGAGCTTTAGACATGCATGCTTTGTTTGGAATGCACACATCATTGTAAGAGCTATGACCAGGAAAGGAACAAGTAGGTGATCAGCATGGCGTATGGAGAGGTAACTGAACTGGGATGTAGACAGAATTTGCACTGAGTCACTGAGTCACCTGGGAGTATTGCCTTCCCCTCAGGCTTTACTTTCTTCGCCTCACAAGTGAAGTGGGATAGCAAATAATCTCGTCTCACAGATGAACTCCTGTGGTGTTGGCGTTGTGTTGCGAAGGAATCTGAGGTCACATCCTCACTCACTCTTCAAGAAATAATTATGCGTCTGTTTTGCAATCACATGTCATAGCCATTGGAAAGGGCGATTAGTAGCACACCTCTTTTCTTTGCTCTCCGTGGAGAAGATGATATTTATAATCCCTTCTGGATGGAAATTTCTGTTATTCTAAACACGAATATTTTCCTTGATGCTTGAGACTAAATTATTTTTAACTTCTCACAATCATTTAAAATATTATCTACAAAAATCTGTTTTTTGGTATGAGAACTAAACACAGGTATAAAACTGGGAGCCTCTAGACATTTCATTTGCCAAGGATTTCAGCTTCCCCCAACTGTGCTCTGGTTAAGCGAACTCTGCCAAACATTAATAAACTACAGTGTTGCAGAGTCACTGCCTCTGGTCTGCTTGTGTTTTTCTTTCTCCCTCAGCCCAGATCACATTGTCCCTTTCTGAGATTCTACAGCTCCCACAGATGCTAGAAAACCGTATCTGAGCAGCTGGAGAGTTCCTGGGGCAGGGTTTTGATCAAAGCCTGTGGCTCTTCAGTTCATTGTGTTCTCTTCAGCAAAGCTGTCACTGTTCTTTTTCTTTTACGTCTTTTAAGGGAAGTACTTCTTTGCACAGCAATTCAATTCAACAAATACTTTCTAGTGTCAATTGTGGTAACTTTTTTGTGCTAAGTGCAAGAGAAAAATAAAGATGAATAAAACATAGTCTGTGTCCTTGAAGGGGTCACGAGTTAGTGAGAGAGACAGACTTGGACACGACTAATGGTGATGAAAATCAGGCTGTGATAAATACTTTAAAAGAGATATTCAGATAGAGAACACTACGGGAGAATGGAACAGAGAAAATCATGTTCTGGGGAAGCAGGCATTGGGTACGTTTCCAGAGAGGCTATTTGAGCTTGGCAGTGAAGGAGGAATACTAGGGGGGAAAGAAGAATATCTTCCAGTGAAAGTAAAAAAACGTATGCAAAAATATGAGGATGGGGTGCATGGTGTGTTCAGAGAATGCTGAATAGTGTGAGGTGGTTGCGAAGCAGTCTCTGTAACAGCAGCAGGGATGAGGTGGAGGTTTACATCAGAATCACAGTTTGGAGGGCCTTAAATAGCATTCTAACCCACTTCAACTTGTGAAACAGATATTGAAACCCAACATGTAATAGACATAGTGCTCTAGGCTGAACCGGGGGATGTCACACAGGGTCCCTGCTCCTAACACACAGGAATAAAGGAGGTACATATACAAAGGGCTAATCACAACACAATTGTCATAGATTCCCTAACTCAGGTATATAAAGGATATTGCAACAAATATCCAATATCTAATGAGGAGTAGAGAAAAAGCATTGACGAATAAATGGGAGACAGGGAGAAATATTATTCCATGTACTAGGGCTAGCAAATTAAGACTTACATTATGATAGATTCTAAAACCTTTGGGGAATTCGGATACATTTAGTATGGCCAAAACGTAGACTAAATGAGGAGTAAGTGATGTAAGTTAAGGATGCTATGCTTGTGGCTTAGTCTGAATGAATAAATGAAGAAAATAAGAAATGTTTAACTTACTAGAATCCGAATTGTAAATTTAAAAAATGCAACTGAGTATTTTATAATACTAATTTAAAGTGCCCATTATAGGCTAGGAGGAGTGGCTCACACCTGTAATCCTAGCACTTTGCGAGGCTGAGGTGGGCAAATTACCTGAGGTCAGGAATTCAAGACCAGCCTGCCCAAAATGGCGAAATCTCGTCTCTACTAAAAATTACCAAAATTAGCCAGATGTGTTGTGGGCGCCTATAATCCCGGCTACTCGGGAGGCTGAAGCAGGGAGAATTGCTTGAACCTGGGAGGCAGAGGTTGCAGTAAGCCAAGATCGAGACACTGCATTCCAGCCTGGGCAACAGAGTGAGACTCTGTATCAAAAATAAAATAAATAAATAAAGGACCCATTGTAAATGGTCCATGATTTATAATGTACATTCGTCACTCTACATAGACCACTCCTTATCATTTAAGTTTAATTTTCTACTTGTACTTAGTGGCTGTATGGATGGAAGATATATTTAGAAAAATGGAATTTTATTTTTAATACAGAAAACATTTTGATCTAGATCAGTGCTGCTGAATAATATGTACTCTGATGATATAAATGTTCTTTACTGTGCTACCCAATATGGCTGCCTCCAGACACCTGTGGTTATTGAGAACGTGAAATATGGCTAACACAACTGAAGAACTGAATGTTTTCTTGTACTTAATGTTACTTAATTTAATTTTAAAATTAAATATCTAGATGTGCCTAGTGTCTCTTATATTGGATAACACAGATCTAAATGAAGAAAGTATATTAAAATCTGAGATTCAAAATTTGATAGAAATATATCATTTAAAGTACCATTGCAAGAATAAATAAGTGAGACAACTTATTGGAAGGAACTATTTTCAGGTGGGAATGAGATTCGCTTTTTCTCTCTGGAAGTTCTGAAATCAAGCAAATGAAAAGAGAAAAAAAGAGAGCCTGGGAGTTATCTCTTCCTATAATTAGCTTCTAGTTAGAACTGTTCAAAGAGCCAGGTTGAACAGAGAAGGGTTTTGAAAGTAGTATAAATAAAACAGCAAAATTTTTTTTTTTTGAGACGGAGTTTCACTCTTGTTACCCACGCTGGAATACAATGGCGCGATCTCGGCTCACCGCAACCTCAGCCTCCTGGATTCAAGCAATTCCCCTGCCTCAGCCTCCCGAGTAGCTGGGATTACAGGCACGCGCCACCATGCCCAGCTAATTTTTTGTATTTTGAGTAGAGACGGGGTTTCACCATGTTGACCAGGATGGTCTCGATCTCTTGACCTCGTGATCCACCCGCCTTGGCCTCCCAAAGTGCTGGGATTACAGGCAGAAACAGCAAATTTTAACAAAGTTTAACCCCCAGCCTTAATATCCTTACCAGTGGAGGGTGTCCAGTTTCTTGGCATCTTGAACAAAGAATTGGTCAAAACACACGGAACAAGGAAAGAATGAAGCAACAAAAGCGGAGATTTATTGAAAATGAAAGTACACTCCACAGGGTGGGAGTGGGCCCGAGCATAGGGGCTCAAGAGCCCAGTTGCTGAATTTTCTGGGGTTTAAATATCCTCTAAAGGTTTCCATTGGTTACCTGGTGTACACCCTATGTAAATGAAGAGGATGTGGTAAAGTTACAAAGTCATTTCCTGGGTGTATACCCTATGTAAATAGAGAGGATATTTTTAGTCATAGCTGAAGTGTTTCTATTTGGTTTAGTTCTAGGAAGTCCTTATGTTCCCTGCCCAGACCCTATTCTCCTGCCTCGATACAAGTGTATGATCTTTAACAGAATGATCTTATGGGAGGATTACATAGCTCCCGGTATTTAAGAATAAAAACTTCTGCCTGAGATAAACGTATCTTGTTTTTACTTACTGGCTTCCATTTCCCTCTCTTCTGATGGCACCAGGCTTTTACTTTGGGGACCTGCCATTTCTACATTCTATGTCGTCCAAATAGAGCTTTAAATCTCAAACCCGGAGCTTGATGGCCCAGGACTGGTCAATAAAAATGCTTTACCAGCCTGAACTCAATAAATGGTTCAGGGATAAACCAAATGAGCCAATTAGAAACTTCCCTGAGACGCTTCCTAGCTGGTAGATTTTTCTCTGAAACAGAAAGCTGAAAATGCCATAGATTTGGAGTTTCCACTGATTATCTTGCGGTTTGTCTCAAGCAATTATGTCTTGCCTGATTCCTTCGGAATCACGCAAGGAGGAGGCAAAGGTAGAAATGGGAGCACAGAAAGTCCTGAAGGTACAGTTCAAATCCCTGCGTCTAGCTGTGCCCACATCTCCCAATCCACTCCCCGAGGAATTTGAGAATTCCTAGTATAGGAGTTAATCAATTTCCTCCTTTACTTGGCCTGAGTTGGGTTTCTGCCATTTGCAACTAAGGGCCTGTATGGATACACTGTCACACAGAAGTACAGGTCTCAAGATTTGATTGCTGTTTTCCCATTAATTAAATCTCAATATCTGCCTATGACAGACAGGTGGAATTACGGTTTTTAGTTAGCAATGAAGAATTTTGAAGCAGAGTAATTTTTTTCTTACTATTATTTTAGCAATTAGGGAGTAAAAGAAAAATGAAAGAGAACTTGGAGTTTCCAATATTTCAGTAAATGTCATATAAATGATCTTGAAATAATGCAGTCTGAGAGTGTGCCATCTACTTTAAATTCCAAATTCAAACACAGAGTCCCTGGTAATTATAACCACACTAACACCATCATACTTTTGCCACTGATATGTGGGAGGATTAAATTTTGAAATAGAAGTTGGATTCAGAGTTTGCCATTTCTGATAGGACAGTCAGCTAGCTGTCTTGTTAGCCTTTTCTCCTATCTCTCACTCACCCATATTGAGGACAAGCTGAGGACTACTCAAAATTTTAAAACAGGTGGTCTTGAGTGAATGGCATTTATCTTAAGAATAGGCATGATGTTCATATTGATTGTTTTGTTTATTGTTGGTAAGAATATGGCCTGTGGGTTGTCAGATATGCCCTGGGGTCCTAAATGTAAACAAGCAACCCCAAGTGAAAATTAACTTTATTTTAGACAGAGTCTTACTTTGTTGTCTATGCTGCAATGCAGTGGCATGATCTTGGTTCACTGCAACCTCTGTCTCCTGGGTTCAAGCAATCCTCCTGCCCCAGCCTCTCATGTAGCTGGAATTACTGGTGTGTACCACCACACCCAGCTAATTTTTGTATTTTTAGTACAGATGGGGTTTCATCATGTTGCCCAGGCTGGTCTCAAACTCCTGACCTCAGGTGATCTGCCTGCCTCGGCCTCCCAAAGTGCTAGGATTACAGGCATAAGCCACCACACCTGACCCAAATAAATAAACTTTACTATGGACCAATATAATGTCTATTAACATTTTTTAAATTTATGGGATTTTTATGAAGCGAGTATATTTGCATGATGAGGATGGGAGGAAGTACACAGCAGTGAGGACAGAGCCAGAGAACACAGCGATTAAAATGATTAAGAACAGGGGCTGAGAGGGGTTGGTGGTGGGGGTGTGCCCAAGGGACCATCAGGTCGTGCAATGCTGATCAGCAGAGCTATGTAATGGCATGGTTGGAGGGAGAGGGAGAGGGAGCGGGAGCGGGAGCGGGAGGAGAAATACCAAGTTGTGACGGGGATGAGGGATGCTATTTAACAAGGTAAGTCAGATTATCAAGGATTAAAAATGACAGCAAAGGAGTAGAAAAGGAAGCTTAAGAAAGGGGCTCTATAAAAATAGAGAAAACAGTACTTCCCCCATGGACAATGGGTTGGAGAGAGAAATGTTTTATATATATGAAGATCCAGAATTAGTAACGGTGGGTCCCGTGATGATATGGGATGCGGGTTCTAGAGTTAAATAAGTGGGCAGTTTATGCCATGGAGGGCAAAGGGTCTCAGCCAGGGCTATTGTGTCCTCTAAGGAACATCTGGCAGTCTCTGGAGACATTTTTGATCACTACTGCCGAGGGAGTTGCTACTGCCATCTAGTTGGTAGAAGGATGGTGGGGTGCTAAACATTCTACAACACAGTGATTCAGCCCAAAAATGAGACTGATCGAGACCATCCTGGTCAACATGGTGAAACCCCATCTCTACTAAAAATACAAAAAATTAGCTGGGCATGGTGGTGTGTGCCTGTAATCCCAGCTACTCGGGAGGCTGAGGCAGGAGAATTGCCTGAACCCAGGAGGCGGAGGTTGCGGTGAGCCGAGATCGCGCCATTGCAGTCCAGCCTGGGTAACAAGAGCAAAACTCCGTCTCAAAAAAAAGACTGCTGAGATTACGATTCCGCTCACAACAGCAACATTTCTTAAGCTCTTTAGAAGTTGGTTCCCTTAACTATAAAATAACAACAACAATACCTGCTTCTTAGGCATTTGGGGATTTAATGAGCTAATAGGTGCAGAGTGCATGGTGCGAGTAAATCCTCAGAAACACCATCATCATTTTTTTTTCTCTGAATTATATATTTTTAATCTTATTTTAAAGTCGGGATAAAATTCACATAGTATAAACTTAGCCATTATATTGCGTGGGATGGACTAAGATATTGACAGAGATAGGATTCAAGGGTAGGGCTTAATGCTAATGAGAAAGAGGATGGTTTTAGTGGTTATCCGTCAGGATCTTTGATTTCCTACTCCTTCTCTGAGGGGAGCAGTCGGGGCTGAAGAGAGAGAGAGGAGATGACCTTTAGAAACAGGTTTATTTTTTCCTTCAACTCTGGAAAACCCCTGGGTGTCCTGTTTTCAGATACAGAAATGCTTTCTGCAGTGGGGTCTTTTAATTGCTTTGTTTACTCTTGGTAAGAATAATTAAGACTTGATCTCAGACCCAAAAAAGTCTGTAAATGTATCAGTAAAAAATACCTTGTTCTCTTTACAAATAAGATAAGAGGTTGGGTGCACTGGCTCATACCTGTAATCCCAACACTTTGGGAGGCCAAGATGGGTGGATCACCTTAGGCCAG
>CM052660.1:103975734-104009023 GCA_028533165.1 Leontopithecus rosalia | reverse complement strand
TTCCAAAGATGGCTACATCCTAATTCCAAGAACCTTGTGAATGTGTGACCTTACCCGGCAAAAAGGGCTTTGCCATTCTGATTACCTTTAGAAACTGGAGGCTGTTAGACAATCTTGGATTAACCCCTGAACTCAATGAAGTCATAAGGGTCCCTGTAAAGGTCACTGTAAGAGGTGGGAGGTCAAATAGGACGAGAGAAGGCAACGTGATAACAAAGCAGAGGGAGAAAAGACTATGTGACGACAGTCCAGAAGCCAAGGAACAAGGATGTTGGAAAAAGGCAAAGAAACAAGTTGTCCTCTAAAGCAGCAGCCTCCAATCCTTTTGGCACCAGGGACCAGGTTTGTGGAAGACAATTTTTCCATGAACCTGGAGTGGAGGGTGGTTTTTAGGATGATTCCAGTGCATTACATTTATTGTGTACTTTATTTCTGTTATTAACATTTTCACATATAATGAAATGATACAACTCACCATAATGTACAATCAGTGGGACCTCTGAGCTTGTTTCCCTGCAACTAGACAGTCCCATCTGGGGGTGATGAGAGACAGCGACAGATCATCAGGCATTAGATTCTCATAAGGAGCAGACAACTTAGATCCCTCACATGCACAGTTTACAATACAGTTAGCACTCTTGGGAGAACTGAACGCCACTGCTGATCTGACAGGAGACAGAGCTCAAGTGGTCATGCAAGTGATGGGAAGCACCTGTATACACAGATGAAACTTCACTCCTTCACCTGCTGCTCACCTCCTGCTGTGCAGCTCAGTTCCTAACAGGCCACAGCTGAGGCTTGGGGTTCCCTCCTGTAAAGGTCCTTGTAAGAGGTGGGAGAGTTCAGACAGTGAGAGAGAAGGCAATGTGATAAAGCAGAGGGAGAAAAGACTATGTGATATGGGGCTGGGAACCAAGGAATGAGGGTGTTTAGAAAAGGCTAAGAAACAAGCTGTCCACGTGTTAGAAAAATAAACATAACCACAATCAAAATACCAAGATATTTAAAAAATTTAAAAATATATGTAAATAAACATAATATGTAAACATTTTACATATAATAAATTTATATATAAAGAAAATAAAAAAATAAAAAAAGAAACAAGCTGTCCTCTAGAGCCTCCAAAAGAAATGAGTCCTGCCATGTGCCATAACCTTAGGTCAGCAAAACTGACTTTAGACTTCCAATCTTGAGAACGGCAGGGTAGTACATTTGTGTTGTTTTAAGTCACCAAGTTTGTAGATGCTAATAGCAGCCACCGGAAACTAATACGACGGAGCATTGCACGCCATGGTAAGAAGTTTAATTGAATGAAGGGTTTTTTCGCAAGGGGGTAATATAACAAGTATGGAGATGTAACTGGAGCACAGAAAGAGTAGAACCGGATATAATGGCACTTGTCAAGGAGAGAGGGGACTGTGGATTTGAAAGCAAAAGGAAAGGTGTGACCAACCATCGGAGGGTTACCAAACCACTCAATATGCAATATCCACCAAACAGGATGGCTAACCGTTTCCATTTACTGAGGATAAATAAAAGGGAGAAATCTCTATTTTGAAATGGAGATAGTCCTTGCAAACCACACTGGCTTACCTGGGACCAAGGAGGGTCCTGGGATATGGGACTTTCATTGCTATTAGGTTGGTGCAAATGTAATTGCAGGTTTTTCCATTTAATGGCAATGGATACTGAAAATTTAGTATTTTAAGTGTATGGCACAATTACATTTACACCAACCTAATAAATTGAGAAAGTCTCAGGCAACCCTGGACAAGTTGATCATCCTAGTGAGAAGTGACTTTGAGGTACAATTTACCCTTAAACAACATGGAGGTTAGGGGTAACCCCCTCACTCCGTGTAGGCTGAAAATCTATGTATGAATTCTGACTCACAAAAACTGAACTATTTGTAGCCTGCCATTGACCTGAAGCCTTAATAAGAAGCAATTGGTTAAAACACATTTTGTATGTTGTATGTATTATATATTGTATTCTTACAGTAAAGTCACAGAGAAAAGGTGTTAAGAACACTGCAAGGAAGAAAAACCGTACTTACTATTCATGAAGCAGAAGTGGAACATCATAAAGATTTCATCCCTCATCTTCATGTTGTGTAGTCTGAGAAGGAAGAGGAGGAGCAGGAAATGGAGGGATTGTTCTTGTGTTCTCAGGTGTGATACAAGTGGATGAAAATCCCAGTTTAAGTGGATCCGTACCTTTCAAAGGGTCAAGCATATGTATATATATAGGAGACAGAGGCAACAGAGCTTACTGATTTGTTTGTGGTAAGAGGCGGGAGAGCTACATGATACCTAGATTTTGGCCAGAAATGGAATGAATGGTAATTGCATATAAGAAACTGAGGAAGACTGAATAAAGAGCATATTAGCAGGAAGCTAAAGTGCTCAATTGGACTCCAGCGTTGAAAGTTCCCATAGGAGAGGAGAAGGACACTAATGAACATAATTTGGTGTCACCAAAATCAAAGTATTCTACCTTAGCATTCTGTTAAGCATCAGCCTTGAAGTTATTCAGTCCAGAGGCTACTTTTTCTTCATTTGAAATAATTGTGACAACAGCTTCGTCCTTACAAATTGAGTTTGTCTTCTAAGGTGTTTGCTAGAGCTTTATAAGAGGCTTAATCAGTTTCACATGAATTAATGATGGCTATCAAGTGGGGGGGAGGAGAACGAATTCCAAATAAATACTTATTGCATAATTGAAGTTGCAAGAATCCACTATGAATAAAATATATTTGTATTTACAATGCATAAATCTGATGGTGACACTGTGGGGCGACACACTGCTTTTTGATAAGAACCTTGAACAGTGTTAAATTAGTAATAGGCTGCATACATTTCTTAATTATGTCACGAGCGTTGTGCTCGGAAATACCATTTGCAATAAATTGAGTCCCATTTGTATGCATGCAGTACAAGAAGAAAGTGCTGTATTTTGAAAATCCTAATGTACTCATGGGAACACAGGTTAATGTCATCTACTGCTTTAAATTAGTCCTTTGTTTCAGAGCTTGCAATTGCATTAAGACTTATCATGTACTCTTTTCACCAAGGTAATAATTACTATAGATTTACATATTCCGCCACAAGCAGAAACATAGGTCCTTCAGGGCTGTACAGAATGGGAAGCAGTTATATGAGAGAAGTGTATGTATGTATATACACGTTCCTTTTAAAAATAGTACTTTTTTCTTATTGAAATGATTGTAAAATAGGTAAAGATCAACTTAACAAAAATAAGTAAGCGAGTTGAATAGTGACAAACACAAAATATCCGAGTCCTCATCCCTGGAACCTTTGAATTTGACTTTTTTTGGGAGATGGGGTCTTTGAAGATATGATTAAGTTAAGGGGTGGGCCCTACACTCAGTGGCATATATTCTTATAAAGAAAGGTTTGAGGCCAGGTGCTGGGGCTCATGCCTATAATCCCAGCACTTTGGGAGTCCAAGGTGGGAGGGGCACTTGAGCTCAGGAATTTGAGGCTAGCCTAGGCCACATAGTGAGAACCCCATCTTAAAAAAATAGCCGAGTATGGTGTATCATGCCTGTAGCCTCAGCTACTAGGGAGGCTGAGGTGGGAGGATCACTTGAGCCCAGGAATTTGAGGCTAGCCTAGGCCACATAGTGAGAACCCCATCTTAAAAAAATAGCCGAGTATGGTGTATCATGCCTGTAGCCTCAGCTACTAGGGAGGCTGAGGCGGGAGGATCACTTGAGCCTAGAAAGTCAACGCTCCAGTGAACCGTGATTACGTCACTTCACTCCAGCCTGTGAGACAGAGCCAGACCTTGTCTAACAAAACAAAATCCACAAAAAACAAAACCCCAAAAAATAAATAAAAAGAGGAGAAAAAGAAAGATTGACGTTTTGAGACAGAATATAGACCAATGCTTAGGCTCACAGATTCTGTAGAAACACTAGCTTAGAGGATACAGATTTTGGACAGACAAAGGAAAGAAGGTGATGTCAAGACTGAGGCAGAGATTGCAAATGTATCGACAAGCCGAAGAACACTATGCAATGCCAGCAACCACCAGAAAGTGGGAATGAAAGTGATTCTTGCCGAGAACCTCCAAAAAGGATCAACCCTAATTTCCTTCTTCTGGCCTCCAGATTTGTGAGATACATTTCTGCTTTAAGCCACACAGTTTGTAGTTATTTATTATGGTAGTCCTAGGAAGCCAATACAATCAATATTTCTATGAAACAGAGAGAAAAACAGCATTGCCCTCTGCATGTGAGAGCGATGTGGTATATGAGGTAGGTACTGTCGAGAGACCTACTTAATGGAGAAGAAAACCAAAGAAATTAAGCAATTTGTCAGAGGGAAATGGGTAAGAAATGATCACACTGAGATTTGAACCCTGGCATGCAGGTTCTAGGGCTGTGTTTTTCAATATGGTAGATATAATCACATGTAGCCATTTAAATTTAAACTTACATTAACCAAGATTAAATACAATGATAAGTTCAATTCCTCAGTCTCAATAGCAAAATTTCAAGGTCCCAGAGCCCACAGGTGGCTAGTCGTTACTGTCCGGGCTGGAGAGGGTTATAGAATATTTCCAGCATTGCTGAAAGTCCTACTGAACGCTGCTTCCATTTAGTCTGTGAGACTAACCACTACAATCCCCTGGCAATATTTATAAAGTGTGTCACACAGTGACTACCATAAGTTAATCTGTATATATCATAGTTGTATTTTTCTAGATTGTAAGATCTACATATATCATCGTTATGACATCTTTCTAGAGATGTGGAGTGTGTGTATCTGGGTGTCTATACTCACTTATGCATATGTGTCTATGGAAGATGAGATAATTATATTCACAGATCTATGTTGTATGTGGTTAAGAACATACTGTGCATACATGTAATTTCATTTTGTTTTATAATACATTTACATAAATAATGTATTGTAAGACCTTCTGGCGGACATTTCAGTTCTTTGAAACAGTCTCGCCAGCTTGTCCCTGGAATGGTATCCCTTTCCAAACACTGCAGAATTTCTTTCTTAGAAGTAACAGTAGCTGGCTATCAGAAACGCTAGAATCCCAAACTAGGGGAACATGACATGGTAGTCAACCTGACAAAGAAATAGGGATTTCGGCCAGGCGCGGTGGCTCATGCCTGTAATCCCAGCACTTTAGGAGACCGAGGCAGGTGGATCACGAGGTCAAGAGATGGAGACCATCCTGGTCAACATGGTGAAACCCCGTCTCTACTAAAAATACAAAAAATTTAGCTGGGCATGGTGGTGCATGCCTGTAATCCCAGCTATGCAGGAGGCTGAGGCAGGAGCATTGCCTGATCCCAGGAGGTGGAGGTTGTGGTGAGCCAAGATCGCACCATTGCACTCCAGCCTGGGTAACAAGAGCGAAACTCCATCTCAAAAAAAAAAAAAAATAGGGATTTCAAACATATTGTGAATGTGTGTGACAACAAATCATCGCGATTCTCTATGTAATATTTGACTTGCCATGTAGTAATTAATTCCCTGAGTAATAACTGACTTTGTATAACTGATTCTGTGTAATAAATCATACTCTATAATAACTGAGTTTCAGTGTAATAATTCTGTACAATTGCTATCAGTGTAATCATGGACGATGTAACTGACTGTGATAACTGATTCCTGTGTGATAATTGTCTCCCTGGATGATAGTTGATCCTGTGCAATAATTGACTCTGTGTAATAATTAACTCTCTGACGAATAATTGACTCTCTGTATAATATTGGGCTCTACCCATAAACACAAAATGCAAATGCTTGGACTAGTGGAGATTACAGTAATAGGGCATTTCTGGTCACAAGTGGGAGAAAACCAATTCAAATCAACTTAGGATAGTGACAAGAGAGGAAATCATTAGCTTACCCACCTCCAGAGGTAGAGTGGCCTTAAGCCCACATGAATAGTGTTCACATGCAGTCTTTGAGCCTGTCCACCTCTTTCCATCTCTGGGCTCTTGGTTTTATTCCCAGATGGGGCCATCTTCTGCATGGCGGGAGATGACCCTAGCAATTCGGGCTTCTATGACAGAGTACCTGGTCTCAGGAATTTTAATAGGGCAATGCTTTACTTCCAGTATCCATGTCAGTTCCCCAAAGGAACTCTGGCTAGCCTGGTTTATGTGCCCACAACTGAGATGATGGAAGCAGATACCTTGATTGACAGGTACATCATTATCACCGGGGGTGGGTGTACTTCACAAAATGAATGGATGTGGAGCAGAACCCACAAGTAACAGATGTCTCCTCTCGTTCACAACCTGTGAGCTACAGTCTCCCGAGGGGTTAGCATGAGCTGCAGGAATTTGTCCCAGCAAGTTCTTCAATCCTTAGGTGAACCAGGGATATGATTAATATCTTTTAATATGGTTACTTTTCAAATAAGCATAAAGAAAACAATGCAAAGTCATTTAAAACATCTTATTTATGGTAATATTTTGTCTTTATGAATTTTCTCAATCAATGGCTACTAAATATGTATCCACTACCTGCAGCATAGAACAAATGATATATATTTGTTCTAAAACGTTTCTCATGAAATACCTGCAAAGTATTGAAGTACATATTGTTTTACTACCAGCTGGGGCCTTTCCCGCCATGAGATTTTTTTTCAATGAAAGTTTTACAATGTGGATGAAAATACTGAAGTATTACCTAAAATTCAGTTCCTCTGACTGAAACCAGGAAAATGAATCTTAAAGAAATTCTCAGCTGTCTTTATGCCCCTTCATTCTCCTTTTGTCTGGTTAATCACTTTGTATCCTTCAGATCACAATACAAACACTACTTCTTCGAGAAAGCCTCCTTCTGAGTTCTCTAACTAGGCCTATTTCCTTTCACTGTGTCTCTCATAATCGTGTGTACCACCAACAACCCCTGCCCTCAATACATACATATATCATAGTTGTCTATGTGACCATTTGAACACTCTGTCTTTTTCACTAGATTCCAGGTTCCAGGAGAGCAGGGTTGAGCCTAGTTGTATCCCTGGGACCCTAGTACAGTGCTAGGGACATAATAGATGCTCACCACATATTTGCTGAATATATGTATGAGTCCATACGTGCACAACACCAAAGGGTAATCACAGAATCAAATCTGATTCTCTTCTTACAATACATACAGCTTGGAAGACCAAGTGCCCAATTTCTTGTGATCTCCAGGAAACAGATGCTGAAAGGTTTTATTATGTAACTACATCTTTCCAGTTCATAGGATTTGTTTGTTGGTCTTATAAATGCATTCAGAAGAAAGCATGGTAACCTATCAGAGATAAAGGGAAAGGACTTTAGGAGAGAATGGGAAAAGATAGTTCAAATAGACTTGATTGGGTGGCCACGGTGACTCACGCCTGTAATCCCAGCACTTTGGGAGGCCGAGGCAGGTGGATCACGAGGTCAGGAGTTTGAGACCAGCCAGGCCAATATAGTGAAACCCTGTCTCTACTAAGAAAACAAAAATTAGCCAGGCTTGGTGGCAGGGTCTGTAGTCACAACTACTTGGGAGGCTGAGGCAGAAGAATCGCTTGAACCTGGGAGGTGGAGGTTGCACTGAGCCAAGATCGCATCACTGCAATCCAGCCTGGTGACAGAGAAAGACTCTGTCTCAAAAAAAAAAAAAAAAAAAAAAACAAACAGGTTTGATCGACAGAGAACTTCAACCCTATTGTCTAATTTAGAAGAATCAAAATTTAAGTTTTGCCACATGCAGAAACAGAAATCTTAAGTCAGACTGATATAAAATACACCCAAGAAACAACTCTTGCTGGCATTTTTAGTGGAGACCAGTCCAAATAGGTTATGAAACCACAGATGGAAATATGGCCACCAAAATCCAGTGCCATTGGTAGTTAGTAATCCCATATTTCCCTGTCCAGCTGTCTTCCGCTGAAGCAGCAATGGCTCTTTTGAAGATACCATTTCATAGACTTGGCACTAGCCCAGCCTTCCCACCTACCATATATGACCCAAGTCAGAGGACTTTATGTCATGGGTCACTGTCATTGGTCCTGAGATGAACATGTGATCTGAACTAAGCCACTCAGAGTCTTCTCTGAGACTTTTCTACCAAAGATAAGAAGGAAGTTACTCCTGTAGTGATAGGTGGGGTGAGTTCTAATACATGGGTTTGGGGAGGCTGTGAGCATTACACGTGCTGCATGGGTGGACCCACCTGAGGACCGAAAGACATGAATGACTGATTGCATCCTCTGGGACCTTGTCTGAAGTAGATGAGACTGAAGCCACCAATATCCTGGGACTTCTTAGTTATTTGAGCCAATCAATGAATTTTTTTGTTTTCCTTGAGTTGGGTTTCTGTGACATGTGAGTATTAAAACAGCTGCAGTTTAGTTTTTGTTAATGTGGATTTAAAATACTTCTTGGATGGGATGAGTGGGATTCTAAAACTGCTTAGGCTAATACAACCACTTTATAGGACTATCCATGACTGGTCTCAAACAGGGTATTACATAGTTCCTGCCATGTTTTAGGTTGCCATGAGATTCTGCTACAGTTGGTGAGTGGTCCATTAAACAGCATAACCAGACAGTGTGTGCAAAAGCATCCTGAGAGCGTAGCATTTTTCTTTTTTTCCAATCTTAGAGAAAAAGTGGGACATTTTTCATGTCTCTGGAAGCTCCATGATGATGCATTTGGACATTTTTGATAAAATTATGAGGCATAAAAACTTTGAAGCATTGAAGATTAATTTTCCTCCATAAATATATAGATCATTGTCAAATTCTATATGACTAGTTTTGCCCAGAGCAAAAAATATTTTCCATGTAATTTCATAGCAATATAGAAGTAGATAATGGGACAATGGCATTGAAAAAGGCTTTTATGGATTGTAAGTGTCAGGTTAACATTCACAACCTGATGAATCGAGCAGAAGCTGCTGTTAAAATCTAGGGCTTTGTTGTTTTAAAGTTAAAAATAAAGTTGGGAACTGGTACAGTAGTAAAATTAAAGTAAAAGAAAATAAATAATCCATATCTCTTCTGTTCTGTTTAAATATTAAAGTGTCAGCTGCAATTTTGAAATGACACAAAGAAGCTTGCTGAGCTGAAAAAGTGCTTCATTTATTGGGTTTCTATGCTGTCTGAACTGCAATTTTGTCTAAGGATGATTTTCTGGTTAGAGGTTTCTGAGTTGTACGGTGTCTTACAGGTTAAGAGGCAAGAACACTACACATTTGATGATTTTTGTGTTTTCTAATTCATCCCTGACCTCCTGGCCTCTTCTGGGAGCCTAGTGTTATGCACCCAGGAGAGTGGGGTTACTCACTCTAGTTGGCAATGCAATTCCATCCTAAGGCCTCCAACTGCACTGTTTACTATGGCCAACCGGTCACTCCTTCTTCATAGGATTCCTAGAGGCCCAAAAGCCTGTATCTTAAGTATTTCTTTTCACCTGAGGCCATCAAGTTTCCTTGCTCAGACCATTCAGTCCCTGAAACTTAGAGTCTTATACATAAAAAATGGCTACTGGTTTCTGAATATTGGTGTCTTTGTTGGAATCCATTCAAGAGGTTTGGTAACTGGAAATGCTGCATCAGACATCCTGGCATGGCGTGATCTGGCTGCGTTATCTCCACAGGGAATTGGCAGCCTTGTTGAGAAAGCCATGAAGGGAGGTAAAGGAATATTGGAGCTTTTGTTTTTCTTGAAGTTGTCCCAGGGTAGGATCCCAAGAGCCACAGGGCTCTGGTGAAGCAAAAAGGGGTAGTTCACATGGTCAAGCCGAGGTACCCAGGAAGCATCAAGACATCAAGCTGCACTAGATCCAAAGGCAGATATACAGAGGGTAAATGTCAGGGCAAAGAATTTGGAAAAGGGTTGAGATCGTATCGAAGCAAGTAGGTGCTAGAAATAAATGAGGAGGATTCTAGGATACGAACAAAGATGCCTTTGTGGTATCTATTTATAGCGGAACTTTTTTTCTTAAACATCAGAACTCTCTTCCTCTGTCTGAGGAATTTTCCATTATACAAGTTTTTTGGAGAAGCGGAGCTCTTCTCACAATAGAACATAAAGTTTTAGCATACTAATTTCTCCAAAACTCCCTGAAGCTAGGGCAGGGTTTCTCAATCTCAGCACTGTTGGCATTTTAAACAAGATAGTCTTATGTAGTGGGAGGCTGTTCTGGGTACTGCAGGATGTTGAGCAGCCTCTCTGGCTTCTATGGGTGAGATCCCAGGAGAACCCCCACCCCTAGTTGTAACAGCTAAAACTGTCTCCAGACATTGTCCAACGTCCCCTTGAGACAAACAGTCCAGTTGAGAATCACTGGGCTGCAGGGTGGCTCAAGATCTAGACTCAGCCAATCTGATGCATTCTTCTCCAGAACTGGGAGCTTGGGAGTCCATAAAGAAGCCTCCAGGAAGTTATCACCTCCATCAGCAGTGAGGGTTGCACCACCAGCAGCACCAGTGGTACTCAGTTCTGAAATTATAGCAAACTGCAGGAGTCTTTGACAGGAGAGCCAGCAGCGTTGGGGCCAGCCAAACTAGCAAGTATTTAATGTCAGTGATGTCACCAAACTAGTCCTGGATCATGATATTGACTTAGGCACATTCTGCCCATATCCTGGCTTTAAAAAAGGAAAGAAAGAAAGAAAAAAACCTCGGTCTCCAGCTCTTCTGGTAAACAACCAAAATAGTCTTTCAGTAAATCCCTTTTCTGCTTCAAGGAGCTATGGTCCATTTTGGTTGCTTAAATTAAGAGCCATAATAAATATCCCTTATATTTAACTGGAAAAAAATAGCCAGGTCCAAGTATAGCATGGAAACTCAATTCAGAGATCATGATACAGGATACACCTAGCTGTATTCAGATCTAAGCTCCAATGGCTATAGAATGAAATAAATAATGCCTCTAGGAGTTTTCTCCCCTGCTCTACTCAACTTTGCCTAACCTACCACTGAAATTTAAGGAAATACACAAGAAAATAGTGCATAGATGCCGTTTGCAGAAAGCGTACATATTTTAGAGTGCATTGGGAGGCTGACTCTCAGGTTTACATACAGGCATGTAATAGCAGGTACGTTTGGATATTTAACTGCCTTGTAATTCAGTCTGTTCATCTACTCTACAAAATGCAGGTGACATTTCCAGTATTAAAGACAATGGATTAAAAACCAAACATGAAGGATGGCTGGGCGTGGTGGCTCACGTCTCTTATCCCAGCCTTTTGATCACTTGAGGCCAGGAGATCAAGACCAGCCTGGCCAACATGGTGAAACTCCATCTCTACTAAAAATACAAAGATTATTAGCCAGGTGTGGTGGTGCATTCCTGTAGTCCCAGCTACTTGGGAGGCTGAGGCAGTAGAATCAGTTGAATCTGGGAGGTGGAGGCTGCAGTGAGCCGAGATCACACCACTGCACTTCAGCCTAGGTGACAGGGTAAGACTGTCTCAAAAAAAACAAAACAAAACAAGAACAACAAAAACCATGACAGTGTTCTCAATTGATTTTGCCTGCTCTACATACATTTCTCCTTTTTGTTTTGTTGTTGTTATTGTTACATCATGCCAATTTTCTTTTTCCTTAGGTAAATCATTTAGGTATAAGAAATTGACTGAAGCCTACCAGTCAGCATTTTCTATATCCTAAACCACAGTAATCAGTTTCAGGTGAAGTTATGACTCAAACGTGTCTAATCAGTCAGTTTTTTAAATGCTGGCTGAAGCCAGCAGCAAGAAAGGCTTACTGTTTCCAGGACAGTTTCTGAGGGTTGTAAATACAAGCATGGTGCTTCTGGCAACCTTCCTGCCATTGTGAGGAAGGATTAGCTTGAGAATGGGGAGATAAACAGAAAAGTGCAGCAGAGAGAAGAGAATAGAACATTATTTTCCTATCAGCATAGAAAGCCGTGGATCCAGCTGTACCTTAAGCAAGTCCTAGCCTTGCCCCTCCCAATGCATTCCCCCTTCTTGATTAGGTCAGCGGGAGCTGAGTTTCTGTCTCTTGCAACACAGAGTAGCTGAATTACGTTGCCACCTAGTGCATAGGGAGCCCTCACCACAAAGGTACCAACAGTAAAACCACAATAAATGTTTGAAGAACTAATCGTGATGATTGTTCTTTGATTTGTGTTCCTGGCATCTGGCACAGGAGACATCAATAATCACGTATTGTATTGGAGTTTAATTGCATGAATGCAAGAAGTCAGGTCTCAGGATGTGAAATGATGAATTTCCATTTGTCAAGGCTACCGAGTTGAGACAGTTGAAGTCTTTGGGGAAAATGAGCCTCTTGCAGTTGCACAGAGGACATTTGTGCTTCTCAAACACTTTATAGCTCTCCAACTCTGTGGGGATTAAGGTTTGTATGTCCAGGAAGGTTTTTAGAATGCTTTTTTTTCCAGGATGCTTTTAAGGTAATGAAATTACAACAAGCAATACCAACCTGGGAGTGTTGCCCAAGGCTTAGTCACAAGGTCCTCAGCCTCAAACTCTGCAGCCAGGTGCTCTAACATGATCTCTGGCATAGAATGCCCATATTTAAAAGTCACTGCCAAAGGACTTTCAGATCAATATTATCCCCCTGTAGCATTTCCTCACCTATTACATTAAAAAGACCAGTTCCTTAGAGAGTTGTAAAGATGTTTTAGAGCAGAGCATATATTATGAATGTTTCATCGTTATTCCTCAGGATTTATTTAACATTTTACTCGACGGTCCCTTTGGATTTTTGATTGATTACTAAGCAAATTAGATAAGAAAACTCTTTCTGTAAGAGATTCCCAGGCAGCATCCATAGCAGTGTTGGTGATAACGATGATAGCATAGTGCTTCCTGTGTCAACAACCACACTAAGCACTTCACACACACTCAATCATTTAGTTTTTACCCCATTTGAAGAAGATATTATCTCCATTTTACAGATAAGGAACTGAGGTTTAGGGAGCTCATGAGTGAAGGTCAGGGTGTGTTGCACTTCAAAGCCAATGTTTTTAATACATGCTCTTTTCAAATTCACCTAGTCCCCATAACTGTATCATGCGGTGGGTGGTCTTTTTATCAACCCATTGTACCGAGGGGGTAAAAAAATATTCAGACATGCATCTAGTACTGGTAGAGACTAGTTTGATCCCCAATAACTGAGATCCCTGGCTAGTGCAGGAGACGGCTGTGCTTCACTGTCACCTGATACACCCTGATTCTCAGCATGTATGCCTTAAGATTTATGAACCATGAAAAACAAGTTTCAGGTTCAGATGAGACAGGGAAGCATTGTTTACTCTCTGTCCTCTCTTTGGGTTTCACAAACATATGCTCCAGTGAGAGGTTCTGCGAGAATCTATGGAGGAGAATCCAGTTTTAAGTTTATTTTCTAAATGCGTTTGGAAGTATCGGGTTCTGGAACTTTTGGATTTGTTGGTTATGTTCGTTGGTTTTCTCCTTATATCAACAGCTTACATACTTGAGTATATTAAAGGAACAATCAGGCCTTTGGTGTCTTCCCTTAACACTCCTCAGGTAACACTACGGTGAGACGGTGGGCTTGATGTAGACATAAGGAGCCCCATGTGCAATGGCAGGTGCTAAGTTTCTTTGCTAAGTACATTGCAATCATTAGATGGACTGGCTCACTTTTCTTCTCTCCATGGAAATATCATCCTAAGGGGTATATGGCATATATTCTTACTGGTGATTCTGCCAGAATCTAGAGAGTACCAACAAGTAGTTTATCTTCATCTGGTTTTGGAACAATTTTATAACATCAGTAGCTCTATTTTTCAGTATTTTAGTGAGTTTGCAAGTCATTAGGATTCTTGATTCACAGGGTCCAATGGATGCAGAATGAAACCAGTATGTCCCCAGGTATTTTTCCCCTTGCTCCACCCAACTTTTGCCTAACCTACTTCTGAAACTTCAGGAAATACACAAGAAAATGCTGCATAGATACTCTTTGCAGAAAGGTTATATATTTAAAAGTGCATTAGGAGGCCAACTTTCTGGGTTTACATACAGAAATGGAATAGTGGGTATGTTTGGATATGTAACTCCTTTGTGTTTCAGTCTCCTTATCTACTCTATAAAATGCAGGTGAGATTTCCAGTGTTAAAGACAATGAATAAAAAGAAAACATGAAGACGTTCTCAATTGATCTTGCCAGCTCTGCACATATTTCTCTTTTATTTGTTTGGATTTGTTGTTGTTGCTGCTACAGTATGCCAATTTTCTTTTTCCAGTCAGCCTGGAAAAGCGGGTCTCAATGGGAGTGAATTTTAAGCTCCTCCCACTCCCAGGGGACATTGGGTCATGTCTGGAGATAGTGGTGGTTGTCACAACTGAAGGGGGCAGTACTGGCATCTAGTGGGTAAAGCGAACTATTCCACAGTGCACAAAACAGTCTTCTGCAGCAAGCAAATGTTCAGACCAAAATGTCAGTAGTACTGAGGCTGACTCAGTGCTGTGGGCTAGACTCTGTGAAGAAAATACATAAACCCCATATTTCAGGGGCTAAACATGCTGTTTTTGTTTTTGTTTTCTCACTTATGCAAGATCTAATGGGAATGTTTGCAGCTTGTCACTTTTCTGAGAGATGCTTCTCCAAATAGTATCTGAAGGATGCAGACTTCCAAGCTTCTTCCATCATGTGAACTGCTGACTTAGAAGCCATAATTTACAACTAGAAATATAGGTGAAAGAATACATGGATGATCGTGCACATCTTTCAGGGCTCAAGCCCAGAAATGAGGTGTGTCCTTTCCACCTATGTTCTTACAGCCAGAACACTAATGTAGGCATATCAAAACTCAAGGAGGGCAGGGGTCAGGGGTCTGGGAAACAGCCTTCCTGCATTTTCAGAAGGAAAATGAGATGTGCTGATGAACATATCACATCGTCTCTGGCATGCACCAAAAGTTCATTTTTAATAAATGCTGAATAAATAAGGCACAAGAGCCAAAATGTTCAGATAGAAATTAAACAGTGGCAAAACATAATTTTAATTTAAGAGACTAGCATTGTTGCTGAGAAAATAGTTTTTAGGCCCATGCATCAAGATTTAAGCCATAGAATTAATATTTACTAAGTACCCACTACTGTCACACACTTGGGGTGTGTTAGTCCATTAAATCTCTCTGTGATATAGCTATCACATCTGTTTCGTAGATTAGGTAATTGAAAATCAGAGAGTTCAATATTCCAGCATGAGTACACACAGCAAATAAGTTACAGTGCCGGTATGCCAATCAAAGACAGATTCCAAGACCCCTGTTATTTCCTTTTCATCAGCATCTTTCCAACCAGCCTTTGTCATGCACTCTTCTTATGACATCATCCTGGCCAAAACAGTCTCATGAGCTAAAGCTTTTGAAAAATTCTAAATACTGTTTTATTTTCTTGAAACATCACGATGCCTATTAGCTATTTAAGGCATATATGGCTTATTTTAGAGAGACCAATTAGGCCAATTAGATGGAAGATTTCTTTATTTTCATTATATATATTAATATTCCATGAAATTAAATAGAAAAAGTCTTGGGAAATACTATTTTCTTGCAACAGTTCTATTTGCAATTTGGAATTTAATTTTACGCCCATGCCAATGTGTATAATGGGTATTATTGTATCGAAATCACTGTTTTTAGAACGTGATGTGATGTACCTACAATGGCACAAGCCGGGCAATTCAGAAATAGAGATCTGCTTCTTACTGTTTCATTTTATTTAGTTTTATTATTTTTAATTGGCACAATCATTTTCCCCTAGATTTTATACTTTATTTGGTTAGGAGATTTACTTTCGCAGATTTGGGGTCCATCATATATGATGGGAGGGGGTAGTGCTGAATTAGTTTACGGGTAGCACATAGGTCTTAGCTTCTATTCCAAATAAAAGACGATTTTGTTTCCTTTTGCTTTATCTGGTTTTATTTTGTTTATTCAGTGTCTTTGGGGATTAGCTTCAGTTCAGAGCCAGTATCAATTAACCCTGAAAAGATTTTTACTTTCATCAATTTACAGTCACACTAGCAAAGAGCCCTACTTGTGTCTGGGGAAAGTTTTACTGAAGATTCACGAAACACACCTGTGTTCACATTGCAGAGTCCTTTGGGGCCTCAAGGATGTGAGCAGGTTTAGTCCTAGCAACTGGATAAGAGGCTGTGAACCCAACAGTGACTTAAGTTTGGTTCCTGCCCACCAGCTGAGTCATTTCCTGAATATATCAGGAAGCCCCATGGTTGGGCTTAATTCCTAAAATCTTGTGACCAGTTAATTCCTAGGGTCTTCCGTACTAAATTTCTAAGGTCTTGTGACCAATTATACATTGTCACATATCCCTAGAGGTCCTGCACTCTGATTACTACCTTCCTCTCTGTGGGTTATTCTGGTAATTGTACTCGTTTTGTGTTAAGGGCTACCTGTTTGTGTCTCCGACAAAAAAAAAAATTCGAATCCAATATGTTGACTGTGACCGCCTAGAACAGAGTGTTGAGAAAGATTCTGAGTCCAGATTCAGCAGAAATGAAGAATTCTCTGAGTGGTGCATAGTGTCCTCTTGAGCACAGATGGCAGAAGCAGTATCCCATCTTGTGTAAATTTGCCATGTCTGAACTAAAGGAAGCCTGAGGTCATTTTCAACTCTAATATCTCTGACTGCTGTGGAAAATTAGATAATTATATGCTCCGCCTCCTACCTACAGAGATGATGTGCTAGGAGAACAGGGTGGGTCATCTGCTGAACATAACCTACCACGCACATGACATGTTCTAAAATGCAAGTACAAGGGAATGCTAACTCCATAGATAGATCAGAAAAATGCATTGCTGATAGAGGCTGTAGGGCATTTTTTATAAGAAGTGAGATTTCAGCTGGATTTTGAAGGATGTATAGGAGCTTGGCAGGCAGAGATGAAGGAAAGGCATTCCAGGCAGAAGAAATAACACTGCTAGAGGCTGATGAAAGGAAGGTCTGTTTGATGACAGGGAATGCCCAGACTAGTGGGAGCATTTAGAGACTTTGGGCCTAGAGCAGGGACCACTAGAGACCGTGGAACAGACTGAAACCAAGTAAGTGAAAATCAGTTCTCCACACACTCTGAATGCTGAACTCTGGAGGTGGCTGACTTCCTGGTGTTCCTGTAGCTCTGGGGACTCATGCTGACTGAAGCAGCCTCAACAGAGTATATTTGGAAGAACTGTCCTTGCTGGTGGCCTGATCACTTGCCCACTGCTGACGGGGTTAGCTTGGGGCGTCTGTCCCCGCTGCTTTTCCTCACCGCCCAGGACTCCCTTCCTGGGACTGGGCCTAATGAAATGTTTCCCGTTTTAATTTCAGCTCTGCTGGGAGGAGCTCTTTTATCTCAGCTGCTTCTCTGCCATCAAAGCCCACTCAACTTTGAGTAGCTGCCCGCCCCCTCGCCAGTCCTGTCCTCCCCAGAATCCTGCCTGGAGGTTTTAATTCAGAGTCTCAAAAGACAAGCAAGGGGGTTGCTTTGATTGATCAGTCAAACACAATCCCTTCACAATGGTCTTTGGAGACTCAGGCTCTAGACATGAAAGATAAAAACAAGAGATGCCAGCTTGGTTTAAGATGGAAGTTTGTGCTGGATCTTTCTGTTCTTCCTTCAACTCAGAAAAAATAAAATAAGATAAAATAAAATAAAAGGTTTCTCTCTCCATTCATTGAGTACCTTGTTTTCTTTTCTACCCATCTTGTTCCATTTCCCAAGGGAATTTTTACTGATTTTAGAAGGAATAAAAGCCATCCCATCTTTATTGAGGTTCCTCTGATCACTTTACGTTTATACTAGGCAATCTACTTATATAACTTATGTAATACTAACCACTATCTTATGAAGTGGGTACTATTATTAACCCAATTTTACACATGGGGAAACTGAGTCAGGAAGTGCTTAAGTAATCCATCCCTGGTAATACAGTAGTTAAGTGATGAAGCTGAGATCTAATACCAGCCACTGTGGCTGTCCAGAGTCCCTGCTTTTTACCAACATGCTGTGCTGTGTCCCTGACAGTTCACTCTTGGAGTGATATACTGTATGTTGACTTACCACAAAGAAATTGACTAATCTACTACTTAAAAACTGAAGTGTTTGTTTTGTTGTTGTTGTTTTTAACAAAGTTTTGCTCTTGCTGCCCAGACTGGAGTGGAATGGCATGATCTCAGCTCACTCACTCCACCTGTAAGGTTCAAGTGGTTCTCCTGCCTCAGCCTCCCAAGTAGCTGGGATTATAGGTGCCTGCCACCATAGCAAGCTATTTTTTTTTGTACTTTTAGTAGAGAAAGGGTTTTACCTTGTTGGTCAGGCTGGTCTCGAACTCCTGCCCTCAAGGGATCCATTTGCCTCAGCCTCCCAAAGTGCTGGGATTTTAAGTGTGAGTCACTCCACCCAGCCTGAAGCATTTTTTTAAATATCACCTGGATGCATGAACAAAGACTAGTGGGTTAAATGAAATGAAAATATGTAATCTCAAGGACTGATATCAACTTTGTAGGTTTCTTAGGTGTGCCTACTTTAATATTTTAATCCAGAAAGTGGACAAAATTTGACAAAGGGTGAATATCCAGAATCTACAAAGAACCAAAACAGATTCACAAGAAAAAAACAAACAAACCTATTCAAAAGTAGGTGAAGGATATGAACAGACACTTTTTAAAAGAAGACATATATGAATTCCACAAACATATGAACAAATGCTCATCATCACTGGTCATGAGAGAAATGCAAATCAAAACCACATTGAGATACCATCTCATGCCAGTCAGAATGGTGATCATTAAAACATCTGGAAACAACAGAAGCTGGAGAGGATCTGGAGAAATAGGAACACTTTTACACTGTTGGTGGGAGCGTAAATTAGTTCAACCATTGTGGAAGACAGTGTGGTGATTCCTCAAGGACCTAGATATAGAATTTCCATTTGACCCAGCAATCCCATTACTGGGTATATACCCAAAGGACTATAAATCATTGTATTATAAAGACACATGTACACCCACGTTCATCATGGCACTGTTTACAATAGCAAAGACTTAGAACCAACCCAAATGCTCATCAACAATGACTGGACAAAGAAAATGTGGCACATAGACACCATGGAATATTATGCAGCCATAAAAAATGATGAGATCATGTCCTTTGTAGGGACATGGATGAACCTGGAAACCATCATTCTCAGCAAACTGACCCAAGAACAGAAAAGCAAACACTGCATGTTCTCACTCATAGGTGGGTGTTGAACAATGAGAGCACATGGACACAGGGAGGGGAGCCTCACACACTGGGGTCCATTGGGGGGTGCTAGGGGAGGGATAGTGGGAAGGAGGGTGGGGAGAGACAACATGGGGAAAATTGTCAGGTATAAGTAATGGGGGGATGGAGGCAGCAAACCACCTTACCATGAATGTGCCTATGCAACAATCTTGCATGATCTGCACATGGACCCCAGAATCTAAAGTCCAATTAAAAAAATGAACAAAGAAAATATGCAAGATTCTTCAACCTACTTCTATGCTTCAACCAAAAGGAGAATCATAAACACAGGGTAAATAATTAAGACCATAGGATCGTGTCTTAGTCCATTTTCTGTTCCTACAGCCAAAAAAAAAAAATGCTTAAGCCTGGAGAATTTTCAAAGAAAGGAGGTTTATTTTGCCTCATGATGCTGAAGACTGAGAAATAAAGGATCAGATACCATACCTGATTGGCTCCTGGTCAGGGCCTCATGCTGCACCATAGGGTGGAGAAACAGAAGCAGAAGCAATTAAGCCAAAGGGCTCAACAGAAGAGCCAGCTTCACTGATAATAGTTTGAATATATGTTCTCACCAAATCTCATGTTGAATTTCAAAACCCAGTGTTGGAGGTGGGGTCCACCATGACCGAAAGAGTTCGGGTCATGGCATCAGATCCCTCATAACCTGGTGCTTGGCTCACCATAGTGAGTGAGTTCCCGTGACATCTTGTTGTTTGAATGTGTTTAGTACAACCCCACCCCCTCTCGCTCCTGTTCTCTCCTGTTCCTGTTCTTGCCACGTGAGACACCTGCTCCCCCTTCACCTTCACCATGATTAAAGGTTTCCCGAGGCTTCACCAGAAGCCAAGCAGATGCTAGTGCCATGCTTCCTGTGTAGCCTACAGAAGTGTGAGCCAATTAAACTGCCTTTCTTTATGAATTACTGTTTCACGTGTTTCTTCATAGCAATGTAAGAACAGCCTAACACACTCACTTTGTAACAACCCATTTTCATGAGAATGAATCCATTCCCTCAAGCACTAACCAAGTCTTACTAGAAAGATATTAATGCTTTATTTATTTATGTACTAATTTTTTTGAGATGGAGTTTCACTCTTGTTGCTCAGGCTGATGTGCAATGGCATGATCTTGGCTCACCGCAATCTCCACCTTCTGGATTCAAGCAATTCTCCTGCCTCAGTCTCCCAAGTAACTGGGATTACAGGCATCTGTCGCCATGCCCAGCTAATTCTGTATTTTTAGTAGAGACGGGGTTTCTCCGTGTTGATCAGTCTGGTCTCAAACCCCCAACCTCAGGAGATCTGCCCACCTTGGCCTCCTAAAGTGCTAGGATTGCAGGTGTGAACCACTGCACCTGGCCAATATCAATCCTTCTTAACAACCGAATCACCTCTTAAAGGCACCGCTTCTCAACATGGCCACTTCAAGGACCAAGCCTCACACTGAGTTTTGGTGGGGACCAACCATATTCAAACCATAGCTACAAGAACCACTGTTATAAGAGAAGGGGACTTGGCTATTTTAATTCGCTCTCTATAGCTCCAGCTAAAATTTGAGACTGATAAAATATTAAGGAGTTGCATCTAATATGATGAAATTTTCTTTGCATAAACAAGTTCTAACACTCACATCCAAAACTCCACTTATAATGTGTATGGAATGCAGAAACCAAAAGTCAATTATAGAATTTGAAAGAAAAATAAAAACAATACACTCTGAGCTCAAAATCTCCCCCATGGAACATTAGACATCCCCCAGAAGTGTCTAGGTTCTCAGATTGTCGAGAGCTCTATTATAGACATAAATGCATAACCAGCAGAATGGAAATGACTCACTGAGACTTCTTGGTTTGACCTGCACAGATTTGGTTCTAATTGTATTATTTGTAAACATTTGACATTTGGAATCATTTATATCCTGTTGATAAAATGGCAGACTCGGAAAACTGACTTTAAAAACCTATTAGGAAAATATTTCACTAAAGGTATTGAAAAAAGTCAGAACGGAGTAGCAGCTGCATTTTATGGAGTGCCCGTGATCTTTGGTTGACAAAGGGCCCCGACACTTTCTTTATTTTCTTTAGCCAACATGCTTTTCACTGGTGCACTTTCTTTGCTGGGACCTTATAGATCCCACAGGAATATCTGCTATAAGGGAAGTGATAAAATGATCTGCTTTCTGCTTGCTGGGCTGCTCCCAGAGTGTAGTGTTTCATTGCAGCTAAGAAGGACCAAGAAGAGGCAGAGAATATACAAGATTGAATGATGATTGTTTTCTGTTGACCTAAGTGTCACAGAGCAGAAGCTTCAGGAAAATTATTGTCCCAAATGTAAAGACTTCTTGGACAAATCTATTAGACCTGGACTGGACTGCTTTTAGGTGACAGAGGGCTTTCTTACAGGAAGTTAACAAACTGGATCTGGGACGTTGGTGTTTTCAGAAGATTATAGACATTCTACCAACACCATGGCAACAATTGTTGCAGGCAGGAACCATCAATAGATGCTTGAATTAGGGGAAAAAGTGCAATGACAACACGATATGCGTATAGTCCCGAAGTATCTCCCCACCATATACTTATTAATTAAAGAGGGAAACATGTTCACTTGGCAGTGGAGAGGTCTGACAGTTATTGCCTTAGCCAAGAGACGAGGGCTAACATCCGCAGTAATAAGACATATCAACATCATGATACCCAGACATAATACTCTGAAAAGTGCACATCATTTCTGTGACACTCTTGTCTGAAATGCAAATCTTCCTTTTAATTGGAAGCATCTAATGAGGAAACATCAGATAAACCCAACTGAGGGGGGCGTTTTGCAAAATAACAGTACTCTTCAAAAGTGTCCAAGTCACAAAAAACAAAGACAGACTCAGGAGTTGTCACAGACTGGAGAGGGCTAACGAAAAATAACGAATGCAATTTGAGAGCTTGGATTGGTTCCTGGAACAGAAAGAGAAATCAGTTGAAAAACAACTATTGAAGTTGCAGCAAGATCTGCAGATTAGCTAATAGCATCATATCCATAATAATTTCATGGTGTCAATTGTGCAATGGTTATGTAAGATCTTAACATTAGAGGAAGGTGGTGGAAGCATGCATGGAAAATCTTTGTACTGTTTTACAATTTTTCAGTGAGTCTAACATTATTTCAATGTTAAAAAATATTTTTTAAAGATGCTGTCCAGCAGATTTAACAAATGTAAAAGTAAAATTGATTTTTAATGTTTTTTTCTCTGGTGTTGAATGTCTCCGCAAGCATTTCTTGTCCTTTTCTCCTGAACTTTCTTTTTTGTCATTTATTTTAAACTTCGCTGGTGCAGTGGCTCACACCTGTAATCACAGTACTTTGAGGGGCCAATGGGGGAGCATCACTTGAGCCCAGGAGTTAGAGGTTACAGTGAGCTATGATGTTGCACTGCAGCTTGGGTGATGGAGCAAGACTGTCTCTAGAAATAATAATGAATAAACATAAAAAAGATCTTTGGGTCTGGATTACTTTTTAACCTGAACATTTCTGCATCTTTCTTGGTCTTTCATGATTTAGACACTTTTGAAGAGTACTGGTGAGTGATTTTGTAAACTGACCTATTTTCTCTTCCTCCACCTCCTGCTTTTTCTCCTCCTCTCTCTCTCTCTCTCTCTCTCTCTCTCTCTCTCTCTCTCTCTCTCTCTCTCACAAGCACTTTTTAAAATTTACTAAAACACTTGCCAGGTTCTGCCAGAAAGCACTATAAATTATCTTGTCCTTTCTAGAGGAGAAGATGCAGAGGAGAACCAGCAGCTTGGAGACTAAAGAAATGGAGTGAACCCAGGAGGGCATTCTCAGTCTGACCCCAACATCAGTGACACAAAACTGCCTTGTGAGGAAAGAGAAGCAAACAGGTGCACCAAGCACTCAACAACTAGTTATGGAAAAAATAAGTTCTGGTTATTTTCAGAAGTTCTTGTGGAGACAGAGCCCTACTGGTTGGTAACTAGTAAACTATGAAACCAACCAAGAGAACTATGTTCTAATGTATTAATCAGGGTTCCCTAGAGGGACAGAACTAATAGGGTAGGTGTATGTATAAAGGGGAGTTTATTAAAGAGTACTGACTGCAGTCACCAGGTGAGGTCCCGCAATGGGCTGACTGCAAGCTGAGGAGCAAGGAAGCTAGTTCAAGTCCGAAAGCTGAAGAACACGGAGTCTGATGTTTGAGGGCAGGAAGCATCCAGCAGAGGAGAAAGATGGAGGCCAGAAAACGAGAACACTCTAGTCTTCCCACATTCTTCAGCCTGCTTTGATTCTGACTGAGCTGGCAGCTGATCAGAGGGTGCCCACCCAGTTTGATGGGGGATCTGCCTCTCACAGTCCACTGACTCAAGTGTTCATCTCCTTTGGCAACACCTTCACAGATACGCCCAGGAACGATGCTTTGCATCCCTCAATCCAATCACGGTGACACTCAATATTAACCGTCGTATCTACTAACCATCACTCTCCAATCTCCTGTCACCTTAGTTGCTCTCCCACTAAAGGATGCTCTACTCATCCCACTCAGCCTCCTGCACCCCAGGCCTGATCAGCCAGTCCACAGTGAAGCCCTCCCCTCCCTGCTTGGACTCCGGCACTCAGTGCTGGCCAACCTCATGAACAGGTGGCTTCCTTTTCCTGCTAACTTCCACTGCCTCTTACTCTTTACCTAAATAGGATGCCTGTGCTTTCCACTAGGTCCAGTATCCTGAATCAGGCTACTGCTAAATAGAAATGGCACTTCTCTCCACTAGGCCTCCATCACCCCTTATAAAGCCACCCCTCAATAGGAATGTCCACTTCTCCCCACTAGGGAATGTGGCTGCCCTTCCTCTGGGACACCACACTTACCCCACTCAGGCTACAAAACCTTGCTCTGCTGCCTTCCTTACCCTGCCCCAAGCCACTTGCCCCCAACCGCCAACCAGGATGTCCACATTACTCAACCCCGTCTAACGATTATTATTTTATTTAAAAAATATTTGTTTTAGCAGATTGCTGAGATGCCCAGGTTGGAGTGCAAGGACATGATCTTAGCTCACTGCAATCTCGACTTTCCAGGCTCAAGCAGTTCTCCTGCCTCATCCTCCCAAGTAGCTAGGACTATAGGCATGCACCACCATGCTCAGCTAATTTTTACATTTTTAGTAGAGACGAGGGTTCAGCATATTGGCCAGGTTGGTCTCGAACTCCTGACCTCAAGTGATCCACCCTCCTCGGCCTCCCAAAGTGATGGAAATACAATCATGAGGCACCGTGCTCAGTCAGCCCTATCTAATGATTTTTGAACTGAAGGCAAGGGAAGAGGAAGAAAGAGTAGTGCTCTCTGCTTTTGTCTTCCTTTTTCTGTCTGAAAAAATCCTCTAAAAATATGCAGATGTGTGTCTGCCCCACCATTCAACATCAGTCTAAGCTGGCCCTACCCTCTCGCCAATAAAGATGAGTTCAGCGCAGGCCATCCTGGTCGCTGCAGTAGCTTTCACTCCTCTCTGCCCTCTCCTGGATGCTTTCTGTTGTCACCTTGACTTTCACTGCACAACAGCCGAGAGGGTAACGCAGCAATGAATAAAGTAGGGCTAGTGGTGCTCACCCTTTCAACAAGGATCTCTGATGCCCTGGGTAGCCCTCTGTGTGACTCAGAAAGATGCACTGTTTCCTCCAGGAAGGCACAGCCCCAGGGCAGGGTATAGAACTTAGGAGCCGTAACTGGAGTGGGAATGTACTCCCCACTGCTCAGCTGAACTCAGGAGTCTGGTCCTGCTTATTAGCTGTGTAACGGCGCAGCCTTGAGTCATTGACTTAATTCTCTAAGGCTCACTTTCCCCATATATAAAAATTAGAGACACTTAGAGTACCTATCTTCGAGGGAGGTGTAGAACTAAGTGAAATAAGGCTTCTCAAGCATTTGTCGCCATCCCTAGCCTATGGAAAGCACTGGTGAAGTTGCTTTTAGGCAATCTGAACATCAAGCCTGCATGAGGTGCACACTTCAGACTTCATCAAAGCCTTTCTTTCCCCTGGCTGGCTGGTAAGGCTCTGAGGCAACATTTATGTCTGATCTGTTTTTCTGTATCGTCAGCACCTAGTACGGTATCTGATATACAGTTGATACTTGATTAAAGTGAATGCACGGATGAGAACTTTTGAGATCAGATGAGGTAACATATAAGTAAAAGTCTGCACATATGCTAATAAGTGTAGACTCTCTACCTTCCCTTCCTTTGGAAACTCATTAGAAGTGTCAGAGACTCTGGAAATGGTCTGACCCATGTTCTCTTGAAGCCCAGGGCTTCAAGTGTGTATGCCTGCTGCTTCTAACTTCTACCAGTGGTAAAATAATTAAGAATACAGTGCATCCTCTTTCATAGCATTGGACTGTTTACAGATGTGTATGAAGATCACCGTGTGGACCCCACACTTCCAGGCGGCCCCAGTGATGCCTGCTTCCAGGTTTGTGCCCCTGCGTTGTCCCCTCCCGGGCTGAGTCAGGTCTGGGTGTGACTCCTAGAGTACAGATTGGGGGTGGGGTGTGATACCTTAGGCTAGGCTATGAAAAGCATTACGGTTTCCCTCTTTGTTTCTTTTCTCTCTCTCTCTTGTTTTTGAGATGCAGTCTTGCCCTGTTGCCTAGGCTGCAGTGCAGTGGCGTGATCTTGACTCACTGCAACCTTTGCCTCCCTGGTTCAAGCAATCCTGCCTCAACCTCCCAAGTAGCTAGGATTACAATCATGCATCACCATGCTTGGCTAATTTTTGGATTTTCAGTAGAGAAAATCCAAAAAACCCCAATAGGGTTTCACCATATTGGCCAGGCCGATCTTGAACTCCTGGCCTCAAGCGATCTACCCACCTCAACTTCCCAAAATGCTGGGATTACAGGTATGTGCCACTGCACCTGGCCCCTCTGTTTCTCATATAATTGGCTCTAGGTGAAGCCAGCTCCTATCGTGAGGACACTGAAGCTGCCCTCTGGAAAGGATCACACACTGAGGGCTCTCACCAACAGTCAGCACCAGCTGCCAGTAATATGAGCAAAGCATCTTGGGAGTGGCTCCCCCATCCCTAGTCAAGCATTCAGATGACTTCAGCCCCAGCTGACACCTTGACTGAAACCTCAAGAGAGACCTGAAGTGAGAATCTGCTCCAAAAATCGTAGACCACAGAACATGTGACAGATAATAAACTTTTGTTGGTTTTGAATCACTGTTAGAAATATTTTGTTATTCAGCCACAGATCACTGGTACAATGTGTTCTGATTTTTGAAGGCAGAGCTTCAATTTCTCATTTTCTGACCAAATGTCCAATCATGTGTTCCTAATAGTGCTGAAAAAATTTATTTATTTGTTTGTTTTAGAGACAGGGTCTTACTATGTCACCTACATTGAACTGTAGTGATGCCATCATAGCTCACTGCAGCCTCGACCTTCTAGGTCAAGTGATCCTCCTGCCTCAGTCTCCTGAGTAACTGGGACTACAACTGTGCACCACTATGTCCACCTAATTTTTAAAAATCTTTAAAAGTGCCATTAGGGACTCCATGTTTGGGCCCCCTTCCACAAACACTCCCTTCGTGGAAGCCATCTTTCTCTCTCCTGGATTTTCCCTCTGGAGTCTCCTTCCACACTCTCTCATGGAAGCCTGTCTTCCCCTCCAAACCCCATCTCTCTCTCTATTCCCTTCCACTCAATGTGGAAGCTGCTTTCCTCCCCTGGATTCCATCTTTCTGGATTCTCTCACTCAGTGTGAGAGTTAGCTGTTTCTCTCTCTCTCTAAATAAATCACTTTCTACAAACACTTTCGAGTCTGGCATTTACTGTACACTATGCTGTGGTCCTCTCTCTCATTCTTGAGAGGGCAGGAGACCAAGAACCTAGAGAAACATCCTCTCAGGGGAGCTGAGGGCACCCTGAACCCCTGAACCCCAATATTACAAATCTTTTAAATCAAAGTGCCATTAATGTACTCACTAGGTATCACTGTGTTACACACTTGAAGGCACTCTCATTAATTATCAGTGCATTTTTATGGAGTTGTCTACTATTAAACCACTTTTCAGATGAGCAAACTGAGACTCAAAGAGGCTATACTGCTGAAGACCATACAACCAGTAAGCAGGGCGAGCCAGAATTTGAATCTGAATCCATGGCTCATGTTCTTAACTATGGTGCCAGATTGTCTTACTGCTAAACTGTTAACAAAAATTAATTATCAATCCCTGGGCCAAGTCTCTAATATGCAATGTACATGATCCAGTTTGACATTCACCACTGTGAGGTCATTTTAAAGATGAGAAAACTGGCCGGGCAGGGTGACTCATGCCTGTAATCCCAGCACTTTGGGAGGCCGAGGTGGGTGGATCACGAGGTCAAGAGATCGACACCATCCTGGTCAACATGGTGAAACCTCGTCTCTACTAAAAATACAAAAATTAGCTGGGCACGGTGGCGGGTGCCTGAAATCCCAGCTACTTGGGAGGCTGAGGCAGGAGAATTGCCTGAACCCAGGAGGCAAGGTTGCAGTGAGCCGAGATCGCGCCATTGCACTCCAGCCTGGGTAACAAGAGTGAAACTCCATCTCAAAAAAAAAAAAAAAGATGAGAAAACTGTGGCATTAGAAATCATGGTCAAGTTTTGTTGTTGTCGTTGTTGTTTGGATTTTTGTTTGTTTGCTTGTTTTTTTGAAACAGACTCTCACCCTATTGCCAGGCTGGCGTGTAATGGTGCGATCTAGGCTCACTGAAACCTCTGCCTCCTGCGTTCAAGTGATTCTCCTGCCTCAGCCTCCTGAGTGGCTGGGACCACAGGCACCCGGCACCATGCCCGGCTAATTTTTGTATTTTTTATAGAGACAGGGTTTCACTATGTTGGCGAGGCTGGTCTTGAACTTCTGACTTAAAGTGATCTACCTGTCTCAGCCTCCCAAAGTGCTGGGATTACAGATATGAGCCACTGCACCCACCCTTCAAGTTTCATATTCCAACTTATTGTTTGGGAAAGAACATCAAACAATAAAAATGGCCACATCCTTGAGACCATAAGCCATGTGACCTTTCTGTATATCATTCACAGTGATTGGAAACAGGCTAGGCACATAGGAAGTGTTTAGGAATTACTTAAGGAAAGAAAGGGAGGAAGAGACGGGAGGTCGAGAGGGACAAAAGGAGAAAGGAAAATTTTAAGAGAATTATAAGATTCCCCTCAAGTCCAATCCTGGAGTGACGGGGTGATGAAGAGATCTGGTTGCTCCAGGATCTCTTCAAGGGTAGAGGAGAATTGCAGATCGGTGCTTAAAACAGAATCTCAGTAAGCAAACATGTGACAGACCTGGCAAAGCATTAGAAGGAAGTGGTGACTTAGCAGTATGAATCATGCTTGTCCAGTTTAAAGAAGGCCAATCTTATCCACTCAGCCCATTAGACAACAGGTATGCTGGCCCAGTGTTGCAGATAGTTCGTTCATTCATTCCTTCCTTATCCTTCCTTCCTTCCTTCCTTTCCTGCCTTCCTCCCTCCCTCCCTCCTTCCCTGCTTCCTTGTTTACTTACCGAAAATTTGGATTTTTTATGTGGAACCTCCCTTTCTGTAAGAGTTGACAGCTAATTATTTTTATTTTATTTTTAAAAACACTAGGTGGGCCAAGAAAAATATGTCTGCAAGCTTGTAGTGACCCACAGGCTGTAAGACTGTGGTCTCTGCTCTAGAGAAACAAAAGGGCAGGAGGTAGCCAGACTGAGAAGGACCAACTGTTATGAGAGAGAAAAACAAAAAGGAGAAATCAAGAAGACTGTTGCTTGATTTTCCTTTCATCTTATAACTTATACACCCCAAAAGCTTGCGGGTATCACCATCAGAAGATGAACTTGAGTAGGGCTGGGGGATATTTGGAAGCCTGTGGGTGAAGAATAACCAGTGGCCCATTCTGGCAGCTGTTGACTTTGTACCCTCTGTTCCTGAGGGAGAAAAAGTGTTGTCAAAACAGGAAGAAATTTCATACCAGTAGCCTTTGGCAGGACGTGAGCTCTGTACTTCGCTAAAGCATGCATCTGATCGCTGACAATTTTTTTTTCCTTCTTTTCCCTTTTGACTCTGGGACATCAGGGATTGAGCACAAACTGGCAGTGAATGATATCCCTCCCAACTTTGGTGATTATGTTCGTTAATAATGATTATCGCTTCTATGTAATATTTGCATGATAAACTATAGACATCTGGTGCAGTGTGCATGTGCGTGTGGTGTTTGTTGGAAAACAGAAGAAGCTAAATGCTGATGAAATGTGAAATCTAACCGTTCAGACTAAAAATAAAGTCAGCAGGCTTTAGGATTTCTGTATGCCAGCAATTCTGAACTGCTTACATACGCCGTCTTAGTTACCGTGGAAACTCTTGGCTGTGCATATACAGACACAGAGTATACAATTTGTGGGCCTGGCCCCTGGGGGTCCCATTACAGAATTTTGTATGTTTAGAAATATTTTGTAATAAGGCCCCTTGTGTCACTTATTAGAGATAAAATGTACAACTGCCTTCATCAGCATCAACCTCAAATTTGTTTCTTATTGAAATGAACCAGCATGCTTTCAGGTAAGAGACAGAGTGTGTATCTATATGTGTATACGATTTTATCTTCCTCAAAGTGTTGTGTTATAGTTTAACTTTATTTTTTTTTCCTCTAGGAAATTCTTTTTTTTTCCTTTATCCTGCAGAATCAACTGAAATTTCTAAATGATAGACAAACATGTATTTTTTGAGGCCAAGCTCAGAGGCAGAGATACATTGAGGGGAGCATAAAGCCTGGGGTTTGCAGTGTGCTTTGTCTTAAGGTGCAGATTTTAGATAATGGCCGATTTTCAGCATCACTGGCATCATGAATTCCAGGAGTCTTGGGTGGGAACACCTTTATCCAGTTGTAAATGCTCTGCTGTTTCGGCGCCGTTTGAGTAACATTCACATAAAGGCTCTAAAAGTAAAGAGATGACTCTGATTTTTTCTTTCATTACCTGCTCTGTGTTGCCAGGACCGAAAGACTCCCCTTGATATTTACTTTCTTGCTTCTATTCCAAGTGTTAATCTAAATGTCTTCGGTAGCAGAGAATGGAAGGCTCTCCTCTGTTAATGGTTTTCTGCCTGTTTCAGGAAGGCCTGCACAGTAACACTCCCTGGTGGCTACTACAGAGTTAAAGGAAGGATGTGCATCACAGAGACTCCATATAGCCTGGCGCTTTCTATGCAAGCCCAGCCGCCAGCTATAGATGCCCTGGGCCACACTGACTGGTCTGAGTTTGAGCTGTTCTTGTAAATTGAAACTGATGCCTGGTGGAGCTGGGAGATGTTTGGTTCTGCAGTTCATCAGAGCTAGGGTGGAAGCCTGGCTCTGCCCTTCACTCATCATGACCTTGAGCAATTCTCTTAATTGTTTTGAGCCTTTTCCTCATCTCAAAAACTGAGGGACTAATACCTTCTCCATCAGAACTTTAAAAAGAATAAAGGGTATGAAGCTATGCAAAGTTACCAAAACATAGTCCAATAATAAGGTTTTTAAAAATACTAATAGTAACAACAGTTAAGTTGACTACTTTGTGCTGTATTGAACAATTAATATTTTATTGTTGCAGCCTCACTATAATGCTTTGAAGTGAGTAATGATAATAATAATAATATTTCCATTTTACAGCTGAAAGAAAACTAGAGGCTTAGATAAGTAAATACATAGCCTAAAGTTGACAGAGCCAGTTGATGCAGGGTTCAAACCTAGGGCTGAGTAAATTATGGACATTTTTAAACAAGTAAATAAATGCTAAGCACCGCTGTTAATAATAAGAAAAACTGTAATAGTTGGAAAAGTTACCCCTGCATTTTTGACGGGGGAGGAAGGATGGGATCGGAGCATTAAAAACACTTGAATTCCTGGGAGATTCTACACTGATGGAATGTTCACCAGGGAAATGATTCCATTTACAATTCAAACAGTGAAAAAGAAAGTAGATTTCCAGTTTGGAAATTTCACATTAGACTCTAGAACTAAACACACCAAATGGTTAAATCCATTTGTGTGGCTAGCTTTTATCATGATGTACCCATAGTGGAATTGGGATGGGCTTTCTGGGATTCAGGAGCTGAAACTATTTCCTCTCCCTGGCACTGGGGTAAAGGTGGAAGAGAGCCACCCATGCATGAGGTCTCTGCTCCAAAGTGAGATTGGTAATGATGGGAACCAACGGATCTTACTTTTTCTTGGTGCACCCATGGTGGGATTGGGGATGGGCTTTCTGGGATTCAGGAGCTGAAACTCCCTCTTCTCCCTGGCGCTGGGGCAAAAGTTGAGATCTCATGCATGACATCTCTGCTCCAAAGTAAGATTGGCAATGATGGGAGCTGACAGATCTAGTGCCAGAGTTGCTTATTTGTTCCAAAGAAATCCCACTTACATTACAGATATAGATTGTTTTACAACAATCCCATTTACATGATAGATTTTCATTGCTGATGTAAGAAAATCAAGCCAATACAGCAAGAGTCTGGTTCTGCGTCGATAGCTTCATTGAACTGTCCTAAGTGTTAGGGATACCAGTGTGGAGACAAGATCCCTGCCCACTGTGTAGCACTGTGGAATAGTACTTACTGTGATGATGATCATGTTTTATATTTGTGTTAAACATCACAGCTATGGAGCTTCTGTCATGTGGCTACTATAACTGATGCACTGAGTGCTTGATTTCATTTAATGACTTAAATTGTAAATTTAAGTGGACACATATGGGTGGCGGTTACCATGTTGGGCAGTGCAGATCTGGAGGATGAGATGTGGGATGAGATAAACCAGTGACTTTGAAGAAGACTATAACCTTAGGACTTACAGGAGGTGCTGGAGTCTGCAGCATCCCCTACTGCGAGTGGTATAACCTCTGGAAAATTAAATAATGTATCTGTGCCTAGACCATGCATCTGCAAAATGGGGGCAATTATAAAATTATTCTGAGATTGTTGTGAGTATGAGATATTCTACACAAGACTCTTAATAAAGCTTAAAACAGGATGGAGAAAATATTAGTAGTTATTATTAATAGTACTGTCATTATTTTGTAATCAAAGGATGCACAGGTTGCTAGAAGGGTCATTGAGAGATTAACTCTGCTGTGATTGAGGCAGACATAGAAGGAACTACTGGAAGCTAATTCATAGAAGGGATGATATTTGAGCTTCATCATCTACTAGTGGTAGATACACAATTACGCAACAAGGTGACAGAGGTTGATTTAGGCAGAATATGTGCTTGGGTACAGCACTGTGAATTGAACGAGTCAGATTTGTTTGGGGAATTGGGGAACCACAAGTAATGAGCCTGTATAGTTGGGTAAAAGCAGAGCCCTGGTGTCTAGAAACCACAACAGAGGTTTGGAAGCCATCTTGTAGGTTTCAGTGATCCATCATATAGATTTATGGGAAAAAGTGAGATCACATTTTCATATCAAAAAATACATCTGGCTGCTGTGGGGGAATAAATTAAGGTAGAAAGAGACTGAAGGCAGAAAGATCAATTATAAGGAGTTCTGGCGTAAGATGACAAGCCACTTAATAAGGTCAGTGGTCATGATGATAAGGAGGGAATTTATCTGAGAGGCAGGTAAGAGGAAAAATTGACAGAGATTTTCCAGAAAGAGACGTTGAGACTCTTATACTCAAAAGCTAGATTTAGGCCAATAAAAACATGGTGATAATATTGATTATTACGTTTACTGTGCTTTTCAGTTTACAAAGTGTTTATCTCCTTCAACCTTCCCAATAATCCAATGGATAATTTGAAGATGAAAATTGAGGATGTATATGACGTGCTTAGTCCTACCTGTGTATGCTACAGAGTACTCAGCAAGTGATGGTCATGGTTATTGTTGGTCATAGTCAAGTATCCTCATTGTTGACAGTGTTCTTTTGTTAAGAAAAGTGGACTTGGAGGGGGGAGGAAGATGGCGCTGTAGAAGCAACTCACCACTGCAGCTCTCAGTCAAGA
>CM052660.1:103932404-103968180 GCA_028533165.1 Leontopithecus rosalia | reverse complement strand
CACACACACACACACACTGAGAGAGAATAAGAAAAAGACAGAACAGACTGAAGTGTTAACATACATAAAAATTGTCAATCTATTTGAAGGATATCAAGATAATTGCTGCATCTTTGCAACTTTCAACTTTGCAGAAAAATTTTGAAGATGTTTTTAAATAGAAACAAAAGCAGAACAGTTTCTCTTTTATGGTGTTCACAGAGAGTATCAGAATTCAATGATTTTGGCTTGGCTATATAATATCACAAGCTATAGCTGGACAAGAGTTGTGGGTCCTCATGGATGGGGAAGCCCAGGTCACATAGGTGTTGGTTCAGCGCCACCTAAACAAAGAATAGGGTTGAGAGAGCTCCTAAAGGAGAATTGAGGTCCTTTCCCCAAATAATGGGAAGTGGATGCTAATAGGCAAAACAATTGTCTAGTTCACTCTTATCTCCCTTTCACTGTAGGACAAAATTGCAGAATTCTGAAGCATTATCTCCGATGTTTGCCTTAAACTACCATTAAAAGTTTGAGCAGCACTTAATGAGCTCAAAGCAACCTTCACATCTGCGATTCTACAAAGCCATTCCAACTCTTTTTTCCTGTTTAGATGAAAGACAGTGAACTTATTGGCTGATCTTAACACACACATCAATTAATTTAATTGACTTAGGGTTGTTCTTACATAAAATGCTACTCTTTGAATTGTTTTAAAAGACATCAATTTGTCATTAAAAAAAAAAACCTAACGGAAGCTTTAATTTTTTCCTCCAATTCCTTTAATGTCTGTTTTGCTAAACGCTTAGCAACAAAAGGCTGGCTTGAGTTAGGGTTTCTTCGCCAAGATAAAAATAATCTAAAATTTAGATGTGTCTGCAGTGATCATGGCAGTGTAAATTAATTAGCCACGCTGAGCCTGAATCAGCAGCGTCTCCGAATTGATCTTGCTTTTATGCTGCTCTGTGTTCTAAAATGTGTTCACCCTTGAAAGTAGCCATTCTTGTGATTACTTCTCTTTCTCACCCAGAAATCATAGTTGGCAAAAAAAAGTTCTTTTTTTTCTTTATTGTTGAGGTTAATAATAGATTAATAAATATTGGAATTTGAATTTTGTGCCAGCGGCCAAGCTGAAGGCTACATGCCAAGGATGAGGATATAAAAATAAATAAGAGATCATCCCCACCCTGGGGGAGTTTACGTTCTTTTGGGGAGGTATTAAAATATGTATACCAAAAGTTAAATTCCGCAATATCAAACAAGCCGTGTCATGAGGCAAGACGGGTTTCAATGCCAAGAAGTAACTATAAATACAGCTATGCAGAGAAAGTAGTTCACGTGGGGTGACGGGACTAGTCTGAGAGGACTTTCTGAAAGAAGAGTGTTGGAATAACCGTGTTGAATGTGTCTATGCTAAAACTTTATATATCTTTTTAACAGCTTCAGTGAGGTGTTATTTATATAACTTAGAATTCAATTATTTTAAGTGTACAAGACAATGATGTTTAAGTGAATTCACAGAGTTGTGTAACCACCACTGCGGTACAATTTTGTAACATTTCCATCACCCTAAGAAACTACCTGGAGCTCAGTTCAGTCAATCATCGGTTCTGTCTTCAGTCCCAGAGAGCCAGTAACTTGCTATACTTTGCCTTTTCTCAACTTAATGTGTAATCAGAATCACACAACAAGTAGTGTTTTCTGCCTAGCTTTTTTCACTTAATATAATGGTTTTAAGGTTCATCTATGTTGTAGTATGTATGACTACTTTGTTCTTTTTTATTTCTAAATAGTATTTCATTATATGGATAAACCACATTTTTTTATCCAGTCATCAGTTGACAGGCATCCAGAATGTTTCCATTTTCTGGCTATTATAAATAATGCGGCTATTAATATGCACATAGCAAATTTGGGGGTGGATATATGTTTTCATTTCCCTAAATACTAAGAATAGGATCGTTGGCCAGGCGTGGTGGCTCACGCCTGTAATCCCAGCACTTTGGGATGCCAAGGCGGGTGGATCACCTGAGGTCAGGAGTTTGAGACCAGCCTGGTCAACATGGCAAAACTCTGTCTCTACCAAAAATACAAAAATTAGCTGTGTGCGCATGGTGGCACACACCTGTAATCCCAGCTATTGGGGAGGCTAAGGCAGGAGAATCGCTTGAACCCAGGAGGCAGAGGTTGCAGTGAGCTGAGATCTCACCACCACACTCCAGCCTGGGCAACAGATCAAGACTCTGCCTCAAAAACAAAACAAAACAAACAAATAAGAAAACAACAGTAACAAAACAATTGTTAGCACATGTGGCGAACTTACGGCTAACTTTAAGAAAACTATCTGTTTTCCAATCTGGGCTTGTCACTTAACAATCTCATCAGTAGTATCTAAAGGCGAGCTTTACCTATATTATTTCACTTAATTATCGAGTGAGCTCTGTGAGGAGGAGAATTTGAGAAAGTAAGAAAGGCTGATTATCTTGCCCAACATTGTATCCCACAATTACAGAGGCTGAGTTCTAACAAAGATTTGACTGAATCCAAAACATGTGAATTCACATTCTAAGGCACACTTTTAAGAAGCGCCTTCGAAATTGGATTCAAAGGGTAATAAGCATTGATTAATAATGTCTGCCAAGGATGCAAGCAGGAGATGGGCAGCCACTCTGCTCCCTTTAGCAGCACTGGACAGGTGCACGTGCCTTGGCATTCTGCAATGACATGCAATTCCTCTCTTGACCCCTTAGTGTTGTTGTTGAAGCCACGCTAAAGATTCTCTTAGCAAAATTATCTTCTGAACTCCTCTAGCCCAGGGACTACCCTCTTACTACAAAACTGATTGCATTATTGTATTATATTTTGTATTATAATTTGTTGTTCAATACCTGTCTCTCCTGCTTGGGAGGAAGTACCTGTTGGAAAGATGATCGCTTCTGTTCAGTATCTCTACCCAATAATAGAATGCCTCACTTAGAAATGGCACCCAGTGAGTGCTGCTTTGATTGAATAAATGGAAGAATAAAAGTGAGCATAAAATTAGATTTCTCCTTTCCATTTTAAACATGGTGAAGCAAAGAGATGTGGACTTTGAATAATGTATCACATCTAGAGAGCCAAAGAAAGAGAGAGAGAGGAGCCTTGAGTCCCCAAATTTCTTAATCATTGAGAAATTGGCCTCTGTCTGTGACTGCGAAGCAATTGATGTAGCCTGTTAGATTCTGCTGATGCTGGAATGTATTGAGGCAAAGGCTTCCAGGATGCGAGGCTCTCCCTTGGTTTAAAGTGAACAAGCCACGGTCTGCCCGATGTGCAGAGAAGAAAACATAGAATCAAGGTTTCCCCAGCAACATTTAAACAAAAAATTAAAAGGCAATGTTTTGATCCAATGCAGTTCGTCAGTGGGGTGGTCTGTGAATGTTATATAAGTATATAATCATCCAAGAAGGATGCAAAATTATACAACTCAAAAGCATGGCACTGGAGCTCACAGTCTTCCTTTTCTCTAATCTCTCTCTCAGCAAAAAGACAAAAGAAATATGTTAACAGTATTCAGTATTAAAATGATGAAACTGTGGTTTATTTATTCCTATAATTTCCCATTTTTTCATGAAGAAAATTACAGCAAAATACACATTATTTTTAAGACTTTGATACTCCTGTGAGCAGTGAATTTTCATTGGTATAGATATATCAAGGAACAAGATGTTATTAGATAACAAAAATGGTTTTATGCAAATGACATTTTCCATATCTGTTGGAAAAGCATTAAGCCAGGCTCTCTAATTCCATGAGCTCGTGCCTAGCAAAGGTGAAGGTGAGCATGAAGGTGAGCAGAAGGGGGTTGCAGGAAGCGAGTGGTCTGTGAAGGCGCTAGTGGCAGGACTCAGTGTAGTGAACTTGAGAGATTAAAGGCAGAACATCTGGGCTGGGTGTTGTGGCTCATGCCTGTAATCCCAGCACTTTGGGAGGCCAAGGTGGGCAGATCACGAGGTCAGGAGTTCGAGACCAGCCTGGCCAACATAGTGAAACCTGAGAGATTAAAGGCAGAACATCTGGGCTGGGTGCAGTGGCTCATGCCTGTAATCCCAGCACTTTGGGAGGCCAAGGCAGGTGGATCATCTGAGGTCAGGAGTTCCAGACTGGCCTGGCCAACATGGCAAAACCATATCTCTATTAAAAATACAAAAATTAGCCAGCATGGTGGCACATGCCTGTAATCCCAACTACTGGGCAGGGAGCTGAGGCAAAAGAATTGCTTAAACCTCAGAGGCAGAGACTGCAGTGAGCTGAGATCAAGCCACTGCACTCCAGCATGGGTAACAGCAAGAATCTGTCTAAAAAAAAAAAAAACAAAAAACAGTATTTTAGAGTGAGGGATAGCATACGGTGGAGGTGACGAGGTAGGTCTCATATAAGACCTCAAGTGGGGTATTCAGAATAGGATACAGCTTTGTAGTTTTATATTTATCAAAATTTGGATGAGTTGTAAGAAAGAACAAGAATATTATTTACTCAATTATTCACAAAATTATCTCCTTTGTGAATCACTTACATTTCCTTCTGTATATCTTATATCTGTAAGTATGTCCCAGTGTCTTTTTGGGTATATGCATACACACACACACACACACACACACACACACACACACACAAGTATATAATGTACACATGCATATATTAGATAACATAACACATAACATACAAATAGATATATAGATTTACATATAGATCTAATTTCCTTCATTTGGGGTAAATTGAATTGTCATATCCCTTTATTCCTAAATTCTTCAATGTCTATTTTTGAAAAGCAAGGATAGTTGCTTACATAGACACAACACAATAATCCAAAACAGAAACTTCAACTTTGATGCAATGCTATAATTTAATCCAGAGCTCACACTCCAATGTGACAATTATCCAAATCCTGCCCACTCTAGCTACTCTTTTCCTCAGAGTGCCCTTTAGCCTACTTATGCCTAGTGTTCCATTACTGGAAGGCTAAATATGTGGGAGTTATATACTACTCCTCAAGGTTGCAGCCAAGGTCTGATTTTTCACTCATGCAAAAATTCAAACATTGTAACCTCAGGCATAAATGGGAACATTTTCTCAGGCTTCTTTTTTTGGTCTTTCTTGAGCTTGATGCTTTTGAAAAACACTGGCCAGTTGGTTTATGGAATGTTCCTCAGTTTAGCTTGGTCTCATGTTTCCTCATCAGAGAGGTCTTGAGTCTTTTTTTTTTGGAAGGAATAACACAGAAGTGATGCTGGACCCTACTTAGTGCAGCATATTAGGACCATATCAGGTGGTAGTAGTTTGTCCTGATATCAGTGATATTAAATTTGGCCACTTAGCATGCCCACTGCTGGCTGGATACACAAAAAGAAAGGAAATCAGGGTATCAAAGAGATATCTGCGCTCCTATGTCTGTTGCACCACTATTCACAACAGCTGAGATTTGGAAGCAACCTGTGTCCATCAACAGATGACTAGATAAAGAAAGGGTGGTGCATGAACACTATAGAGTACTATTCAGCCATAAAAAAGGACAAAAGCCTGTCATCTGCGACAACATGGATGGAACTGGGGAACACTGGTAAGTGAAATCTGCCAGAAACAGAAAGACAAGCATCACATTTTCTCACTTATTTGGGAATCTAAAAATCAAACAATTAAACTCATGGACATAGAGAGTAGAAGGATAGTTACCAGAGGCTGGGATGGGTAGTAGGGGGCTGAGAGGGAGGTGGAGATGATTAATGGTACAAAATAATAGAAAGAATGAATAAGACCTACTATTTCGTAACACAACAGAGTGATTATAGTCCCTAATAACTTAATTGTATATTTTTAAATAAAGAACGTAGTTATGTTATTTGTAACTTGAAGGACAAATGCTTGAGGGGATGGATACCCCATTCTCCATGATATACTTATTTCACTTTGCATGTCTGTACCAAACTATCTCATGTACCCAATATGTACACTTATTATGTACCCACAAAATTTATTAAAAATAAAAAAAAAAATTTAAATGTAAAAATAAATAAATAAACAAGTGTGGTCACTTTGTTAAGCTGGTATCTGGCAGGTTACCTCTTTGTAAAGTTACATTGTACCTTTTGTAAAGAAGTGATTAGAGAAAAAATGATTTGACTATGTAAATATCCTGTTATCCATCAATCTTTCACTCTCCAATTTTAACATCCACCAGGGGTTTTCTAAGTCTGTCATTTATTCAGTATTTGTTATTTGGAAATACAAAATAAGAAAAAGCTTCTCCTCCTATTAATTAATTTATAAATATTATCATGGATACATAGACTCTTATTTAACAGGTCATAATGTATTTCTATTGTTGTTTATTTCAAAGCTTACATTATCCCAGATTTGGCTAGTGGGAGCCTGTTTAAAGGGTTTTGGCCTTTATCCAATGAGCTATGGGAAACATATTGAGGGATTTTAGGCAGATGGGTGAAAATATCAGATTTGCTCTTTGACAAATTATTCCAGCTAAATCATAGAAAATGATTGGAGGAGATTACTTATTATTATTTTACTGTGGTAAGAACACTTAACACAAGATATATCCACTTAGCACATATATATATATATATATGTATGTATATAAATGTGTGTGTGTGTGTGTGTGTGTGTGTGTGTGTGTGTTTTGAAACAGAGTCTTGCTCTGTCACCCAGGCTTGGTGCGGTGGCTTGATCTTGGCTCACTGCAACCTCCGCCTTCCAGGTTCAAGTTATTCTCCTGCCTTAGCCTCCCAAGCAGATGGGATTAGAAGCATGCACCACCACAGATGGCTAATTTTTGTATTTTTAGTAGTGTCGGGATTTCACCATATTGGCCAGGTTGGTCCCGGCATGCTGACCTCAGACGATCATCTGCTCGGCCTCCCAAAGTGCTGGGATTACAGGCATGAGCCACCACTGCCCGGCCAGCATATTTTTAAATATTCAATATAGTATTGTTACCGATAGGCAAAATGTTGTACAACAGATCTTAGAGCTTCCTGATCTTGCATAAATAGAACTGTACGACCACTGAATAACAACTCCCTGTTTCCCACTCCTCCCTGCCCCTGGCAACCTCCATTTTACTTTCTGCTTCTCTGAATTTGACTATTTTAGGTACTACATATAAGAGAAATTATGTAGTATTTGTCCTGACTGGCTTATTTCTATTATTTCCTCAAGGTTCATCTACATTGTACCATGTGTCAGAATTTCCTGTTAAAAGCTGGTAAATATTGGCTGGGCACAGTAGCTCACACTTGTAATCCCAGCACTTTGGGAGGCCAAGGCGGGTGAATCACTTGAGGTTTAGGAATTCAAGACCAGCCCAGCCAACATGGTGAAGCCCCATCTCTACTAAAAATACAAAAATTAGCTGGGTTTGGTGGTGCATGCCTGTAGTCCCAGCTACTCAGGAGGCTGAGGCGGGAAAATCACTTGAACCTGGGAGATGGAGGCTGCAGTGAGCCAAGATTGTGCCACTGCACTCCAGTCTGAGTGACCCCATCTCAAAAAAATGAATAAATTAAAGGAAAGCTGGAAAATATTCCATTGTATGTATACACCGTATTTTGCTAATGCATTCAGCCTTTGATGGACTCTTGAATTCCTTTCACAATTTAACCATTGTAAAGAATGCTGCTATAAACAGGAGCATACAAATCTCTCTTCAAGATTCTGCTTTCAAGTCTTTTGGCTAAATACCCAGAAGTCTGATGTCTGAATAAGATGGCAGTTCTACCTCTAATTTTTCAACACCTCATACTGCTTCCTAGAGCAGATGGACCATTTTCATTCCCACCAACAACGTAGAAGGGTTCCATTTTCTTCATGTCATCACCAACGAATGTCTTCTTTTTAAAATAAGTCATAAAATAATTGTTGTAAAGTAATACCTCCTTGTGGATTTGACTTGCATTTCCGTGCTTAGTGGTGCTGAATATCTCTTCTTACACATGTTGGTCATATGCAGAAATGCCTGTTCAAGTCCTTTACCCATTTTTAAATTGGGTTTTTAGTGTTTTCATTTTTTTTCTATTGAGTTGCGGGAGTTTCTTAAATACTTTAGTTATTAATCTCTTATCTGGTATGTGGCTTGCAAATACCTCCTTCCATTGCATAGGTTTCCTTTCACTCTCTTGATTTTGTGTGTGTGTGTGTGTGTGTGTGTGTGTGTGTGTGTGCTGTGCAGAAGCTCTTTAGTTTGGAAGTTGTCCTACTTGCTGATTTTGCCTTCATTACCTGGGCTTTGGTATTATCCCTGAATTAATCACCAAGGCCAATGTCACAATCTCATGAAGTTTTCTTCCGTGTTTTCTCCTAGGTGTTTTACAGTTTCACTTCTTCTGTTTAAGCCTTTAATGTATTTTAAGTTGAGTGCTGCATATAGCATAAGCTGTGAGTCAAAATTCATTCTTTTGCAAATGGATACAAAGAGAGGATAGTGCAGGAGCTGTGAAGAACATTGGAGGAAGATTCTGGAAGCTCTCTCTTTACCCTTCCTATCTATGTGTGTGTTTCTGTCTTGTGTGTGTGTGTGTGTGTGTGTGTGTGTGTTTCTGTCTGTGCTGGTCTCACTGTCTCTCTTTTATGTGAGTACATAGTTTCCTTAACAGTGTGTGCTTTTCCCCCAACAACTGTACCCTGATGCTTTTGGAAATTCTCTGAACTACTTTTCCTTTTACTATGGTAATAAGCCTTCAGAAACGTAATTGAATTCAGATATTAAATACTGTAAGCACTATCATTTAGCTTCTGATGAAAATGTGCATTGTTGTGTTTGAAATGACAAAAAAAAAAAGAGTGAATCAAAACAACCTTTTTTTTTCTTCCTCCTGTGAAGTCTTTGTGTGGAGTAACTCAATCTCTTGTAGGCTGCATTCTCTGTGATGTGGGAAATGGAACCAGGGCTATTATGCAGCGATAAGATGCGGTTTCCAATTCTGCAGCGCTGTGGGAATCTGCTCCATTGTAGGTTTTATCACCTTCCGATTTGCCAAATATTTCTAGCAGGGAGAGCACAGCACTAATCATGGTGGGAGACAGATCCAGGCAAAGAACATGAACTTTGGAGTTAGTCATTCAGTTGCTCATTCATTCAGTCAAAGAACACGTATTGATCACAGATGCTGGACACTTAGCTAGGTACTGGGGATACAATACCACACAAGATTGACAGGATCTGAATTCAAAGAATTTGCTAGCACTGCTTTTGGGCTACATGGTGCAGGTTTTCACTCTGGTCATTATTTAACTTCCCTAATCCCACTTTCTGATCTATGCAGCTCTATAAACTCTATTAGAGTATGTCAAACATACTTGGGGGCATAGCAAGTTTCCTGCTTAAGAAGTCTGGGTAAAGGTGGTCACTATTTTCTATTTAAAAATTTTTTCAAATTATTACTTTTTTTGAGACAGGGTCTGCTCTGTCGTACAGGCTGGAGTTCAGTGATGCAATCATAGCCCACTGCAGCCTCAACCTCCTGGGCTCAAGTAATCCTCCCATCTCAGCCTCCCAAGTGGCTGGGACTACAGACATGTGTCACCACTCCCAGCTGATTTTTTTTTTTTTGGTAGAGATGGGATCTCACTGTGTTGCCAAGGTCAGTCTTAAACGCCGGGGCTCAAACGGTTCTCTCATCTCAGCCTCCCAAAGTTTTGGAACTACCAGCATGAGTCACCGGGCCCGACCATTATTTTCTTATCTCTTCCACTGAACCCTCAAGTGAGGTTTTAAATTCCTTCTCACGTTTGCTTCCGGTTCGTGCGTGAGTTCTATGCTACACAGGCAGTCAACTGGACTTTGCAGATTCATGCCCCAAGGAGGCTAGAATATTCTCCATTTCTTAGGTTTAATTGGTCATAAGATGCTATAAACTTTCCTAAAAGAAAGTAGGAGACATCAGAGGGAAAAGAGAATCATTTCTGAGGCAAACCACTGTATTTTCTTTCTCCCGATACTGTTCCTATCTGGCTACCTTTTCATAGAATTTGGGCGTTTCTGTAGTTAGGGGAGGCACAGAATTAGGAAACGTTTTCAAAGCTCTGCAGAGTCATTCTTGTGACCTGTGTCAGCCTGGGTAAAAAATAAATATGCTGAAACAGACAAGAGGAGTTGCATTAAGTGTCCTGCTGGGAAAATGTGGCACATATACACCATGGAATACTATGCAGCAATCAAAAATGATGAGTCCGTGTCCTTTGTAGGGACATGAATGAATCTGGAGAACATCATTCTCAGCAAATTGACACAAGAACAGAAAAGGAAACACCGTATATACTCACTCATAGGCAGGTGATGAACAATGAGAACACATGGACACAGGGAAGGGAGCACTACACACTGAGGTCTATTGGGGGAAATAGGGGAGGGACAGCGGGGGGGGGAGCGGGGGAGGGATGGCATGGGGAAAAATGCCAAATATGGGTGAGGGGGCAGAAGGCAGCAAGACACACTGCCACGTATGTACCTAAGCAACTATCTTGCATGTTCTGCACATGTACCCCAAAACCTAAAATGCAATAAAAATAAAAATTAAAAAATAAAAATAAAAAATAAAATAAAAAAATAAAAAAAGTGTCCTGCTTGTCATTCTTTTGTGAAATGAAAATACTAAAATATTGTACATTAATCTCAGGTATCTTGGAATTTTCCTCTGTTTTAGCCTCTGGGCCAGGCATGGTCTCATGCTTTGAAGCAGGATGCTGGCTGCCACCTGATATTCATTCTTCCCTTCGTTCCTCTTTCTTAGTCACAGAATTCAGGTTTGCAGCTAGACACGTGACTTCCAAGCCAGAAGTTTACTCTTCTTTAAACTCTCTCAAAGCTAGATGTGATGTGTAACTAAATGCTAGCCAGAGGGCTACAGGTAGAAGTGTCACAAGAGTCTTCTGGAGAGTCTCCTTAAAAAAGAAGAGTGTGTCCTCTCTCCTTCTTGTTGGCCGGAACCTGGCTGTGATGGCAGGAGCTACGTCAGCTCTCTGGTACCATGAAGTCAACATGCTAAGGACAGTGGAGTCCTAAGATTAAAAAGTCTAGGTCTCTGAAACCATAGAGCTGTAGTACCAGTCTTGACTTACCTACACTGGGCTATTTTTATATAAGACAGAAATAAACTGATCCATCCATCTGTCCATCCTTCCTTCCTTCCTGTCTTCCTTCCTTCCTTCCCTCCCTCCCACCCTCCTTTATTTTCCTTCCTTCTTTTTTGTTACAGACAACTGAACCCTTCAGTACACTTTTATTTTAAACAAGAAGAAACAGCCCAGAGAGGGCATATGACTTACTTTGGATTCCAATGTCAAGACTATGATTAGAATCCAGCTTTCCTGACTTGAAATATAACTCTTTCCAATAATCGCAAACTGCCTCTTGTTAATTTTAGAAATATTGGACAGGTCAGATATATAGTATTACAATTGTTAGAGGATCACCAGCAAATGACATGAAAGAACATTAAAGCCATGTGTCTAGTCTATCATGAATATTCTGGAACATGTGCATGTCCAAAAATGAGTAGATTTCATTCTCGTAAGACAAATTGAGAGATTAGTCCGTCAGCCAATATTGATTTCCTTGAAAATGGTCATGTGAGGAACAATTACACCTACAGGCTCATTGATATAATGAATCAATGAGCAGAAATAAAGTGGCATAATGTGGTCTTGGTAGAGTCCCCAGGGTGCACGTGTTTGTAAAGTTGAGTTGAGTTCATAATGGTGCTTTTAGAGAAAATTCCTTTAGAAGCTTTATTTAGAGAAAACAGGGACATAATAGCCCTCTCGAACATGTACACACAACTATGTGGCTTTTACTCCTGAATTGGGCTTATTTTCATGCTGTGGTGACACCTTCCTGTTTAAAGGTTTTGTTTTTAAATTATGAAATCATTTATATGTGGAATCTAAAAAAGTAGATTCCATAGACATAGAGAGGAGAAAGATGGATGTCAGAGGCTGGGTGGAGAGGAGGAGGGATTGGGAAAGGAATATATTTCTCAAGGGCACAGACTTTCAATTAGAAAGGCAGGAAGTTTTAGAAAACGACTGGACTCACGTTGGGAGGTCGAGTCGGGTGGATCACAAGCTCAAGAGAGTGAGACCATCCTGGCCAACATGGTGAAATCAGTCTCCACTAAAAATACAAAAATTAGCCGGCTATCATGGCACATGCCTGTAGTCCTAGCTAGTCGGGGGACTGAGGCAGGAGAATCTCTTGAACCCCGGAGGTGGAGGTTGCAGTGAGCCGAGATTGCACCACTGCACTCTAGTCTGGTGACAGAGCAAAACTCCAACTCAAAAAAAAGAAAAAAAAGAGAACTGGAAAATGATTATACTGTATAGTGATCATAGTTAATAATGATGTATTGTACAATTCAAAGTTGCTAAAAGAATAGATTTTTTAAATCCTCACCACCAAAAAATGATGAGGCAGTGAGGTGACAGGTATATTATTTAGCTTGACTGAATCTTTCTGCAATGTACACACAGATCAAAACATCATATTGTATCCCATAAATATATACAATTTTTATTTGTCAATTAAAAATAAATTAAATTTAAAAATTACAACAGCTTGTAAAATGGGGACAGCATAATACAGAAAATACACAAAAATATTTGACTTGGTTTTTATTGGTGTAATGTAAAACAATAAAATGTATTGCTTTCTGATAGCTGGTGTCTTTTTAGAGCTAGGGCACTGTTTGAACAGTTCTTCTGAGGAGGCAGGAGTCTGACTGACATGGAATGTGGGCTGGAAAACCGTGATTTGAGTCTTAGGATATCATGAAATGTGGCAAGTGGCAAAAGTAAATTGGAACCCATTCTGTTAAGATGTCACCTCCTCCAGAAAGCCTACCTTGATATTCAAGTCCTGTTTATCTGATCCTCCCACTGGCTCTCAAGCACCCTGGGGGTTTCACTGTTAGAGCACATATTGCAATGTGTTACTGGAACTTGTTACATGTACACCAAAGCAATATTTACCCAGCCCTTAGCATCACTTATTCAACCTTCACCATGACCATCTTAGGCAATATTAGTATTGTTACCACTATTATTTTTTTAATCACCATTCTGCAAATGTTTAGTCTTTCAATGACTCGTTCAGGGTCAAACAGCAAGTAAGTATAACAGGCAGAATTTAAACCTAGTGTTTTTTTTTTAATTTTCTACCCAACTAATAATAATGAACGATTATGGTAGATAATTTAGCAACATGTGTCCAGTGCTTTAAAGATGCACAGAGCCTGGGAGTTACCCTTTTTATTTCTAGGAGTTTATTCTACGGAAGCCATTGAAAATGCCGTCTTAGTTTTGATGGTAGAAAAGAAAGCTAGAGGCCGGGCTTGCTGGCTCACACCTGTAATTCCCGCACTTCGGGAGGCCGAGGCAGGTGGGTTACCTGAGGTCAGGAATTGTGAGACCAGCCTAGCCAACATGGTGAAACCCTGTCTCTACTAAAAATACGAAAATTAGCCGGGCATGGTGGCTCATGCATGTAGTCCCAGCTACTTAGGAGGCTGAGGCAGGAGAATCACTTCAAATGGGGAGGGAGAGGTTACAGTGAGTGGAGACTGAACCACTGTACTCCTACCTGGGCAACAGAGCAAGAGTCTGTCTCAAAAAAAAAAGAAAAGAGAATGAAAGAAAAAGAAAGAAAGAAAAGAAAAGAAAGCAAGGGTAATGTTTTACCTCCCCCAAAAGAAGATTATTTGATGTCTAAAAATCAGAGTGTCAACTGTACATTTGTTACAGTTGTTTTTAGTTCTAAAGAAAAGCTAATTTTACACTCTACATTTCTAGAAGAAACAGAGTAATTTAAGGCTAAGCATGCAACTGAGTTCTGAGGTTTTCCTTGCTGTGGAGGTTCTCTAAAAGTCTTAATTCCTCTAATGCAATCTGGATGTTAACTTTTGGCTGTTTTGCCCTCAAACAACACAAAGGTAGAAGGCTAACAGTGCAATAATGTCCTCTTCCAGATTTCCAACACCCCCAGCATCTTAGGCAACACGGTTTGGCCTTGCAGGGAGGTCTCAGGCTACAGCTGCACTTTCTGACAAGTATTTCCTTCTCTCTCTGCAGTGAGCCTCCCCTCCAAGCCCAGTAATGAGGAATCCAGTATAGAATAATTAGACTGTCTGCGACTGAGGTGCCTGCCAATTATGCTGATGGAACTGAAGTCTTATTAGACTAATAAGGTTTTCTAAATTGGACTTGGGGTTCTTGGTGATGTGAGCATTCCTGAGAGAAGTTGCTCAAGTATTGAAAATGAGTTTACCTAAGGATAAAGTTTCACCTTGGATGAACTAGAGTGAGAAGTGAGTTCACATGTGAATTTTGCCACTCATCTGCTATGGGACCTCGGATAAATGTTTAAATTTACAGGTGGGGAATGAGTCTCTGGCCCTATCAGTAAAATGGCAAAATTAATTCCCACACAACTGAAAAGATTATGAGGATAATGAAATGATCTAAAAAGAGTATAACGTGTTATATATATATATGTATTTTGAGATGGAGTTTCGCTCTTGTTACCCAGGCTGGAGTGCAATGGCACGATCTCGGCTCACTGCAACCTCCGACTCCTGGGTTCAGGCAATTCTCCTGCCTCAGCCTCCCGAGTAGCTGGGATTACAGGCACGCGCCACCATGCCCAGCTAATTTTTGTACTTTTGGTAGAGACAGGGTTTCACCATGTTGATCTGGATGGTCTCGATCTCTTGACGTTGTGATCCACCCGCCTCAGCCTCCCAAAGTGCTGGGATTACAGGCTTGAGCCACCGTGCCCGGCAGATATTTTGTATTAATTATCTCATAAACCTTAACTTTAAGCATGGTTACTTACTCATTCTACATAGTAAACAATGAAATACAGGTAATTTTATTATTATTATTACAAATGTCTCATAATCTTGAAGAGTTTTGCAGACAGAGAAACCTCCATGTGAATTTCATCCACAACATTGACAAATACTGTTTGGCCACTTTTAACCTTGGTTTCTCTCTCCTTAAATAAAGACTAAAAATAGTAACAAAAGTCATTAAGTCATGTGTCATTGTTATGAGGTTAAATCAATGAATATTTGAAAAATGCTTTTACCACTCTGCCTAACTTAGGAAAGGAACTTCCTACCACTGACCAAATGGAAGTGTGATTGAAATAACTTTTCAGTTGAACTTGAAATGTATTGCTGTTACAAGTTTTCCAATTCAAGGTTATCCAAATGTACAAAACATGTTTACATCAGGACTGAGGTGCTATTCATGTTATATGTAATTCCACACATCAAGATTATTTTGGAAATAATTAGATCAAATCAACTAAAGAAAAAATACTTTCTCATATAATGGTTAAGTCTAGAGTTTAAGTTGGATTCAGGATCTTGAACCTTATTAACAACAGTGTGTCTTTTTGTTCATCTGTTGCGTCTATTCATCTTCAATCATGTATTTTCATGTGGAAGCGTGTTTCTCTCTTCCAATGCTCAGATATTAATCATGGGAGCAACTCTGAGATGCTCTGCTTAGGTCTAATTTTAAAAAGTGCTGGCCAGGCGCGGTGGCTCAAGCCTATAATCCCAGCACTTTGGGAGGCCAAGGCTGGAGGATCATGAGGTCAAGAGATCGAGACAGTCCTGGTCAACATGGTGAAACCTTGTCTTTATTTAAAATACAAAAAAAATTAGCTGGGCATGGTGGCACGTGCCTGTAGTCCCAACTACTCGGGAGGTTGAGGCAGAATTGCTTGAACCCAGGAGGCGGAGGATGCGGTGAACCAAGATCTCACCATTGCACTCCAGTCTGGGTAACAAGAGTGAAACTCCGTCTCAAAAAAAAAAAAAAGTGCTGTTGGGTCAACTGGAGTTGCTATCCCCACCTAAGCTGCTGAATACCTTCAGACACATCCTGGCCAGGATGCCTCTAAGTCCTTACATAGCTCCTGATCCCTAACTTCGGTCTGTGCTTATCCTAACAGCAACAGCGTCCCCTACCACAATGACATCCAAATTCCTATTTTAGAAATTTCTTCTAATCTGTATTTCCCAACAATAAGAGTTAAGGAAGGAATGGCATGGAAGTCTGGTAGCTAGTGAGGAATTTTTCCTTTCTTAGAAAGGACAGAGCAACTTTAGCATGACCTAGAGAGTGTCCACTTAATTCTGCAAACACATCTTAACCTTGCTCTTGGAAGGCTTCTTAACACGGGGGTTTGAGAAATAAAGATGTGGCCGGGCACGGTGGCTCAAGCCTGTAATCCCAGCACTTTGGGAGGCTGAGGCGGGTGGATCACGAGGTCAAGAGATCGAGACTATCCTGGTCAACAAGATGAAACCCCATCTCTACTCAAAATAAAAAAAATTAGCTGGGCATGGTGGCGCGCGCCTGTAATCCCAGCTACTCGGGAGGCTGAGGCAGGAGAATCGCCTGAACCCAGGAGGCTGAGGTTGCGGTGAGCCAAGATCGCGCCATTGCACTCCAGCCTGGGTGAAAAGAGCGAAACTCCGTCTCAAAAAAAAAAAAAAAGAGAGAGAAAAATAAAGATGTAACATTGAGTTGTTTGGGGCTCCCGTGTTTAGAGGGACAAAAATTTCACAAATGACCAAAGTTAATAGTGAGAACTGTTATAATAACAACAACACTGAGTGAACAGGCAAATAAACCCCCAGAGCTGGGTCTGCAGTGTCTAACAGGTCTCCTGGAGAAAGCACCCTCTCATTCAGATCCTACAGGATGGGCCGAAGTCATTTTGTCCTGCGATGGAGAGGAGAACCATTCCATCTGATTGGTTGCCCTCCAAACTGCTGTCTTTTGGGGAAGGTCTGAAGAACTGCTTCACAGGTGGTCAACAGATCCCCTGGCCCAAGATAACAACATGCTTTACCGAGGTGGCCCCATGTGAGTTAAGACAAGAAGACATATTTTTAAAAAGAAAAAAGAAAAAAAAATGAAAGAGAAGAAGAAGCAAAAGAAAAAACAATGTGTTTACCCAGTGCCTGTGTCCCAGTGAGAAGAGATTGAGCTGCCAATAATTGAGCAAGACTCTCTGATGATATAGATTAAACCAGAAGGGCCAACAGTAAACAAGATGAACTTCAAACAAGCAGCGTTCTGGCTCTCTGGGGACCTCCATTAACGAGTCACCAGATAGGCAATTACTGTACAGTTCTTGCAATGACCGGGATCAAACGCGAGCATTCTGCACAGTAGGCAGTCAGAAAGCAGGCAGACAAAAAACTGCAAGACTATGCCATTAAATCTTAATTATTCTTCAAAGGGAACAAGCACAACCGGGGGGCAGAGAAGGAAGGAATATTCAGAATCTCACCAATGCCTGGGGCTCGGGGCAGTAACAAAGTTACTGTTTCAACGCTTGTATTTACTTAAAACTGAATCTCTCCTCCTGACTTCTAAGTTGGGCTGGGGAATTTGGTTTACATAAGCAGCGCAGTTTCTCAGACCCTCTGTATCTTCTTCCAGAGTATATGAAGGCTGTGTGATACCAGGCCATATTTTACACATGAGGTTTGAATTAGAATGCTTGATAGTTTTATAATGCAAATAAATAGCTTATTCTCCAGTGTTGACCATGGTTGACACTGAAATTCAAAGTAGACTTTTAGCACCTTTGGAGTTAATATTCTCTGTCCTGTAATTCATAGCCACGAGTGTCATGCTAGTCATGTGTCATTTCCCTGAGGCACACAAATGAGATGTCCTTGATTAAAGCACGGAAGCCACTGCATCCTAAACTTAACACATGGTCCTGGTTAAATGGAAGGCTTCACGAACTTTTTGAAGGATATGACTTTTGGATGCTAATTTTTAATACTGTATTTATCTGTGGGTGGGTGTGTGTGTGAGAGAGAGAGAGTGAAATTGAAGTTTTACAAAATATATGAATTTAGATCCCATTTTTATCACTTAGCATTATGGTTTTAAATATTCTGTATCTGTAGGAGAAGCTAACCCAGCACTCACAATGGACATATAATGTGAAATGTGTATAATTTTAAGTTTTCTAGTAGCCCCATTAAAAAAAAGTTAAAATTAATCTCAGTAATATATTTTATTGAACTCAATATATTCACAGTATTATATTAATATAAAAATTATTAATGAGATATTTTACACTCTTTTTTTTTGGCACTGCCTGAAATCCAGCCTACATTTTTACAATTCCTGCTGATTCCCACGTGAACTAGCCACATTTCAAGTGCACTTGGGGTTGCTGGTTTTCATGGTGGACAGCACAGGGGTAGACTACGTCTGCAGCTCCGCTCCAGGTCATTTCTACCTGTACACTTTCATCTAACAAAGATGTGGCATGCAGCACAGAAAGTTCTCTGTGGCTCCCACCAGCCTAGTAAAACAGATTGGACATCTTATGACCTAAGATCTGAAAACCATAAATAAAGGGGCCTGTAGTGGGGTCACCTTGAAAACTTCACAGAACAATAGCTACGTTCAAGGACACGATGATGACTACACCAAGGACATCCTCTCCACTGGAAAACCTGAACCTGCGACAAACGGAGACCACCCAAGTGACCTGTGGGAGAAAGAGGGAAGGGCAAACTGGAGTTCCCAGGACATGTTTGTGCATAGGAATCATGAGAGTGCTTTTGAAAAATGCAGATTCCAAGGCCTTACCGCCAAAGATACTGAATCAGTTTGGAGGTATCTAACGAGTCACCTTTTCAATTAAACAAAAATCTATTCTAGAAGCAGCCCATTGAGCTTTGAGGTGTTGACTCAGGAAACACACAACCCCATCACCCTATTCCATAATCCCCACCATGTATTCCTGTGGTGATTAATATTGAGTGTCAACTTGATTGGATTGAAGGATGCAAAGTATTGTTCCTGGGTGTGTCTGTGAGGATGTGACCGGACATTAATATTTGAGTCAGTGGACTGGGAGAGGCAGGTCCACCCTCAATCTGGGTGGGCACCATTTAGTCAGCAGCCAATGTGGCTAAGATAAAAGCAGACAGAGGAACAGGGAAGGATTAGACTGGCCTCAGTCTTCCGGCCTTCATTTCTCTCTTGTGCTGGATGCTTCCTGCCCTCAAACATTGGACTACGGGTTCTTTGGCTTTTGGACTCTCTGGCTTGCACCAGTGGTTTGCCAGGAGTTCTCGGGCCTTTAATCACAGACTGGAGGCTGCACTGCTGGCTTCCCTGCTTTTGAGGTTCTGGGACTTGGACTGGCTTCCTTGCTCCTCAGCCAGCAGACAGCCTATGTGGGACTTCACCTGGTGACTGTGTGAGTCGATACTCCTTAATAAACTCCATTTCAGATACATGTCTATCCTAGTAATTCTGTTCCTTTAGAGAACACTGACTAATACGATAACGTTTGCCTCACAATGTTTCATGTTTGGGAGTAAGGAGGTGAGAAACAGGAAAATGAGAGTGATTTCTTAATTTCACTCTGATTGGAGTATTCTATTTCACCACCCCCCACCCACAATTATTCCATCTTCCCTGCACAGTGTGGGTTTACTAATAATGTGGAAAATAGGTAGACATGTTGGATCATCCAGATTTTACCCCGTGTTTCCTTCCCACGCTCCTTACTTGTTCTCAGCCCCTTTTACTGTCTTTAGGTACTTGTAAAATCAGGAAACAAGATCCCTTCTCCAAAGACATTTGTAGAAGACAAAACAGACCTTTCAAGAAGGTGATGGCCTATGACTGGGGTTCCATTGCAAATGGTACATACAGGAGACACGGAAGAGGACATGCGGTTTGGGAAGTTGTATTAGTCCATTCTCACACTACTCTGAAGAAATACCTGGGACTGGGTAATTTATAAAGGGAAGAGGTTTAATTGACTCATAGTTCCTCATGGCTGGGGAGGCCTCAGGGAACTTACAATCTTGGCAGAAGGCAGAAGAGAAGCAGACAACTTCAGAGGGCAGCGGGACAGAGTGAGTGACAGCAGGGGGAATGCCAGATGCTTGTAAAACCATCAGATCCTGTGAGACTCCCTCACTATCACAAGAACAGCATGGGAGAAACCACCCCCATGATCCACTTACCTCCACCTGGTCCCACCCTTGACACGTGGGGCTTATGGGGATCACAATTGTAGGTGAGATTTGGACGGAGACGCAGAGCCAAACCATATGGGAATTGTTTACATCTCCTTAGCGCTTCAAAAGCTAATTGCCCCAATCTCACAATCTGACTATAAATGTGAAATCCTCATTCTTCCCCATTTGCCTCACCTTTGAGTGATTCCTCAACCTAACCAAAGAGTTCTCTAGTAAGAAAATGAAATGATCAAACCTTGCTGCCATTACTGTTGTCATCAAGAATACAGCCTTGACTTTCAGAATGCATCCTCACTTAGAAATGGTTCATAACCTCACGCATTTGTGTATGTGACTGTGTTTTGTGTGCACTTGAACTTCAGTGAAGCTTGACATTCATAGTGTTCACTTTTAGAGGATATTTTAATAATCAGGAAATATTTGTACATACGTTGTCTCTCCTGACTCTTGAAACATTCCTTGTGTGGCTGAAGGAAGCCAGTAGTGGAACCACTCAATAGGTAAGGATATTGAAGCTCAGGTATGTTAAATCCAAAATCACAGGATGATGTGATGTCACAGCCAAGGTGGGGACGCTGATCTGAGACCTCCTATTTTGGTCTTCTTTCTACCTTACCTCTCGCTGCCACTTTCTCAAAGAGTATCAGATGCTCACGTATACCTGGCACGTGTGTTCTTTTTCACATTTCTGAGCTTCATCTAAAATGATGCTTCTGTGCAGAAATTCGGCCCTGACCGCAGGGCTCCTGGAAATGCCTATCATGAGCAACAGTGAGAACTGCCCCTGTGGTATTTGTGTTTCAAATCTATCTACAGAAACGAGTGAGAACCAGAAGCCATTTTCCTTTTTTGAATGCTAGCTGACTCACTGTTCAAGAAAGGAGAACACTTTCAATTATGCTGTTTGACTGCAGTGACAGGGATCCAAAGGAAATGGCTCCATACTCCCCCTTTCATCCCAACCTCAGTGACATCAAACTCTGATGTGACCCAGGGTTGGCTTGTGAAGGAGTCATTAGGAAGTCCTGCCTAAGCCATGGCCTGATGAGAAGGATATATCCTACGGTGGTGATTTCTGCGCTCCCTCAGATGAAAGTTGTCAGATGAGCAGGAGTATTCCATAGCAAACAGCAAGCTAACAGTTACACAGATAACTCTCTAACTCTGCCTTGCAGAATCTGTGCTACAGACCTTACAGCAAGGTTCGTGTTCAGGGGGCAATTCTACAGTTAGGATTTGAGTTTAAGCAGCTTCTTCTCATGTTTCACGGCAAGCCCAAAGTCCTCTCCTATCCAGTAGATAGGTCAGGCTATGCTGGTTCCATAGTTAAATAAAGCAAAACTTAGGTATCTGGGGGCTAAGTCCAAGCTGAGTACATGCTGGTTGCATTATCTCATGGAAGCAAGAGTAAAGCATCCATACGAAGCACATCTCATGACCATGTTTGACTTTTCCACTTGGCAAATGTGAGTACTTGAAACCTGAAAGGGACTGTTACTTTCTAAAATCATACAGGGAGGGACCAGGCATGGTGGCTCACACCTGTAATCCCAACACTTTGGGAGGCCAAGGTGGGTGGATCACCTGAGGTCAGAAGTTCGAGACCAGACGGGTCAACATGGTGAAACCCTGTCTCTACTAAAAATACCAAAATTAGCCAGATGTGGTGGTGCACACCTATAATCTCAGCTACGCAAGAGGCTAAAGAAGGAGGTTTACTTGAACTGGGAGGTGGAGGTTGCAATGAGCTGAGATCATGCCACTGCACTCCAGCTGGGCAACACAGTGAGACTGTTTTAAAAACACCAACAAAACACCAACAAAATAAAATCATACAGGGAGGAAGGAGAAAGTGTTTCTCCTGTCTTATGGTTACCTGTAATTCTTTTCTCCTAGACCAACTGTGCACCTGTCACCTCGATATTTATGAGTCAATGTCTGGATACTTGGAATAAAATTGCAACTTATTTTCTAGGTTTGCACAGCTTTGAAGAAGCTCCATCCTGCCTCCCTGATCCTCATCCCCTACATCTTCTAATCTCCTTCTCTTTGTTCACTTCCTTGAGCCATAATAGCCTCCTTTTCTTTACAGAATGCAAGAGATCAGCCTCAGAGCCTTTTCCTAACTGTTCTCAGTCTGTAGATGCATCCAAGACCTTTGATGCATCTGCAGACTTCTCCTCCCCATTCTTCAGACCTGGGCTCAGAAGTCACCTTCTCTGAGAGGCATTGCTGTGGGGCTATTTTCAAAATTGCCCAACCTCTTCATCCCATTACTTCACTTTGTTGTTCTCTTAATATCAACCTCTAAAATTATCTTTTGACACGTGTGTTTAATTGATTTTCACTTTTGTTCCTCTTTCTCCAGAGGGCAATCTCAAAGACTACTTTGCTCATCACGGTATCCCTGGTACCTCCAACAATGCCTTTCAGATGGGAAATGCTAAGTAATATATGCTGAATGAATTATACATGAGATGCACCTTTATTTGCTTGTGATTTTTTTTTCTTGAAATAAGGATCCACCTTGAGCCTGATATCTATATTTTCAATGGTAGTGCTGCTTTTTGCTGTATTTCTATAAATTCAAATACCTATACATCTATAGCGTTGCCTAGACACACATTGATACTTTGTCTATTATTCTATGAGGGGGTTTACCTTCTTAGAGCTAGCTTTTGGACCCTTCAATCACATTGAACTTTTCAGGAATTGACAGCCCAGTCTTGGTTGACACTACGACTCTCAACTCCATCACGTAGCTGCAACACTGGTCAATTCTGATTTTCAAACACAAATAAATTTAATCCTTCATAGTTTTCACTGGGAATTTTCTGGGGGGTTAGTGAAAATTATGGCAATAGCTAGAGGCTTCTTTTCTTTTTGTGTATGTGTTAGACTGAGGCTGGCTCTGTTGGCCAGGCTGGAGTGCAGTGGTGCCCACCGTACCCTCCACCTCCCAGGTTCAAGCGATTCTCCTGCCTCAGCCTCCCAAGTAGCTGAGACTACAGGCATGTGCCACCACACCCAGCTAATTTTTTTGTCTTTTTAGTAGAGATGGGGTTTCACCTTGTTAGCCAGGATGGTCTCCATCTTCTGACCTTGTTATCCTCCCGCCTCGGCCTCCCAAAGTGCTGGGATTACAGGCGTGAGCCACTACACCTGGCCGAGACTTTTTTTAATGTTATTTATTCAGACTTAGAACCACCACCATAGGAAAAGTTTGCTTTCTTGATTATGAAGTGCAAAAGCAAATGGTTTGGTCACTATTATTTCTGTAGGAGAAGTGATGTTATGGAATTAAAGATACTTGCTTCCTCAAGATTTCCCTCCCTCTCTCTTTCCTTCCCTCTGTACATCCTTCTCTTCCATTTTCTTTTTTCCTTTCTTTTCTCCTTTTTCTTCCCTTTTTTAACTGTCTTTTTCTTCATCCCCTTTCTTATTAAAAGGGCTTTCTGAAGCAGTAAAACCCTAGTCTAAAATGAATGCAAGCTCACATTCCTCAATGGGGAGATGATTTTCGAAAAGCTCACCATTTTAAAGGCAATTTTTAAAAGGAAATCCTCACTTTCTCCATATAAAAATCACTCTTGTCAGATAGGCTTCAGAGATAAAGATGAAGTGATCACTGTGTCCCCAATTATGCAAGACGCTGTATTTTTACAAAGCAGTTTCCCTTGGAGAATGAAATTATTATTTTTTTTCCTGATTTAAAATTGTTCTTGCAACATGGCTATCTCCTTTTGTCTATACCTATACAAGGTATGTATAGTGCACCATGATAATCCCAGTGAATGAATGTAGTTCCAGCAGGAGATGAAGCAATAGCCTCTCTGGTATAACGTTATCTGGTTGACAGATCAGCCCACAGTGTGAAACACAAGGAGAGTAAAACAAACGACAAATAAATGAGAAACGAGCAGGATAGTGGTTGATTCCTACTATGAAGGGGCACTTGCACCTAGAGAGAAAATCCAATTGTGCATTATGATTGCAAATACACTTCTATGGGTATTCTCGAGAAGGCAAAGAAGAACTTATTCCAGTCCTGCCTCCATGTGGACACATTTTCCCTCTGCCTCCAAAACTGCAAATGTCTCCCTTGTGGTATTTGGTAATGAATCCTCAGCTCCGTGACATAAAGACCAAAGAGCTTTGTTTTGTATCCATGGAGTTTGCAAAGAGATTAGCAGGGTCTAAAGAAATGAAAGAAAATAAAAACATCTGGAAACAGGGGCTTTGCATTTTCCTTTTGCCCTGGGTGTGTTTGGAAGCCAAGAACTGGGAAGAGGACCACTGAATTTCCTTCCTTCCTTTCTTTTCCTCCCTCCCTCCATTCCTCCCTTCCTTCCTTTTCCCTCCTTCCTTCCTTCACCTTTCTTCCTTCTCCTTCCTTCCTTCCTTTCTTCCTTCCTTTCCTTCCTTCTTTCCTTTCTTCCTTACTTTCCTTCCTTCTTTCCTCCTTTCTTCCTTCCTTTTCTTTCTTTTTTATATTTTTTTGACAAAGACTCACTCTGTCACCAGGCTGGAATGCAGTGGCACGTTCTCAGCTCACTGCCACCTCCACCTCCCAGGTTCAAGTGATTCTCCTGCCTCAGCCTCCCAAGTAGTTGGGATTAGAGGCAGGCACCACCATGCCCAGTTAATTTTTGTATTTTTAGTAGAGACCAGGTTTCACCACGTTGGTCAGGCTGGTCTTGAACTTCTGACCTCAGGCGATCCGCTCACCTCGGCCTCCCAAAATGGTGGGATTACAGGCATGAGCCACCACACCTGGCCTGGATTTCCTTTCGTGTTGCCAAGTCTAGTACCCACTGTGATAGGAGAGAATCAGTTGAGTCTCCTGCTAGGAGCACTTGTAGCCAAAATGATGACTGCTGTTGTAATTTCTGTTGCAGTTTTTCCCAATTGGAGTAGTATCTTGAAGGGAAAGTAGGCAGATAAAATTTTTGAGGCTTTTTTCTAATGCAGCAAAAATAGATTGAACACTTAATGTATGTTAATCATTGTTCCAGGTGCCCTGGGAGTGAAATTAAATAAGCCCTCATATAAGTTAGTGATGTAGAGCGAGAGACAGATATACACATGAGTATTTATAAGTAAAGGCCAAACTCTCGATTTTACTTATGTACTGTATTTGGCTCTCTCTCCCATCAGAATGAAAATTCCTTGAGGGCAGGGATTTTGGGAGAGAAGGTTTAGTTTGTAAACTTATTTGTTCCATTCACTAGAAAATAATAAGTAGCCAATAGATAATTACAGAATCAAAGAATTAGTAAAGTAGGTATAAAAACCAACAGAGGTTCAAGAGAATCTGAATAGTTTCAATAGGTTTGCTCTAGAAGGAATGGTATTTGAGCATGGACTTAAATAAGACACAGTATACTTTCAAGCTTCTGGCAACAATCCTCCTACACTGTGTTCATAAGTTCAATTGTTTCGATTTTTAGATCCCACAAATAAGTTAGAACAGGCAATGTTCACATTGCATACCTTTATCAAAACATCTGACGTACCCTGTAATGTATATACCTACTGATATGGTTTGGCTGTGTCCCTGCCCAAATCTCACCTTCAATTGTAGCTCCCATCATCTCCATGTGTGGTGGGAGAAATGTGGAGGGAGGTAGCTGAATCATGGGGGCGGGTCTTTCCCATGCTGTTCTTGTGACAGTAAGTCTCATGAGATCTGTTGGTTTTATAAAAGGCAGTTCCCCTGCAGATGCTCTCTTGGCTGCCACCATGTAAGACATGCTTTTGCTCCTCCCTCACCTTCTGCCATGATTGTGAGGCCTCCCCAGCCATGTGGAGCTGTGAGTCTTTATAAATTACTCCAGTCTCAGGTATTTCTTCACAGCAGTATGAAAATTGACTAATAAACCTATTATATACCCACAACATTTTTAATTAAAAAGTAAAAGTAAATAAAGTTTAAAAGTAAAAAAAGTAAATAAACACAAGGTTGCATAATAAATACAGAAAAAAATTGTGAAATAACTTTTAGTTCTTTAATTATAAAATTGGTATCATAAATTAAATTTTAGAAAAAGTAAAGAGCAGTGAGCAACCCAGAGGCTCAATTTCCATAGAACTACGTGCATATTTCCTTTTTTTTTTTTTTTTGAGACGGAGTTTCACTCTTGTTACCCAGGCTGGAGTGCAATGGTGCCATCTCGGCTCACCGCAAACTCTGCCTCCTTGGTTCAGGCAATTCTCCTGCCTCAGCATCCTGAGTAGCTGGGATTACAGGCACACGCCACCATGCCCAGCTAATTTTTTTGTGTTTTTAGTAGAGACGGGGTTTTACTATGTTGACCGGGATGGTCTCGATCTCTTGACCTCGTGATCCACGTGCCTCGGCCTCCCAAAGTGCTGGGATTACAGACTTGAGCCACTGCGCCCAGCCATTTCCTTTAAAAAAAAATTTCCTCAACATGAGCAGAACATTTCCTGCACTTGTGATACAAAACTTTACTTCTTTCAAGTACTATGCATGCGTCTATGTTGTTATGCAAGCCTACATAGGTATTATTTTTCAGGAAAGGACTGAGATCCTCCACCAAGTTAGCCAAAGCATGATTCACTCAAGTACTCAAAGACTTGTATAGTAAAAGACAGGTCAGCAAAAAATCAGACGCAGGCAAAGATGGGTGTATAATGGCGTGAGGGACAAATGAGGTGAGACTGAGATTAAAAGTAGATGTTCACAGTTTAAACTGCTCTGTGAGGCTGAGGTGGGCAGATCACTTGAGGTCAGGAGTTTAAGACCACCCTGGCCAACATGGTGAAACCTCATCTCTACTAAAAATGCAAAAATTAGCAGACGAGGTCAGTGCAGGAGAAGTGATTGTCTACAAAGAGCCACTGTGTCATGAGGAAAAATATTTTGTTCTATAATTTGAAGTCCCCAAGGCCTTTCGACTCATGGTCATGTCAGAACACCAGGGTCCCTGCAGCAAAGAGTGACTTCTGGGCTTGCCTAGAGTCTCTGCTGAACCTGGGGAATAAGGAGGCTTCCCTCTCTCATCAAAGGCCAGATAAGAATGTTTTGTCAAAGCATACTGGTCTCCCAATATGAGGCACTCAGATTCCTCCATGTCTCTGTCTTTCTAGAAGCCCAAGGCATGAATCCTAATTTCCTAATACTTTGAGCCATGCAGGGGGTACTGAAATGCAGAATGCATGCCCTAAATCCCCACCAACAACTCCTGTTTATACGTGTGTGTGTGTGTGTGTGTGTGTGTGTGTGTGTGTGTGTGTGTATGAGAGACTGAGTCTTGCTCTGTTACCCAGGCTTGAGTGCAGTGGTGCCATCTCAACTCACTGCAACTTCCACCTCCCAGTTCAAGCAATTCTCCTGCCTCAGCCTCCCAAGTAGCTGGGATTACAGGCATCTACCATCACACCTGGATAATTTTTGTATTTTTAGAAGAGATAAGGATTCACCATGTTGGTCAGGCTGGTCTTGAACTCCTGACCTCAAGTGACCACCCAGTTCAGCCTCCCAAAGTACTGCGATTATGGGCATGAGCCACCATGCCTGGCCTGTTTATAAATTTTGTTATTAAAGATACATTCTTAAGTGTCATCTTTAACAACAATAATCAACAACTATTAAGGACACCATATTTGTTTTATAGTAAAACTTGTTTTAGAAGATCAGCGTGTTTAATCAGAGGGAGATCATCATGTATTTTCATATCCATTCCCTTATGCAGATTTTAAACATCAATTCATATGCTACTTCCTCTAGAAAAACACCCTTAACATCCTTTTTGGACTCTTTGAAAATTCCTCTTCTCCGTGTTCCTAAAGCGCCCCCGTTTACCTGTGTCTGGCACTAAAGATGCTGTGCTCTATTGTATATTTGGGAGTCTCCCCTTCCCACTGGAGACTGGGCTCCCTAAGGGCAGGGTCTGTCCTGGGTATCTCTGTGGGGTCCTCTCTAGCATTGGTCAACAGATGTTCTGAACTGATAAATTGATGTGTGAATATGTTTCACATGTTCCTGGCAAAGAATTAAGTTGCTAGACAGGCATGGTGGCTCACGCCTAAAATGCTAGCATTTTGGGAGGATGAGGCAGACAGATTATCTGAGATCAGAAGTTTGAGACCAGCCTGGACAACATGATGAAACCCTGTCTCTACTAAAAATACAAAAAATTAGCCAGGCGTGGTGGCACAAGCCTGTAATCTCAGCTACTCGGGTGGCTGAGGCACAAGAACTGCTGGAACCTAGGAAGTGGAGGTTGCAGTGAACTGTTATCACACCACTGCACGTTAACCTGGGTGACAGAGCAAGATTTGTCTCCATAAATAAACATAAAAAAGATTAGATTGTTAAAAAATTCTAATGGATCTTCTCAAATGAAATTATAGATGGTTATAATTTTCATATACATATTTATATAAATAACGTGTCTGTATTTATTTATATAGAGAGATAACATATATATGAATTAGAACCATCTACATAATTTATGATGCTAGTTTGTAGCACATTGTGTGGTCTCTAAGGTAACCAGTCACATGTTCTCTGTAATCTTTAACCAGTACATTCCCCCATCTTAGGTCTCAGATCCTTCATCTATATGTGGATGGGATGAGATCTAAGCTGCTTGTAGTTTTTCAACAGTAAAGAAACTCAATGAACTCTGATACACGGTTAGTGGGAATGTAAATTAGTACAGCCATTACGTAAAACAGTATGGAGGATCCTCAAAAAACTAGAAAGAGAACTACCCTGTGATCCAGCAATCCCACGTCTGAGTATACACCCAAAGGAAATAAAATCAGTCTGTTGAAGAGATATCTGCACTGCCTTATTTAGTGCAGCACTATTTACAATAGCCGATATATGGAAGCAACCTGTGCCCATCAGTGGATGAATAGATAAGAAAATGTACATAGTGGAATAGTATACACCCTTGACAAAGAAGAAAATTCTCTGATTTGTGACAACTTAGATGAACCTGAAGGACAGTGTGCTTAGTAAAATAAGCCAGGCACAGAAAGACAAATGCTGCATTATCTCACTTATATGAGGAATGGAAAAAGAATCCATCTCATAGAAACAGAGGGATGGAGAAAGAGGAAAGGTTGGTCAAAGTGTACACAATTTTGCTTAGGTGGAAGGAGTGAGTTTTGGTGATCTAGTGCACAGCATAGTTTAAAATAGTGCATTGCATATTTCAAAATTGCTTTTTTTTTTTTAGAGATGGAGTTTTGCTTTTGTTGCCCAGGCTGGAGGGCACTGGCCCGATCTCAGCTCACTGCCACCTCCACTTCCCGGGTTCAAGCAATTCTTCTGCCTCAGCTTCCCAAGTAGCTGGGACTGCAGGCCTTCCCCACCACACCCAGCTCATTTTTGTATTTTTAGTAGAGACAGGATTTCTCCATGTTGGCCAGGCTGGTCTCAAACTCCTGACGTCAGGTGATCCACCTGTCTTGGCCTCCTGAAGTGCTAGGATTACAGGTGTGAGCCACTGCACCCAGCCACAAAATTGCTTTAAAAATACATTTTAAACATTTTCAGCACACACCAAAAAAAAACCCATAGAGAGGTGACATCCTGGATATGTTAAGTAGCTTGATTTAATCTTTCTACATCTAAACATCACATGACACCTCACAAATAATATAATTATAATAGAATTAATTTTAATTCTATTATAATTACATCTAATTATAGTAATAATTATAATAATATAGTATATAGAATTTTGTAAGAATTATAATATTAATTATTTGTCCATCAATTAATTAGTTAACCAATACATTTTTTAAATAGTGAAGAAACTTACTGGCATAGTTTGTAACTGGATTTTGATTTTATAAATTACTGGAGACATGGAAACTTCAGCAGCCAGTCAGCAACTATGCAGTGAATTAATTCAAAGTGTCCTGCCTGGGAAGTATTCTTGGCAAATGCTTTTTTTCTTTTTTTAATTGCATTTTAGGTTTTGGGGTACATGTGCAGAACATGCAAGATAGTTGCATAGGTACACACGTGGCAGTGTGATTTGCTATCTTCCTCCCCTTCCCCCACATCTGGCATTTCTCCCCATGCTATTCTTGTATCTCATGATCTTCCATTCCGGGGGGTGGCAGACAACAGCCTGCAGGCTAGCCACCTGTTTTTGTAAATAGAGTTATATTGGAACCCAGCCATGCCTGTTGGGTTATCTATTGTCTGTGGCCCCTTTAGTGCTTCAAAGGCAGAGCTGAATAGTGGCGGGGCAGACTGTGTCCCCCACTGCGCCGAAAACATTTACTATTTGACCGCTTAGGAAAGAAACTTGCCAACCCCTGTCATATTTCATTACCATTGTTATTGTAAAAGTCCTGGATTCATTCCACCATATATTTTGTCCAGAAAAATCATGGAAGACTCTGATTTGAACAAAGAAGATTACTGGGTAACCTGTGTCAGGTACCCTCCTGGATTGTGTGTGCCTTTCTCTCTCTTTGACCTCTTTTACAATTCTCTAAGTGGCAGAAAACTGAGACAAATGCAGATGACCCTTATCCAAAGAAGAGCAAATTAATTGTGTCCTGTGAAATGCAATTGATTTATAACCTTTGGATAGTGACCAGTTTCGCTGCCATATTTGGGTCTATTTCAAGATCATTTCAATATCCTTGATTGCCTCTAAAAATATGAGATTTCTAAAGTTTCCTTTGAGCTAATTGTTACATCTTATTGGCTCCTTTATTAATTGACAAAATAAATAAAAATCTTTGGCAGATATTCATTTTATGTTTGTATGGGAGTCATGATTTCACCATTATTAAAAAATGTGTCTGTTAACAACTTCTATATTATACATATGCATACCTAAACCCTCTGCTGAACAGGAAGTACACAGTCACTGTTAAAAGGTAAGCCTTGAGTTAGATGACTTTCGTTTGCCTCCTGACCACTGTATTAATTAGGTATTTGAAGTTGAACAAATCGCTTAATATCTCTGAACCTCAGTTTTCTCTTCTGTGACATGGTTATCAGGATAATTCCTACCTCATATGGTTTGTATGAGGATTAAATAACATAATTCATGTGCAATTATGTAACATTCAGTAAACAACCTGGCAATGTTAATGAGGACTGTAATTGTCATTGGAAATCGCCATCTCATTCATTAAATGAATGAAAATTTCAGTATCCACATCATCTTACCTTCTGCCACTTGCTTGTATGCACTGACCTGGTTTGGGTTCTTTTCAAAGCAGAGCCTGTGACAAGACTTGCGGCTGGTCATTTTTGAAGACAATGTCCCTAGAGGCAAGAATGAAGTAGCAGTAAAAGTGAGAGAATGGAGAAAAAAGGAGAAAGATGCTTTTTTCCTCCACATGGGTACCACTGTAGGAGCTGGGGTTCAGTCTTGCTGGGAACTCTCCAAAAAACTATAGGATTTGCCTCAGAACTGTCTCTTCTAAAGACAGGAGGCCAAGACATTAGACATCAACATCCATTGCTTATTGGTAGAAGATATTATCCTGGGATATCAATTCTTCCTCAATTCCTGGCCACCCAGATTAAGGGCTGAACAAACTCTGGTGGCATGGGAGTAAACCTTGAGACAAAGCGAGGTGCTTGGGGAGGAATGCTGTTGGTGTGTCTGGGAACTGTTCATAACAATGGATGCATTGGGTACCCAAAGACAGGCCTAACAGATAGGACAACAGAGCAAAATTATTGCCTATTCCCACCATTAAAAGCAGATGAATGAGTTTCCTGTCCAATCTCTTCTCACATCACTGCAAAAAGTATTCTTTGTGTTCCCACACCTTTCATAGAGGGAGAAAGCCTAAAGAGTGTGAGCATAGCAGCCATGCCAGGACCACCAGATGCAGCAGGGTGGGGAAGTCAGTTCTTGCCTTAGCGGTGAGGCAAGGAAGATTCTTCTCTATCCTGCTTTAGAGACTTATCCTGTTCCAGGATTGGGGTGTGCCGGTACAGCAACTGGACCTTCTGATTTGTCCCCTATGGAATGCTTCAATGAGGGCCTTAAAGAATGACAGCAGCCTGGATTTACCTCCACAGTAGCCAAATACTCAGGAGGAAAGCTGGCTGGACTTTCTAGACCTTTTGATTGCTTGCATCTGGGGGAATCACAGTTGGATATCTTACAATATAGCCATTGCCCCTCTTAGAACTTCTCAGGTTGTTGGTCAACTATCTGAAATTTGCATTTTAAATATGTGGTGTTTGAAATTCATATGTAACTATAATACACTGACCCTACTGTAGTTCAGCCGTTTACTGAACACTCAGTCTCTTCACCTGTATTATCTCAAAGCTTCATAACAAAGGCAAACTATAGAGACAGTAAAATGATCAGTGGTTGCCAGGGATCTGGAAGTAGGAAAGGAAAGATGAATAGATGGAGCACAGGGGATTTTTAACGTAGTGCATCTATTCTGTATAATATGGTAATGGTCAATCCAGATGTTATAGATTTGCAAAAATTTGTAGAAATATACAACACAAAATAAACCCTAATGCAAACTGTGGACCTTAGTTAATAATAAGATATTGATATTGTTTCATCAGTTGTATCAAATACACCACACAAATGCAAGATGTTAGGAAAGACAGTGTGGTGGGGTGAGTAATATATGGGAACTTCATACTTTCTGCTCCATTTTTCTATAAACTTAAATTGCTCTAAAAATAAAGTCCATTAATTAAGGGAAAAAAACTTTGTAGCAAATCCTTATAATGGCATTCTCATTACAGATGAGGAAAGCAAGGCTCTGACTGGCTAGCGAAGTTCCCAAGGGGCCACAAGGCTGGTAACAGCCCAGCAGAGATTGGGACGCTGGTTTATGAGGCTCTGAAGCTCAGGTCTCTGCCATTCGGCCTTGTCACTTCCTTCTTCACTGGCCTCCTGTCTCCCGGGGCGGTGTTCTCTCTCCTCCATGGCAAGATGCCTTTGCTCTTCATCCTTGGTGTCGCTTTGACATGGCCTGTCCCCTTGGGTCAGCCTGCCGGCACTCTGCAGTCACGCTCGCAAGTGGCTCATCAACCTCAGGCTTCCTAATGAGCCTGTGAAGTGCCATCAATCCTTGGTCCCCATTTCGCTGAGGCCTCTCAGCACTGTGATGTATGGATCAATCTAAGCGTTTCTGGTCTTTGAAAAGCCCTGGTCCAGCCGCAGCCCTGGGAATCCGGCTCACTTGGTTACCCTTTCGCTAATTTATAATTTAGCAGACACAACTCCGTGGCTGTTTTATTTATCTCAAATGAATGTCAATTGGTACAGAGGACAAGGCGTTTGGGAGGTAAATTAACTGAATCATTGCATGAATTAGTTAGACCGCACTGAAATACAACACCCATTCCTTCTCCCACTTTTTTTTTTAACATTTCACAAAGAACCTTCCCCTCCCCACCCTGGCACCCTGACACATTTCCATATCCTCTCAGTCCTACACCTCAAAATAATTTACTCTGGATGGAGTAACACAGCTAGGAGTATAATGCTCCAAATATATAAATAATAATGAGAACCTTTAATAAAGTTCGACATAAGTTATACAGCAGACATCAATTACAACGGATTTTAAAGGTTTTGATCTAGAACCCGGGTGGTGTTACATTTAGATTAATAACTGTAACCATGATTTATGTGTTTGCAACCAAAGTGGTTTCAGTACCTCGATATATGTCCAAAGTAAAATTTATAGTCTGCTACAGAATGTATAAATAATGAACAGCCATATGTCATCACACATTTAAAAATGTGACTCCTTCTGCAGTGGCAATGGGATAAAATGAATTAAAATCTTAAGTTCATTGGGAATCAACGTATTTGGGAGCACTTTAAGAAATGTGCACAAATGCAAACATTGATTTAATATTTTTTTTTCTTGAGTCAAAGAAAAATGGCTGTTGTAAAAATGACAAACACTCTGGGGAAACCTCAGGAGTCATCATATTAAAGCGTGGCATGAAAGAGAAAAAGAGAACTGGTTCAAATATGGAAGAAATGATCCTAGGGAGGCTTTTTTCTGACTCTGCTGTGACCTCAAATTATTAATCAGAGCTTAAAAATGATCAAAATGCATAAAATAAGTTGACGATGGCATTCCGTCTTACAGTTTCCCATGTAGTATATGTAAGGTGTTTGGAGGCTGGGGAGATGCTACTGATGAGGAGTGCAAGCTGGTTTGCTTATTTTGAGTCCTCCCAGAAGTTGTATACCAGTCTGAAGCTCTGCTTTGTCATCTGAAAATAGGATGAATAGAGCCCAGTAGATATAGCATTGCTAGGATTTACTAAAAGGTGTCAAAGCAACTAGTATAGTGCCTGCCATAAGTAGTTGGAGCTCAATAAATGTTAGTCCTGGTCTCTCCTCTATCCCTCCCCCAGTGGAAGATATGGTGTCAGAGCCATGAACCATGTCTTCTTCATCTTTCTGTGGGTGACATCTAGAAAAGGAATTCAGGGTGAGCAAATATCAATGCATCTTCCCTGAACAAATCAGTGAATCAATGACTGTGTTTCCATAGCTCTAACAGCTCTGAGAAATCCAGACATCAGAAAGAGTTATGAGGCAAGAATATCTTGCAAATGTACGACTGTTGAGGAATTGACGTGGTCTTCATTAATAAATTTACAGAAAATCAAAGCCTGCTTCCTTAAACTCTGGGACAATGTCACAGTTTAATTTTTGACAATCAAAACGTTTTTAAAAATAAACTATTCCTTACTTCTGTGGCTTCTCCAATAATATGCTGATGACAATGTAGTCTTTCTTCCTAACTTCAAGTTGTCATGAATGCATGATTCTTAAGTGACATACTTTAGTAATGTTTATTGTGAGGAGCCTAGTGCTGGGTTTGGCAGTCTTCTCCCCTCTCTTTCTGCTAAGTGGTCTCCAACTGCTGTGTTTTGATTTCTCCATTCGATGTTAATGGTCTCTGTTACTTCCCTCAAATTTAACTTTCAGTTCCTACTGCTTTCAGGTCTTACCTCAATTAGTCTTCCTAATTGCTCTTGCAGCGCTGGAAATTTGGTAGCCAAGGGTTTCAGGTATCTGTTACTGCCTAACAAAATTCAAATGCAGTGGTTTGAAACAATTTGTTAATGTAGCTCATGGTCCCGTACCTTATCTAGGTTAGAAGGTATTCCCTTAAACTGCCTCCTATGTTTCCAATCCAATGGCAGCTGGGGCTGGAGGGACCAGAAGACTCAGCTGCACTAGACATCCAGGGCTGCTCCTCTTATGTCTAACAATGATGCTGGCTCTCAGCAGTGTGCTCAGCTGGGGCTATAGTGAAGGCACCGACACATGGATTTCTTGGGGCTTGAGCTTCTCACAGCTGCCTTCTGAGAAAGAGTGGTTCAGTGGCATGCATCTCATAAGATCCAGCTGGTGGGAGTAACCCTTCTTTTGGACTACCCTCCATCACTTTCTTTTTCTTTTTTTTTTGAGACAGAGTCTCGCTCTATCACCAGGCTGGAGTGCAGTGGCGTGGTGCAACTTCCATTTTCCGATTTCAAGCAATTCTCCTGCCTCAGCCTCCCAAGTAGCTGGGACCACAGGCATGTACCACCACGCTCAGCTAACTTTTGTCCTTTTAATAGAGGCAGGGTTTCACCATGTTGGCCAGGATGGTCTTGATCTCTTGACCTCATGATCCGCCCGCTGTGGCCTCCCAAAGTGCTGGGATTACAGGCATGAGCCACCGCGTCCGGC
>CM052660.1:103901211-103932304 GCA_028533165.1 Leontopithecus rosalia | reverse complement strand
AGAGAGATATTGCCGACCTGGATCTAGAAGTTTACAAGTTGATTTCTTTCTTTTTTTGAGAGAGGGAAAGAAAGAAAAAAAATGAGTAAAGGAGAGGAAGAAAGAGGAAGAGAAAGAGGGAGGGTGAATGAAAATATTGCTTTGTTCTGAAAAAAAAAGGGTATTAATAATGACCAATCAATGTTTCATTTAAACCTATGAGTAGGTGTGATGTGGTATTGACAAGAATGCATATTTTGTGTATTTGAAGTGGAGAGCTCTGTAAATATTTATTAAGATTACTTGTTCCAGGTCTAGATTTTAATGCATAGAATTGCATATTTTATTTTGACTTCTCAAAGACCTTTTCCTTCCACCACTTATCTTCCTATGATTTGCCTCTCAAGGTTGCTATATACAGGCTATTTAAGTGAGCGAGGCTTGGCATTACTTAGAAGTCAATGGACCTTCAGGTAAGACTTGTTCATGCATCTCCTGAATTCCCCCTTGCAAAAGACTTACTAAACTAGCTTGGCTACTTAGCTCAGGTTGTTGGTTACTTCTTTTTTTATGATGGAAATTAATTTTGCTTACTCAAAGCACATTTTTTTTCCTTAAGTAAGAATTTGGAATAGAGAATGTGTCTGTTTTGTGTATAAGCACTGCAGGTAGATAAGAGTCCTTATTTTAGGAATTTTTCTGACTGTTTATCCCCATGGGACCAAATACCAGCTCAGTATAGTAAAAGGAAAATCATTCTTACAGGCTATTTTGTGTTCTGTACATCACAAATGAATGAAAAAGAAAAATACTCAGGAGGTAGGTCATCTATGTCCCTTATGTGACTGGACTATAGTTCATCGAAGTAACTCCCTATTTTTAAATTATTTGCTTACTTCCTTCTATAGCTAAATCTTTGTGATCATCCACTGTCTTCCTCAGCATAGATTTCCCATGCTCATTTCTATCTTTGTGTCATCCATAGAGCAGTCAACAACCACGCAGCTTGAAACTTCACCAAATTATTTGTATGTTACCTTTTAGAGTCCTGTAGCCTTGCACATACATTCTGAAACGTCCAATTGGCTGATGAAATTTGCTGAAGACAGGAGCGTCTCTAGTGTTCTGGGCCTGCCTCCTTCAGCCTGGTTTAGAGAACGAGTCATTCAATAGCATGCATCACATAAGATCCAGCTGGTCTAAAATTGGCCTAAATTGAAATCAGCATTGGTCTAAAATTAAAATCAGGTTAAAGTAGGGTACTGAGTCCTCTTCAAACTTCAACCAGTAGCTTGACTGACTGAGTGGTACAGTGAAGAAAACACCTTTGTTGCACTGAGCAAGATATTTCCATTCTCTAAGCCTTCATTTCTTTATCTGTGAAATGGAAAGAATACATTTTTCCCTCCAGTTGTGATGAAGAGGCTGGGTGTGATGGCTCACACCTGTAATCTCAGCAGTTTGGGAGGTTGAGGAGGAAGGATCACTTGAGCCTAGGAGTTTGAGACCAGCCAGGGCAGTATAGTGAGAACTCACCTCCATTTTTATTTTTTTTTGAGACAGAGTCTCGTACTGTTGCCCGGGCTGGAGTGCACTGGTGAGACCTCCGCTCACTGCAATCTCTCCCTCCCTTGTTCAAGCGGTTCTTCTGCCTCAGCTTCCTGAGTAGCTGGGATTACAGGAGGTTGCCACACTACCACACCAGCTAATTTTTCATATTTTTAGTAGAGACGGGGTTTCACCATGTCGTCCAGGCTGCTATCAAACTCCTGACCCCGTGATTCACCCACCTCAGCCTCCCAAAACGCTGGGATTATAGGCATGAGTCACCGCACCCAGCCATCGCCATATATTTTTTTAAAGTAAAATAAAACTAAATAAAAATGTGACGAAGAAGCTTCCAAACAAAAATGCATACCTAGTCCCTGGTTTAGTGAGCAGCACATCACAAGTTACTTACAGAGGCGAGTTCTCTTCTCATCCATTCCTGCTAATAGACATGTATAGTGTGTGTGTCTCGGTGGGTGAGTGAGTGGGCGGCGGCAAGCACACAGGTGTACATTTCATTACCTTATTATCTTGGAGGCTGCAGGTGCTTCTGGTCTTGTTGCCCAGGTAAGCACCTTAATTAATCAAAGTCCTGGTAGGGGAAAGATGCATACTCAGATGGAATGATTTGAGGACAGTTTATAAAGGGAGCTAGTTTAGGGACCGGGTGAAGTGGTTCATGTTTGTAATCCCAGCACTCTGGGAGGCCAAGGCGGGCAGATCACTTGAGATCAGGAGTTCAAGTTCAGCTCAAGCGACATAGAGAAGCCCTATGTCTACTAAAAATACAAAATTATCTGGCCTTGGTGGCGCATGCCTGTAATCCCAGCTACTCTAGAGGCTGAGGCAGGAGAATCGGTTGAACCTGAGAGGCGGAGTTTGTGGTGAGCCAAGATCATGCCACTGTACTCCAGCCTGGGCAACCGAGTATCTCAAAAAAGAGGGGGTGGGTCACAGTTTAAAAAGTCAGGGTAGGGATAGTGCAGTACCCCTGAGGTAGGGGACTAGTAATAGGGGAAAGGAAGGGGATGCATGATAAGATTTATGGCCTTTGGGAAGTAACTGCATCCAGCCTTGGTGACCTGAAGGTAGTTTCAAGATCAGAAACTACCCCCTGCGTCTTCTTCCTTCACTCTAGGTCAGCTGGTGCCATGAGTGGTATGAACCAAGCTCAGGTCATACTGGAGTCTGAGGTTTGGGCTTATGAGAAGGGCTGTCTTTTCTTATTATGTGTTCTCAAACTGAAATTCACCATGCCTCTAGGGTCTACAGATACATTGAGATCTCAGTATTCTCCAACAAGTGCTTTCTATCTAGGTGATAACCTAATAAAATCAAAACATTTTGGGATTCACCTTATTACCAAATACTGCCAAACAATTCCTGAGCCTGTTCTTTTTGTGTGTGTGTTTCCATTTGAGTTTAGCCCAAAGCTGCATTACCGTATATTGTAGAGATGAAGGTTTCCAGGTAAATAGAAGGAAGTATGTGAGCTCCAAGCAACAAAATAGCATAGGAAGGCCGACCTGCAAATGTGTTCCACCAGAAGTTTTAAGATCACAGTCTCTTGTGAGTGGACGTGTTTCACGGATGTCATCTTTGTTTGTGTGTGTTTATTTTGCAATGGTTCATAAGCAGTAAGTTTAGAATAAGTTTTCTTTTTCTGGTTCCAGTAAAACTAGGATTTTATGTCTATTTAATTCATATTCCAAAAAGTGACAATGCTGACCTCAGCTTTCAGTGAAGAAGTTAGCTTCACGGAAAAGCAAGTGGCCCCTCATAAGCTTATCTCACTCAACAGCAGAATTCTGGTTATGTATGGGGGCCTTATGACCTCATTATCCTAAAGTAGCAAGCAAAAACTCAGGCTCTATTAATGCCACTCAATGCAATATAATTATCGGGGAGTGGACATTTCTATATTACCATCCCTGAGACAAAACATTACACAAAAGGGATTAAGTGTAAGTCTATACCTGAGACTAGTTTTCTACTATTAAACCGAATAATGTCCATTTACTTTTTAAAAATCTTTCACTTTAAGGAAGCTAATTTGGATTTTGTGGGTATCAGAGCTTGCATGCATTCAATTTATGAAATCGTCTTGATTTTTATATTTGCATAAGAGCTACAAGCATGAGGGTTTATGCCTATCTCATTGGTCAGACATTTTTCACTGAAGATATTAGAAAATGAATGAGTCAACACTGAAGGTCTTCATTGCTCTTCTTTACCAAAAGTTCTCTGAGCAACAGTGAAGTTTGAGAAACTGCTGTCAGATAATCCTTTTTCTTTGGGGTTGGTTTTGGCAATGATCTTCAAAAGTATTACTGTGTTATCAGGTTCCTGCTGCTGGGAAGACAGGATCAGTCACTGTCAGAAACCCTAGATACAGAAAAAAAAGTACCCAGAGCTCCACCACCTCCTGCTCCCAGCTCCAAAGTCCCCTTTATTGTGACGAAGGTTCACTTTCATCCTTTTGGAAAGTGACAGGCTGCACTGCTTCCCACCTGGGGAGATGTAGAAATAAAGAAAACTCAACTTGTTCTGGAGTAAGGCTGTCAGCCGTAGGGACCCCTCTCCTTTAGCAAGCTGCCCAGCATTATTGGGAAGTTGTCTGAAGTGTCAGAGAAAACACTATTGATTGTTTCTGTCTGTTTTGTCAACGAGTCAATAAACCTTGCTTTTTCCTAGATATTTTCTCTAGCTCCCTGCCTCTCACCTGCTTTCCCTTATCCTTGTTTCACTTTTTCTCTCTTTCTTTTCCCCCTTTCCTTTGCTTTCCTGCTTTCCTTGCAGTGTCAGCAAGCAGGTAAAATAACTTCTCATTAATTTACAGTTGGCTAATATCAGATTCGTGATAATTTATCCACAAAATTCTTTTTAAAAATACATTGATTAGTACCGATGAACATTAGCTTTGAAGCTGGTAGAGATGTTAAACACATCCATTGCTCGTCCTCCCTGTTTGCCTCCCTGTACAGGACTTTGCAGTTCCTTGCAGCTCTTCCTTGTTGTTTAAATGATGGCAGAACGAAACCATTGGCAGGCTCCATCACCATATTTAAAGCTTCTTCCTAAAACCTAAAGGCGTTGTGACATCACCCTTAAATGGAACTCGCTCCATGCCAGGCACTGTTCTCAGTGCTGTACATGTGGTAACTCATCAAATTCTTGCAACAACTTTATAAGGTAAATTCTATTGTTATCACCATTTTATACATGCAGAAACTGAGGGGTGAAGATGTTTTTTCCAACCCTCTGCTTGCTGAGGAAGGCCTATGCTAAATCATCTCAGACCAATGTTTGACCAATAACTATTTAGTTTTCCCCAGAACTGATTCTAGGGGGCAGAGATAATGATGCCTGTCATGAATGCCTCATTGTCAGGCATGCAGGCCACATACCTGGTGTGTCTGGCCTGTATCACACCAGTGTGTACAGGGTAACACAGCCCTTGGCTTCTCCCAGGGCCAAGAACAACTAACTAACCAGCACCCCCCCACCACCTATCAAGTTCCTCTTTTCCTGGCTTTATCCTTAAACTCTGGAAACATGCTGAAGTCTGTCCGATTACGTTCTCTCCCACTTTCTTCCCCACTCCCTTATCTTCAAGTGACAGCCTTGTATTGGTCAGGATGGGTTATGCTTTTCTGCAGAAACAATGAAGAAATCTTTGTGGCTTAAAATAACAAAGGTCATGTGTCACCCATGCCAAATGTCCATTAGGGTCACCTGGGACTCTGCTTGATATGGTTTGGCTGTGTCCCCACCCAAGTGTCATCTTGAATTGTAGCTCCCATAATTCTTACATGTTGTGGGAAGGACCTGGTGGGAAATAATGGAATCGCAGGGGCAATTTCCCCCATGCTGGTCTCATGGTAGTGAGTAAGTCTCATGAGATCTGATGGTTTTATGGGGGTTTCCCCTTTTGCTTGGCTCTCATTCTTTCTTGGCTGTCTCCATGTAAGACGTGCCTTTTGCATTCTGCCATGATGGGGACGTCTCCCCAGCCACGTGGAACTGTGAGTCCATTAAACCTTTTTATTTTTCTCTTATACACTGCCCAGTCTCGGGTATGTCTTTATCAGCAACATAAAAGCAGACTAATATATTGCTCTTCCCAGCTGGGAAGAGTCCTAAACTAATGGAGACTCTATCTTGACAAATTCTTCAGGAGTCACTGTGGTGAGGCAGGGTTAAGGTAGTATTGACAGTAGCTAGGTCCTCTTCTTTTTTTTCTATCTTAGTCTTTTTTAAGTGTACACTTCAGTAGTGTTTAGTATATTCCCATTGCTGTGTAGCTATCCACGTGATGCTTAAAGACTAAAAGTATTGGTAGTACTTTCTCTTTCTCTCATTTTCAGGTTCAAAGAAAAGAGTTTGTAACTTTCACAAGCCAAGGATTCAACAAGCGTCAAGGTCTTAGTAGCTCTGTGCGTATCTTCTTTGATCATCTAATGCAGTTTTCCATCAGTGATGTGTGAACAAAGAAATGCTAAGTGTGAGTCATCATATTCACGTTTAGTTTAATGCTACATGTTTACGTTAATGACAATATGTATATAGGAGGAGAATTGTTATTTAGAGTTTCAACTGTCTTCGTAAGAGAGAAGATGTTGGAAAATGGCTGTGTATTTTTCCGCATATTTTGATTCATTTTGGAATTAAGATCTGAAGCTAAGAGATGATATGTTGAATTTATCTCCTCCTCTATTGTCCCTCCATTCCTCCTCCCTCCCGCTCGCCCTCTCTCTTTTCCTTTTCTTCTTCTTCCTCTTTTGTGCACAAATATGTATGGAGCTTTTGTCATGTTAAAATATGAGTTCTTACCAGGCATGCTGGCTCATGCCTGTAATCACAGCACTTTGGGAGGCTGAGGCAGGAGGATCACATGAGGTCAGGAGTTTGAGACCAGCCTGGACAACATGGCAAAACCCTGTCTCTACTAAAAATACACAAATCAGCTGGGCGTGGTGGTACGTGCCTGTAGCCCCAGCTACTCGGGAGGCTGAGGCACAAGAACTGCTTGAACCTGGGAAGTGGAGGTTGCAGTGAGCCAAGATGGCACCACTACACTCCAGTCTAGGTGACAGAGCAAGACTCGGTCTCACAAAGGAAAAAAAAAAAGAGTTCTTAGATATGTTGGGAACAACACAGGAAACTAGGCAGACAAGGATTCTCAGAAAGTCTACATTTCGAATGGGGGAAGGAAAGGAAATTCCTAAGTTAGAAAGGCAAGAGACTGTCTGATAGAAAGGAGAAAATTAAACAGAACCATGTGGCAGAGCATGGTCAACTGTCCACATGATTCTGAGAGGAAAAGAAGAGCCTCTCTAAGGAACTATCCCTTGACCTGAGACCTTAGAAAAAAGATAACCCAGCAAGAACTTCATTTAAACAATGGCTGGCACAGAAACAACAGTCAGGATGAACATAATGCATTTATAAAACAGAAAAAAGGCCAGACTATCTGAAGGAAGGGAAGTGAGAATGGATATTGCCATACCAAGGACATGTGTGCTCTCATATTTTGAAATGATATTTAAGCAAAGTATTGAAGCTGAGCACAGTGATAGCCCTTCCTGAAATTCTCTGAAACCAACAAATCATCTTTGAAAAGAAAAAAATAATTAAGGCACTGGCTATTTTCTTTAGGTGGCCTTGCCCCAAACATTATTCTCCAACTACGAGATAACATTCGATTCACCCTAATGAAATACAGGCATGAGATGAGTAATACTGCAGGAGGGATCTGAGAGGGAAGCTACCCTTCCTCTGAAATGATCACGAGCGTCATTTTGTGAGTACAAACTAGCAGGCTTGATTCAGCAAGTGCAAACTTAGTCACTTGAAGCAACAGGGTACTGGAATATAGACCATCGGAGCAGATTCAATACAAATGGTCATCGTATTTTAAAATGAACATTTGTTAAAATGTCTTTTCAAATTATGTTTTATTATTTTCTTCTTGTTATAAAGGAAATGTGTTTATTGTAGCCTAAAGCAGAAACTAATGAGAAAAACACAAACCATCCCATCCAGAGCTCACCAGAATCAACCTATGCATGCAGAGCCTCCTCAATCAATTCTAGATTATTTCTTCCTCAAAATTAGATTATGTTTTATTAACTCATCCTTGCATTCAATCAACAAGTATTTATTTAGCCCCTATGACGAGTCATATGCGTAGGATACAGGCTTGAACAAAACAGATATTACCATTGAGCTCACGGAGAAATTAGCAAGGAAGACATATTCTTTTTTAAAAAAATGTAAGACTTTCAGTTTCACAATAGTAAACATTTTTTACTTCATTCTTCCTTCAGACGTTATTTTAAAAATAACAAAAAGAGAAATTTAAATGCATACTCCATTTTGGAAGACACTAGGAAAAACTTGGAGCTTAAGATACACACACACACATACACACACACACACACACACGACTTCCAAATGTGGTGATGTTCATCAGGAAAAGGAAGAGAACAAGAGTTACTATATGCAAAACGTTTTCCAAGATCAGAGTTACAACATGAAGAAATTAACCATCTATTCATCCTTTTCGGTATCAAAAATGGTATGTAGAGAACAACTAGTCCCCCTTTTTTCTGGTTACCCTAATAGATAAGTGGTTGGTGGAGACCAAATAAAACACACATGCGTAAATCCACACACACCTATGGACATACATGCACGCCATATTTGTAGGAAGCTATTTGTCAACAAGGCAAGGTGAAGAGAGCTCTCAAGCAGAAGTAATTCTTTAGGTGCTGATCTTGGTTGTCTGGCCTTCGAAAATAATAATAAATTACCAAAACTCATTCTGGGAGTGAAAGAAAATCTAAGTATATTAAGTACTAATGAATGTTGTTCAATAATAATTTAAAAAAAAACTCAGAAAAGTGCTGGACTCAGATGATTCTGAAGGGTAGTTTTACCAAAAGTTAAAGGATCAGACAACTCCTATACTATTTAACCTCTTCTAGAGCTTAGGGGATAAAAATGAAACCTTCCAAATTTTTGTTGTGAACTGACCATAACATTGATAACAAGTGCTTCATTTTAATCTAACACAATCCAGAAACAGAAATGAAGTCTTCTAACTCCACAAAGGAGGGAATATGACCACCTCTCCATGTGGTGTTTGACTGCTCCTATTAAAACTTACAACTAATCCACATTTTCAGTGTTTCCCCTCCCCCTCCCTCTCCCACACAGCTGTTCCTGCTGCCTCTGATTTTCTGCATTTCCTGGGTTGGCAGGAGGTTTCATTTCTCACAAATATGCTGCTTTATTTTTTTATCCAATTCTGTCTTCTCCCTCTTACTCTGATAGGCAGAACTACTTTTCCATTCACTGTCTAACTTCAACAGAACGTTAAGATCCTTCATTCATATAAGTCTCCTCCAGTGCCTTTATTTCTACAGGTTTTTACTTACTTTATTCCCTCCATCTCATTTGAATGGCATTTCCAGAGGAAGAGCCAACACATACATACGGCCCATGCACCTGTTTAATCAGCAGCCCTTAGCATAGCATTTTAAATAAAATCACTACAATATTATAATTGCACCTAAAATGTAATGATAATTTCTTAACATCATCCAGTATCGAGTCAGTGCTGAAACTTACTCAATTGTCTCATAAATGTGTTTTACCATACTTTTTCTAGGGTAGCTGTTTTAATCTGCTTTTCAGGTTTAATAATCATTAACTTTTAATGTCATTAATGCCTTTCTATGTTAATAATGATTCAGTAATCACCATCTTAATGAAGGAATAGTATTTAGCATACGGATTAACCAGAAGCGATGACAATATTTGCCGTTTCTGTTACTTCAAATGAAACTATTTTGCATATTTACATTCTTAAGTCCTATTTCTGCAAGCATAAATGATACACTAAAGAGTGTTTCCCTCCTAAAATTTTTAAAATAAATGTTCTCCTGGAGTTACTGTATGTGTAAGTGCCTTTTTCTCAAATCTAGCTAGTACTACTATCAGTTTATCAGGTTTTTTAAATCTACGTGAATGGTAGGAAGCTATATCTCATTTTTCTTAGAGAATCATTTTTAATTATTATGGATATCTGATGATTGTAAATATTTATGGGCACATGTGAAATTTTGACACAAGCATACAATATGTAATGATCAAATCAGGGTAACTGGGATATGCGTCACCTCAAGCATTTATCATTTCTTTGTATTAGGAACATTCTAATTCCATTCTTTTAGTTATTTTGAAATATACAATAAATCATCGTTAACTTTAGTCACCCTATTGTGCTACCAAATACTAGATCGTATTCCTTCTATCTAGCTGTGTTTTTGTATCCATTAACCACCCTCTGTTTATTTCCTCCTCCCCACTATCATTCCCATCTTCTGGTAACCATCCTTCTACTTTCTTACCTCCGTGAGGTCAGTTTTCTTTTTTAGCTTCCACGTATGAGTAAGAACATGCACTACTTGTCTTTCTGTGCCTGGCTTATTTCACTTCCCATAACATCTTCCAGTTCTACCCATGTTGTAAACAACAGGATTTAATTCTCTTATATGGCTGATTAATACGCTATTGTGTAAGCACCACGTTTTCTTTATTCATTCATCTGCTGATGGACTCTTAGGTGGCTTCCAAATCTTGGCTATTGTGAACAGTGCTGCAACACACATGGGCATGCAGATACGTCTTCGATACACTCATTTCCTTTCATTTGAGTATATGCCCAGTGGTGGGATTGCTGATTCATGTGGCAGTTGTATCTTTAGTTATTTGAGGAACTTCATGATGGTTTTTATAGAGAGGCTCTAATGATTTGCTTTCCTACCAAGAGTGTACAAGGTTCCTCTCTCTGTAGCCTTGTCAGCATCTGTTATGGCCTATGTACTTCATAAATACCATTTTTTTTTTTTTTGAGACGGAGTTTCGCTCTTGTTACCCAGGCTGGAGTGCAATGGCGCGATCTCGGCTCACCGCAACCTCCGCCTCCTGGGTTCAGGCAATTCTCCTGCCTCAGCCTCCGGAGTAGCTGGGATTACAGGCATGCGCCACCATGCCCAGCTAATTTTCTGTATTTTTAGTAGAGACGGGGTTTCACCATGTTGACCAGGATGGTCTCGATCTGTTGACCTCGTGATCCACCCGCCTCGGCCTCCCAAAGTGCTGGGATTACAGTGACAGCATATCTCGTTGAGGTTTTAATTTGCATGTCTCTGATGATTCGTGGTGTTGAGAGTTTTTTACTACACCTGTTGGCCCTTTGTATGTCTTCTTTTGAGAAATGTCTCTGTAGATCTTTTTCTCATTTTTAATCATATTTGTTTAATGTATATGCCTTTCTTAATGAGGCTGACCTTTTTGATATATGCTTATTAGCCATTTGGAGTTCATCTTTTTATTTGCCCATTTTTCCCCTTCTAGAGTTTTATTCTTAGACTCGCCAATTTGGGTGTTACTTTGATTCTAAATTCTCCACTGAGAAAATAAAACCAACAGAGTCACACTCTAGAAGGAAATGCTAAGAGGCAATAGGGACCTTTGTAGAAAAAGTTGAGGTTTTTAGAAAAATGAGTTTTCTGCAAGAACAAGTATTCGAGGAGAGGTCTTAAGGCTTTGGCAGAGCTGTCACTAGAGAGAATCAGGACTAAATGTAAGAATAAGCCAGGTAGTTTTAGATTTCTTTATATCTGAGACCTTCCTGTTAAATCAAGGAAAGATGGCTGTTTAAAAAACAGGTAACCAATTCCTCAAAACTGAAAATTATACAATTTGTACCCTGCAAAGGATAGCTTTCTATATTAGCTGGTTGAAATTTTGCCTGGTTTTCTTTTGTCTTGAGACCAAGTCTCATTCTATCACCCAAGCTTGAGTGCGGTGCATTTCTGGGCTTACCACAACCTTCACCTCCCGAGCTCAAGCAATTTTCTTGCCTCATCCTCCCAATAGCTGGGATTACAGGTGTGTGTCACCATGCCTGACTAATTTTTCTATTTTTAGTAGAAACAGGGTTTCATCATGTTGGCCAGGCGGATCTCAAACTTGTGACCTCAGGTGATCTGCCCGCCTCTGCTTCCCAAAGTGCTGAGATTACAGAAGTGAGCCACCCCATCTGGCCCTTTACCTGGTTTTCAAACTAACAAGATTGTAAGAACCAAGCTCTTTCATGTAAAAGCTTACGGTTATTTCACTGATAATGAAGATCGTTTAGGAGAAGAGAGAGATAAATAAAGAACACAGGGAGACAGAGTCAGATATAAGAGAGATGGGAGAGGGAAAGAGAGAGAAAACTACGGAGAGAAAGAAAAGGAGGGAGGAAGGGAAAGGGTGGGAGGAGGGAAAGGAGAAATGCAGGGGATGGGGAGAGAGAGAGAGGGAGAGGGAGAGAGAGAGAGAGCGCACGCGCAACACAAAGGGAATAATCCCTTCATTAACTCATATATTGGCCTGAGCCACTGGCTATGAGGTTGTATGATATTGAATTCAATATTTTTGTTTCAACATCTCCCTGTCCTTTTATTTTTTCAGTGGCAGATTTCTTTAGCTTGTAAAAATATTTACATAAAACAGGTAACCGGTTTTTTTGTGTGTTAGCTGAGTGCCATTGTTGAATTCCAAGGTATGAAACCAAACAGGGATAGTGTGGTAGCATTGAATTAAAACCCTCTCAAGGGTGACTTTCCGGAACACTTCTCAGAATATCAGCGAGAAATTGCAGATGTGCAGCCTCTGCACAAACGGCCCTCCCTGGTTTTGAGAATGGCACTTCCCGTTGGCACTTCCTAAAGGCAGTGTGGATTCTGTTTATTGACAATGTCACTGAACTTGTGGTTAATGCTGTTTCTTTTTAGAACTTGAGCGATAATAAGAAAAACAGTGAACAAGTCTTGAGTAGGTAAGATGAGTTAGGCATTGCATTAAACTGTTTCTCCACATGAAACAGAATGCTTTTACTCTGTAATCTCGCTTTCCAGTGCTTGCATCCCCAAACTTCAACCTCACTTCATAGAAGGCCCGAGTCTGTCTTACCCACCAGGAGTATCACTTAGAGTCTGCAGATCTAACAAGAAATCTAGGATAATTCCTTGAACTCTGAATTCCATGAAACTAATAATGATTGCCCATATTCCAAAAACAACCAAACATAAAACACTACTCAGGTAGGGAGCAGAGGCTCACACCTGTAATTCCAGCATTTTGGGAGGCCAAAGCGGGTGGATCACCTGAGGTCAGGAATTCGAGACCAGCCTGGCCAATATGGTGAAACCCTGTCTTTACTAAAAATACAAAAATTAGCTGGTGCCTGTAGTCCCAGCTACTCCAGAGGCTGAGACAGGAGAATTGTTTGAACCTGGGAGGCGAAGGTTCAGTGAGCTGAGATGGTGCCACTGCACTCCAGCTTGGGCAACAGAACAAGACTCCATCTCAAAAAAAAAAAAAAAAGTTAAAGGAAATATGAGACGGTGGGTAGGAAACTAAGACAGGCAAAATAAGTGACACAATAAAGGGTGTGTTGTCATGTCAGTTATCCTAGTGAATGACTGGGGCTCAATTAACCTCCCTGGAGACTCTCTGGCAGTCAAAGTAGAACATGCACCTCCATGTTACCCCATCTGAGGGGTGAGGACAATGGGGTATTTATACACCAACTCCCCTCCACCAGTGTTTAAGGGATGCTTGTGAATGATGTTGATTCCTCAGGTCTTTCAGCCTGCCACAAAGCAGTCAGCATGGACACTGATAGCTAAAGGAAGTTCCCTTGGGTAACAAAGTACAGGGGCTGCTGTGTGGAACTCTGACCAGCTTCCACAGAGGCATTCAAGATGAGGGAATATGGGCAGAACATTTACAACTTCTGCTCAAAAGACAAATATTTGCCTTTACCCCTGAAAGAGAAATTACCTTGCTGGTAAACCTTAAGCGCATCACTTCACCTCTTGAGATATCAGTTTTCTCATCTCAGATGAGACTGAGGGTGCCGGGGGAAGAGGTACTGGCAGGAGATCCAATGAGATCTTTGGTCCATACATAACATACTGTCTCGTTTCTCTAAACCTGTGTTTGTCTGCATTGTACAGCCATTTCCTCAGTAACTCATATCTTCAACTAATGGATAACTTTGAAGATCCTTTTTCAAATTCTTGATTGGGCTCAGGAGACTCACTGAGATCTCTCCCTGGATTAAAACTTCTGATGCATTCTGCAGTCGCGTGAAATTGCTGCTGAAAGCAGCAAGATGAACATCAAACTATTTTACCATGTAGCACGACTTTATTCATATTTGTGAAGGGAGAACTTTTGGCGGGTAATGCACTTTAAGAAATTTGGGGAAAGATAAACTCAAAATGGAAATATATTATCTCAGCCTTTGGCCGTGCTGCATGTCATTACTGGAGTGTTACCATTTGCTGGCATAGTTATCTGCCTTGTAACTCATCGGTAAATGTGGAGACAACAAAGTTGAAAATCAGAATAAGTGTATCATGAAACTAACAAGACTGCTTTGCACTCAAGAACTCCCAGCCATGGATGGCAATCGCATCTTCAAAAACACTAGCAGCCTTGGGTGACCCAGTTTCATTGTATCTTGTGAGTGTCTCACCTCACCACATCTACACCAATTAAGATCATCTACACCAATTAAGAAGGATCTTGCCCACATCCATAGCCTGCCTGTTATAAGACCAGGTTCAGATCTTGTTACTTGACAAACTACCTGTCCTTGGGTCCTCTTTTTCTCTTACACGTTTGCCAAGAAAAAAAAATAGGCTAAAAACAAAAACTGTCTTGTCCCCAAAGCAAGAATTTATTACTATTTTACTACTCTTAGCCCAAAGGATATCTATTATGGCAGACATAATATATTCCTCAACACAGATGGATTTTAGCTTGTATGGGATTGAGACTGTTACATGCTGAATTGCATTCTTTTGCCATTTGCCACGTGGCTGTCTTTGAGTTTATCACCTAAGCCCTTTCCTGTGGCTGAGAGAGCGAGTCTAGGGTCTGATATTCTGACAAGAAGTTGACATACATGACTATTACCGTAATCCTGGCAACTCAAATATTCACTTGGGTTGGGCATTTGTCACTTTTCCTTACCTGGAAAGCTGTCACTTAAAAAGTCCCTTCGTAATTGGCCAGTCCAAGAACATGATAGAATTATTGACAGAAAGAAGCAAAGGTGGTTGGTTGGATGTTAGGGAGCAAAGGAAATTTGGAATTGGCCATTGCCATCTTCACATTGCTTGTCACAAAAGAGCAGGGAAGCAAGAGATTAATATGGCCCCAGAGGGTACATGTTTGGGAAAGATGCATTTCTTTTTCTTTCCAATTTATCCTCAGTGCCTCTTCAACTGAGAACCAGGTGTGTGTCTTTGATTACAAAGGTAGGGTGAAAGGGCTGTCCCAGTTATCGGGAGTGGCCAATGAAAGCTTTTGTGTGCAACCTTTAAAAAGCTGATGCATGGAAACTAGCAGAGAGTGGAAGACGGAAAGGACAGAATTTCCAGGAGACAAGAAGGAAGCAGCTCCAGGAAGAAAAGTTTTATCTTTTCCATGGCGGCAAGAGAAAAGAAGGAAGGGGAGAGAAAGAACTCATGTAAGGCCAGACATTCTATTTCTCTGTGAAACAGGATTGGAAGGAAAACTCCTTTCTTCAAAGTTTCTGTGGGGAAACTTCTATAATGTCCTCCTTCTATTGCATGGAAGAAGACATCTAATTGGCTAGTTAAATTCCCATCGCCACTGGATGTGTTTCCTGATTGGATGAAGCTAATATATTTGAGGACTGCACATAGGCGGTCTTCTTCTCTCTACTCCCATCTTCCATTTTTCACTACAGTTTTCCTAGCAATATACCCAATATCTTGTTTCAAATCTGTTTTACTTTTCTGTTTCTCAATTGAAAATGTAGCTTGGTGTAGTGGTGCATGCCTATGGTCCCAGGTACTTGGGAGGCTGAGGTGAAAGGGTTGCTTGAACTCTGGAGGTTGAGGCTGTAGTGAGTCATGATCACACCACTGCACTCCAGCCTGGGTGACAGAGTATGACCTTGCCTCTCCACCAAAAAAAGAAAAGTAATACATTTTTACCTTTGAATGCACCAAAGGAAACAAAGCCCTCTTTTGAAGGTCAAGGGGAATGTCAAAGAGCAAGTATCCCGGGAAGGGGAGGATCTTTTAAATTACATACAGAGAATGGGGTAGAGTTGACAAAGGCACCAAGAGATCCCTGCACAGCTTAGGAGGCCTAGTTTATGCTGACGCCTTCGTTTGAGCCCCCATCGGATGTCATACCTGCGTTTAATTATCCCTGAAAACACGGTGACGTATAAACATGGTCCCTGACCTCAAAGAGCTTGATGCTTATGATGCATGTAGGGTGGAAAGTGGATATCTGTGTATACTTTTAACTTCCTTTGAGGAAGAATAGGCAATCACTATTGTGTGGTAAGTCCTGAGGGATACAGGAGTGGAAGGGGAGATATTCAATCCAGATCAGAAGGCTTCATACAGCAGGTGACACTGGAGCTGAAAGTAACAGTTAAAGAGGGTTAGTGGGGAAAAGTATGCAGACAGAGAGAGTACAGGATTGAAATCCCAGAGGCAAGAGAATGCATGACTTTTTGGAGGTGGGGTAGTGTTCCACTATGGCTAAAATGTAGTCCTTCTATTTTTAAATGAAGAAACCGGAGCTCAGAAATTCAAGTGATTTACCCAAAGTCACCCAGTCAATAATGCGTGGAACCCAAGCCTTAGAACGGACAACCCCGTGGTCTTCTACTAAACCTCACCCCCTGCTTCCCCACTGAGTCACCTTAAGATAAGGACCCACATCACTGACTCTTGTTCAGCTCTTCTGTCTCCTTCCAAAGATGAGCAAGAAGATGGAAGCAAAAAGAAATAAAACCTCCCAATTCGGGGCGAAGGCGCCATATGTCTTCTAACTCCTGGGCACCACGGGGAGTCTCTTTAATGACCTTCCTAATTCCACCCCCCCGCCCCCGCTCCTCATCACAATGTTGGCTGCACATATGGTGCCTCTCCCTTCCAGAGGAATTGCTTTTACTGATATCGTTTCCCGTCACAACCTTAATATTCTTTTAATGTACTGCCACTGCTTGCTGCAGAGCTAATCTGTTATCCCTTGTTATGGATACCTCATTCCAAATGCCAGAGCAGAGAATCGCGTCCCTGAACTAGAAGCAACTCTGTGTGTGTTAGTATTAAACTTTGACTTTCAACCAATGGACATTATATTCTGGGTTGTGAAATTTTGAGTTTGCACAAGACATGACTATATTACTTTAGATTGCTTTCCACTGCTGCAGTTGTAACAGCAACTGCAACAGCAAAAGAAAGAAAGAAGGAGAGAAAGAAAGAAAAACAAAAGCCCCACAAATTATACTGTTTTAAAACCATAATTCCACAGAACTGAAAAATCCAACCACAGAGTGGAATGCAGGTAAAGCTAGGTCAAGCAGATCACCAGTATTTTCAAAGAATTGTTTACATCTCTTTACTCTACCTTCCTTGGTCTTTGTTCCTTTCTTACCTAGGGTATATTGTTGATTCCAAAATGATTCACAGCAATAACCAGGTTATGAGTTTTCCAGTTTATAATAAGCAAGAGAGGCAACATCTCCACCTGAAGTCTCCAGTAAATGTCTTAGTCTCATTGGCCTGAAATGCACCATGTGGCCACATGCCATGTGACCAAGGATAGGAGATGTGCTGATTGGCTTAAGGCCAAGCAAACTAAACCTCAGGTTCAGATCTTTAGGAAGCATGGTGGTGGGGGTGGGTGCAGTGGTTCATGCCTGTAATCCCAGCACTTTGGAAGGCCAAGGTAGATGGATCAATTGAGGTCAGGAGTTCGAGACCAGCCTGATCAACATGGTGAAACCCTGTCTCTACTAAAAGTACAAAATTACCTGGTCGTGGTGGTACATGCCTGTAAACCCAGCTACTTGGGAGGCTGACACAGGAGCTTGAAGCCAGGAGGCAAAGGTTGCGGTGAGCTGAGCTTGCACCATTACACTCTAGCCTCAGCAATAAGAGCAAAACTCTATCTGAAAAAAAAACAAGGGAGCATGGTAGGAATAGGGGAATACATGTTGAAATGGCCACCAATGAGTCAGAATGGGCTTTAGGGGGTCATTATGGAGATAAGGGTTGAGGTTCCAATTGCCTCCTTTTAAATACCAGCTCCATTACTCCCTGAGTGATTTTGGAAATCACTCAGTTACTTAATGTCTCTGTGCTTATTTTCACATTTGTAAAATGGGATTCATGTAAGAACAAGCTAGTTAACTAAGTGTAAATTATGTGTGTGGCATTTAAAGCCCTTCCACAGGCTAAAGTAAAGACTAAGATGAGGAAGGTTCATTTCCTGTAGGGTGACCATTCTCTGTAAACTTTACAGTTGTGTGAAGTACCACATTTAGTTAAATTCTTCCGTCTTCCTCCACTGCCTTCAGTGGAGGAAGGACACAATAAGGACACGAGGCAAGTAGAGAAGGGGCTCTTGTGTCCATCTTACACAAAAGAAAGCCAAGGCAAAGAGGCCTTCAATAACTTGCCTGAGTTGAACATACAGATCAGTTGACAAAACTGTTCCTTGGGGTTCAGAGCCCTTTTCATTATGAAAAGTGGGCACTGGAGTCCCTGACTTACTTTTCAAGGTTCTAAATCTGCACTGTCCTGTACAGTGTATACAAACCACGTGAGACTGCCTAAATTTGCATTAATTAAAATGTAGAATGCAAACTTCTGTGTCTCAGTCATACTAGCCATGTTTCAAGGGCTGGAAAGCCACATGTAGTTAGGGAATGCCATATTGGTCAATGCAGATATAAAAACATTCCCACCATCAGTGAAAGTTTTATTGAGTGGCACTGGTCTAAACCAACAAACACATTCAATGCCTAATGTTATGTTACTTTTTCACAGAGCTGAGACAAGAAGTGATGGGGTTAAAATACCTGGGCAGCATCCGTTCATTGTCCCGGTTAGATTACAATGCAGGTAGATTGAATTAGTGGTAAGATTTATTAAAACTGATTGGTTAGGATTATCTCTTTTTTGGTTCCATATGAAATTTAAAGTAGTTTTTTCCTAATTCTATGAAGAATGTCAATGGTAGTTTAATGGGAATAGCATTGAATCTATAAATTACTTTGGGCAGTATGGCCATTTTCATGATATTCATTCTTCCTATTCATGAGGATGGAATGTTTTTCCATTTGTTTCTGTCCTTGAGTATAGTGGTTCATAGTTCTCCTTGAAGAGGGCCTTCACATCCCCTGTTAGCTGTATTTCTAGGTATTTTATTCTCTTTGTAGCAATCACGAATGAGAGTTTGCTCATGATTTGGGTTTCTGCTTGTCTATTGTTGGTGTATAGGAATGCTTGTGATTTTTGCACACTGATTTTGTATCCTGAGTCTTTGCTGAAGTTTCTTATCAGCTTAAGGAGTTTGGGGGCTGAGACAATGAGGTTTTCTTTTTTTTTTTTCAAGATGGAGTTTCACTTTTGTTACCCAGGCTGGAGTGCAAGGCGCGATCTCAGCTCACCACAACCTCCGCCTCCTGGGTTCAGGCAATTCTCCTGCTTCAGCCTCCTGAGTAGCTGGGATTACAGGCATGCACCACCATGCCCAGCTAATTTTTTGTATTTTGAGCAGAGACGGGGTTTCACCATGTTGACCAGGATGGTCTCGATCTCCTGACCTCATGATCCACCCGCCTCGGCCTCCCAAAGTGCTGGGATTACATGCTTGAGTCACCGCACCCGGCTGAGGTTTTCTAAATATAGAATCATGTCATCTGCAAACAGAGACATTTTGACTTCCTCTTTTCCCATCTGAATACCTTTATTTCTTTCTCTTGCCTGATTGCCCTGGCCAGAACTTCCAATACTATATTAAATAGGAGTGGTGAGAGAGTAAAGCCTTGTCTTGTGCCAGTTTTCAAAGGGAATGCTTCCAGCTTTTGCCCATTCAGTATATATTGGCTATGGGTTCATCATAAATAGCTCTTATTATTTTGAGCTATGTTCCATCAATACCTAGTTTATTGAGAGTTTTTAACAAGAAGGGATGTTGAATTTTATTGAAGGGCTTTTCTGCCTATATTGAGATAATCACAGAGGCATTGCACTACCTGACTTTAAACTATACTACAAGTCTATAGTAACAAAAACAGCATGGCACTGGTACCAAAACAGACACGTAAATCAATGGAACAGAACAGAGATCTCAGAAATAACACCACACATCTACAACCATCTGATCTTTGACAAACCTGACAAAAACAAACAATGAGGAAATAGTTCCCTATTTAATAAATGGTGCTGGGAAAGCTGGTTAGCCATATGCAGAAAACTGAAACTAGTCCCCTTCCCTACACCTTATAAAGAAATTAACTCATGATAGATTAAAAACTTAAATGTAAAACCCAAAACAATAAAAACCCTAGAAGAAAACCTAGACAATACCATTGAGGACATAGGCATAGGTCAAAGATTTTATGACAAAAACACCAAAAGTAATAACAACAAAAGCATAAATTGACAAATGGGATCTAATTAAACTAAAGAGCTTCTGCACAGCAAAAGAAACTATCATCAGAGTGAACAGGCAGCCTACAGAATGGAAGAAAATTTTTGCAATCTACCCATCTGACAAAGTTTACTGTCCAGAATCAACAAGAAACTTAAACAAATTTACATGAAAGAAACAACACCATCATAATTGAGCAAAGGATATGAATAGATACTTCTCAAAAGTAGACATTTATGTACCCAATATAATGAAAAAAATATCAACATCACTGATCATAAGAGAAATGCAAATCAAAACCACAATGAGATACCCTCTCATGCCAGTCAGAATGGCAATTATTAAAAAGTCAAGAAACAATAGATGCTGGTGAGACTGTGGAGAAATAGGAATGCTTTTACATGGTTGGTGGGAATGTAGATTAGTTCAACCCCTGTGTAATCCTCAAGGATCTAGAACCAGAAATACCATTTGACCCAAGAATTTCATTACTGGATATGCACCCAAAGGAATATAAATCATTCTACTATAAAGATACATGCACATGTATGTTTATTGCAGCACTGTTTACAGTATGAGAGACATAGAACCAACCCAAATGTCCATCAATTATAAACTTGATAAAGAAAATGTGGTACATATACAGTATGGAATCCTATGCAGCCAGAATAAGGAATGAGATCATGTCCTTTGCAGGAAGATGGTTGAAGCTGGAAGCCATCATCCTCCTCAAACTAACACAGGAACAGAAAACCAAACACTGCATGTTCTCACTCATAAGTGGGAACTGAACAATGAGAACACAGGGACACAGAAAGGGGAACAACACACACCAGGGCCTGTTGGGGGGTGGGGGCTGAGGGGAGGGAATGTAGATGATAAGTTAATAGGTGCAGGAAACCACTATGGCACACATATATCTATGAAACAAACCTGCGCCTTCTGCACATGTATCCCAGAACTTAAAGTAAAAAAAGGTAAAACTGACTGGGTGTGTGTCTCATGCCTGTAATCCCAGCATTTTGGGAGGCTGAAGTAAGCAGACCATTGAGGCCAGCTTGGCCAACATGGTGAAACCCCATCTCTGCTCAAATACAAAAATCAACTGGGTGTGGTGGTGCATGCCTGTAGTCCCAGCTACTAAGGAGGCTGAAGCAGGAGAATTGCTTGAAACTGGTAGGCGAAGGTTGCAGTGAGCTGAGATCATGCCACTGCACTCTGGCCTGGGTGACAGAGCAAGATCCTGTCTCAAACAACAAAAACAACAACAGAAGATTTGTTAAAATTGAAAGAAGAGATAACCTCTAGAATGGGACAGTATATATATAACATTCATCTAATAGAAGATTAATATCTAAAATATACAAATAATTCAAACAACTCAGTAAACAGACAGCTCAATTTAAAAATGGGCAAAGGACCTAAATAGATATTCTCAAAAAAAAAACCACACACAGAAATGGGCCAACATATATATTTTTAAATGCTGAACATCACTAATTGTCAGGGAAATGCAAATCAAAACCACAATCAGATTTCACCTCACACCTGTTAGCATGCCTATAAACAAGGAGAAAAAAGAACCCCTGCACTGTGTTAATGAGAATTTCAGTTAGTACTGCCACAGTGGAAAATAGCATGGCGGTTCTTCAAAATATTAAAAATGGGGGCCGGGTGCGGTGGCTCAAGCCTGTAATCCCAGCACTTTGGGAGGCCGAGGCGGGTGGATCACGAGGTCAACAGATCGAGACCATCCTGGTCAAAATGGTGAAACCCCGTCTCTACTAAAAATACAAAAAATTAGCTGGGCATGGTGGCGCGTGCCTGTAATCCCAGCTACTCAGGAGGCTGAGGCGGGAGAATTGCCTGAACCCAGGAGACGGAGGTTGCGGTGAGCCGAGATCGCGCCATTGCACTCCAGCCTGGGTAACAAGAGCGAAACTCCGTCTCAAAAAAAAAAATATATTAAAAATGGAACCACCATAGAAGCCAACAATCCTACTATTCAGTATACAGCTAAAGGAAATGGAATCCGTCTGTTGAAGGGATAGCTGCCTCCCCATGTTATTGCAGCACTAGTCACAATAGCCAAGGTGTGGAATCAACCTAAGTGTCCGTCAATGGATGAATGAATAAAGAACATGTCATATATACTCATAGAATACTATTCAGCCTTTAAAAGGAAAGAAATCCTGTTATTTGTGACAACACAGATAAATTTAGAAGACGTTCTGTTAAAGGAAATAAGCCAGGCACAGAAAGAACAATACTACATGATCTCACTTACATGTAGAGTCTTAAAAAAGTTAAACTCCTAGAAGCAGAGAATAGAATGGTGGCTTCTAGAAGCTGGAAGCAGAGATGGGGTGCTTGTGTTTACAGAAGTATTGGTCGGAGAACACAAAACGTCAGTTGAACAAGTTCGGGAAAGCTATTGTATCATGATGACTACAGTTAACAATATATTGTAGGCCAGGCACAGTGGCTCACGCCTGTAACCCCAGCACTTTGGGAAGCCAAGGCAGGTGAATCACCTGAGGTCAGGAGTTTGAGACCAGCCTGGGCAACATGGTGAAACCTCGTCTCTACTAAAACTACAAAACTCAGCTGGGTGTGGTGGTGCATACCTGTAATCTCGACTACTCAGGAGGCTGAGGCAGAAAAATTGCTTGAATCAAGGAGGTGGAGGTTGCAGTGAGCCAAGATTACATTATAGCACTCCAGCCTGGGTGACAGAGTGAGACTCTGTCTCAAATAATAATAATAACGATAATATATTATATACTTAAAAATTGCTAAGAGAGTAGATTGGTCTCATCTACTCTCTTAGTAGAAGAGTGGTCTCATCACAAAAAAAAATAGAGAAGCATGTGAAGTCATGCATTATGGTAAGTAGCTTGAGTCAGCCATTTCCCAATGTGTGCACAGATCAAACCATCGTGCTGGATGCCATAAATACACATAATCTTACACGTCCACTTAAAATATAAATAAATAAGTAAAATCACAAATGGCACCCACTTGTTGGTAGGCCAGGTGTAATTGTAAATAGCAGTATGAAGAGGGCAAGAACACATTAAATAGAAACCCTTCCGATTATGGCAACCAAATAAATTTTTTTGAGAGAATCAGTAAAAGAGAGAAATTGTTGTTGGTCACCCCAAATCCTTTGTGTCTACATATATAGGGGTGATTTTATTGGATATTAAAATCTAATCATAGAAAGAAAGTTGTTAGATTTGGTTTAAAGCAAATTCCAATTTAGAAGAAGTTTTAAACTTTCTTTCTCCCCTCTCCCCATCCCCATCTTTTATTTCTGCTCTCCCCAAATCACTCTCCTCTGCAGCAAGGAACATCCAGAGTACAGAAACGGTGAGCAGAAGAGCTTTGGCAATTTTAATATACACATTGAAAGCTGCAAGGAACCTGGCATCCTACTTTGGAATGGCTTGGAACCGTCTCCCCATTTTCATGCCAGACCATGTTTTTATAATTAACTTCCCTAAAAAGGACTCCATCCTCAATGCATGTTGTGATTTGTGGACATGCTGCAAACAAAGAGGTTTTGTGGCAAAGGGAATGCGACGGGGCCTCTCCTGTGTACTCCCCCTCATTTTTCTCCATGGCTTCGTTCCTCACAATGCCTTAGATGTGCCGTGTGTGTGTGTGCAAGTTGAAAGTGGCAAATAATGCTTGGCAAAGTATATGCATGAGATGGTTTTTATCTGCAGCTTTAGCTCTAATTAGAAAAGTTTTATTTTATTTTATTTTTTTGAGACGGAGTTTTGCTCTTGTCACCCAGGCTGGAGTGCAATGGCGCAATCTCGGCTCACCGCAACCTCCGCCTCCTGGGTTCAGGCAATTCTCCTGCCTGAGCCTCCCAAGTAGCTGGGATTACAGGCGCACGCCACCGTGCCCAGCTAATTTTTTGTATTTTTAGTAGAGACGGGGTTTCACCATGTTGACCAGGATGGTCTCGATCTGTTGACCTCGTGATCCACCCGCCTCGGCCTCCCAAAGTGCTGGGATTACAGGCTTGAGCCACCGCGCCCGGCCTTAGAAAAGTTTTAAAGAGAAGAGTCTCAACTCTAAAGGTGAGGTTACCTATCCCCACCCATTACTTTAATATGGTCAGGCTATAAAAGAACCCCATGCTAGCAGGTCCACACAACAACTCTGCCTCTGCTCCCACTTCCTCTCATTCCCTGTTTTCCCTGCTCAGAAGGAGGCAACACTGTTTCTCATACACCATCATCAACCTAGTTCTCAAGGCAAAATTGGAGAATTCGCCTTTGATTCTTTCCCAGTTTTAAATGTTCCCCGCCTTTGCAAGTTCTAAGTGGTAATATTGAGTGAAAAAATAATTGTTTCCTCTTGGTCATCTGGCCAGCCAAGACCATCGCTGGATGACAAGCACTTGGCCTCTGTTTCCCCAAAGCGGCATCTGGCTTTCTGGCTGATCCTCACATGCATGTGTGCAGAAACGCAGCTGCTTTCTCCAGATGATGACAAGCTCTGAGTTGCTTCCTCTCTCTAGAGCCATTTTCTTTGACTCCCCTTTGACCTAGTCTTTGCAAGGTTTTCTCCCCATTTGGAAGCTCTTTCCTGCATCCATTTTTCATGAAGACTTTATGTGTCTCCGATCACCCTTTTAAGAAAGGGATGAGACAAATGAATTCTTCATGTGCCTCTCCTATGCCTGTGTGTAATATATTTTAGAGCCTCTGGTGGGCTAAGCAGGACTTTAATGCCCTTCTATGTCACGGGAAAAAGATATGTTGATCTGAAAGAAATGTCACGCCAGCGGTGACATGCGTCTTCTCCGGAGTATTTACAAAGAGTATTGCTCTTAAAATAACCCTAGTTAGAAATGTGAAGTCTTTAAGGAGAGCAAGCAAAAACAAAGGCAAAGTAAGCCAAACAACCACACAAAATCGGGTTTGAGAAATACATGCATGAGATGGTTTTATCTGCAGCTTTAGTTCTAATTGAAAAATATTTTAAAGGGAAGGGTCTCAACTCTAAAGGTAAGGTTACCCATCCCCAGCCTATTAGTTTAATATGGTCAGGCAGAAAGTACTAGGAGCCCCGTGCTAACAGGTCTGCACAGTAACTCTGCCTCTGCTCCCGCTTCCTCTCACTCCCTGCTTTTCCCTGCTCAGAAGGAAGCAACGCTGTTTCTCACGTACCGCCATCAACCTAGCTCTCAAGGCAAAATTGGACAATTCACCTTTGATTCTTTCCCAGGTTTTAAATGTTCCGCACCAAATACCTTAGCAAGCTCTGGATGTCCTATGTCTAAAATATCTCAAATCTGGCAACTTATGGGAACCACACTCTCAACATCCTACTCCAAGCAACCAACAATCTCTTATCTGGATGATTTGCAGCTACATTCTGACTTGCCTTCCCGCTACAGTTCTCCTTTTCAGGATGCTTATCTCCCCCAGCAAAAGCTTCCTTGGTAAAATGTGAATATAGTGGTACCGTTCCATGCTTGAATACCGTCATCTCTTGTGCTTAGACCAAGTTCCTGTCTTTCCTTGGTTTGTAAGACCCTGAATGCTCTGACCCTGGCTTGCACCTCCACCTGCACCCCACTTACCTGTTTCCATAATCCCTATGTTTCAGCCAAACCTGCCTTAAATTAATTCATAAAGGCAGGCTCTTATCAGACCCTAGGTTTTCCCTACAAGCTGTCTCCTCTGCATAGAATGAATTTCCCCAGATCTTCACATGCCTAGTGCACTGTCTTCCATTAGGTCTCATTTAAAATGTGACCTTAAATGTCGTTTCTGAGCGCTTAATTAAGGACCCCTACTTCACTGCCTCCAGGATCATCTTCTATCCTTGCCTTGTTTGTTTGCTACAGAGCACTTATCCAACAGCTGTTATTTTGCTGAGTTACTTGCTTTATTTTTTCCTTCTGTCTCACCCATTAGGATGTCTTCTCCATTAGAACAAGGGTCTGGTGTTCTTGTCACCTTTGTATTCCCCAGAGCCTGACTAAGGTTGTGCATCTAAGAAGAGAAATATCAGTAAATACTTTTTGAGCAAATGAATGAATGAATGAATGAATTTTTTTTTCTGAGATGGAGTCTCATTCTGTCATCCATGCTGGAGTACAGTGGCATGATCGCAGCTCTCTACAACCTCCTCCTCCTGGGTTTAAGCAATTCTCCTGCCTCAGCCTCCTGAGTAGCTGGGACTATAGGTGCACACCACTATGCCTGGCTAATTTTTGTATTTTGAGTAGAGACAGGGTTTCACCATGTTGGCCAGGCTGGTCTCGAACTCCTGACCTCAGGTGATTCGCCTGCCTCAGCTTCCCAGGATGCATCTTTAAGGCTTCTTTTCAAAAAACATCAACTGGTGGAAGGAAGCAGGTGAAAAAGGCTCTGAAGAAATACCTTATTCCGTTTTTGGAAACCCACAATACACATGAACAAATTAAGGGCTCTGGGAAGCTGTACATGGCATTCTTCAACCTCGGCACTGTAGGCTTTTGGAACCAGCGAATCTACAGTGGGAGGGACTGTCCTGCACATTGCAGCATGCTTAGCAGTGTCCCTAGACCCTGCCTATTGATACCAGGAGCAGCATCCACATTGTGACAACCGAAAATGTCCACAGACATTGCCGAATCTCCCCTGGATGTGTGTGTGTGAGGGGTAATCACCTTTAGTTGAGAAATATTGCCTTAGAATAAAGAAGCCTATTTAACTAAGAAAGAAAATGCAGCGTTTCCCATGCTTTATTGACCTCAAAGTCCTTTTATATATAAACTTTATAGTTAGTTTACATAGTTTATACATATAGATTTGCAATTATATATAGTTCATATATATAGCTGTTAGTTTATATAAAACTTGTTTTTATAAAAGTTGCTAGTTTATATATAACAACTATATACTATATATATAAGCTATATATATAAACCAAAAACTCACACATTCAGCATGGAGCCGGCACACACACTAGCCAGCCCAGCCCGAAGTGCCCTTCCCCACTGCTGTCCTTTGCTCTGCACCTACTGAAATCTGCCTTGTCTTCCTGCCTTCAAGCTTTGTTGCACATCCGGCTAATCACGCTCCCCCGCCCAGGGGATCCTTCACCCTCCCACAGGATTGCAGTGGGGTGCACAGAGAGTACTTTTGCCCCTGACAGAGAATATCTTTGATATTCTACCTGATACCAATCCCGCATACATCTCTCTCTCACCTGGTTGCATCCTCCTCCCACCCTACTGAGGATCTTTCTCTCGTCTCTCTTCTGGATGGATCCTCTCTATTTAGGTATGAGCTGTTAACCATTCTGGAAATACTGATCTGGAAAACTCCCTTGATGAAAGGATTCTAGTTCACATAGTTACATTGCAAACACTATGTCAAGAAGTTGGGGGAAATTTTAGAGTGAAGGAGGACTTTCTAATAGTCAAAAAATTTTTTAAAAAACAAAACAGTCAACTTGCCAGCTCAGCTCTGTATAGCAGTTCAGATACATTATGATGTGCTGACATAAACAAAACCCTGGCATTTGGGAAGGTACATTTGTCTGGAACAGCTGAGGGCCCCAGACACAGAGGATGGGAGGGTCTCACTCATAAGATATTTCCCACAGGCCTCCACGAGTACTCACTTAAGACTGCTGACAGGCAAGTGATAAGAAAAAGACCCCTCTCTCACTGAGGCAGGTGTGCAAGAGACGCCTGAATGCCACTGTAGAAAGGAACAGACACTGCTCCCCACCTTCTTATACAAAGCAAAATGCTTAAGAGGAAGAGAGTAACAGAAAGCACCTGTCGCCTCTAGAACACAAGGAAAGACCAACGACTGCTAAGGGAAGGGCAGGAGCCATCCACAGGTTAATGTCAGCTTTAGACTATAAGAGCCTGTAATCCCAGCACTTTGGGAGGCCGAGGCAGGTGGATCACGAGGTCAAGAGATCGAGACCATCCTGGTTGACAAGGTGAAACGCCATCTCTACTAAAAATACAAAAAATTAGCCAGGCATGGTGGCGCGTGCCTGTAATCCCAGCTACTCAGGAGGCTGAGGCAGGAGAATTGCCTGAACCCAGGAGGTGGAGGTTGTGGTGAGCCAAGATCGCACCATTGCACTCCAGTCTGGGTAACAAGAGTAAAACTACGTCTCAAAAAAAAAAAAGAAAGAACCGAGAGGAAGCATCCTGTGGCAGCAAAGAGCACGAATTTTAAAGTCAGACTCTCTGACTCTACCTTTCTCATATGTAAAATAACAATAATAAAAGCATTATTAATATTAATATCTGCTAATATTGTGAGGTGCATAGAATAGAACCACACATTATATTTATGCACCAATCAATCAGTGAGCACTTAAACACTCACACAAAATACAATCTATGTCAGTTCGCGTTTAGTATTACACTTTGTAGATTGTGGAGATGGTTTATTACGCGTTTGATACATGAAAAGAGCTAATCATTGTTATCATTCAATTATCCTCCTATAATGATTGAAACCTTTATAAAATGTGTTTAACTTTTCTGTCTTGCTATGAACCAAATTTCGCCAGTCCAAGGTTGAAATTAACCAGGCGGGATTAATAGTGAGGGTATTCTGGAATGAAACAATAGAAGGAATCTGAAACCAACCATCTCCCTTTGTGTTAGTACACGCCAATCCACATCCCCTTGGAGGATGATGTAAGCTTCCTCCTGTCTGCTCACTAACATCAAAGGAAAGTCAACTGCCAATGAAGCAGAAAGATACCACTGATTCTTTTCAGGAACAATCTCTCCCTGAATCTCCTTCCTGGTCCTCAGATGACGATGGGTGTGATTCAGTTACAGGATCTCACTTGGGCAAACCAGGCTTTGTTTACATGTTAGCTCTAGAGCTGCAGACAAACATATGCCTCCCACCTCTACTATTGGATTTGTCACCTCACACTGTTTAAAATGAAGCAGAGATAGAGTTTCAATGAAAAAAATCTATTTATTTATACCTGAGTGACCTTCTGTATCAAGGATTCCCAGTGCCTTACCAAAAGCCAGATCCAGATTCCTCTGAATATCTGGCTAACACAGTGGAATTTAGGAGCTTTGGTTACCTTCTAAGGGGTCATATTTGAGCATTCTTTGTGCTGAGATCTAATGCAGATCTGATACAGGATACAGGCAGACAGCGATCTCTCCTCAAGTGATTAGTTCCTCTCCCCAGTAGGCCACTAGCTTTCCTTCTCCAACTCATTTATCCCACAGTGTTGGTTCAGTGAGAATGTAATAGCTTGAAAGAAAGATTGTTCTGGGTGCCATGAAAGAGCTCTAGGTGTGGAAAAAGCAAACCTGGTTATGTACTTAGAATTAGTTACTTTCTGTGCCACAAGAGACAACCCTTTTAATTTCTTTTAATCCTAGTTTCCTGAACATGCAGAGATTAGTATCTATTTGCTGAGCATGGTTGCTTTGGGGAATCAAATATGGAATACTAATAATTGAATTGAACCTGGTCCTTCTGATATGCCAGGGGTCATTTGAAAACTTCACCTGTTTTATTTTATTTAATCCTTAAACAACCCTAGGTGATATCTGCTACTATTATTTCCATTTAAGAGATAGGGAAGCCAAGGCCCAAAGAAGTTGAGTAACCTTCTCAGCTTGGGTGTGAATTCAAATTGGATGAACTGATTCCAGATCCTGAACTCTGAAACATGGATGTATCACCTCCAATGGACAAGTCAAAAAATGTTAATGCATAAAATGCTCTGAAAATGTCAGTCCTCTCATTACTTGTATTGCTAGTACTCTAGTACAGTACCCACACAGAAGTGTTCCACATTTCTAAAAACACAAACAATAATGAAATGATGTTTAAAGAAGTCATTAAATGCCTGGGTGTGATGTAATCCCAAGACTTCGGGAGGGTAAGGTGGGTAAGTCACTTGAGGTCAGGAATTCAAGAACAGCTTGGCCAACATGGTGAAACTCAGTCTCTAGTAAAAATATCAAAATGAGCCAGTTATGTTCACACGTGCCTGTAATCCCAGCTACTTGGGAGGCTGAGGCAGGGGAATCCCTTGAACATGGGAAGCAGAGGTAGCAGTAAGCCGAGATCCCACCACTGCATTCCAGTACGGGTGACAGAGTGAGACTTCATCTCAAAAAAAATAAAGAAGTCATTAAACTCATCTAATATGTTAACTATTAACCTGGCTGCAAAAGACTCCAACCAGCACTGAAATAGCACTCTCAAAATAACAGAGATATGTTTAAAATTGTGGTAGAAATTTTCCAGATATAGATTCTAGATATAGATCAGAGAACAATGTGACATGTTCAGATGTTATAACAAAAGCAGCCTTCTTACAAACTCATTTCTGAGATGGAGCAAATTAGATCAGAAAAGTGAGTAAGATGAGTAAAACTGTGACCCACCCCTACTTCCTTCACACCTTCCTTCTTCAGTTTCACAGGTGCCCTTAGGGAGGCTTAAGGGACGAGATTGAGAAATGCTACTCTGGGATGGCTTGAAAGTTCAGCTTCTCAATCTGTCTATGAGACCATGAGGCAAGAACAGATACCTAAGAGACTCCAGGTAGAACAGGGTCTCTTCTCTCCCTTCCAAGCTTAAATCTCCATGTATCTTAACAATGATGAATATATTTACATAAATAAAATACAAAAGGGCGAAACTGTACTAATAAAATAGCGCTGTTATTTTTATTGGCAAAAACTAAGAAATTACCAAATAGAGTTATTTAACATTGGTGGCAGAAAGGTGGTCTCATGATTCAGTCTATGTAGAGGAAATGGACTTGTTTAGAGAAAAAAATTTTAGTCCATGGACGCTCAGCCTTAAGAAAGTAAGCCTCTTATGTCATCTGCAAATAGAGACAATTTGACTTCCTCCTTTCCTAATTGAATACGCTTTATTTCTTTTTCTTGCCTGATTGCTCTGGCTAGAACTTCCAGTACTATATTGAATAGGAGTGGTGAGAGAGGGCATCCTTGTCTAGTGCCAGA
>CM052660.1:103867941-103900711 GCA_028533165.1 Leontopithecus rosalia | reverse complement strand
TGGAAGACAGTGTAGTGATTCCTCAAGGACCTAGAAATAGAAATTCCATTTGACCCAGCAATCCCATTGCTGGGTATATATCCAAAGGATTATAAATCGTTCTACTATAAGGACACATGCACATGAATGTTCATGCAGCACTGTTTACAATAGCAAAGACCCGGAACCAACCCAAATGCCCATCGATGATAGACTGGACAGGGAAAATGTGGCACATATACACCATGGAATATTATGCAGCCATCAAAAACAATGAGTTCATGTCCTTTGTAGCGACATGGATGAACCTGGAAACCATCATCCTCAGCAAACTGACACAAGAACAGAAAATGAAATACCGCATGTTCTCACTCATAGGCAGGCATTAAATAATGAGAACACATGGACACAGGGAGGGGAGCACTACACACGGGGATCTGTTGGGGGGAATAGGGGAGGGACAGCGGGGGTGGGGAGTTGGGGAGAGATAGCATGGGGAGAAATGCCAGATATAGATGAAGGGGAGGAAGGCAGCAAATCACACTGCCACACGTGTACCTATGCAACTATCTTGCATGTTCTTCACATGTACCCCCAAACCTAAAATGCAGTAAAAAAAGTAAGCCTCTCAAAGTTAATTGATTGATTGATCGATGCACTGATCTGCTAATCCATGCATCTCATGAATACCAAGTGTGGCTCGAACCCTATGCTAGTAATTGAGATTCCCAAGATGAATATACCCTGCCTTCAAGGAACTCACTGTATGGAAGACAGGAACAAGCACAAAAATAAAAACCGGTTCAAGAGGAACAGATTCCGATCGAAGTATAAGCACAGTGTCCTAACCTCATGAAATAATGGTCCTGATAGGAAGAAAAGAAACCTTCAGACACACTTATAACCACAGTGCTCTCTTCCTGGCCATATGCAGAAATGAACTGTTGTGGTCCTGGTCCTTGTAGGGCTCACAGGTCAGCAGGGAAGATAAGACACCATAGAGAAAAACGTTTTGCAAGGAAGGAAATGTCGAATGTCATGAAACAGATTCAAACCGGGAGTTGAGAATTCTGGGGAGGCAGAAATGCACTCAGCAGGGGGTATCAGAAGGCCTTCCTGGAAAAGGTGGTATTGGGTCTGGTTCTGAAGCTTCTGAGCATATGTAATGCCTTGAGCACCGGGCATGGAACGATCCCACAAACAGTAGCATTCAGTTTGATTTTGCACCTGACTTCTTGGTGCATGTGATATTATTAAGTTCCTAAATAAACATATTCCTTTTAAAATCCATCTTCAAAGTAGACTGGAGTTCCAGGCCCATGGGGACTTGACATATCAAAAGAAACTTGCTGATGCAAACTGGAGTATGCAGCATGATCTGTTCTCATATACGATTTTAATGTTTCTCATTTTGCAGCCTTGCCAGCCCCCATCTATCATCAACTGTCACATTTAAGTTTCCTAAATGACTGCTTTTTAACTTTTGTCATTTATTCAGCAAGGAGATATATTCTAAAGCCTGACCTCCCCCCAGCCTACCCCTGTGATTGTATCTCAATATTAATAATGAGAGAGGGAGAAGAGAAACTTTGCTTCATTCACAATAAGCCAAGGGTTTTTTTTTTTTAATTTAAGAAAATAAGAGCATAATATGTTTCTGGTTTCAAATAGAAGCACTGGTAGAATTCTGTCACCTCTTGATGATTTGGGGTGAAATAATATAAAACCAGAAGGAACTGGAAGAATAGAATGTATTGAGAGTTGTAATTAAATGAGAAAGGCAGACAGGGAAGGGGAGAAAGAGGGATGGAAGGAGAGAGAGAGAGAGAGAGAGAGAGAGAGAGAGAGAGAGAGAGAGAGAGAGAGAGAGAGAGACAGACAGACAGACATGGAGCTCTTTGTAACATTTCTGCATAAAGAATCAAAGAAAATGTCTCCCTCTTTTCCAAAATGTGGGAGGGAAGGAGCCACATATTTCTAGACTCAGATGCTGAGAAAGACATAAGGGCATTGTTAGTTCTGCTTTAACATTATTCTCCTGTGTTTTTTAATCCGACCTCTAGCTGATCACTTCTAAAGGTGCCATGATGTTAGGTGAACTTTCTGGATGGATTCGGCTTTTTCCATCAAGTGGAAATGACTTATAGTGGGTAGAAGTGTGAACTAAGCACAGATGATGTCAGATAAAAACACTTACTGTAGGATGACCACATGCTCTGTTTTCCCAAAATAAGTTCCAGTTGACACCTGTTTTCCCAGCATTTCACCTAGTTAGTATTCTTTTTAACTAACATCCTGGTTTAGACAATGAATTACATGTTTACCCTGCTCATGGGTAAAATACACTCAGCATACAAAGCTCACAGCACAGCAAAGAGAACACTAAGAAACACTGAGATGCCGCACTCTCTGTGGAGCCAGGCAAGTAAGGTCAGTCTCTCTCCTCATCCAAGGAAAAGAGGCCAATATCTATTCAGGTTGCTCTGTGTGACTCTCCCTGTAGACCAATTTAGCAATATTAAACCTGAGAAGGTGCTTGACAAAGCCCTCAGTAACTTTTCAGAGAGTCGTCCTTTGGTAATATTATTGAAAGTAACTCATCTGTAGGAGTAGCATGCAATCAGTAAGTGATACTTGTCCAGTGAGAAAAATATGGTTAACAACCAATCCCTAATCTCTGTTCATTTAATCTCCATTAGAGATGCCACAGTTTATCCGTCCATGTTTTTTTGTTGTTGTTGTTTGTTTTTAATTTTTATTGCATTTTAGGTTTTGGGGTACATGTGCAGAACATGCAAGATAGTTGCATAGGTACACACGTGGCAGTGTGTTTTGCTGCCTTCTGCCCCTTCACCCATATTTGGCATTTCTCCCCATGCCATCCCTCCCCCGCTCCCCCCCACTGTCCCTCCCCTATTTCCCCCAATAGACCTCAGTGTGTAGTACTCCCTTCCCTGTGTCCATGTGTTCTCATTGTTCATCACCCGCCTATGAGTGAGTTACCCGTCCATGTTTTTAAAAAGAAATGAGAGCTGCTGATTGTAGCTAAGATGAAATAAGGACATTCCAACCCATCTCCCCCACTGATTGCAACTCAAGACTCAAAATGGAATATATAAAGAAACTATGTGATGTTTCTGGAAAGCAAATGATTTCAAGGAAATTGGAGAGGAAAATTAAAACTCAAAGCATAATATTCTAATTAGTATTCTAATTAGTATTAACATTCTAATTACTATTCTAGAGGTTGGTTTTTTTACCTGTATTTAAAGTTTATATTGGAGAGCAACCTAAATCCCAGAACTACACTGTAAATGTGGACAGAAAAAGCTCTAGGAGAAACCCTTTCCGTCTTGTCAGAGGATGGGAAGGAGGACATCTGCAGATGGCAAGGATGGATGGAATCCCTGTGTGGCTTTTCCCTCTTTTTACTCTCCAGGTCCCGCACCCAACGTAAGCACCAGTCAGGAACCTGCTGTCCTGCAGCAGAAGTGGAAACAGCAGAACTGCAGACCCTTAAAAACTAGCTGAGATAAAATATATCCCTCTGAGAGAGGAACTGAAAAAAATTAAAAGCCCTATGTTCTGAAGACAGTAAGGGACTTTTGTTATCTCTCTCTCTCTCTCTGTCTCTCTCTCTCTCTCTCTCTCTCTCTCTAAATCACTGCTTTCAGCCTTACTGAAACCTCGCTACAAGAAATGTGTGGCAGTAAAGGAGACTAAAACCCAGAAAAGGAGCCCACAGATGCCAGTGAATATAGGTGGATTCACAGAGAGGTAAGGCTTGGAAAACTATATAATACTGTAAATCTGTACATGACATCCTGGCCTCACTACTGAGCATATGTCTGGAATTGACCTGACACAACACAAAAAATGCTTTGAAAAGTTAACTACAGAGTAGAAACACTTCCCAGGGTCTATACTGGTCTCTGGGTCGTACGCTTATGGGGAGGACCAAAAGGCACCTCCAGCTGATCAAAGCCTTTGAAAACTTAACTGACATAGAACCACAGACCACAGAAGTCAGGTCAGGACTTGTGATCTGAACCTAAGAAAGTTAGGACCAGCTAAATTAAAAATGCCAATCCTGTCTAGAGAGTTTTAACAGAATCCAGATTCTCACAGCCTAATCTTCAAAGTCACCAGGAACTCATTCAAGTTTAATAGACATGAAAAGAACCAGTCCAATCTCACTAACTCAAGCAATGAGACAATCTACAGACACTAATTCTGAGACGATCCACATTTTGAAATGATCAGACAGACTTTAAAGCAGTCATTATAGACATGTCCTGTGAAACAGGGGTGACCAATTATTAAATAAATGGTAATGCAGAAAGATTCAATGGAGAATAAAAACTCTAAAAATAACTGATTAGAAATTTCAAAAATAAAAATTATACTAACAATAAAATAAAATCATTGGATTATAAAGGTAATAAAGGAAAAAGCCTTTGAACTTGAACACAGATCAAGAAAACCTAGGCAATCTAAAAAACACCAAGAAAAATGTAAAAAGCTAAGTCAGACAGCCTTAGAGACCAGTAGAACAATATACAAGTTCTGAATTCTGTGTCAGTGGAGTTCCAGGAGGACAGAGGAAAGAAGTTGGTTCAAAAACAAAAAAAGTTTTAAGAATATAATGGCTGAAAACTTTCCCAAAACGTGAAAGACATATCTAGAACTTCAAAAATCTAAGTGATCCTTAAAAAAGAATAAACTCAAAATAAACCATGCTTAGAAAAAAATTATAAAGCACTGAAAACTACAAATAAAGACAAATTTCCAAAGCAGAAACAAAAGTTATATTCAAATGACTTGCAGCTTTGTCATCACAAACCATAAAGAACAGAAGATACTGGAACAGCATTTTTACCATGCTGGGGGAGAAAACAAAAACAATTCCAAATTTCATATACAGCAAAACGTTTCTTAGGAATTTCTCATATAAAGCAACAAAAAATCACATATGTATATGCGCCTAACAACAGCAAATCCAAATGCATAAATCAAAATATTATAGAACTGAAAAAAGAAACAGACTAATTCAAAATTATTTTTGAAGACAAACACTCCTATCTCAGTAAACAGAACAAACAGAAAAACAGTACATATATAAAACACTACCACTCAGCTTGACCTAAGCTACATTATAGAACATTTTATCCAACAACAGTGGAATACATATTCTTTTCAAGTTTACATGGAACATTCACCAAGATAGCACACATTCTGGGTCACAAAACTATACATTCATGACAAAAGAACAAATCTGTTGGCAAACTATAAATTGAAGAAAATTTTCTTAATCTGATAAAGACCATTTATATAAATCCTGAAAACAGTGCTACATTATAATTGTGATAGTGGTAACACAAATATACACGAGACAAAATTACATGAAACTACATACATATGCACACGTAAACACAAACAAATGTACATAGAACTGGGGCAGTCTGAATAAATTTTGTGAATTATACTAATGTCAATTTCCTGGGTTCAAGATTGCTCTATAAGACCGGCTATGGTGGCTCATGCCTGTAGTCCCAGCACTCTGGGAGGCTGAGGCAGGTGGACCGCCTGAGGTCAGGAGTTAGAGACCAGCCTGGCCAATAGGCTGAAACCCTGTATCTACTAAAAATACAAAAATTAGTCAGGCATGGTTGCATGTGCCTGTAGTCCCAGTTACTCGGGAGGCTGAGTCAGGAGAATTGCTTGAAACTAAGAAGCAGAGTTTGCAGTAAGCTGAGATCACACCGCTACACTTCAGCCTGGATGACAGCAAGGCTCCACATCAAAATAAATAAACAAATAAATAACAGAATGAGAGGAAATGTTTGCTAATGGCATATCTGAAAACTTATATTTAGACTCACACACAGAGAGAAATTTATGTGTATGTACATATATGTATATACTGTATATGTGTGTGTGTGTGTTTGTGTGTATACACGCACCTTCAAATCAATAATAAGATCGACAACCCAATGAAAGTTGATAAGAAAACTGAACAGGAAACCATCCTTTTATTGGGGTTGTGCCCCTGTCCAATGAGCGCATAGTGAGGGCAGTATTGCTAACGCCTAAACAACACACTCACCTCAACTAACGCTCTGCTTTACGTTGGTGCAATTTTGGGGAAAAGTGAAAAATTAAAACTGAACAGGCATAATAACTTATCACAGCACACATTTTAAAGTGCCTTTGAATAAAATAACAATAGCAAGTGTTAACAAGGAAGCAGAGCAACTGGAACGCTCACACATTCCTAGTCGGACTGCAAAATGATATCACTGCTCTGAAAAATATAGTCATAGTCTCATGCGGGGAAATATGCCCTTACATTATGACCAAGCAATACTACTACTAAGTATTTATCATACAGAAATGAAAACAGGGGTTCACCCAGAAAATTTTTCATAAATATTTATAACAGTATTATTCATATAACCCTAAAAATGGAAACAGTTCAAGCATCCTGCAGTGGTAGAGAATGGATTAAAAGCAAAATGATTCATCCATGCAATGGAAGCCTACTCAGCATTTCGTTGTTGATATACACAACAACATGGGTGAATGCTTTACGTTCAGTGACAGAAGTCAGTATCAAAAGATTATTCAATGTAAAATGCCATCCATATGACATTCTGAAAAAGGAAAGGAGAGAGAGAGAGAGAGAGAGAGAGAGAGAGAGAGAGAGAGAGAGAAAGACAACAGACCAGTGGTTGACAGGGGTTATGGGCTAATGAAAAGTGTAACTGCTAAGGGACAGCACCAAGAAATGGTGGAGCTGAGAGAACTGTTCTGTGTCCTACTGTGGATGAGGTCACATTTCCCTGCACTTGTCAACATTCGCAGAATTGTACATCAAAACGTGAATTATACATGATGTACATTAAATTTCACCATATGTAAATTTAAGAAATCAAATAACAAACTGGAAAAAATGGTGAGTTAGATAACATTTATCTCCTCAATTTTGAGCTCTTTAAACTACCCTGGCCCATACAACAGACCCCCAGCAGTGAGATAATAAGAAGCGGTCTAAGGTTGCACAGATGGTCTCATGTGCTGGAAACAGGAGCATCATTTGACTTGAGTAATAGTCGGAGTATGAATATTTATTTACCTTTTCTAAAATTTGCAAGTCTAGAGCAAAACCAATTTATACCTTATGCAGGGACAAGTTTCAAAGGTGGGCTCTCAATAACATTAACAAGGTGAGTACAGTCAATAATAACTGTATATTTTAAAACAGCTTAAAGAATATAATTGGATTGTTTGTAACGCAAAGGATAAATGTTTGAATGGATGAAGAACCCCATGCTACATGATGTGATTATGATGCATTGCATGTCTGTATCAAAATATCTCATGTACTCCTCAAATATATCCACCTACTATGTAACCACAAAAATGTTTCAAAATAATTTTAAAAGTTTAAACTTAGCTGAAATTCAGGTGGAAATTTCATCCACCTGAGAGGTTACCACTATTCCAAATGATGTTCATTATTTTACTTGATTTAAAAGAAATAGTTCTTGCACACGTACACACATGGCACATACACATACTTTAGCTTAATTTGTTAATATACTTTTTAAAAATGGTATCAAACTGTATCTTGCTTGAGGGACTTTGTTTTCCAAACAATGCTCCCAAGTCAGACCCATAGTGACCTGTTCAGCATTCATTTCTACTGCTGTATGGTATTTTATTGTATTAATATATCTAAATGTATTTTCTCCTTCTGGAATTTGGGTTGTTTCCAGGTTTGTTGGCTTGTTTATTTATTTTCACAGTAGATAATGCTGGTAGGACCATTCTTGTACATGTTTCCAGGGGCATAAAATTGCTAAGTTGTGAAATATATGCAAATATTAAATTTCACAATAGAATACAAACTTGTTTGCCAAAGATTTTGGACAAAATTCTACTCACATCAAAAGTTTATAAAGTAATCCTCTTCATCAATACCCTTTCCTACTCTTATGATTATTAAGAGTATTTAAGTTTTGCCAGCCCATTAGGCACAAATGTTATTCTCATTGGGGCTTCTTTTATGTTTACATGTTTTCTCATTTTGTTCACATTACAAAGTATGTAAAAATTATCTTTTTTTTACTTTCATAAGTAACAGTAAAGCTGCTCCAATCTAGAAGTGACTTACCCAGCAGATTTGGACATTACAGATCCCATGTGGATATACTGAGGGTTGAAGGCATTAATGTCTCATTCCACTAATATACTGAATAAGTTGGGGAGGTCTGAATAAAGAATATATTAGATAATGGTGCCTAGGAGAACTAGAGAACTGTCTACAGGGCCAATGAATTGCCCACATGAGACTGACAACTTCCATAACACGCAGATGAGTTCAGATGTTGATGGAAACTTGGAGGATACAAACTCTTTCTAAGGAGACATCGCCTTGATGTATTTTCTGCTAAAAATGGTGTGATGTACAATAGCCAAAGTCCTGGGCCCTCAGCATCATTGAGCAAGTGTAACAGCCCTGGATTTCCCAACCCTAAAATTCGGTTTCACAAGACAAATGAATCTATTTTTCTCAAAGTCATTATTGCATAGAGTCTAACATGTTGCTAATTAGTACACAGCTCAGTATTTGTTGAGCACCTCCTATTGTCCTACCACTAGACATCTTAATTATGTCAATAAATAGAGAAAAAGAACCCACCTCCAACCACTGTCACCAAGAAGTGATACGTAAAATGAAAAGATAATGTTAATAGTAATATCCATCACTACTGAGAAACTTCTAAGGGTCAGATTCCTTATTTCTGTCATCTTTAGTACCAGTCAGGCAATGGGGACATGCATGTAGCCTAGACAAGTAACTTGATGGTCTGCTGAGTTCTGTCATACCAAGATCATCCTATAAGTTAGTGGTAGAAATGGTGTTTGAGACAGGTTTATGAAGCTCCAAAATTCATACTCTTTCTTCTAAGACTTTTTCATCCATTTCTACCACTCACCTATTCCCTGACTCACCCTTGCAATGACACAATGGAATTCAAGTTTGAAAGAAAGATTCTGACACTGGTAATTCAAAACAAAAGCTATAGTAAGACCTATGCACCAAATAGGTCCTATGTAATAGGAAGACCTATGCTACAAATGTTGCATTGGCATAAGGTAATACTCAGAGGTTCTTACATCCTCATTTGCCTACATTAGTCCTGGTTTATCTCGGTTGTCCCACCCGGTGAGTGGCTCTGTTAACTTGCAAACGTGTCCCAGTTTTCCTTTCTATAGGAAGCATCAGGATGATGAGATGCTAACAAGAATAGACAATTTACAGAGGAATATAAGTGAATTAATAGAGCTGAAAAACACAAGAGGAGAACTTCTTGAAGTATGCACAAGTTTTAACAGTCGAATTGATCAAGCAGAAGAAAGGATATCAGAGGTCGAAGACCAACTTAATGAAATAAAACGAGAAGACAAGGTTAGAGAAAAAAGGCTAAAAAGGAATGAGCAAAGTCTCCAAGAAATATGGGACTACATGAAAAGACCTAATCTATGTTTGATAGGTGTTCCTGAATGTGACGAAGAGAATGAATCTGAGATGGAAAATATTCTTCAGGATATTTTCCTGAAGATTTCCAGGATTTTCCTGAAAACTTTCCCAACCTAGCAAGGCAGGACAAAACTCAACTCCAGGTAATACAGATAACACCACAAAGATATTCCTCAAGAAGAGCAATCCCAAGACACATGAAAGGCATGGTTTGCACCAAGAATTAATCTGTTATGAGCCCACTCAGTTGTCATTATTGCCATCAACATATTTCTTTGATGTTTGTCATAAAGTGTCACCATAGATGTTGGCATGTTCTTCTATTTTTCTGCAGATGAATGTCAGGGAGAAAAGAGGGTGTTTGGGACTTTTCTTAAGCTGAAAATCATTTTGAAGTTGCAAGTAATTCCTTGAAGAATTAATTTAACACTCTAATCACAAGCAAAGGATTCCCCACTTTGCAATCAGCTTTCCAGAGTTTTGAGAGATGACATTTAAGGAGCCGAAGATTTTTCAGCACTGCAGCATTTATAGGTGCGGCCAACTCATTGTCATCTTTGCTTCTGGAAGACAGGCAGCACATGGATAATTAAAATATATACAAAACTCCCTGGTCATATTTTACTCTTAAGAGATGCAGTAGAATTTAACTTTTAGGTGTTCAACTGGATGTAAGATTAGAGATGGGAGGACATAGTGTTACTCGGAGGTGGTCTCTGTAGGCAAACTGCCTAGGTTTGAATTTAGATTCTTCCACTAACCAATCATGTGGCCCTCTTCAAGGTATTTTAACTTATTTATGAAGTAGAAATTTTAATAAGACATGGAGACTCTACTGAAAATTATATGATAGAACATATGCAAAGCAGTTGCGATAGTTCCCTAGACTACAGCAAAAATTTGATCTTATCATTGTTAAAGATAGATGGAGGCAGTGCAACAGACATCTGGATTCTAGAGATGAGGGTCAAACACTGGGGAAAATGAGCATAAATATCTATTTTTACCTTTATGTCTATGCAGAAATTCATATCAATGAAACATTAAAATGCATCTTTCAATTTCATTCATTTTTTGCTATCATCTCTGTCACCAGCCTAGTTGGAGTCACCAGCATCTTTACACCATAGCTTTTTTTTTTTTTTTGAGATGAAGTTTTTCTCATCACCCAGGTTGGAATGCAATGGCATGATTTTGGATTACTGCAACCTCTGCCTCAAGTGATAAGCAATTCTGCCTCAGTCTCCCAAGTAGCTGGGATTACAGGCATGCGTTGCCAGGCTCAGCAATTTCTTTTTTGTATTCTTAGAGACAGGGTTTCACCATGTTGGCCAGGCTGGTCTTGAACTTCTAACTTCAGGTAATGCACCCACTTTGGCCTCCCAAAATTCTGGGATTACAGACATGAGCAACCACGCCCAGCTTCTCCTTCCTTCCTTCCTTCCTTCCTTCCTTCCTTCCTTCCTTCCTTCCTTCCTTTTTTCCTTCCTCTCTCTCTCTCCCTCTTTTTCTTTCTTTTTGAGATGATGTTTCACTCTTGCCACCAAGGCTGGAGTGCAATGGCACGATCTCAGGTCACTGCAACCTCTGCTTCCCAGGGTCAAGTGATAAGCAATCCTCCTGCCTCAGCCTCCCAGGTAGCTGGGATTACAGGCATGCATCACCAGGCCCAGCAATTCTTTGTGCATTTTTAGTAGAGACAGGGTTTCACCATATTGGCCAGACTAGTCTTGAACTCCTGACCTCAGGTGATCCACCCAGCTCAGCCTCCCCAAATGCTGGGATCACAGACATAAGCAACCGCACTTGGTCCCCATAGCTTCTTTCATGAGTCATGTTGCATCATATACTTCTCTATTCTAATCCCTTATGAACAGAGTAGCCAAGTGGCTTTTGGAAAAGTAAACATGATCGTGAAACTTGGTTGTGTAAAGTCCTTCCTTATGGCTGTTCCGATGTGGTCAACAGGGTCTGGGTAAATCAGCTTCACTGCCCTTCCACGCTTGTCAGGTGCCAATTTGCTATGTGCCTAGTATAATCACTCTGTATATACTCTCAATTCCTTAGTCAATGCCTCACCCACTGAAGAACCAGGGATATGTACCCCTCACTGTCTCTCTGATCTTCTATTTACATCTCAATTATTATGACGTCTCAGTTTAAATGACAGGTCTCCCAGGCACCCTCCCCTTATCACTCAGACACAGGCAGCTATCCTGTTATTCAGTCTCAAAAACTGCATTTCCTACATCCCTATTCTTTGCTAAATAACTTTAATTAGTTACTGAAACCTAGCCACTAAATGACAAATATAAAAATAAAATATGTACATTGATTTTAATGGGAAAAATTATTTGCAGTTCTGTGTCAAATCAGCATATCTAAGTAATTCGTACAGCTAGGAATAGTATATAGGAATTGAATGATTAGGAAGTAAGGAATACACAATAGCTTGAAAGTAAATAAATAGTCTGCATGTGGAATATAATCTAATGAAGATTTTACTGGTCAGGGAAGAGAGAATAGTTGATTGTGGATAGTACCTAGAAAAGCAGTGAGAAGGAAGGGAAGTTATTTGGAAGAATTCTTTCTCCGGTATAAATGTCTCAATATTTTGGGGGGACTCATACAACCTTTCGCTCAAACTACACTTCGAAGGAAGGTTAAGCACAGAAAAATAACTTTAAAGCAAAATCAAGGCTAAACACAAAAGTAAGTTCTAATGTTCTGAAATAGTGCTCAAGTAAAAAGAACATTTGAGCATAGGATGCTATATCATCATCCCTCACTTAGCAATGCAAAATATTTGGGGTTCATCTAAACATCACACATAATTCAAATTTGTTATACATGGCATTCTCTTACTAGAAATTCTTATGAAGAGAAAGTAGATTGTAATGTCCAAATATAACTTCTTAAAATGTCATTTTTGTATCAGAAATTTTATTGAAAGAAAGCGTTTTAATAAACTAAAAGTAGTATACATTTTCAAAATAGCTTATAACTTTTAAATTATATATGTAATACATGTATGTATAATTGTGTTAGTTATAATTTATAACTGTAAGGCAACAGCAAAGATATAATTCTCTGAGGTAGGTCTATAATTACACATTTACTGGCATAACTATTTGTTTAATATTCCATCTCTACCACTAGAGAATAAATTCCATGAGGGGAGTTTACTGTTGTATTCCTGGCACCTGGCACAGTGCAATAAACAATGTCTTAGGATGTTGTCCCATGGTACAGAAACCAGAGCCAGGAAAAAGCAAGGCTGAACTGAAAGCAAGAAATAAGCAAGTTGGTGGAGGGATAAAGAAAGGAATGATCTTAAACTACTACCATGAGAGAAACGAGTGGGGGGCTATGGGATAGACACACATATCATTTTTATGCATTCTTTTATATTTAAACTGGTAAATAGTTTATTGTTTCTTCATTTAGACCCAAAAGTAGAAAAGAGGTGATCAGGTTTCTGTATAATATCTTTTTCTCTCTCTGTCTTTCCATACAAATAAAATGTCTGTTGTAATGGTTGTCACAGAACATGCATGACTCAATAAATGGTTTGCATATTTCACAGGGTAATTTATTTCTCAAAACACAAATAAATAATGTAAGTTGTTATGTGAGCCATTAGCCCAGTGTGTGATGCCACAACCATATATATGCTAAATCATGTGTGAGCTTTTAAACACCTTCTCTCCTCATTTCAGCACAGTGAGGTTGGACAGCTCCCTTTGGATAGGCGGGGTTGGCCTTTCTAAGCCACAAGTTCAATTAGATTCAACAAATAACCTTTGTACATGCTAAGATAATTTAAACATGAGACAATGTGACCGAAAAAACACAACCTGACGTCTTTTCATACAGGGTGAAGCAAAATGTGCAGCGGCTTTGAAAATGACCTTCTTAATGAAGACATAGGTTGGACTGGTAGTAAAGTTTTATTTAAGCGCCTTTCAGATGCATACCTGTTTTTAACCAAGTTAAATCGCCCCCCGCCCCACCCTGACCCCCACCAAAAGGGAAAGAAACAAGTTTGACCTATTTTGAGCCAAAGTCACACAGTTCTGGCTGTTAAGAATATGATTAGCTTCTGAGAGTGACTGATGCCCTGGGTTTTCAATCATGTTAGAATTCTGGAATAATGGAATTTCTTATGAGGTCCATGAAAAGGTCTTATAGACTTTCAACAGCAACTTCCTCCTCCTTCCTAGGAACGATATTTACTTCTGCCAGTCAACTTCTGTTTACAGCTATATGGATATACAGGTTTATAGTTTGGTCTATGTCAAAAGATCTGAAAAGTAGTGGTGCATTTAATATCCTTCCCCTAGTATCAAATGCCAATTGATCTTGCTTTAATGGAAGTTCATTAGTTCTTCCAGCATTAAAATTTCAGACAAATATTATTTTAATAAAAAATGGTATCAGACTAGACCATAAGTAAAAGTCAGATCCCATTGTCCATATGGACACCTATGTTTGAATCCTACATTCACCACTGGTTATTGCTTATTTTCTTGTGCTTTAATTTTCTTATCCACAAGGTAGGAATTACAGCAATATGTAATATGGTAGAGTCCCTTGCATATTGCTATTAGCAGTAGTACAGAAGTATCAATGTTATGCTTGCTACTATTTTTATAGTTGTAGAGTTTTTAAAAATAAAATATAAAACTTAGAAACCATTTTTCAATGAAGAAACTGCATTGGATTAATATTTTGGCCTTTCACCAAAGGAGTGAAAATGTTGAGATGTAAGTTTATCTCTTTTAACTTTTAGAGGCATTTTATTGATAGAGATTGAGAAATATTACTATAAGGTTTCCAAATTGTGTATGTAGTTAAATTACATGCTATGGTTATAATTTACACACACTTCCTGAGATAGGCCCTATGCTTTTGTCAGATGAAATTAAAATTTTTGGTTTATATTTTTGTATAAACCATTACAAAATTACCTATTAAACAAGTTGTATTCATGTGTTAAAGAATAAATACTTCAGGCTGGGCATAGTGGCTCAGACCTGTAATAATCCCAGCACTTTGGGAGGCGGAGGCGAGCAGATCATGTGAGGTCAGAAGTTCAAGACCAGCCTGGCCACCACGGTGAAACCCCATCTCTGCTAAAACTACACACACACACACACACACACACACACACAACCTAGCCAGGCACCATAGTGCAAGCCTGTAATCCCAGTTACTCAGGAGGCTGAGGCAGGAGAATTGCTTGAACCCAGGAAGCAGAGGTTGTGGTGAGCCAAAATAATACCACTGCACTCCAGCCTGAGCAACAGAGTGAGACTCCATCTCAAAAATACATACATACATACATACATACACACATACATATATACATGCTTCAGTTTGTCTTCCAACATGACTGAGACCTCTTTTACTATACTGACCCTCCCACATAGAATAACTATAAACTCCAGACAAAATTAAAACATAACCACTTGAAGGCACTTGGAAACAAGCAAACAAAACATGCATGGATATATGAAAGGAATCATTATTTGAAAGAAGGGAATGACACTGAGTGAGTTTCCCATTTTCACAGCGTCTAGCTGATGGCAAGCACCCCAACACGCTACACTGAATGATTAAAAGTCCAAAGGAAAATCACAGTATGTCTTACCTAACAAACCAAAGGATAGAAATTGGGACACTCATAACTACAAAAACTGAAGAGGGTTCCAAAAAGAGAAAACAAGAGAGGAGGACTCTAGGTTTTGAATATAAACTTTACCTGAATCTCCTGATGGTTGAAACACCCGTGCACAGAAAAGGTACCCGCAACCAAGTTACAGGTTTGTTACATAAGTAAACTTATGTCATAGAGGTCTGTTGTATAGATTACTTCATCACCGAGGTATCAAGCCTAGTTCCCATTAGTTATTTTTCCTGACCCTTTCCCTCCTCCCTCCCCCTCTGCCCTCCAAAAGACCCCAGTGTGTTATACCCCTCTATGTGTCCATGAGTTCTCATCATTTAGCTCCCACTTATAAGTGAGAACATGGAATATTTGGTTGCCTGTGCCTGTGTTAATTCACTTAGGATAATGGCCTCCAGTTCCATCCATGTCCCTGCAAAGGACATGATCTCGTCCTTTTTCTGGCTGCATAGTATTCCATGGTGTATATGTACCATATTTTCTTTACCCAGGCTATCAATATTGGGCGTCTAGGTTGATTCCAAGTCTTTGCTATTGTTAATAGTGGTGTAATGAACATACTAGTGCATGTGTCTTTATAATAGAATAGTTTTTATTTCACTGGTTACATACCCAGTAATGGGATTGCTGGGTCAAATAATATCTGTTTTTAGGTCTTTAGATAATAGATGCTTAGTAATTTGGAGTTGAATGAAAAAAAATTGGGAGAGTGGAAGGAAAGTTGCATCAAAGAGAAAAATGAGTGTTGTTGGCCACTTTGATTCTGATGACCAGTGTATTCACAGAATTCAAACATGGTGAGAGTTTACAATAAACCAAAGGGCCCTTTTAAAAGCCTGTCTTGAATGTCAACTAAATTCAAGGAACTTTGCAGGTGTTCAGTGTACAGTGATATTGAGCAGGACCCTGGCATAAAAACAGATGGCACATTCAAAAAAAAGTGATTAAAGAGACTTTAATGAATGAATTCCTTCTAATGTGTTGGAAATCGATCAACAGGGGATGCAGAAGTTTTCTGAAGCAAGCAACAAGGGAAATGCCGTTATCACTCCTAGATAACTCCACCAGGGGAAAGTGAGGAAAGTCACTGCCAAAGCCTGTTGAGAGCTGTAGCTGTGTAGCAAGCCTGTCTGGTGGAAGCTATGGTCTTGGCTAGAGGAACCAGCCATATGAATGAGCATAAAGCCAGAGTAAACATACTAAACCACAGTCTAGGAGGAAGAAAACTGGGGAATAAACATTGTAACATCTCTGTTCTCTGCTACCAGTTCCTCCCATGGGCTAAACTGAACTAGTGGCCAGAAGGCAAGGAAGCCCAATTGGTGCAGCGACTTAGGGCTTTAGAGAACAAAGCAAAGTGGGGATGGTTAGAAGGCGGACCCTTTCAACAAATGGAGGAGAGCAGACAAAGCCCCTGTCTTTTGATATTTGTGGTTGTTAAATAACAGGGCAACAGTAGGCCTGGTCTTTATCAACATCCCCTCAAATTACCCCCACGAAGTGATCTCACTTGACCTATTCTGTAAAACCAACATTGATTCCTTAATTATAAGCATTTTCAAATGCACAGTCAAGCAGAGTTTGACCTTAATATCTCCAACCTCAGGATGCTTTATCACCAAAGAAACAGGCTGAGAAAAATAAGTGTTGTTCACCTAGTGTTACATGGCTAGTTATTGTGAGAACCAGGACTGGAACCACATTGTCTGAATTTAATCTCGCCAGCATTTCTTCCACTACAACTTTAAACGTAAAATGTGGGCATTTTATTTTGGTTGCCAGAGAAGTCTCTTGCAGCCTGGCTTTAGAGCATTTTACCATTTCTAGTATGCTTCCTCAGCCTCCACTGGGATCTGCAACCAGCGTCTGCTTCCCAAGCATAGGGCACACACGTACAACATGAAATCCCAGTCAGTTTCGTAAAAGCATCAACATCCTCCTGACAGCAACAACACAATGAGTGTTTTTAAAGTACCAGACACTGAAAAGCACCTTTTCAAAAGCATTAATTGGGTCAGGCATGGTGCCTTACACCTGTAATCCCAGCACTTTAGGAGGCTGAGGCAGGTGGATCACCTGAGGTCAGGAGTTTGAGACCAGCCTGGCAAATACGGTAAAACCCCATCTCTACTAAAATTACAAAAAATGAGCTTGGTGTGTAGCAGGTACCTGTAATCCCAGTTACTCAGGAGGCTGAAGCGGGAGAATTGCTTGAACCCAGGAGGCGGAGGTTGCAGTGAGCTGAGATCATACCGTTGCACTTCAGCCTGGGCAACAAGAGCAAAACTCCATCTCAAAAAAAAAAAAAGAAAGAAAGAAACAAAGAAAAAGCATTAATTCATTAAATTCTTTTGAAGACCATGCAATGTGGATAATATTATCCCCATTTTACAGATAAGATGAGAAAATTGGAGCAGCAAGAGATCAAGTAACTTGCCATATCTCCTGTTATTAAGATGAGGATACAGCCAGAAGCTGAACCTCTATAATTGAAGCCCTATGCTGTTAACCATTCTATTACCCTGGGGGTAAGTGAGCTGAAGCCATGCCTGACCTTGGTGGCTAGTGATGTATTAGCACCAGGCTGATGGAGTGAGACCCAATTCATAATTTATCTCTGTAAAAAAAATGCTTCCTGTATTGTGCCCCTGACAAGTGAACCCTTTAGCAGCATCAAAGGGAATTACGTTGGAAGAAAAATGGCATGTCTGTGAATACTACATTATCTTCGGGTCCACTAAATTGATTTTTATTTTCAGAGATAAAATATTTCCAGGAGTGCTGTCTGCATTGGCAGGATGCCAGGGACAGTTGAACTTTTCCTTCAAGTCTTCTGGGTTAGTCCAAGCCTTTTAGTTTCAGAGACTTCTCAGAAAAGCCTGTTGGTGTGGAAAGAATGTCGACATCTTTGCTCCTGTTAGAATTCATCTTTGGAATTAAAGATTGTGTGTTCTTCACAGTTCTTATCAGAGAGAAATAAAGCAACCCAGAAAGAGGAAGCTTTGCTCTCGTTGAGAGAAATTAGGGGCCAGGAGAGGTGGCTCACACCTATAATCCCAGCACTTTGAGAGACTGATGTGGATAGATTACTTAATATCAGGAGTCCAAGACAAGCCTGGCCAACATGATGAAACCCTGTCTCTACTAAAAATACAAAAATTAGCTGGACATGGTGATGCACGCCTATAACCCCAGCTACTCAGGAGGCTGAGGCACGAGAATTGCTTGAACCTGGGAGGCAGATGTTACAGTGAGCTGAGGTCTCACCACTGCACTCCAGCCTGGATGACAGACCAAGACTCTGTCTCAAAAAACAAAACAAAACAAAAACAAAAGAGAAATTAGGGACTTAAACCTCCTCTTAGAGCCTTTTGGAGTGACTGACTCCAGTGTCTTCTCTTTCCTCTGCATCACTGCAATAAATATTCATAAATCAAAGAAACATGGCAAGAATAGCCAACATTTACTAGGGCTTTTTAATGTGCCAAGTACTGACCCAACTGTCTTACATAGTTTATTGCATTTAATCCTTGCAACAAACTGATGAGGCTGGTACAATGATTACCACATTTTCCAGGTAAGAAAACTAGAAATTTATAAAGTTAATCATGAAACCAAGATTAACATTTAAACTTTAAAATTTTTAATTTAAAATTTAAATTTTTTAATTTAAAATTAAAATTAAATTTTTTTAATTTAAAATTTTAATTTAAAAATTTGTGGCTGGGCGCAATGACTCATGCCTGTAATCCCAGAACTTTGGGAGGCTGAGGCAGGAGTATCATCTGAGGTCAGAAGTTTGAGACCAGCCTGACCAACATGGTGAAACCCCATCTCTACTAAAAATACAAAAATTAGCTGGGCTTGGTGGCAGGCGTCTATAATCCCAGCTACTCAGGAGGCTGAGGCAGGAGGACCACCTGAACCCAGGAGACAGAGGTTGCAGTGAGCCAAGATTCTGCCAATGCATTCCAGCCTGGGTGACAGAGTGAGACTCTGTCTCAAAAAGAAAAAAAAATTAAAATTGTAATTTAACATTAAATATGAATCATGAAACCATGATTAAAGTTCTGAAATTTTAATCTAAATCTAAGAACCTTAATCATAAACCAAGTGGCTCAGTTCTCAAATTTATATTTTAATTTAGATCTGGTTTGACTTAAGTTGTTTTCAACCCACATTTGAATTACCTGTAGAAAACTTTAAATATGCTGATATAAACCCCTACTCACGAATCCAATACAATGGGATAAGCACTGTGCAACATTTTTCAAAACTCCCCAAGTGATTCTGATGTGTAGGGGAGAAACTAAAACACTAAACCTTGTGGATACATTGTATCAGCAAGTGAGCACACTGAAACAACGAAATAGCTTAATAACAGTGGGGTGTTCGTATTTTTTAGTTTTTTGGTTTGGGGTTTTTTTTGTTTTGTTTTGTTTTGTTTTTTGAGATGGAGTCGTGCCCTGCGGCCCAGGCTGGAGTGCAGAGGTGCGATTTTGGCTCACTGCAGCCTCCACCTCCCAAGTACAAGTAATTCTTGTGTCTCAGCCTCCTGAGTAGCTGGGATTACAGGTGCCCAGCACCACACCCAACTACTTTTCGTATTTTTAGTAAAGATGGGGTTTCACCATGTTGGCCAGGCTGGTCCTGAACTTTCACCTGTCCTCAGGTGATCCACCTGCCTCAGTCTCTCAAAGTGCTGGGATTACAGGCATGAGCCAAATAATGGTGTTTATCTTCGTACTCTATCCATCATGCTACCCTCTTATAAGAAAAGGTCCAGATCCCTCTATAGATGAAGACTTTCTGAACTGTTTCTAGCAGCCAAGATGTAAGGTTGACTTTTACACATCATCTCATGCAGGAGGTATTAATATTTCATCTTGGTGGCTCTGTAATATCTCAGGGCTATCCAACCATCCTCGAGACAACATTCAGAAAGAGCAATCTAAGTGACCAAGAGGGAGATTTTCTGTCACTGATAAAATATAACACACCAGCCCCATGTCAAGCCTGAGTGCATCTTCACCATTGGATCAAGCAGAGACCACCAGAAACCTAACCATTTGTTCTGTAAAATAACTACTACGACATTTAACGGGACTCATCAGTGGAACAGAGCAGTTTTCATACTAACCATTCAGATAGAAAAGGCGTCCCTTTTTGTAGGGCAACAGACATGGCAAGATTATTCAATCACCCATCTTTAATCAGTTGAATGGGACAAGTCTACTTTGCTATCAAAGGGCAATTGAGGAAAAGTGACAGTTCTATAGATCATTGTGGATAATATTTTGTTAAAAGAGACTATTTATTGCCTTTATAACCAGCATGGCTTTCAAGGGGTTTACATTCAGGGAGACCATATCTTTATTAAAGCAAATTTAAATATAAATAAAATATAGCTAATCCAGAGAAATGGACGCATTGTCCATTCATTGGGCCTCCCCTAGACTCAGAAAGTCAGAATGGAAAAATTGTCGTGGCTTCAAAGTTCTAATATTTGCCAATATGAAGTTGGTAGGAAAATGCATACTATGAGAAAGCAACAGAATTGTGTAATGAGTCCTTCCACAATTAAAAAGGCATGCACTATTTCATGAATAATAATGTATTACTAATTTATAAATTATAAGATAATATATAACAGTGTACCAGTCAACCACTAAAGAGAAAGAATATCATCAAAGGTTACAATTTTTAAACCTTTCTTATGTACCCTACCTTTAATGCATTCTCTTACATTGAGCCTCAAATTTTGAATTTTGTGATGATCACACCTTGACTTTAAAAAAATTTTACCAGGTGCTGCTTTTTCTTTTTTTTATTTTACTTTAAGTTCTAAGATACGTGTGCAGAATGTGCAGGTTTATTACATAGGTATACATGTGCCAGGGTGGTTTGCTGCACCCAACAACCCATCATCTGGGTTTTAAGCCCCACAGTCATTAGGTATTTGTCCTAACACTCTCCCTCCTCTTTCCCCCATCCTTTCAGCAGGTCCCGGTGGGTGATGCTTCCCTGTGTCCATGTGAACTCAGTGTTCAACTCCCACTTATGAGTAAGAATATGTGGTGTTTGGTTTTCTGTTCTTCTATTAGTTTGCTGAGAACGATGGCTTTCAGCTTCATACATGTCCCTGCAAAGGACATGAACCCCTTCCTTTTGTGTGACTGCATAGTATTCCATGGTGTATACGTGTCACATTTTCTTAATCCAGTCTATGATTGCATTGCTTTTTCAACATGTCATTTACTTTTCAAGTTTTGGAACCATATATAAATCATACTGTACATATTATTTAATATTTGTTTTTACTTCTTGCTCGAAGTATTTTGTGAGATGTATTTACGATGTGTGAAAATAGTATTTATTTTTTAGGCACAATATTCCCTGGCATGAACATGCCCCAATATATTTACCCACGTGCCTATTGTTGAATCTATTGGATGTTGCCAGTTGTTTTGTTTTGTTTTGTTTTTTAGATGTGCTGCTGGAAGCAATGGTGCTAACAATGTTGAAGAGGTTCCTTAGGGCATATTCCTAGAAACAGAATTGCTGGTCTCTAGGACATAAATGATTTTAACCTATTACATAATCATGAATGCAATCTCAAACTACTACAGTGCCCCCAAGAAGCAGGTGTATGCAAGTACCCATTCTCCACATCCATATTTTTAGACTTTGTGATTTGGCAAAACTGGTATATATGACTATTTTTATTGTGGTTTTAATTTACATTTTTCTGTTTACTAATGAAGATGAGTGTCTTTTTCTATTTCATTGGCCATTTATCCTTTATCTTCTGTGGAGGCTGTTTTATGGATTTTGGCTATTTTATTATTGATTGTTTGGTATTCCCTATTAAGGGAAATTTTTAATATAAGCTGTCATCAACATTTTATGAATCATATGTGTAACAACATATAACTTCAACAGTTTGCAATATGCTTTTGATTTTTTTCTGTTAGATTTGTGTCTTATAAACAAAATTTCAAATCTGGGCATAGTAAAATTTATCAATCTTTGTCTCTATGGCTATGAGTTTAATATCTGGATTAAGAAATTCTATTTTACCGGCTGGGCACGGTGGCTCAAGCCTGTAATCCCAGCACTTTGGGAGGCCGAGGCAGGTGGATCACGAGGTCAAGAGATCGAGACCATCCAGGTCAACATGGTGAAACCCCATCTCTACTAAAAGTACAAAAAATTAGCTGGGCATAGTGGTGCGTGCCTGTAATCCCAGCTACTCGGGAGGCTGAGGCAGGAGAATTGCCTGAACCCAGGAGGCGGAGGTTGAGGTGAGCTGAAGTCGCGCCATTGCACTCCAGCCTGGTTAACAAGAGCGAAAACTCCATCTCAAAAAAAAAAAAAAGAAAGAAAGAAATTCTATTTTACCTAGATGTCATAAAAGACATTCTTCTGTGTTTTCCACTCTTAAAGTTTTAAAACTTTGTCTTTTATATTTAAACATCTAATTCCCTTGAAAATACTGAAAGATGCAATCATTCTCCCTCTCTCTCTCCCCCAGCTGTTGTGTTATTGGGCTGCCATGGGTTATTAAAGGTGCTCTCCTTTCCTCATTGATACACAGTTGCTATTCTCTTTCAATGATAGTTTTCATAACCATGTAGGTGTTTCTATCTAGACACTTGTTTTTCTCTAATTTATTCTGATCCATTGCTCTGTCTGTTTGTACATCTCTAGGGCACTCAAACTGTCTTATTATACTTTTATATTAAGTCTAATTGAGTTTGGCAAGTATTCTACTTCTTATTTTATCTAGGAATGTCTTTGGCTATTTTTGATCATTTGTTCTTCGATATAAATTTTAAAATCATTTGATAAGTTTCACAAACAGATGCTATTCAACTTTACCGGCAACGGAACTGGATCTCTTGATGAGTCTGGGGGGAAAATTGACATTTTTCTGACGTTATTAAATCTTCCTGGAACATGGAATATCTATCCATTTATTTAATTCTTCTTTGCATTTTTTCAAAAAAGCTCAAATTTTCTCAAAATGGTCTTGCCCATATTTAGTTAGACTTACTCTTTGGAGCTGTGACTATTTATTCTATTTTTTAAATTTCTTTAATTTTCTTTTCTGTGACTAATTGAGCTTCTTACCCACCCTACCCCAATGTTTTTCTTTCTTTTCTGGTAAGTTATGCACTCTAATTCAATTGCATTCGTATTTACTCTAGAATTGACTGCAGGCATATGTAATGAAATCTAAAACTTATCTCTATTTGTAATTTTCTACTAAATACTATATATAACACGGAATGTTTGAACTTGCGTAACCTTCCTCCTAATTTATAGTGTCTTTATCAAGTAGCTTTGATTTTTTTCATTTTTAACTCTGCAAATGAATATTATTTATGTTGTTTTACAGCAACAAAACTGTTGACATGTTTACTGTTTTCTTTGATCGCCATCTCTTCCTTGCTTCTAGGATCAAGTGCGTTGTAAAGACAAAAAAAAATGCTGTAGATTTTGGTGCATTTATTCACTCATTAATTTTACAAATACATTTTCAGAACCTATTGGGTCAGGCACTGTACTAGATGCTAGAAAATAAATCAGGAGCAAACAGCACAAGTCTTCTTCTGACTCTCATTTAGTGGAAGAAGAGAACTAATCAAATAATCACACAAATGCAACACGACACTGCGATGAAGTTCTCTGATGGAATGGTTCCAGAGTGTGGGAGTAAATGACTGGGGATGGGGATCTCACTTGGTCTGGGGCTTAGAAACAAGTTACATTAATATGAAAGATGGAGGTCCTACCTAAGTGAAAGGGATAAAGTGTGCAAAATATGTAATAGTAGAGAAAAAAATTGAGGCCAATTCAACCAAGCAAACAATATTCTAAAATCCTATATGAGAAAAGAGAACATGGAGTATTTGGAAAACGAAAAGAAAACCCCATGGGTGGCACGAATGTGGAAGGGGCAAAGGACCACCCAGGAAGGATGCGACAATCCTAAGTCTAAACTTAGATCCAGGTGCGGTGGCTCATGCCTGTAATCCCAGCACTTTGGGAGGCCGAGGCAGGCAGATCACCTGAGGTCAGGAGTTTGAGACCAGACTGGCCAACATGGTGAAATGCTATCTCTACTAAAAATACAAAAATTAGCTGGGCATGGTGGTGGGCTCCTGTAATCCCAGCTACTTGGGAGGCTGAGGCAGGAGAATCACTTGAACCTGGGAGGCAGAGGTTGCAGTGAGCTGAGACTGCACCATTGCACTCCAACCTGGGCAACAAGAGTGAAACTCCATCTCAAATAAATAAATAAACTTAGATGTGTTATCCTCAAATTTCCTCTCCAATCAGTACTATTCTCATTCCACAAACAAGGTGCTTAACGTTCAGAAATGTTAAGCACCTGGTGTGAGGTCCAACAGCTAGCAGTTGATCAACCTGAGGTTTGAATTTATTCATCCTATTTCCAAAGCTTATTCCCTTTCTGTCTATCTGCACCACCCTGTCCCCTAGGAAGAAGAATTTAGCCTTGAGCAGGGAGATATGTGATAGTTATTGAGTCAAGAAGGTCCCTGATGCAAGGCTTTTAGATTTGTTCTTTTGTTTGTTTGATGTTCTATTTTTAAGCAAAATTGACCTGGCAGTGGTGGGCAGGAGTCTTTCAGCTTGATATGCTTTGCTACTAAATGGTTTCTCATGCCTAAACTTAACCCCATCATGTCCATATCACTAACCTTCTCCAAGAAGTCCACCCTGATTATTTGAAATGGCATAAATAATGCTCTCCTTTCTAAGCAGAACTGGTTGATTAGTATCTCTATCCAATCCTTCAACAGTTTTTTTCAGGCAGACAGCAACCAAATTAACATATTGATAAACCAACCAATGAAATCCACCTAATTTTGTTGCTTGGAAGACTATGAAGCTCTGTAGGAGACAAGTGAGAGGCCCCAAAGGCTCATGACTTAAATTTTTAATCATTATTGCATAAGCTATGTTTGGATCAGGTAGCCATCCTAGCTTTCCCTCCTATATCTGCAGATGATAATGTTTAAATTGCAATGTTGGCTGGGCCCAGTCATTCATGCCTGTAATCCCAGCATTTTGAGAGGCCGAGACAGGTGGATCACCTGAGGTCGGGTGTTCAAGACCAGCCTGACCAACATAAAGAAACTCCATCTCTACTAAAAATATAAAAATACAAAAAAAAAAAAGTCAGCCTAGCATGGTGGTACACACCTGTAATCCCAGTTACTCAGAAGGCTGAGGCAGGAGAATCACTTGAACCTGGGAGGCAGAGGTTGCAGGTGAGCCAAGATTGCGCCATTGCACTCCAGCCTGGGCAACAAGAGCAAAACTCTGTCAAAAGAAAGAAAGAGAGAAAGAGCGAGAGAGAGGAAGGAGGGAGAGAGGGAGGAGGGAAGAAGGGAGGGAGGAAGGAAGGAAGAAATCTGTATCAATTTCCCATCCCAACAGGAGCGAATATATGCGCACCTATGTTACAACACCCTTCTCACCATATCAGAGCACCATCTTTCAAACAAGCATTGTTGACTGAGTAAGTAAAATGTGACTCCATTGTTTTTGTAATTAACATTTCTTTTCTTGGATTATGAGTGAGGTTGATGTTTTTCTGTGTCTTGAGGAGTTGTAATTCTACTTTCGTGATATATCAATGCCTATCCTTCTCTGGTTTTCCTTTTTTTGTATGCCTTGATTAATTTGGAGGAGCTTTTTATATAGTAAAGACATCAATCCTTTGCCATATTGCTGCACTTCTTCCAGTTTATTTTTTTGCCTCTGGTTTTGTTCATGCACTTTAATTATCATTATTTTAACAAACAGTCATTTGTTAATTTTATTCCCTACATGTATTAAATAATAGTCGGTGTCTGAGGTTATTCTATTCCGCAAAGTAAATAAAATGATAATTATGAAGAGATTGAATGTTTACGATAATGCAATAGTGTTAAGCCAGTTTCTGAAGCAGGGAATGGCCTGTTAGACATATGATCATATCAGATCATATATATCAAGTCCTGACACAATACATGTGGGGCTCAGTTCAGTTTTGTGGAGCAGGGAGCTTAGACAAACTCTGGTCAATTCAGAATATGTATTTGGGCTCCATGGTTGGAATGTACATTTGGGCTCATCGATCCTGTCTCTAGACATCTCACATTCATGCCAGGTCTCTTAATTAGAGAAGCCTACACTTACTTCTAGTCGAATAAGCCTACAATGTCTTATTCCACTAGAGCATCCTTTTAAATGTATTAGCTTAGGTAATCCTCAAACAACCTTATAAAGAGTGTGTTAGTCAGGGTTCTCGAGAAAAACTGAACCAATAGGATGCCTATATAAATATATAAAAGCACACTTATCTTAAGGAATAGGCTCATGAAATTATGGAGGCTGACCAGTCCAGAATTTGCAGGGTGGGCAGTCAGACTGGAGACCCAAGAACCAAGGCCACAGTTTAAGTCCAAATGCTGTCTCCTATAGAATTTCCTCTTGCTCAGAAAAAGTCAATCATTTGTTCTAGTCTGGCCTTGAACTGACTGGATGAGGGCCTGCCTACATGATGGAGGACAATGTGTTTGACTCAAATCCACTGATTTCAATGTTAATCTCATCCAAAAACAGCCTCATAGAAATATCCAGAACAATGTTTGACCAAATATTCAAGCACTGTGGTCCAGCCAAGTTGATACACAAAATGAAGCATCAAAGAGAGGTACTTTCATTATCTCCATTTTATAGAGGACAAAGTTGCAGCACTCAGAGGTTAAGCGCTGCATCCAATTTTAGAGTCAGCCCTTCACCCAGGCAGCTGGGCTCTTCACCACAGAAGTAGGACTCCCCCTGCTCTACAGACTCCCTGGGATGCTTGTCAAGAGGGTGTGTGTAAAAGATTCAGTTTAATATCAGATAAAAAGTAACTGTTCAATATAGGTTTTTCAATAATAAAATCTCACCAAATCTAATTTCTGGATTTGCATAGAGTCAGGAAAGATCTCTTCCTCAAAAGAGTCAAATCTGTAGCAGCTCTGCCTTTAATAATCAGGCAAAATGCAGCCATTTCTGATTTCCTTGATTAGAATTTATATTAATATCACTTATTATCCTGGTTAAATTAAAAATACCAGAGCTGGGGAATCTATGCGTGTGGGTTCTAAACTGAAAGACTTACTTTTATGTTAAGGTGTTCATTCCATTTTTATTTCTATGATCTCATCATTTAAAAAGTTTTTGTCTGATCAGAAGCATAGACACTGGTCTAAGAAACCTAATTCCTGGGCTGGGCACCGTGGCTCATGCCTGTAATCCCAGCATGAGACTTTGGGAGGCCAAGGCGGGCAGATTATGAGGGCAGGAGCTGGAGACCAGCCTGATCAACATGGTGAAACCTTGTTTCTACTAAAAATACAAAAATTAGCTGGGAGTGGTGGCGAGTGCCTGCAATCCCAGCTACTCAAGGGGCTGTCAGGAGAATCGCTTGAATCTGGGAGGTGGAGGTTGCAGTGAGCCTTGGTTGTGCCACTGCACTCCGGCCTGATTGACAGAGCAAAACTCCAATTCAAAAAAAGAAAAATAAGAAACTTAATTCCTGCCCTCTCATTTAGCAGCTAGGTGGCATTAACTACATGAGGCATTAATGTGCCCATTTCTGAAATGAGAATGTGACTCCACACTGTGGCAGGATTACTGTGTAAATCATTAAAGCACTTTTCCCCAGCAAATGTGAATACAAATGAACGGTGTTACATAAAGACTTTATCCAAAAGACAGATAATCCTCATGCCTATGGGGCCGTGCTAACCATTACAGGAGGAATTTGAAATTTTTTTTAAAAAAGCTAATTCTGTCTGAATAGGTACTATATTAATAATAACAAATGATAATTCTAGATTGCCAGATTTAGGGTAATTATTTTAATTGCATGTTTCACCATCTGGATGACAGTCCTGGGTGTTTAAACAAGTTTTCAATTAGTATTTTGAGGAATTGCCACGAAAATTGTTCTCTAAGCGTTAAATTTCTTTCCCTTCTTTCATAATAATTTCCCTTTGTTTTCCCTTTTAATTTTAGGTTTTAAAAGGCCTGTACCTCTGGCAGAGTGAGTACAGTGACAATGACAGTAAAGGCAACAATTTGGGGACGAACCTTGGCTCTGCTACTCAGGTAGATAGGAGTTTGACTTCTTGGTGCCTCAGTTTCTTCATGTGTCAAATTGGAAAGGATACCTACTAAACAGGATTGTAGTAAGGATTCAGTATGACAAGCCACATACATTCTTAGCACGGGGCCTGGCACATAGAAGTTCTATGCCATCCACCTCTTATTACCAATGGCAAGCACACCATTTTAAAGAGTGCAAAGCTATTTTAGGCACCATACAAAATTGTATCCTCACACCAATCCTATAAGGTGCAGATTATTAGCCCCACTTACAGACACGGAAACTGAAGCTCTAACAGTTTAAGAAATAAGCTCTGGGCTGGGTGCAGTAGCTCATGCTTGTAATCTCAGCACTTAGGGAGGCTGAGGCAGGCAGATCACCTGAGGTCAGGAGTTCAAGATAAGCCTGGCCAACATGATGAAATACTGTCTCTACTAAGAAATACAAAAATTAGCCGGGTGTATTGGTGGGCACCTGTAATCTCAGCTCCTTGGGAGATTAAGGCAGGGAGAATTTCTTGAACCCAGGAGGCAGAGGTTGCAGTGAACCAAGATCACACCACAGTAGTCCAGCCTTGGTGAGAGAGTGAGACTCCATCACACACACACACACGCACACACACAGAAGGAAGAAGAAGAAGAAGAAGAAGAAGAAGAAGAAGAAGAAGAAGAAGAAGAAGAAGAGGAAGAGGAAGAGGAAGAGGAAGAGGAAGAGGAAGAGGAAGAGGAAGAGGAAGAGGAGGAGGAAGAGGAGGAGGAGGAGGAGGAGGAGGAGGAGGAGGAGGAGGAGGGAGAGAAGGAGAAGGAGGGGGAGAAGGAGAAGGAGGGGGAGAGGGAGAAGGAGAAGGAGGAGGAGGAGGAGGAGGAGGAGGAGGAGGAAAAGAAAAGAGAAAAAAATGAGCTTCGTCTCACTTCGCTTCAAGTGTCTCCACACTGGAGCCAGTCCTTCTGATTCCAAGTTTCGTGTTTACTCTTACTGAGCTAGGAGTTTCCCAATGTACACATTTCAGATTAGAGATCTTTCTAAGAACAATTTCGGTGAAAAATGATGTGAAACAAATCAGAAAGAATTCACAATCACTCACATTCACACCAGGCACTATACTAGGAGTTGCTTTAGTCTTCCCAACCCACCATGCAATTTGGTTTTTGTTTTCCCACTTGTAAATGATGAAACGAAGGCTCAGCTACTGTCACACAAAAAGGGTTTCACATCCAGAAGCTTCTGAATCGCAGCCTGCTTATTTATTCATTTATTTTTGCTACAAGTGTTTAAAGGAAATCAAGAATGGTCGTCACAGATGAAAGGTATAGCCCAAAATGTAAACACGACTGTATCTCAGTCTCACCTGCCTCTGGGGCACGATACCAGGCACGTACTGGTAGCACCTGGCAAAAGAAACGATCAGCTTGTGAGATGTGGGCAATAAAGATATTTTAAGATGCTTGAAAAAGATTTTCCATGAGGATAGACCTGAGATGGAAATGCAAAGCCGAACCTCTCTGCACACCAGGGAGGGAAAGATGGCATCAGTGGATCATCGTTTCTCTCTTGATATTGAGTGATTTGCAAGCTGGAAGTGAAGTTGGCTTGGAAAGGGAGAGAGATAACAAGGGAAAAAATATTCAATTTGAAGTTGCCTTCAAGGAAAAAATGTCACCCAGAAAATGATTTTATCAGGTTTGAAATGCAAATGCAATAAAATCCTTGACATATTTGGATTGGTAAAATAATATCTCAGTATTGGGTGAAGAGAGGTTTTCAGTGCAGGGGAAGTTGTACGACTGGCCATAGGTAGCATATAAAAATCACTGTCTCTGGATCAGCTCAGGTCAGGAGTTTGAGAGGCCAACCTGACCAATATGGTAAAACTCCGTCTTTACTAAAAATACAAAAAAAAAAAAAAACTAGCTGGGCTGGTGTCAGGCACCCTGTAATCCTGACTACTCGGGATGTTGAGGCAGGAGAATTGCTTGAACCCGGGAGACAGAGGCTGCAGTGAGCTGAGATTGCGCCATTGCACTCCAGCCTGAGAAACAGGGCGAGCCTCCATTAAAAAAAAAAAAAATCACCATCTCAGAAAACAAAATTCCTAACACTGGGTCATGACTATGTAGAAATGAGATATTCAGGAGCCAACTATCAGAGGCATTTGAACAAGAGCAACTTTGTCTTGAATAGGAGCTGGATAAAATAAGGCTCAGACCTACTGGGCTGCATGCCCAGGACTCACTGTTAGTCACAGGATGAGACAGAAGGTTGGCACAGGATACAGATCGCACACACCTTGCAGATAAAGCAGGATGCAGTAAAGAAGCTGGCCAAACCCACCAAAACCAAGATGGTCATGAAAGTGACCTCTGGGCATCCTCACAGCTCATTATTTGCTAATTATAATTCATTAGCATGCTAAAAGACACTCCCAGCAGCACCAGAACAGTTTACAAATGCCGTGGCAATGCCTGGAAGTTACCCTACCTGGTCTAAAATGGGGAGGAACCCTCAGTTCTATGAATGACAAACCTCTTCTTGCGATCTGGAACAGGACTCCTTTCTGGTAACAAAACTTTTCTCTAGAACCATATTTCCACTTCCTATTCCAGAAATACCTACAAAACGGAAGACCTCAGACCAGTACCATCTGTATTTCCTTGTATCCAGCTGTAGTTGACAACTTTTGGGTGTCTGATCATCCTGTGTCACTCTTTTCACATGACTTTAGCAGGGGTGAGGTTCCACTGCCCTATGTATATGAAGCAACCTTGACTGCTACATTTCTTCTATTTAATAATGTAGATACATGTTTTTATATACAGCTTTCCATGTAAATCATACATAGATCCAAAGTTAAATACTTCAGCGTCACTGCACCTAAATAGTAGGTGGTGTCACTCCTTTTGTGGAAATAATCTGCCAACAATACAGCCCGATGGGGCCAGAGTTACATGACATGAGCTGGCCAGTACCAGGCAGGACCCATCGTTTTTTGTCATCTGACATGGAAGCTTGGGTAGTGTGCACTCTATGTTAAATTTGTTGGCCAGGGAACTCTTAGATATTTATGGAAGCTCAAAGTCGGGGGAATCTAGGAATTTTCTAGGAATTGGGCTGCGGGCACTGTCAACAGAACATGTTATGACTATAAACAAAGCAAAATAAAAGAACCTTAATGTAACAGCAAGCTGTCTTAAATGGGAAAATGACTAGGATAAGAGAGATGAGGCATTTGGTTGCAGTGCCCTGCACAACCTGGTATTTTATATTCGGTTCTACACAGTATTCTCTTCGAGGGAAACTAAAAAACTAGAAATTTTCAGGAGAAGGTAAGCAGAGTGGGATGAACACTAGAAGCCCATCGTAAAAAAATAGTTTAAGGGGAGTGAGGTATTTTTGTGTTAAGAGGTGAAGCTCTTAGGAATAGAATGATCTTTAATATCAGAACCTTAGTTACTGGAAGGAGTGATAAACAGTGGAACCCAGTGATTGCTACTAGAATGCGTGGAAGCAGCTTAAGGGAGGCAAAATTGGGAGCAGTATCGGAATGATGCTCAAATAATCGGACGCCGGGTCTCCCAAATCTCAGGCATTTTGGTGCCAGCTTACCTGACTGTGCAGAAAACCTGTGTTCTGTTTTTGTCCATCTTTCTTTTCAATTGACTTGCTTATGAAATACAATAAATGTATTATAAAAGGATATCTTACATCATTACCATAAATGGAAAACAAGTATCATGCTTCATAAATAAGAAGGAAAATAAAATAAATTAAATTAAAAAAATACTATGCATTCCAGCTATATACTATCATGTGGTTAAGGCTTCAGGTCTAAAGGCTACAACCTCTTTGTTAAAAAAGAGTATTAGAAAGCATTAGGGCTGGGTGTGGCGGCTCACGCCTCTAATCCCTACACTTTGGGAAGCCAAGGCAAGTAGATCATTTGAGATGAGGAGTTCAAGACCAGCCTGGCCAACATGGTGAAACCCCATCTCTACTAAAAATATAAACAATTAGCCAGGTGTGGTATCAGGTGCCTGTAATTCCAGCGACTTGGGAGGCTGAAGCACGGTGGTTCATGCCTGTAATCCCAGCACTTTGGGAAGCCATGTTGGCCAAGAGTTTGGGATCATCCTAGCCTACATGGTGAAACCTGGTCTCTACTAGAAACACAAAAATTAGCATGGCATGGTGGTGCATGCCTGTAGCCCAGCTACTTGAGAAGCTGAGGCAGGAGAATTGCTTGAACTTGGGAGGCAGAGGGTGCAGTGAGCCAAGATCATGCCATTGCATTCCGGCCTGAGCAACAGTGTGAGATGAAAGAAAGAAAGAAAGAAGGAAGGAAGGGAGGCAGGGAAGAAGGGAGGGAGGGAGGGAGGGAGGG